>JBBPBR010000008.1:32400166-32419062 GCA_037974775.1 Cicer pinnatifidum
TTTTCTCGGCTTCGTGTGCGAGTCGTTTTCCCAGCTTCAACGTGCGGGTCGTTTTCTTGGCTTTGGATGCGAGTCGTTTTCCCGGCTTCAACGTGCATGTCGTTTTCTCAGCTTCGGGTGCGAGTCGTTTTCCCGGCTTCAACGTGCGGGTCGTTTTCTCGGCTTCGGGTGCGAGTCGTTTTCCCAGCTTCAACGTGCGGGTTGTTTTCTCGGCTTTAAATTTATGAATCAGTGAATGAATGAATGAATGAATGAGTATGTTGGTTTTTATCAATATTTTTATTGGACACGGCCATTCAAATCATGAATGAGAAAAAGCACTTATACCCTTTTCTTGAACGTGATATCTTTGATCTTTGTCCTCTTCTATTTTCCTTTTCTTTCGTTCTTTCCTCTTTTTTTTTTTGAAGAAGAATTAATAGTGTGATCTGAAGTTATGTCCGATTTCATTATATTGAGGTATGATAATGTTTTATTTTCCAATACATGATAATCATAAGTACATTCAAGAAAAAGAGTTAAATTATAAAGGTGACAACAGTATATATCAATATATTGAAAGAAAATATATATACATACGAGAAAACAAAAGAAATGGGTGGAAGACCCAACTTGGTTACTAGTAATTCAAAAGTAGACTGTACTAACTTCTCATGCCATAACATAATCCATATTGTTGGTCTTATCATTTCAAGTACATATTCTCTATCCTTGTTTTTGTCGTTAATTTTCTTCTTCTCTTGGGTCGCCCTTTTGGGTTTTCAACCCAACAAATATTTTTTGTGTACCCTAATTTTTGCCTAGGTTGCCCGATTTTCAACCTAGAGGGTTTTTTTTTTTTTTTTTACCATTGTTTTTACCTAGGTCGCCCTTTCGGGTTTTCAATCTAGCGGGTATATTTTTTTGTACCCTAATTTTACCTAGGTCGCCTTTTCAGGGTTTCAACCTAGCGGGTATTCATTATTTAAGCATAATACTTTTTTACGGCGTCTGAGTTTACATGAAGAGCTAAATCTTTTCCATCCATATTCGTAAGGATCAAAGCTCCACCTGAGAAAGCTTTTTTCACAACGTATGGGCCCTCATAGTTAGGAGTCCATTTCCTGCGATAATCCTTTTGAATGGGCAAGATCTTTTTCAGTACCAGGTCTCCTTCTTGGAATTCTCGAGGACGTATTTTTTTCTCATATGCTTTTTTCAGTCTTTTCTGGTATAATTGCCCATGGCATAAGGCTGCCAACCTTTTTTCTTCAATCAAATTCAATTGATCAAAACATGTTTGTACCCATTCCGATTCCTCTAGTTTAGCTTCCATTAATACTCTTAGCGAGGGGATTTCTACTTCAATAGGTAGCACAGCCTCCATCCCATATACTAAGGAAAAAGGGGTTGCCCCAGTTGAAGTGCGTACCGAAGTACGGTACCCGTGTAGTGCAAACGGCAACATCTCATGCCAATCTTTGTATGTTATAACCATTTTCTGAATAATTTTTTTGATGTTTTTATTTGCTGCTTCAACTGCACCATTCATTTTTGGTCTGTATGGGGACGAGTTGTGGTGTTGAATTTTAAAGGTGGCACACAATTCATCCATCATTTTGTTATTTAGATTTGTGGCATTGTCAATAGTGATCTTGCTTGGTAGACCATAACGACATATTAATTCCCTTTTTATAAATTTGACTACCACATTTTTGGTTACATTGGCATATGAAGCGGCCTCTACCCATTTGGTAAAGTAATCAATTGCCACCAAGATGAAGTGATGTCCATTTGATGCTTTTGGTTCGATCATTCCGATGACATCTATGCCCCACATTGAGAACGGCCAGGGCGCTAAAAGGGTGTTCAGGGGCACTGGTGGGGCGTGGATATTATCAACATATATTTGACACTTATGGCATTTCTTTACATAATTAAAACAATATTTTTCTAGGGTGAGCCAATAATATCCAGCCCGGAGAATCTTTCTAGACATGGCGTGTCCATTCATATGGATCCCATAAGATCCATCGTGGATATCTTGTAGAATTTCTTTCGCCTCATTGACATCAACACATCTGAGGAGTACCATATCGTGGTTCCTCTTATACAAAATATTTTCGTTCACGAAAAAGCTTGCGGTTAACCGTCTCAGAGTTTTTTTCTCATTCTCCGATATTCCGGGAGGATATTCTTTATTTATAAGATAATGTTTGATGTCGTGATACCACGGTTTTCCGTCAGTTTCTTCTTCCATTACATGGCAATAGGCTGGATAATCTCGACTCTCCATTTTAATTGATGGTATTTCATCGTTTCTATTTATTTGGAACATAGATGATAAAGTAGCCAAAGCATCAGCCAATTGATTGTCTTCTCGAGGGACATGGTGAAACGTGATTTTGTCAAATTCTAAAGACAATTCTTTTATGTAGGTAAAATAAGGTATTAGCTTCTTATCTCGAGTTTCCCATTCTTGGTTAAGCTGATTAATGACAAGGGCTGAATCTCCATATACTTCTAGAACTTTCGCTTTTGATTCCAAAGCCGCTAAAATTCCCATGGAACAAGCTTCATATTCCGCCATATTATTGGTACAATCAAAACACAATCGCGCTGTGATAGGTATGAACCTTTTTTTGGGAGATATTAAAACAACCCCAATCCCATGCCCCATTATGTTTGAGGCCCCGTCAAACAACAAGGTCCATTTTCCATCATCATTTTCTTCAGACAAAATCATGATGCTTTCGTCTGGGAATTCGCATTGCATTGATTTATAATCATCCACAGGTTGATTAGCTAGATAATCCGCTAAGGCACTCCCTTTGATGGCTTTCTGAGTAACATAGGTAATATCATATTCTGATAACATCATTTGCCATCGAGCAATTCGCCCTGTGAGAGCGGGCTTTTCAAAAATGTACTTGATTGGATCCATTTTTGATATTAAATAAGTTGTATGGCAAAGCATGTATTGCCTCAAGCGACGAGCTGCCCATGCTAAGGCACAACAAGTACGTTCTAACATTGTATATCTTGTTTCAACATCCGTAAATTTTTTACTTAGATAGTAAATGGCATGCTCTTTTTTTCCTGTTTCATCATGTTTCCCCAGTACGCATCCCATGGCCCCGTCGAGGACTATAAGATATATTAATCAAGGGTCGGCCCAAAATTGGTGGGGCTAGAATTGGAGGCTTTTGCAAATATTGTCGAATTTTTTCAAATGCATTTTGGCATTCTTCGTTCCACACAACTGGTTGATTTTTCCGTAAAAGTTTAAATATCGGTTCACAAGTAGCAGTTAGTTGTGATATAAATCTTGAAATATAATTTAGTCTTCCAAGAAAACCGCGAACTTCTTTTTCTGTACTCGGGGGAGGCTTTTTTGCAATGGCTCGAATCTTATCGGGATCAACCTCTATTCCTCTTTGACTAACCATAAATCCCAATACTTTGCCCGATCTCACACCAAAAGTGCATTTGGAAGGGTTGAGCTTTAGCTTAAACTTTCTAAGTCTTTCGAAGAGTTTCTTTAGATCAATAATATGTTCTTCTTCTGTTTGTGACTTAGCAATCATGTCGTCTACATAAACTTCGGCCTCTTTATGTATCATGTCATGGAATAGGGTTACCATAGCTCTTTGGTAGGTTGCCCTAGCGTTCATCAGACCAAAAGGCATTACTTTGTAACAAAATGTTCCCCAAGGAGTGATGAAAGTCGTTTTTTCCATATCTTCAACTGCCATCTTAATTTGATTATACCCAGAGAAACCATCCATAAAGGAAAAGAGTGAATGGTGAGCCGTATTATCAACCAAAATATCGATGTGAGGTAACGGGAAATCGTCTTTAGGACTGGCTTTAATAAGGTCCCTATAATCAACACACATTCGTACTTTGCCATCCTTTTTTGGCACTGGTACAATATTGGCTATCCATTGAGGATAATTTGCCATCGCGAGGAATCATGCGTCAAATTGTTTTTGTACTTCTTCCTTGATTTTTAATGACATATCGGGCTTCATTCGCATTAATTTTTGTTTGACCGGAGAAAAATCGGGTTTTAAGGGCAATTTATGTTCCACTATGCTAGTATCCAGTCCAGGCATATCCTGATATGACCAGGCAAAAACATCTTTGTATTCATGTAGGAGTTGGATTAATTTGTGGTATACTTCTTTCCTTAAGATGGTGCCAACCTTAATTTCTTTCCTTCCTTCTTCCGTCCCTAGATTAACAATTTCTATCGGTTCCTCAAAGGGCATGATACCCTTGTTTTCCTGTTCTACCGCTCTTAACAAATCTAGAGGGGGTTCATAATCTTCTTCATTTTCTTTTTCTGTCTGACTAACAAGATGGTTAAGATTATGCTGCGAGATCTTAGTACAGTCGTATGTGAATGAACTATTCCCAAATCTGCAGGATTCAAGGCTAGGATAAGGAGAAAGAAGGAGAGAGAGAAAAAAAAAATGGCGAATGAATATTAAAAAATGAAAGTGGTAAGAAAGAACAATAAGAAAACAAAATGAGAATGCATTTATTAAAATTCAAAGTATTGAGAAAACAACATTATGACCATCCTAAATATAATGAAGCATCTTAAGGTCGTGGTAATAGTAACAATGCTTTTAGAATTACATGGGAATTGCATTAAATATTATAGGTGACTTGACTACTCTCCAATTCCTAACTTCTGCTCCTGCACCACACGGATGAATCCAATTAGCCTCCCCATCAAACATGTCATCTTCAACTGCTGCAATATGGATCTCACTTGTTGGTCTTGCACTTTGGAAATTCTGTCGGATGTTACAGATGGGAATCCTTTCAATTCTTGGTTCTCGATTTTCAATTCGAGCTAATATTTTTTCTTTTTTCTCTTTGACTAATCTCCATTTGTCAGCCTTGGTGGGCTTGTAGCCTAAATCCCACTTATCTCTATTCTCAGGAAGTTCCACCGGTTCTTTAATCCCTTCTTCATCCTTCCCCAACCCATGTCATGGACGGTGTCCTCTGCTCAACATGAACTTGGCCACCATAATAGCCATGTTTGACATATGTGGTTCTATAGGTGTCGTCTCGACATAAGCAGTGTCCACAATTTCTAGTGTTTGGAAGGCAGTTTCTAGAGCTTCTTCTGCTGTCTCAACATAAGGCGTGGTGGACAACTTACTCACCAACAAGTCTCCTTCTCCAGACACGATTACCAATTGATCATTTACCATATACTTCAGCTTTTGATGTAAGGTTTATGGCACTACGCCGGCCGAATGAATCCATGGTCTTCCTAATAAACAACTATAGGCGGGTACAATATCCGTCACCTGAAACGTGATTTCAAATGTGACCGAGCCTATTTGAATTGGGAGTTCAATTTCCCCCATTACTTCTCGACGACTCCCATCGAAAGCTCTAACAACCATGGGACTTGGTCTCATATACGTACCATCACAAGGTAATTTTGCTAATGTCGATTTTGATATGACATTCAGCGATGAGCCATTGTCAATGAGGACTCTTGATATTATATGGTCGAGGGACATTACTGATATGTGTAGTGCTTTATTATGTCCTCTTCCTTCGGTTGGCAGCTCGTCATCTGTGAAAGTTAGGTGATTGTTGGCAGTGATGTTATTTATTATGCCTCCAAATTTGTCCAAAGTGATGTCGTGAGTGACATGAGCCTCGTTTAGTATTTTCATCAATAGCTTCCGGTGGGACTCAGAATTCATCAAGAGGGATAACAATGAAATATTTGTGGGAGTATGGTTGAGTTGGTCAACTATTTTGTATTCACTTTGTTGGATGATTTTGAGAAATTCTCGAGCTTCTTCATTAGAAACCTCTTTCTCATTTTCTATTTTCTCCTTTTCGACTTCTTCAATTACTTTCTTTTTCCCTTTATCTGTGTATGGCTTCTCAAATGCCACTATCATTTCTCTTTGTGATTTTTCTGGGGAGTATATCCGACCACTTTTAGTCATTCCTCCTATCCCTGAAACATTCGTGACATCGGTGGTTTTAGAGCTAGAAACATCTTTGTTCTTCTGTTCAGCTAGATGTACCTCTATATTATAGTTCCAAGGTACCGCTTTGTTGTCTTTATATGGAAAAGGGCTTGGTATCTGAACTATTAAGGTCCTCAGATCACCAGGGGCATTCACACTTTCCTCCTTAGTGAAATGAATGACCAATGGCTTTGGGATGGTTATGCCAAGTTTTTCTTCTGATTGGGTTGCAATCATACCGTCATTCTTTTCCCAACGACCTATTTGAATGGTGCCTATGTTTATCAATTTTCGAAGTTCATTTTTGAACTCCTTGCATTCTTCTTTGGAATGATCTTCATTGAGGTGAAAATTGCATCTTGATTTCCCATTGGCATTTCCTCGGATTAATCCAAATTTACATAGTTGATAAAAAATCGGTTCCATCGGCGTCTTAATTTTCTCAACCTCTTTTATTAATTGGTGATTTTCTTCGATTGCATTCACTATCGGCCCACCATGAACTGGTAGGGGATTATTTCTCACGCTATGTTCATTTTCTTTAAAATTCAACCATCCTGCTTTAAGCAAATCGTGCACCTTAAATTTTAAAGCTAGGCAATTTTCAGTAGAGTGTCCTATAGCCCCAGAGTGGTAATCACATGTGGTGTTCGAGTCGTATCCTTTAGGGTAGGGTGGTTGTATAGGTTTCCCTGGACATAGTGCAACCATAGAATTGCTAACCAAATGTGGTAACAACTCTGCATAAGTCATAGGGATTGGATCGAAATGTACAAACTTCCTCCCACGATGGTTTTTTCCCTGACTTTCATGTGAATCTTGATTCCCTTGTAAGTGTTGACTTAGGGTACCCGAGCTTTGTGAATTTGCAGCGGCATAAGGGCGATGCGCAAAAGAAGGATTAGTTGTGTTTGACGCCACAAAATGGCTTTCTTCTTCCTTTTTCTTATTTGCACCTGCGGGCAATTTTTGTGTGTTATTTAATCCGGTATAGCTAGAAACAATCTTTCCATTTTTCAATCCCATTTCTACTCTTTCCCCTATGATGACGAGATCTGAAAAATTTGATGAAACGCTTCCTATCATTTTGTCATAAAACGGAGGTTGAAGAGTGTTTATGAACATAGTCACCATTTCTTTTTCAGATAGGGGGGGTTCAACCTGGGAAGCTAACTCCCTCCATCGTTGGGCATATTCCTTGAATGTCTCATTGTCCCGTTTTGTCATATTTTGCAACTGCATTCTGTCAGGAGCCATGTCAAGATTGTATTTGTACTGTTTCAAAAAGGCATCCACCAAATCTTTCCAAGAGCCGATATGAGCTCGTTCAAGATGCATATACCAACTCAGGGAGGCTCCTGTCAAACTATCTTGAAAGAAGTGGAATAGTAGTTTTTCGTCATGAGCGCAAAAACCCATTTTTCGACAATACATAATAAGATGGTTCTTGGGGCATGTTGTTCCCTTGTATTTGTCAAATTCAGGCAATTTGAATTTCGGTAGTATTATAACATCAGAAACGAGGCATAGGTCTGAAGCATCAAATCCATAATTGTGTCCCCCTTCGATAACTCTCAAGCGCTCTTCCAAGGCTTGCCATTTTTCTTGGGATTGGTTGTTCTCGAGCGGTCGAGGTTCATGATGTATGTTTAACATCACCAGCATAGCTTCGGTAATTTTTCCTTGCGGTGAAGTTCCAGGAAATCCCAAAGTAAGGGGTGAAGATTGCACTTGAGGGAATTCGCCGATACTAGTTTGTGGATTTGTAGCCAAAACCAGCGGATTGTTGTTGGGGAGATGAGTGCCCATGGGTGGGGTATAGCCTGTCGGCAAACCATAAGGTGGAAATTGTTGTGTCTTCCCTTCTTGATAATTAGTGTGAAGGTGTGGAGCAGCACCTGTTGGGTGAACTAGAGTGTTTTGTGACACCCCCTCGTCTACCAAAGGATTCCCATCATTTTTATTTCCAAGTGTTTGTAGAATCTCCAAGATCTTGGTTATTTGCTCCTTGAGTTGGTTCACGTCTTCTCTTATTTCTGTTTGCTCTAGCTCATCCATGATTTTTGACTGAGATTGTGTCCGATAACGGTGTCGTAGCACCAATTTTTTTGTTTGTTGTGTTATTTTTTCTGTGAAAGAATATGGCATGAGTATGCAACATGATGTATGAAAATGTAATTGTACATGAATGTCAAAGAACTATTTATTGCTTGTTTGTGAATATCTTAACCAATAAAGAGAGAGTTATGGGACCAAAAGTAGAGTCAAATTTAATTTATTGAAAATTAGAAAAATACAAGTTTTACCACTGAACAAAAGCTGAAACCTAAACACGAAATTCGCAGATTTAATGAGCAATCAATTTTTTCATTTGCTTGATTAAACTTTTACAATGTTCAATAAAAATAGAGATCTCTTGAGGGGTAGAGAGAGGATTAGCCATCCCATCAGCGGCCCTTAATAATGGTGGAATATCTTCGATAGCAGAGTTGGTCAAATAAACTAGTTTGGAGAAACGGTCCATCCAAAACATCCCTTCTTGAACAAGTCTCTCGATACTGTCTTTTTGTGTATACATCTCGTCTTCTTTTCTTGCAAGTTCTAGTCGGTATGCTTCAATGATCTCTTCTTGACATTGCTTTTCTACCATGATCTTGCTTTCACATTCCGCTCTTACCCTCTCTATTTGTTGCTTTAGATTTGCTTCTTGTCGACGGAGGACTTCATGTTTTTCCCCAGATTTCTTTAGTAACTCTTTAAGTCTAAGACCTTCAATCATTGCATCATCCCTTTCTTGACGTCTGAGTCTTAACTCTTCATTCGCACCCCGCAAACAGATTCGAGTTCTCTCCTTGCTTTCTTCTTCCTCTCTTGCCCTCTTTTGTACTTTCTCAAGGATAAGGGATTGTTGAATATTCTTATACTCCATATCTCTATAAGCCTGGTGAGCCATCTCCAATTCTTTTTGTAATTTTTCAATTTCTTGTCCTTTGAGAGCTAAGTCGGCCTCTAAATCTTCAGTACTGAAAAAAGATTATGTTGTTACTACTTCGGGAGTAATTATGGTGCTATGAAAAGGCAACTTGACCTCTAATGCCCTCTTTTTCACCCAATTATGATATTCCTCTCCTATACCACAACTTCTAGGCCCTAATTCTTGACCTCTTCTAACAACACCTCCCCAAGACTTACGTATTCTTCTCATCAAGCTGGCATCATAAACATCTCGTCCATGAATGACAAAAGATTTTGTTACGTCCATTATTGGAGGTTTTGTCATAGGATAGCCCAATTGTCTCAATGCAACATAGGGACTATAATTTATACACCCTTTGGTTCCCATGAGGGGAACATCGACAAAAACACCGCATCTACAAATCACTTCATTTATATCTTGACTTCTGGAGTACCATTGAATCGTTCTTTCGTTGAGATTTGCTAGAACGTTGGCCCAATCTTTTTTGCTTTTAGTTCTTAATTGATGCATGTCTTGAAAAATATGTTTGACAAACCAAACATAGAGTATTGGCGAGCAACAATGGATTAGGCCCCCCTCTTTCTCATGACGAAATTCGAGCGTGTAGTAAATGTAAGCCAAAACTGCCGGTACTGGATTCTCCCCTCTATGCTTGTAAGCCAAAAAGACGTCTATCGCCGTGAAGTCCACAAAATCCTTAATAGTTGGAAATAAAACAATTCCATATATAATTAAGGCAAGCACATCCATGAAAGTATCCCATTTTCCATCTCTTGCTAAGTTTACTGCTTTCTCCTCAAGATATTTTATCGGAAATCCAATCAAATTATCTTTGTTGGTTCTATTGTCTTTTATTTCCTTTATAGGGATATCAAACGTTTCAGCAATTGTTTTCAATGATGGGTAGTGTTCCATGTATTGGTACGGTTTACTCCCCTTCATCGGATATCCCATTATTCGTTCGAACTCCTCCAACGTTGGGGCCAACTGAAAGTCCTTGAAAGTGAAACACCTGAAAGGAGGATCATAGAATTGGGCCAACGCTGTAAGGGCATCCACTTGTACATTAACTTCAAGTAAATCAAGAATTTTGCCGAATTTTCCCATAAAGATTAGACGTTGTACTTTTTTCAATTTCTGAGCAAGATTCTTAATGTTGTTTACATCTGGTTTAAGAACTTTCGAGGGTAAGGTCTTTCTTAATGGAATAATGTTTGAGCCACCATTTGATCCCATATTTCCTGCGGTTAAAGTTATTCACAACAAGCTTTAATTTTATGGTTTTTAAAATGATGAGATAATGATTTTTCAAAAGTAACCATGATAAAGAACTTTATGCAAAAAAAAAATAAAAATAAAAATGATGATGACGAGGAAAAAAAAACTTGGGTATACTAGGAGGTAGTGAACATGACATAGAGTATGTTTTTCGTATGTACGTGTTATTTATACCATTTTTCATGTGACCCTTTACTAAGGGTAGCTCTATAGTTCTAAATTGGTTCCTAGAGCACACAACTCAATTCTAAAATATTAAACCAATTAATAGGTAAACTATTAAAATGGCAATATTCTAGAAAAGGTCAACTCTAGGTGAGACTTTCATGACAACCAAACAGGATGTACATCCAGAAGATTATCATTACACAGTCTCTAACTTATCTTAGATTTGCACTCAGCCCGGGTATAGAGCCCACTCATAAGTGTGTGAATCGTGTTAGGGCGTATAGAAAAATACATAAAATAATAAATAAAAAAAAATCATCATAATAAAATAAATTGAAGAAACACATATAATTATATTAATAATATAACAAAATAATAAAATAAAATAAAATAAAATAAAACAAAACAATAGGGGTAATATAAATAAAATAATAAATAATAAAATAACTATATATAATTAATTAAATTGGGCTTGACTCTCACAAGTCCCCAGTGGAGTCGCCAGCTGTCGCGTCCAGTTTGTCCGCGAAAAAGGAGTCGCCACCAATTTTATTTTTTTATTAAAGGAAAAATTGGGTAAAACCTAAAATAATATTTTTGACACTAAAAATTTGGATTCGGGAGTCGATTACGAGTAGGGAAGTATTATCACCCTACAACGTCCGTTAAAACGGTTACCCTATAATTAATTATATACAAACTATTTATTTATTTATTTATTTATTTTTACCCCAAAAAGAATAATAAAAAAAAATTAAATTATTTACATTAATGAAAGAAGAAAAATATATTTATTATTAATTCGGTTTGACAAGGGGAGAACCTTGCTCCTACGTATCCCTAGGTGCAATAGGGAAATCAAAACACACGTAGTTCTTGGGTAGAAAATATTTGGTGTGTTGACCGATTTTATTATTATTTTTATTTATATACGTGTTAAAAAAAATAAAAGTGTAATAATAATAATAATAATAATAATAATAATAATAATAAATATAATAGTAATAATAATAATATTTGTCTGTTTTAACGAAAAAACAAATTAATTTTTTTAAGAAAAAGATTTTCGTAACGTGGCGGTTTGTGAACGAGACAAAGGCACACGACGGTGAAATAATCGGTTAAATAATTTGTTCGTACGTTGTCGGATCTGTCGCGATACAAAGGCCACCAACGATTGAAAGTAAATAATATGGTGTAGCGAGCGAGGATGAATTTCATCCGGCGGCAACAACCATTAATTTTAATCTTAAGGGTAAAATCATTTAACCGTTATAAATTTTTTATTTGATAAAGACATAATATGAATTTTTTTATTAAATTAGAATATGATAAAATTTGTTTTCTTGATCTATAGACATCAACTAGTTATATTCTTTATTATTTTATATTACAAAGAAGACAATTTTTAAGATTAAACGATTTAAAAAATGAAATGAAAGCTTAACATATGAGTTTATTTTTTATAAACAAAAAAAAAATAGAAAGAGAAAAAATATATATAAAAAAAAGATGTAAAAACAAAAAAAACTAATAAGCAGACTAGAGAAAAGAATAAGAAAATGGTACCTTACTAGACTGATTACTTCAAGATCGGATTCTCTCCTTCTCCTTTGCTAACTAATCTCTCTATTTTTTTTGTGCTCTCAGTTTGTGTTTCCAATTCCTCCCCTTTGCCCTCTTGTGGCAGACTATTTATAGATTTTTGGGTGTAGATTGCAAAAGACAAGAGAATAATTGTCGATTGATTACCATTAATCTACTTTTTTCGGTTTTCTTTTCTTTTAATTGGCCACAATTATACCGATTCTTATTGCCATTGATTCATTTCTTCGGTTTCTTTTCTATTCAAATGATCACCATTATTCTGATTTTTATGACTACCAATCAATTTCTTTTCGGTTTTTTTTCCATTTATTTTGATCATCATTGCATCGATTTTTATGACATTTAAATCATTTCTTTTCAATTTCCTTTATTTTTATTTCTTATTATTTTTTTTTTTTTTTTTATATTTTAGAAAAGAGTCTGAACAAGAATTAGAGGCAAACAAAAACCGAAAACACTTGTGATTGTTTAAATCCTATATTCCTAATTATTTATTTTTATTTTTATATTTCTTCACATATATTTATATATTTATTATTATTGTCATTATTATTATTATTATTTCATTTTTTAATAAAAAATAAAAAATAAATAAAAGTCAGACAAAATTAGGTGTCAACAGTAGGGTTTAAAATGTGGACATACATTTCATAAGAATTGTATATGGATGTATTTATTAAAAAATGTAATTTGTCCAAGTTGTACAACAATTGTATATAGCATAGTCAATCATTGTATTAGGAATCATGACGAGTTATAATTTTATCGTGGATACTATTGTGTTTTCATGGCACTGAAGTGGAATTGTACGTTGATAGCCTTTCAGGCCTAATTTTGTTTACGAGGAAGTGAATCTTGTTCTACATTTGGTAGGATACTATTTTGGTGAATTATGCATATTATAGCGTAGTACTTTCATGGATTTGGATTATGTACTTGGTCATCTTTTGTACTTCATGTGCTAGGATGCTTATAATTTTAATAAAAACATATTTAATTTGGATTAAAATAATATTGTACTTTTTTATGCATATGAGTTAAAAAAACTAAAGTAGAATTCGTTCAGTTATTTTTCGTACTTTTAAAATTTCAGAAAACCGTATATATAAAAACAAAAAAAAGAAATGGTTTTAAAGCTTGCTTGAAAATAAGTTTAAAAACCCATGAAACATAAAGTCAAACATTAATAAATGTCTTTCATAAAAATAACACTAATAAATGTCTAATAATGTGTTTATCTTGATAGCAATGATATCACATGTTATGATTTTAATAAACTTTTCTATATCCAAGGCGGGGTGTGGTGGCCTATTTAGAGACGATGGTAGAGATTTGGTGTGGCCTATTAGGGAGCTGCTGCTTTATTTTTTGCTTATAGAATTGGAATTTACTAGTGTCTATATATGATATCTCATGTTTATCAACGAATAAATGGAAAGGATTTCACGAAAAAATAAATTGAAAGGAATAGTCTCAAAGAAAAAATATACTTCAAAGGTACAGTATCTTTCACAAATAATTCAAAGGTATTATCAATATTCATCTGGCATAAAAAAATTAGTAAAGTATTAATATAATTTATATTGGGGTTAATGTTGTTTTGTTACTTTTTGTTGCATATCATTTTTGGTAATAAATTGTCATGACTTTTTCCTATAAAGAATTTGGCATAAAGAAAAGGCAAAATTAATTACATCTATATAGTCTTTTAAGTTTAACTTAATTTTCGCTTATATATTTTAAGTTTATTTTATCTGGATTTGATCTTTTATGTTACATTTTATTTGTATTGTCAGTCATTTATCTCAATTTCGACAACAATTAGTTCAATTGAAAGCTTCTAATCATTTAGAACTCTACCAAATAGTGCAACAATATATCCCTCATACTAATTTTTTAAAACACATTCATCACACTAGAAGAAAATATGTTGTTACTTATGACATATATTGTCTTTATCTGCGGCAATTTCATAGACAACGTAAAATTACTCATGGATTACCCACACATTCGAGTCCGTAGTTAAATCGCTCGTTGGTAAATGCTTACCCACAAACAAGCAATGAGATACGCTTACTTAAGTAATGTCCGTGAGTAGTACAACTCACCGAATCTCCGTGGATAAAGTTACTCATAGATTTTATATGCGTAAAGATGTAGATACTTATCTAAGGAAAAGTCACAAGTAACATTACTCACGAGCAATCCTTGAAAAATTATTTTGTTTTCTATTTGATATTTATAGTTTTATCCATGTCATGTTCATGGATAAATTAATCATGGAAGGAGCATGGAATTTTTGAAATATATCGTTTACTCATGGAATTTTTGTAACGCCCCGGATTTTTAATCCAAAACGTTACTAAAAAAAATACTTATTTCTTAGAAAAGTTTATTAACCTTTTTTTTTTTTGAATACTTAACATTTATCATTTTACATAATTAGTAACAATCACGTCATTTAATATCATTAAGAAAATATTTATTTACAATTAAAATAATGTGAAGACAATTATTCTTAACGGAAGAAAACTACGTCTGTATTTCTAGAATTCTAGTACACTTTAGAAGTTTGTGAAAAAAGATTAAAAGAACTTACAAATATTGGACAATTCCATTATTACAAAATCGTTTTGAAAGAAAAACCCATGTTTACTCACATGTTCGCCACACGTCAATACTCATTAACTACTCTTAAATCTCCTCGAACTCATTAGCACCTAAAATGTTGTTGTAAGGGTCAGTTTTTTCCATTATATATCCACATCAAACCAAAGCAAGACATATAGAAGAATAACACAAAACATATAAACGTAAAAAATTCCAATTTAAAAGAAAAAATGAGCAAACTGATAAATTGTATATCAAAACATATGCATGATGAATGCTCCTAAAACTACATGATTCAGATATAAACCTGCCACTAAGGCAACCTCCAGACAAAAAATCACACTCCAATTAATATACATAATAAGAGTTAATTTTTTTTATCATATATCGCATAAAATTTCATACTTTACTACATAAAAGTCAAATATTAAATTCAATCTCACCAAAATTGGGGTTTTATTAGTCTACATTTATTTCTTTTAAAATACAAGTAATCGCGATTATTTATTTCATGTCATTCAACTAACGACCTTACTATAATTTGTGTGGGGAAAAACCCTTACCTTAGTCGTTTTTCTTCCTAGTACAAAGCAATAAGCCCCACAAAGTCGTTCACAAGGAAAAGAAGTTATAAGCTTTTGATGTCGAAAAAGAGGAGGTGATGGTGATGGTAGCTAGGATTTTGGTTTTATTTATAAAAGGGTTTGTGAAATAGGGTTTGTAGTAGTGGCTAGGGTTTCAGTATTCTTTTCAAAGTGTTGGGCCTAAATGAGGAATAGAAGAGAGACAATATTATTATTATTATTATTATTATTATTATTATTATTATTATTATTATTATTATTATTATTATTATTATTATTATTATTATTATTATTATTATTATTATTATTATTAAATAAAACCAAAAATTACCAAAACTAATTTTTTTTAACATAATTTTATTACTAATGTATTACCAATATTTCATACTAATATTTATAAAAAGTCATTTAAGCAATTACTATTTTAAAATACATTAATAACAAAAACTCTCATCTTCACAATATTAACTACAATTATTACTATACTATTATACAAAATAATCACATAAAAATACTATCATCTTTATAGAATAGTCAAAACGATAAAATAATAAAATATAACATAAATAATTTATATTTAATACTAAATCCCAATAAATACGTATAAAATCATCATATTATAGAAAATATAATGAAATAAAGAAATTAATTACAAATATTACAACTATCTTAAGACAATTTATTTGTAAAACAAATAATTAAAATAGGAAATATTCTTAAAAAATTAAAATATAACTATGCACACATTTATTATGTAGTTTAACGCACACGAAAACTTCACCACAAATATCTAATACAAAGCTACATGTAAAGTCACTCAAAATCTTATCCTCTAAAATACTTTAGCTAAAATACTATTATATTTTTGAAAATAAATTAAATAACTAAATAAAATGTTTTTAATTTATATTACTCATTAAATTAAATATATATACGATTGTCAAACCATAAGAAATCACACATATAAGGAGAAGTAATCATAAAATTCTAAAACAATTTTAACACCAAATTAATTTCTTTAAAATCCTATTTGATTAATAAAATAGTTGATTGTGAAATTTGGGATGTTACAATTCTACCCAACTTAAAGAAATTTCGTCCTCGAAATTTGTGATGACGATTAAGCAAATTATTATCTAAATCACCACAATCAAGATTGAAACTTAGTCTCTAAGGATATAATAAACATGACAAGGCCATTCATGATTCATTTAAGTGCATCATATCATAAATCACCTTGCATAGTATGATATGAATTATAATATGAGTTGACAATACATATCACATTTAGCATTCAATTATGTACGACAATACCATAGAGTCACTCACTGTAATCTACAAATAAAACATAACATATAGACTTAGTTGGTAATTACTTACTAAATTTAGTTGGGGTGAAATGAAACATATTTCAAGTACATTATGAATTTCTACTAAATAATAATTATTTACAACTTTATCAACTAATGTAAGTTGAACAAGACAAATAATCATCACACGTATTTTAATATGGAATAATATTGATAATTTCTAATTATTTTTAAAATTTAGAGGATGTTACAATTTTTGTGGGTGGAGATTACTCATCGTAGATTTTACCTTTTAGTCATCGTAAATTATATATCATTTACTCATCGTAGATTTTTACCTTTTAGTCATCATTATGGTGGGTGGAGAAATGCATTCAATGAAAAATTATAGAAATATACTACTCCTTTAGCACCGACTGGATATAAATTTTTAAAAGATACAAGGTTTAATCAACAAATTTGGCAAACCTTTTGCTGGAAATTTATCAAAATTGGGTTGAAGAAAAAGTAAATTTTCTTTGAATTACCATATTTGAAGTCATTGTCTATAAGACATTTTCTCGATGTGATGCATATTAAAAAAGAATGTATTTGATAATGTTATTGATACGTAACTCAATGTTCCACGAAAGTCTAAGGATGACATCAATGCAAGATTGGATTTTAGTCGATATGGAAATAAGAACTGAATTGGGACCCGTAAAGAAATGAAATCGCACATATCTACCTTCAGCTACTTATACTCTCTCGGGAAAGGAGAAAATTGTTTTATGTAAATCTCTTTATAAATTTAAAGTTCTAGAAGGATACTCTTCAAACATTAGAAATTTAGTTTCTATGAAAGACCTCATGTTATAAGGTTTGAAGACTTGTGATTGTCATGTTCTAATGGAGTATTTGCAACCAATAGGTAGAGGTTCCATTCTACTTAAAAAAATTCGACAAGCCATCACTAAATTATGTTTCTTATAGGGGAAAACAATTCCTAACTATATACTTAGTTGCTACAAAATGATGGTTGGATGTTGCAAGGAGATTGATACCATGCTAGCTAGATTTTGGTAGGGAACTAGTGAGAAAAAATGGAAAATTTATTGGATGAGTTGGGAGCGACTATCAAGAGCTAAGAATGACAGGGGAATAGGTCTTAAGGGAATTAGTGAATTTAACAATGCCTAGCTAGACAAACATTGTTTGAGATTAGTCATGATAGAATCATCTCTCCTTGAGAAATATTTTAAGAGTATATACTACCTAGAGGGGAGTTCATGACAACCAAAGAAGGATATCAACCATGCTATGCTTGGAAAAGTATCCTTAGTGCCCATGAAATTATTGTTAAGGGAGAAATTTGGAAGATCATTAATGGCAAAAATGTGAAGATATGGCAAGATAAACAGTTACCTGAACAGTTTGGTAGTCGACCAAGAACCCCTGAATGTCAAATAAATGAAGATGCTTTGGGTTCTTATTTGAGAAAGGAAGACGTGAGACGACAGGAAAAGGATATGGCTTTTGCAAGCTTTGAATAATATGTGGCGCAAATGATTGTTGGTATCATAGGCGGATCTTTATGGGAACATAGGGTGGCCACGACCACCCCAAAGTCCCCAATAATTTTAAAAAAAATACTACTATTTTTATTTTATTTGTTTGAGTAATGTTATTGAAATACAATGTGGCACAAAATACAATGTTTATTACAATACGAATACAAAGCGTGATGCTCTTTATTTTACACATTGTATTTTGTGTCATATTTAGTGTTAAGTTTTGTGTTCCAATAATATTACTCTTTTTTTAATAAGATTCATTTGACTTACAATTTGATATCAAAAATTGATCTATTTGATCCATGAATCAAATCCATTAATTTTTGTTGACCAAATTATAATTCAAATGTCTATTATAAAAAAAGTCGAAGGGTATTATTTATAAAAAAAATTAAAAAAACAACTATTATAATTATAAAATAAACTAAATTTTTCAACCTAAACTACAATAATGTGAGTTGTGAATTTTATCTAGAGGTATAATTATGAATTTTATATAGAGATAAAAAAATCAAACCAAATGATCATGTGATCCCAAAAATTTAACCAAAATTAATTAAATTAGATTGATATTTTTTATGAGTTTGAGTCGAAGTTGAAATAAATTAATGAATTCGACATTTATTGATTTGAGATATAATATCACGTAATTTTAAAATAGATCAAATAATAATCAAACAAAACACTTATCTTTTGTTAACACTATGTCAAATTGACATTTTAAACTATATGTTGTGTTTAGATGTATTTTAATAATTATATATATATATATATATATATATATATATATATATATATATATATATATATAT
>JBBPBR010000008.1:32419363-32463995 GCA_037974775.1 Cicer pinnatifidum
TAATTACATATGTTGTCTGTATTCGAATACAACTTTGTATTTTGTCAAAAAATAATAGTTTTAAGACTTTGTTAATCTAATTTTGACTTTTGAAAATACTTTATATGCATATGTAAATATGAATGGTTCTCATGTATTTGAGCTATTGGTTGTATCTTTACCTTTACATTTAAACATCCAATATGTTTCAATTTAATGTTTATCAAAGATATTTGAACTTCTTATTGAGCTTGTTGTCTTGATAATAATCGTTGGTCTTTGTCTTCATCAAAAACATGTCTTTTAAACTACTGACTTATGATTTCTCACTTGTATTCGAATACGTCAGGACTGTACTCGAATACGACAGGATGATTTTTGCTACTGACTTATGAATTATCATTGTATTCGAATACGAGAATACGTGTATTCGAATACGACAATGTAGTTTTGTTAAAACTTTCATTTTTCAACTTTGATCATGCATGTTTGGCATATGAAAACCCTTTCAAGGAGTATACTAAGTTGAAAGGTTATTTTGTGCATTTGAAATTTAAATTCTATGTGATATTTGTTAATTTTAGTTGGTGACCCTTTACAATTATTGTGGAAATCTGGGTTTTGCCCTCAGATAAGAACCTGGATCATCCTACCGGTTAGTACCCTGGAGATTGGAAGGTAGTTAGACATACCTGACAGAAGTTGTGTCAGGAGGATCTTGCGGGGCACGTGGAGATTACTCGGGTTTTGTAGTTTTTGTGGTATGATCAGATTAGGTGGTTGTATAGGAACTAAATGTCTTTCTTTTGTGATTGTATTTATTTCATTTTGGAAGACTTTATCTATGCTTAAACTGTTTGATGCCTTTTCTTTTGATGGGTCCATATTCCACTTTTTGGTGTGACGTGGGGAAGTAGAGATTCTTGGGGCAATGCTTTTGAGGGCCATATTCCACTATTTGTAAATATTGTTGACTTTTGTCATTGTGTTATGACTTAAACATTTTACACAAAAGTATTTCTCTCTTTATTTCTTTGTTTTATGAATTTGTTTTTAAGAACAAAAAAGAAATACACTCGTACTATTAAAAATCGGGGTGTTACATTGTGATATCAGAGCTTTGGTTTAAATTGTATGTCAACCAGTAGGTTGGGAGTTGTTAGCTGATCATGCATCGGGTTAAGTTGTCAGAGTTATCAGGTCTAGTGTAGTTGTTATGTATTGATGTAGTCATAAGTTATTTTTGGAATTATTCTAAGGGGTGTTGAGATTTCTTCTTGATGTTGGTTTTGAGGATACAAAGCATCCAAGATGGGATGACGCTGCCAGAGTCAACATCAAATGGGGATGATCAAATGGTTGAAGCTATGATTAACATGGTTGCTTTTGTTGCTGCACAGACTACTACAAAGACTTTGCGAGATATGGAGAAAAGCGAAAGAGAGATCCGTGTTGTTGAGTCAAGGGGATTGGAAGATTTTCGTCGTTACTATCCTGTAAAGTTCAAGGGTGAAGAGAGCCCAAAAAAGGCTGATATGTGGATTCAAGAAGTAGAAAAGATCTTCGAAATAATTAATTTTTAGGCAGGGTTGAGGAGAATCATGAAGGCATGGGATTTATGAAGTGGTTCTAAGGACAAAAAGGCTATGTTGTTGATGGTAACTCAAAAAGGCATCCGTTTGGAATAACATTTGGTGCTTAGGTGTCAACGAAAGAGACTTGTATTGAAGTTAAGGGGTGTTGCATGATAGGGGGTAAATACTACCTTGGTTAGATAAAGTACACTTTGAGGAATAGTTGATACCTTGAAGGGTAAAGTCAAGCATTCTAGTTAAACTAGATTCGCGACTCAGATAATTAAGTATGAATCTCATGACGATTATAGGAGTGAGAATATATATTTCTTCGATAAGTGACAAATCTCCGTGTGGATTAGGAGATGGTAAGTATGGATAGTGATTTTAGATAAAACTATAGACGCGTAAGTGTGAATTTTTGGTGAAGTCTGGATGAATAGAAGGAGTTAAGCCTTGATGTATTGAACTGCATGTTACTATTAAGTGGCATTGGAAGTATAGAGTACTAGAATACTTATAGATTGTAACAATGTAAGCTTTGAGTGTCTATTAAAGGATGGCAATTACTAGGAGAGTGGGAATTTTTTGATAAGTTGGAGGGATTATTCAAGATTTGATTTGGGACTCTAAGATGGTTGATTTTTAAGTTGATGATTTAAAATCCACAAGGTTGGATGGAGGACCAAGTAACACCTAAAACTTTCATAATCGAGGGAGTTAAGGTAGGAAAGTGATAAATAATTCATGTTATGAATGGAAGTGTTTGAAGATTTACTAATAATATTGTGTTATGATTAGAAGATTTTTCATTAGTGAGATTACTAAGACAATTAGAGTCAATGATGAGTAAGACCTTGTAGTGTATCTTAAGATAAAATGGATGAATTTAGACGGGGTGGTGAGTATTTGGATATTTCGAGGATCCGATTTTGAGAATTTTATCCAATAATCGAGAGTGAAAAAGAAGAAATGTAACAAATGATTTATGGTTTAGTTGTTGATCTTGGGAATTCAAACGTGAAGATTTGAAATGATCATTTCAGTGACTAGATGGATGGTGAAAAGTATGTGGGTCTTTGAGATATTTTACTGCAACGCTATGAGGATGAGGTTTATAGTTAATTACTCCATAGGAAATGCTTGTTGGAAACATTTGAGAAATAGTTATTTAGGACGTTCGATTGTTTCATTCTTTCAGTTTGCATCTCAATGAAGGTTGAGAAGGAATAAGAATCCAGCGAGTGAACCAAATTTTGGAAAATGTGCCAATAAAACTTGTTGGAGTAGCACATAGAGATGTAGCTTATGTCAATTAAAGATTCATGAAAGGAATTATCTCACCTGCAATTCAGACATTGTTATTATAAAGGTATACCAATGATACAAAGGCACTACTTGAGTACATGTCATGGGGGTTGCTATTGTGTTTGTCAATCAATAGAGTTAAATCTTTGTTTGGTAGGGAAGAATTGAACATGAAATGGAAAAGTTTGGTGGGAACTAGTAAGGCTTGATTTAATGAAATCACTATAATGAAGATGTATCAAGGATCGAGGTAGAAATTTAAGGTTTGTATAAATGGAAAAGTGATGAAGTGAATGCAATGTGTTTGACCTATCATAATGAAAAGATAATCATCAAACTGCAAAATAAAGGACACAACAGAATTGAGAAGTATTAGAATGAATGTTGGTAGTAAATATAGGAAAATTATTTTAGGGCTTGTCTAGATTTGCAAAGTATGTAGGAAATGGATTAGTGAAGCGCGAATTTGAACACTACAGTTTAGTAAAGTTATAATTAGAACAACATATTAATAAGAACACTACAGTTTAGCGTGGTAGTGCGACTAAAGAAACAAATCTAGGACTTGTGGACAATGGAGACATTCAGGAGTTCTCGGTGGTAATGATTGTTTGGTGCTCAGTGTGTCAGTGTCATACTCAGTGTTTCGGTTTTGGTACCAAGTGGATGTATATAAGGCTATTTGACATAGTTTTGGGCGATTGTACTTCATCAATAGGATCAAAGTAATAGGGAAATAAGGGGAACTCAGTGGACGTTGAGAACATTGTTTGACTACTTGTGCATTAGAATAACCTTAAGTGCAAGTCACAAAGAGTGCTATTATAGTTCGTTTAAGATAGTCTAAGCCACCATCGTGGTAGTTGGCTACTTATTAAAAAATTGAGGAACTGGTCATCCTTAATCTCTTGTTGATAGTAGAGAAAATCATGTTGAATGGGACGGGTGAGAGTTACCGGCTATGATAACGCGTAATGTTATTAAGCATCCTTTGAAAAAGGGTAGGCAACATTTTCTTCGAGTAGGTAGGGTGAAACAAGTTGTGACTTGGATGTTGAATTTGAGTACAAACCTAGTGTGGATTGTTACTCGTACTTTAAGTCTCGAGGATGAAACTTCGTTTTGGAGGGTAGTAATGTAATACCCTTAATTTTAAAGGCCAAAAATATCTTTTTAGAGACCCAATTAAAATTATTCGTCGATGAATAATTTATTTAATTACGGTAAATCTTTTGTCGAAAGAAAGATTTTCTAAGACGCAACGTTTTTTCGAAAAAATTCATTTGTCGATTGAATTGCAGGGATAGTAGATATTTTTTCTAAAAAGGTGGTTTGAGAAATGATGTGAGGTGATGGGTGAAATAATGATTTTTATAAAATATCTAGATTTTTATTTAGATATTTGTGGATTGGTTGTGAGAGAGAGAGAGGAGCCAAGCAAAAAGAAAAGAAAAGGAAAACATTTCCCCTATGCGTCGCGATTCCTTTTTTCTTCATCCTCTATTTCCTACACAAACCAAAGCTTTGGGTTTTTTTTTTTTTTCAAAAAAACTCAAACATAAACCTCCATTTATCTCAAGCTTCTATTCAAGAAGTGACAGAAGGGAAAGTTGATCCTTGCCACGGTGCAGTGCTAGTGAGCTAGTTTTCGAAGCGACGACGCTAGTGGAAATTTTACCGAAATTAATCGTGGTGCCATAATTGCTTGTTAAAGCTACAACGAATGTAAGGGGTACTTCCAAATTTTTAGCTTGCATATAGGATGCTATATGTGTATTTGTGGAGTTGGAAGTTGGTGAAATTGATATGTGATTTTGTGGAAAAGGAATTTAATTCATTCATATGTGTTTTGAGGAAATTAAATTTGATATGTTTGAGGTGTGGTTTGTAAAAATTAATTTGGCATGATTTATGTTTGAAAATGTGGAAATTTATGGGTGATTGATGATTAAACTTGGTGTGGATTTTGTGGAATTTGAATTGATCGAATTTAATGTAAATTGTGAATTAAATTTGATGTGTGGTGGTGGAAAAAAATATGCTTAAGTATGCTCTGTGTTGTATTTGAAAAATCATTAGTGTTAAATGAGTATTAAAAATGGGGAATCTTTTAATAGCTCCATTTACTTAATGGTTGTGGTGAAAAGAGTCAAGTATGCTCATGCATTGCATAGTATATGGTGACCGAATGGGCCATGGTGATAGTGGTGACCGAATGGGCCACGAGATGATGTCATGTGATTTGTTGATTCATCTTATCCTTACGGGGATTATCGCGTCGTGCTGATCTGTGAGCGATTGCACTCTAGAATGTGTTGATCTGTGAGCGATTGCACTCTAAATCGTGCGGGCCTGTGATGGGTGGCACATTGGTAATTAGTAGAAGGCTTGTGATAGGCAGTACAATTATGATTTACGACCCTTCGAGGAGAATTTTTGTTGAAATTGCAGAATCACGCATTTTGGCATATATGGATTGCATTAGGGTGCTTGGCACGCGAGTCATGTTTGTTATATTGTGATGATTGTATATACATACTCAGTTGTTGTTGTGATTGTGTCGTAATTGCTTCGTGTGATGATTGATTTTGTGTTGTAAGTGTTGAATGATTTCGTAACATTTTTTTATCATAACATTTGGGCACATGTTTTTAGCTTTTTAGTTTGGTATTTTAAAAGCTCTTTGTAGCTTAGATTAATATTTTTAGCTTGTTTCTAAACTTTTGGTGGAATTTGAATTATAATTTTATTATTTGCATTTTACTAGGCCTAAATTGCAAATTTCATAATCTAGATTTTTGTAATAATTTTAATTAGTGGGTCACTTGTTTTTAAACCCTAAACCTTAAAGCCCAATATCAAGTACTATATATTGGCAGTTTTGTTTTTTTTTCTAAGGATAGAAAAATTAGGATTCAAATTGCTACAAGAAATAAACAGTTTTATTTTCAATTTCATGGAAGGTTAATTTGATAAGATTAATCCACGAGTTTAGAGTTTCATCAACACCTTGAGATTCAGGTTACACTGTCAATTTCGATTCATGATTCTATTCTTGTTTATTTGATTATATTGATATTTTGATTGCTTAAATTGAATTTCAATAGGATTGATTAAATTTATTTGACATAATTTGGTTTCGGTTTCTAATTTAATTGAATTATAATTTTGCAACGCTTGATTGCTGTAAGACCCTTAATTTTAAATTTTAATTTAGAAATTTTGGGGAATTTTGTGTTGAATTTCTGAGGCTTTTTAGCCAATTTTATGACATTTTGTGAGTTAAATGCCAAAAATATCTTTTTGGAGACCCGATTAAAATTATTCGTCGATGAATAATTTTATTTAATTACAGTGAATCTTTTGTCGAAGGAAAAAATTTCTGAGATACAGCATTTTTTAGAAAAATTTATCTGTCCATTGAATTACGGCAAGAGTAGATATTTTTTCTGAAAAAGTAGCTTGTGAGGTGATGCGAGGTGACATACGTAATAATGATTTTTATAAAAATATCTAGATATTTGTTTAGATATTTATTATTATTATTATTATTATTATTATTATTATTATATAAATATATGTATGTATAGAAGGAAAAGAAAGAAAGCAAAACAGAAGACACGTTCTCCCTCCACCTTTCTTCCTCTCTCCCTGTTTGAAGAAAACAAAAAAACCAAAGTGTTGGTTTGAAAAGAAAACAAAACATAAACCTCAATTTATCTACTAGATCTAAACTCCCATTCGAGAAGTGACAGAAGAGAAAGTTGCTCATTACCACGCTGCGGTGCTAGTGAGCTAGTTTTTGTCGCGACGTCACGAACTTAAATTTTATCAGAATTAATCGCGGTGTCGTAATCGGTTGTTAAAGCTACAACGGAGGTAAGGGCTCCTTCTGAACTTTTAGTTTGCATTTAGGACATTATTTGTGATTTTGTGGAAAAGAAATTTGATGTATTTGAGGTGTGATTTTGTGAAAAATTAATTTAATGTGATTGGGTGTAATTTAGTGGAATTTAAATTTGAGGTGTGGTTTGTGGTGATTCAAGTTTGGTGTGATTTATATGTTCATAATTATTATTATGAATTTTTAAGATGTGATTTATTTGTGGATTTTGTAGAAAAATGAATTGATGAAATTTGGTGGTTTATGTGTAAAAATGTGGAGTTTTGAAATTGGGTGAGTTAGGTTTGAATTGTTGAAATCTAATTGAGGTGTTATATGTGTGTTGTGGAATTGAATTGATTGTTGTTGGTGTGAATTGACGGTAATTAAATTTGATGTTTTTGAGTTACGTAATAACTTATTTTCAAATAAATGAGTTTGAACTGAAGTTGAAATTTTACGAAAAATTTAAGAGTTGTTAAAGTTGTGAAAAAGTTCAAATTTTAACTAAGTTAAAGAGTTTGAGCAAAAAGATAGATTGAAATTAAAAATAGTTAGAGTTTAAAATGTTACTATTTTAATTACTCTTTGATTGAGTTTAAAAAGAAAAAAAGTTTAGAATATTTTATTAACTCAAAAACTTTGGTGCTTTAATAGTCGAGTGTGTGTATGTGAAATTTGGACAATATTTGTTTTATTGAGTTTTAACTAAATAATATAGATTATTTGATTTTAAAAGTATGGTGTTTTAGAAAGATTTAATTTTAGGATTTTTGTTGTGTGTGGATTAATTTTATTGTGAACAAATTGTTATAAATATTTATGTTTATGTAGTTAGCTCCTTGAGTCTCGAAAAGGAATCGAGACGTTGGCACCGAGTTAGCGGTGGGGAGAACTCTAATATATTAATGTTGTTGTTATGACTTATGGTTGAAAATTTTGGAGATTGAATATAGGTGATAAATGTTTTGAAATTTTGGTGATTCATGTTTGGTGAAATTGATGTGTTCATAATTAATATTATGAATTTTTTTGAAGAAATTTATGTGTGACTTGGTGGAAAATGAATTTAATTCAATTTAGGTGTGGATGAAATTTGGAGATGTGATTTATGTGTGGTTGTAGAAATTTAAATTGGTGTGAATAAATATGTTTGAGTATGCTCTGTGTTGTGTTTGAAAAATCATTAGTGTTAAATGAGTATTAAAAATGGGGAATCTTTTAATAGCTGCATTTACTTAATGATTGTGCTGAAAAGAGTCAGAGTATGCTCATGCATTTCATAGTACATGGTAACCGCGATGGGGCCATGGTGATAGTGGTGACCGTGATGGGCCACGAGATGATGCCATGTGATCTATAGGTTCATCTTATCCTTGCGGGGATTTTCGCGTCGTGTAGGACTGTGATAGACTACACAATTTTATTAAATCGTGCTGACCGGTGATAGGTGGCACCTCAGTAAACAGTACTGGTCTGTGATAGGCGGTACGTTTACGATTTACGCTTTTTAGTAAATCATGCTGACCCGTGATAGGTGGCACCTCCTTAATTAGTACTGGTCTGTGAGAGGCTGTACAATTATGATTTACGCCCTTCGAGGAGGGTTTTGGAATGGAAATCCGAGTTCATGCATTTTGGCATATACGCATTCAATTAGGGTGCTTGGCACGCGAGTCGTGTTTGTTATACTATGATGATTGTATATATGTATTCAGTTGTTGTTGTGATTTGTCGTAATTGCTTAGAGGTGTGAAGTTGGGTTGGTTAAGTTTTGATGTAATTATGTGTTCATAATTGATTTAATGAATATTTGATGTGTGATTGAGGTGTGAATTTGTGGAGATTAATTTGGTGTTAATTATGTGTTCATAATGGATAACATTAATGTTTAAAGTGTTGATTGATTCGAAGTCATTTTAGAATTAAAAATCTGTATTTTCTCAGTTGTATTTGGCTATGACAGTGTAGTTTGTCAAAATTTCATTTTTCAACATTGTTTATGCATTTTTGGACATATGAAAACCCTTTCGAGGAGTATGCTAAGACGAAAGGTTCTTTTGAGCATTTGAAAATATAAGAATTTTGCTAAGTGTTATTTGTTAATTTCGGTTGGTGACCTTTACAATTATTGTGGAAATCTGAGCTTTGCCCTCAGATGAGAATCAGGATCTTCCCACCGGTTAGTATCCTGTAGATGGGGAGGTAGTTGGACACACCTGACTGGTGCTATGTCAGGAGGATCTTGCGGGACGCGTGGAGATCACTCAGGTCGTATAGTTTTCGTAGTATGATCAGATTAGAGGGTTGTATAGGGTTTAGTTGTCTTTCTTTTGTGGATATATTTAGTTCAATTTGAAAGAATGTACATATACCTCATACTGTCAGTTGACTTTTATTTTGATGGGTCCTTGTACTGTTTTTTGATGTGACGTGGGGAAGTTAAAATTCTTCAGGCAGTGCTTTTGTACAGGTGTCTGCCAAGAATACTCTAGGGGTATGAGTTATGTCTGATAGGTCTCATAGCTCCGATGTATTTTGTCGTGTAAATACTTTGGGTTTGTATTTCAAAAACTATTTCCGCTGCTTGTAAATATTGTTGGCTTTTGTCGTTATATTACGACTTAAATATTTATGCAAAAGTATTTCTTTGCTTTTTCTTTGTTTTATTTGTTTGTTTTAAAAAAAAATACATTCGCGCTGTTAAAAATCGGGGTGTTATAATTGCTAATTGTAATATTTTGATGATTGTGATGCTTAATCCTATCAAAGAAACCAAATTCACATAGGATTGACTACGCTTGTTTGATTAATTCTATAGTCAAATAAGAATAGAATCACAAATTAGAAATTAAAGTAATTGATAGAATCTGTGATAGGTCTGAAACTCGAATAAGTAGATTAATCGTTTAGCTCATCTGTTAAATCAAAAATCTAAAAAAAAAACCCATTTTAATTTCAATTTTCAATTCGGTTATTATTATCATATCAAAAGTCCTAGCGAAACGATTCGAGTTATTACCTCTATTTACATTTTATCAATTGTATTTGACCCGTGTGCGACAGCGGATCAAATTAGCGCAGTTGCCGAGGACTCTCTGATAATAATATTAACCCTGTTTTTAGGCGACTGTCTCGGATTGCTCTGAAATTTCGCCTGAAAATCAGAACAAAAAATCTAGGAATAGGAATCCATACATGTATCTTGTACGAAAACGACATTCAAAATCTCAAATTCCTTTATTTAGACCTTTTTTTGAATTTTTTGAATTTTTCATATTCTCCAAAAATTCTAAAAAAAAAAATTGTGTTGCCTTTATTTGATTTTTAGAAATTTTTGGTGGTATTTTTATATTTTTTGGATTTTATTTGGTAGGGATTTCGAGTTGTCACTTCAATTTTAGCATTCGGGACATTGTTGGAATTTTCAGAATTGTTATTTTGTATTGCATTGTTATGATGATGCATGACTAGGGCTAGTTTTGTGAATCTTTATTCTCTTGAACTTGAAATGGATAGGACATTTCATTTACGTCGTAGACTTAATAGAGCTGCTAGTGTTCATGAGTTAGAGTCAGATACTGAAATTGACAACTTGTTGCAAAATATGGCTGATGCGAATAATAGAACCTTAAGACAACTTGTTGCACCTAATGTCAATTATAATGCATTATGTATCACATATCCTGAAGTTACTGTACAATTGAACTTAAATTGGGCTTAATACACTTTCTTCCAAAGTTTAATGGTCTTGCCGGTGAGGATCCCAACAAACACTTAAAGGAATTCCATATTGTGTATTCTACAATGAAGCCTCAAGGAGTCACAAAAGACCACATTAAACTGAGAGCCTTCCCATTTCACTCCAAGATGCTGCCAATGACTGGTTATACTACCTTCAACCAGGTTATGTTACAAGTTGGAATGATCTCAAGATATTGTTTCTAGAAAAGTTATTGCTCGCCTCAAGAGGTGCTTCAATCAGAAAATAAATATGTGGCATCAGGTAGATTTCTAAACAATTGCTCATCCAATATTTTTATGAAGGCTTGTTATCTATGGATAGAAGCATTTTGGATGCTCCTAGTGGGGGAGCACTTGTCGATAAGACCCCAGAAGCGGCAAGGGCTTTGATTGAGAACATATCCATTAATTCTCAGCAGTTTACAACTAAAAGCAATTCAATAGTGTTGACAAAGGGTGTGAATGAAATTCAAGCTTCTTCCCACAAGAATTTAGAAGGAAAATTTGAGGAACTTACATCTTTAGTAAAAAATTGGCAATAGGTAAAACCCAAGCAGTTGTCACTAGTATTTGCACTTCTCCAGAACATCCTTCAGATTCATGTCCTACATGTCAATAAGATCCAATTGCTAATGCTCTTCAAGCATATGCAGCAAATATATACAATCCTCAAGCCAACTAAAACCTATCATCTAACAGGTACAATCCTGGTTGGAGAAACCATCCCAACTTGAGATGGGGGAATTCATCTGTACAACAACAACCTAGGCAACAACAACAAAATATTCCTCAACAGCAAAATAATGCACCTTCTTTAGAGGACCTCGTTAAAGAGATGGTTGTCCAGAATCTCCAATTTCAACAAAAAACAGATTCCACCATTCAAAATTTGGAAACAAAGATTGGTCAGCTAGCCACTTCAATCAATCAATCAATTGCAGACTCAAGAGTCAAACCAATTGCCTGCACAATCAGTAATAAATCCAAATGCTCCCAATGTACGTTCAATTACATTGAGGTATGGCAAAGGTGTTGAAATACCAAAGGTACCTGAAACTATAGTGAAAAATAACAAGGTTGTTTAGGATACTTCGATATCTGAAACTGTTGATGTTGAGCAAAATATACCACTTCCTTTTCCTCAAAGGGTTGTGAAGACTAAGAAAATGGATGAGGCAAATAGGGACAACGAGATCTTGAATACAGTTAGGAAAGTGGAAGTGAACATCCCCCTTCTTGAAGCAATTAAACAGATTCCAAGATATGCAAAATTTCTAAAAGATTTGTGCACACACAAGAGAAGGTTAAAAGGTAATGAAAGAGTAAACATGGGGTGAAGTGTTTCAGCACTCATTCAGCCCATACCTCAAAAATGCAAAGATCCAGGAACTTTTTCCATTCCATGTACCGTAGGCAATAGTCAATTTGAAAATGCTATGTTAGATTCAGTAGCTTCCATTAATTTTATGCCTACATCTATTTTTAACTCTCTTGCTCTTGGACCTTTACAGACTACAGGTGTTACCATTCAATTGGCGAACATGAGCAATGCTCGTCCCACTGGACTTGTGGAGGATGTACTTGTTCAAGTTAATCAATTGATATTTCATGTAGATTCTTACATTATAGACATGGAGGGAGAGAATAAGTCCAACAGGGCGCCTATCATCTTAGGCAGACCATTCTTAAACACTGCTAAAACAAAAATTAATGTACATGCTGGAACTCCATCCATGGAAATTTGTGATAGCATTGTTAAATTTAACATCTTTGATGTTATGAAACACCCCGTGGAAGAGCATTCTATTTTTCAAATTGAACTCATAGAGGTTAAAAATGAAAATAATGAACTTATCCCCACACGAGTGCAGAATAGCTGGACGGTATGCATCGATTACAGGAGACTAAACCAGACAACTAGAAAATATCATTTTCCTTTACCATTCATTGATCAGATGCTTGAAGGGTTGGCTGGTAAGTCACATTATTGTTTTCATGATGGTTTTTTCTGGTTATTTTCATATCCATAATGCACCAGAGGACCAAGAAAAGACTACGTTCACTTGTCCTTTTGGCACATTTGCCTACAAGAGGATGCCCTTTGGCCTATGCAATGCTCCTGACACTTTCCAACGCTGCATGATTAGTATTTTCTCTGACTTGATAGAAAATTGTATTGAAGTTTTCATGGATGATTGTACTATGTATAGTTCCTTATTTGATGCATGCTTGAACAATTCAGATAGAGTTTTGCATAGATGTATTGAAACTAACCTTGTGCATAGATGTATTGAAACTAACCTTGAACAAGGCATAGTTTTGGGACGTGTTATCTCTAAAAATGGGATTGAAGTGGATCCTGCAAAAATTGATGTGATTTCTAATTTGTCTTATCCATCATGCATCCGCGAGATTCATTCTTTTCTTGGCCATGCAAGTTTTACATGTGATTTATCAAGGATTTCAACAAGATATCTCTTCCACTGTCGAATTTGCTGCAAAAAAGATGTCAGTTTCACCTTCGATGACAAATGCAAGAAGGCGCTTGATTTCTTAAAGGCAGCACTAACCTCTACTCCCATAATTCAGCCACCCAATTGGACCCCCCCTTTTGAAATTATGTGAGATGCATCTAACTATGCCGTGGGAGCAGTCCTAGCACAAAGGGTTGGTAAGGCTGCCCATGTTATTTATTATGCTTCTAGGACTTTAGATTCTGCACAGGCTAATTATACTGCCACTGAAAAGGAACTTTTAGCTATTGTTTTTGCACTTGATAAGTTTATATCATATTTGTTAGGTTCTAAGGTAGTTGTTTTTCCTAACCATGTAGCTTTGAAGTTCTTGTTGAAGATAAATATATAAAAGAGTATGAAAATAAAAGTCAATGATGTTTTGTTGAGTTACTTCTTAATGTTGTTTTTCTCTCTTAATCATTACTCCTTTATCCTCTTTGATTTTCAGGCCTAGTCTCCTTAGGATTATCTCACCCTTACCGTGGCCACGTTACAACCTAAATAAAGACCTTTTGATCATTATCTGCATGTGTTTCAAATATAGATTATAGAGGCTTGTCAAGCCTATGGTAGTGCTAGCTTTCATGATATGTCTGACAGCCTATGGTAGTGCTAACTTTTGGATAAATATTTCAGTCGTAACATAACGACAAAGTCAACAAATATTTAAAAGCAGCGGAATAGTCTTTGAAATAAAAATCCAAAGTATTCAAACATCAAAATTCACCGGGGATATGAGGCCTATCAGACATAGCTCACACCCCTAGGGTATTTTCGACAGCCCTATACAAAAGCACTGCTCCAAAAATTTTAACTCCCCCCACATCACATCAAAAAGTGGTACATGAACCTATCAAAATAAAAGTCTAGTTGACAATATTGGTATGTATAGTCTTCCAACATACAATAAATACATCCACAAAGAAAGACCTCTAGTCCCTAAACAACCGTGTAATCTGATCATACTACAAAAAAACTATACATTTGGGGTGATCTCCACGCGCCCCGCAAGATCCTCTTGACACAGCTCTAGTCAGGTGTGTCCAACCTACCTTCCCATCTACAGGGTATAAACCAGTGGGAAGATCATGGTTCTCATATGAGGGCAAAACCCAGATTTCCACAATAATTGTAAAGGGTCACCAACCGAAATTAACAAATAACACATAGCATTTAAATTTCAAATGCATAAAATGGCCTTTCAACTTAGCATGCACCTTGAAAGGGTTTCCATATGTTAAACATGCATAATCAAAGTTGAAAATTGGAGTTTTTAACAAAATTGCATTGTTGTATTCAAATACAGTGTTGTTTCAGAAGTCAATAGCAAAAACATGACATATGTATTCGACTACAAGCCTCTTGTATTTGACTACACAGCTACTTCATATGTCAGTAGCCAAATAAGAAAATTTGTATTCGACTACAAGTCTGTTATATTCGAATACACATCAGAAAATAGCAGGAAACAACAAAAATCAACTTTTAAAGAGGTTTTGCAATCCATCAACACTTCCACACAAATCCAAACAACCACACTTAGCAATTATGGCACAATCACAACAACAACTTGAGTTTACACATGCAATCATAACATTAAATCAAACATGACTCGCGAGGTTTCGCAATCAATCAACACATGCACACAAATCCAAACAATCACAGTTAGCAATTGTGGCATAATCACAACAAAAACAACATGACTCGCATGCCAATCACCCTAATGCAATGCGTATATGCCAAAATACATGGACTAGGAATTCCAAACCAAACCCTCCTCGAAGGGGCGTAAATCATAATTGTACCGCCTATCACAAGCCAAAGTACTAAATTACTGAGGTGCCACCTATCATGGGTCAGCACAATTTACTAAAAACATAAATCATAAATGTACCACCTCTCACAGGCCAGAAGTATTATTTACCGAGGTGCCACCTATCACAGGTCAGCACGATTTTCCAAAAATGTGCAGTCTATCGCAGACCTTACACGACGCGACAATCCCCGCAAGGATAAGATGAACCAACAAATCACATGGAATCATCTTGTGGCCCATCTGGTCACCACTATCACCATGGCCCATCCAGTCGTCATGTACTATGAAATGCATAAGCATACTCTAACTCTTTCCACGACAATCATTAAGTAAATGCATATATTAAAAGATTCCCTATTTTTAATACACATTTAACACTAATGATTTTCAAATTCACACAAAGCATACTCAAACATTTATTTTCCACCACACCCATCAAATTTAATCCACAATTTACATTAAATTCGATCAATTCAAAAACCACAAAATCCACACTAAGTTCAATCATCAATCACCTAAAATTTCCACAAAACTCAAACATAACTCATGCCAAACTAATTTTCACAAACCACAACTCCAACACATCAAATTTCATTTCCTCAAAAACACACATAGATGAATTAAATTCATTTTCCCCAAATCTACACTTCAAACTCAACAAATTTATTTTCCAGAATCTCACATATAAGGTCCTAAATGCAAACTAAAAGTTTGGAAGGAGCATTTACCTTAACGATAGCTTTAACGAGCAATTACGGCACCGCGATTAATGCCGATAAAATTCCCACTAGCGTTGTCGCATCCAAAGTTGGTTCACTAGTGTAACACCCCGATTTTTAACAGCGCGAGTGTATTTTTTTTTGTATCAACAAAAATATAAAAACGAAGAAAATAAAGAAGGAAATACTTTTGGATAAATATTTAAGTCATAACATAACGACAAAGTCAACAAATACTTACAAGCAGCGGAATAATTTTTGAAATAAAAATTCAAAGTATTCAAACATGAAAATACACCAGGGCTGTGAGACCTATCAGACATAGCTCATACCCCTGAGATATCCTCGGCAGACCTGTACAAAAGCACTGCCCCAAGAATTTTAACTTTCCTTACGTCACATCAAAATGATGGTACAAGGACCCATCAAAATAAAAGTCAAGCTGACAATATGAGGTATAGGTACAATCTTTCAAATTGAAATAAATACATTCACAAAAGAAAGACACCTAAACCCTATACAACCCTCTAATCTGATCATGCTACAAAAAGCTATACAACCTGAGGGATCTCCACGCGCCCCACAAGATCCTTCTGACATAGCTTCGGTCAGGTATGACTAACTACTTTCCCATCTCCTGTGTACTAACCGATAGGATGATCCTGGTTCTCATCTGAGGGCAAAGCCCAGATTTCCACAATAATCTTAAAGGTCACCAACCGAAATTAACAAATATCACATAGTAAAATTCTTATATTTTCTAATGCTCAAAAGAACCTTTCGTCTTAGCATAATCCTCGAAAGGGTTGTCATACGTCCAAAAAATGCAAAAACAATGTTGAAAAATGAAGTTTTAACAAACTGCACTGTAGTAGCCGAATACAATTGAGAAAATGCAGATTTTCAATTCTAAAATGGCTATGAATTAATCAACACTTCAAACATTAATATTATCAATTTTGAACTCATAATTAACACCAAATTAATCTCCACAAATTCACACATCAAATATTGATAACATCAATTATGAACACATAATTACATCAAAACTTAATCAACCCAACTTCACACCTCAAAGCAATTACGGCAAATCACAACAACAACCGAATATGTATATACAATCATCGTAGTATAACAAACATGACTCGCGTGCCAAACACCGTATTGCAATGCGTATATGCCAAAATGCATGATTCCGGAATCCCAAACCAAAACCCTCCTCGAAGGGCGTAAATCATAATTGTACATCCTCTCACAGACTCGTACTAATTAACGAGGTGCCACCTATCACGCGTCAGTACGATTTACTAAAAAGCATAAATCGTAAACGTACCGCCTATCACAGACCAGTACTGTTTACCGATGTGCCAACTATCACGGGTCAGCACGATTTACTAAAAATGTGTAGTCTATCACAGACCTACACAACGTGAAAATCCCCGCAAGGATAAGATGAACCAACAAATCACATGGAATCATCTCGTGGCCCATCACGGTCACCACTATCACCATGGCCCCATCGCGGTTACCATGTAATATGAAATGCATGAGCATACTCTGACTCTTTTCACCACAATCATTAAGTAAATGCAGCTATTAAAAGATTCCCCATTTTTAATACTCATTTAACACTAATGATTTTTCAAATACAACAGAGAGCATACTCAAACATATTTATTCAAACCAATTTAAATTTCCACAACCACACATAAATCACATCTCCGAATTCCATCCACACCTAAATTGAATTAAATTCATTTTCCACCAAACCACACATAAATCACATCTCCAAATTCCATCCACACCTAAATTGAATTAAATTCATTTTCCACCAAGTCACACATAAATTTCGTCTCCGAAATTCACAATATTAATTATGAACACATCAATTTCACCTAACATGAATCACCAAAATTTCCAAACATTAATCACCATATTCAATCTCCAAAATTTTCAACCATAAATCACCACAACAACATTAATATATCAATGTTCTCCCCACCGCTAACTCGGTGCCAACGGTCTCGATTCCTTTTCGAGACTCAAGGAGCTAACTACATAAACAGGAATATTTATAACAATTTGTTCACAATAAAACTAATCCAAACACAACAAAATTCCCAAAATTAAATCTTTCTCACACACCAAACTTTTAAAATCAAATAATCTATATTATTTACTGAAACTAAATAAAACGAATATTGTCCAAATTTCACATTCACATACTCGACTATTAAATCACCGAAATATTTGAGTTAATAAAATACTATAAACTTATTTTCTTTTTAAACTCAATCAAAGAGTAATTAAAAGAGTAACATAATTTTTAATTCCAATCTATCATTTTGCTCAAAATCCTTAACTTAGTTAACATTTGAATTTTTCACAACTTTAACAATTCTAAATTTTTCATAAAATTTCAACTTCAGTTCAAACTCATTTATTTGAAAATAACTCTTTACGTTACTCAAACACATTAAATTTAATCACTACACATATAAATCACATTAAATTCATTTTCTACAAATCCACACATCAAATTTCTTTTCCACAAAATCACAAATAATGTCCTAAATGCATACTAAAAGTTTGGAAGGAGCCCTTACCTCCGTTGTAGTTTTAACAACCGATTACGGCGCCGCGATTAATTTTGGTAAAATTTAAGTTCGTGACGTCGCTTCGAAAACTAGCTCACTAGCACCGCATCGTGGCAATGAGCAACTTTCCCTTCTGTCACTTCGCGAAATAAAGCTTAGAAGTCGAAGAAAAGGGGAGATTTAAGTTTGAGTTTTTTTTTTTTGAAAAAAGCAAAGCTTTGGTAACAGAGGAAGAAGATGAAGAGCGTGGAAAATAAGGAAAATGTTTCTCTCTGTTTCTCCTTTTGTTTCCTTGCTTTCTTTTATATATATATATATATATATATACTTAAACTAATAATATATATATATATATATATATATATATATATATATATATATTAAAATTAAAATACAAATATCTAAAAATATCTAGATATTTTATAAAACTATCATTTCACCCATCACTTCGCAAACCACTTTTTGTTAAAAATATCAACTTTCGTCGCAACTCAGTTAACAGATACAATTTTCAGCAACTCGAGGTATTTTTAACAAAACTACCCGGTATTAAATTTTTCGTAACCTAATTAAATTATTCTCTAAAAAAAATCTAAATCGGGTGTCAAAATATATATATTAAAATATATATAAATATTAAACATATTATTAACTCTAATAAAATATGATTTTGATATTTAATTCCCAAAATTAAAATTCAATTGTGCTAAATGCCTAAGCAATTTAACACCAAATACCTAAAATCGTATAAATTATAATTTAGAAAATTAAGGGTCTTACAACTAGCACCATAGCGTGGAAGTGAACAACTTTTCCTTCTATCACTTCTCTCTTTTTCTTTTCCTTCCCTTTTCTTTCACACATATATATATATATATATATATATACATATAACAAATATCTCAAAATATCAAGATATTTATAAGAATTACCAAAATATCCATCACTTCTCAAACCACTTTTTCAGAAAAACATCTTCTCTTGCTGCAATTCAATTGGCAGTTAAATTTTTCTGAAAAGCATCTTAGAAAATTTTCTTTTCGACAGAAGATTAATCGTAAATCAATAAAATTATTCCTCAACGAATAAATTTATTCCTTGATATTGAACTCACAAAATATTAATAGCTTGGCTAAAAAGCCTCAGAGTTCAACATAACAACACACCAAAATACATAGATTAAGATTTAAAATTATGGGTCTTACAAAACACATTGAGTGTCAATATTTTGAGAGAATTTTATATCCTGGAAGGCCTCTATCACTTATGATGCATTCTTTAGTTAACTATGAGTATAAACACTTTGGGCACATGTTTTTAGCTTTTTAGTTTGGTATTTTAAAAGCTCTTTATAACGTAGATTAATATTTTTAGCTTGTTTCTAAACTTTGTGTCGAATTTGAATTATAATTTTATAATTTGCATTTTAATTTTATTATTTGTATTTTGACTCTTTCTCGCTCTGTAGGTCATAACTTGAGCTCTGGATATTGGATTGGCACATATGAGCAGGCGTTGCAAAGATGAAAATCTGAGCTACAACTTTTGTAATCTAGATTTTGTAATAATTTTAATTAGCGGGTCACTTGTTTTTAAACCATAAACCCTAAAGCCCAATATCAAGTGCTATATATTGGCAGTTTTGTTTCTTTTCTAAGGACGAAAAATTTAGGATTCCAATTGCTACAAGAAATAAACAGTTTTATTTTCAATTTCATGGAAGGCTAATTTTATAAGATTAATCCACGAGTTCAGAGTTTTATCAACACCTTGAGATTTAGGTTACATTGTCAATTTCAATTCATGATTCTATTCTTGTTTATTTGATTATATTGATATTTTGATTGCTTAAATTGAATTTCAATATGATTGATTAAATTTATTTGACAGAATTTGGTTTCGGTTTCTAATTTAATTGAATTATAATTTTGCGACGCTTGATCGTTAATTGTAATTTTTTGATGATTGTGATGCTTAATCTAATCAAAGAAAACAAATTCACATAGGATTGACTATGCTTGTTTAATCAACTCTATAGTCAAACAAGAATAGAACCACAAATTAGAAGTTAAACTCATTGATAGAATCTGTAATAGGTCTGAAAGCTCGAATAAGTGGATTAATCGTTTTGCTCATCCGTTAAATCAAAAATCTAAAAAAACTCCTTTTTAATTTCAATTTTCAATTCGGTTATTATTATTATTAGATCAAAAGTCCTTGTGAAACGATTCGAGTTATTACCTCTATTTACATTTTATCAATTGTATGTGACCCGTGTGCGACAGCGGATCAGTTTTCAAAATTGAAAATCTGCATTTTGCACAGTTGTATTCGAATACTACAGGATTGTATTCGAATACGACAACACAGAGTTTGCTACTGACTTATGATTTCGCACTTGTATTCGAATACGATAGGACTGTATTTAGATACGACAAGACTATATTCGGATACGACATGATGATTTTTGCTACTAACTTATGATTTCACACTTGTATTCGAATATGACAAGACTATAATCGAATACGACATGATGATTTTTTTTATTGACTTATGAATTAGCAATGTATTCAAATACAAGAATACGTTTATTCGAATACGACAGTGCAGTTTTTTTAAAACTTTCATTTTTCAACTTTGATTATGCATGTTTGACATATGAAAACCCTTTCAAGGAGTATACTAAGTTGAAAGGTTATTTTGTGCATTTGAAATTTAAATGTTATGTGATATTTGTTAATTTCGGTTGGTGACCCTTTACAATTATTGTGGAAATCTAGGAGTTTTCCCTCATAATGAGAACCAGGATCGTCCTACCAGTTAGTGCCTTGGAGATTGGAAGGTAGTTAGACATACCTGACCGAAGCTATGTCAGGAGGATCTTGCGGGGCGTGTGGAGATCACTCGGGTTGTGCAGTTTTTGTAGCATGATCATATTAGGAGGTTGTATAGAGACTAGATGTCTTTCTTTTGTGATTGTATTTATTTCAATTTGGAAGACTGTATCTCTGCTTAAACACTCTGATGCCTTTTCTTTTGATGGGTCCATGTTCCACTTTTTGATGTGACATGGGGAAAGTAGAGATTCTTGGGAAAGTGCTTTTATGCAGGTGTCTGCCGAGAATACCCCAGGGGTATAAGCTATGTCTTATAGGTCTCATAGCCTCGGTGTATTTTGCTATTTAAATACTTTGGATTTTTGTTTCAAAAACTATTTCCGTTGTTTGTAAATATTGTTGACTTTTGTCGATATGTTACGACTTAAATATTATATCTAAAAGTATTTCTCTCTTTATTTATTTGTTTTATGAATTTGTTTTTAAGAACAAAAAAAAATACACTCCTACTGTTAAAAATCGGGGTGTTACAGTATGCATCATAATAATTAATCTATAGTTTTAGGATTTGATGAAACTATGTCACTAACGATGTTCCACAAAATCAAAATATTTGTAGAAAATTTCTCTAATTTTTTAAAGTCTCACTAACTATTTTTTATTTATTTACATGTAACCGGTTCAAATCAAACCCCTCGTTAATTTCTTCACTAAAACTATTTCTGGTCATTTCATCTCCAAAACCATTATTCTCTTCAATATCAAAATCTCTAATGCCAACAAAGACCCTTCTAGACTTTCTAAACGACGTCAAACTCGAGAGACTATTGACATCGTTCTCCATCATCCTCCTTTCTCGATCAGTTGGTCCACTGCATACGTGTGCGCCTCTCACTCTTTTCGCAACCTCGCGATTTTCACTCTCCCTTCTAACATCTATCTATCTATCTATCTACTATTATTTTTATTATTATTATTATTATAATTATTATTATTATTATTTCTTTTAAATATGCACATAATTTCATTCGACATCCAACATCACAACAATACCAAATATCAAATACCACAAAATTATAAAAAAATCAAATGAATCAACACCATTTCTATTTAACATTTTAATTTCACAACCCTCCTATTTTCACATTAATTTATCTCTCAAAGGACTATTGCTGTACATAGTGAGCCCCAGATCAATAGTTTGAAAATACGACTTTCCTCTTCATCTCACATTATATTATACTCATGAATTCAAACACTCTCACACCTCTTACCTTATTTAGACGCTTTCTCAAACGATGAAATTATTATAAGTTTTCAACAACAACTATAGATCGACAATGTACAACGAGCAAATTCGAATAAACGATGAGCTCACAAAATAGGCAAGACATGATTGATAAATTATGTGGAGCATAAAAATAAATGTTAAATAATTAATAACAATTTTAGGAACAAAAATGGAGTCAAAACAAAGAGAAAAAACTAGATGGATGGTGAAAAGTATGTGGGTCTTTGAGATATTTTACTGCAAAGCTATGAGGATGAGGTTTATAGTTAATTACTCCATAGGAAATGCTTATTGGAAACATTTGAGAAATAGTTATTTAGGACGTTCGATTGTTTCATTCTTTCAGTTTGCATCTCAATGAAGGTTGAGAAGGAATAAGAATCCAGCGAGTGAACCAAATTTTGGAAAATGTGCCAATAAAATTTGTTGGAGTAGCACATAGAGATGTAGCTTATGTCAATTAAAGATTCATGAAAGGAATTATCTCACCTGCAATTCAGACATTGTTATTATAAAGGTATACCAATGATACAAAGGCACTACTTGAGTACATGTCATGGGGGTTGCTATTGTGTTTGTCGATCAATAGAGTTAAATCTTTGTTTGGTAGGGAAGAATTGACCATGAAATGGAAAAGTTTGGTGGGAACTAGTAAGGCTTGATTTAATGAAATCACTATAATGAAGATGTATCAAGGATGGAGGTAGAAATTTAAGGTTTGTATAAATGGAAAAGTGATGAAGTGAATGCAATGTGTTTGACCTATCATAATGAAAAGATAATCATCAAACTGCAAAATAAAGGACACAACAGAATTGAGAAGTATTAGAATGAATGTTGGTAGTAAATATAGGAAAATTATTTTAGGGCTTGTCTAGATTTGCAAAGTATGTAGGAAATGGATTAGTGAAGCGCGAATTTGAGGTGTTAAGGCATGAGACAAATTCAGGTCTTAATCACGAATAAAATTCAAGTTGGATTTTGTTGGAGACGTGACTCTTGAAATGAAGCACTATATTGGAAGGAAATTTGTGTGTCATAAGTAGTATAGTTTTGGCATGTTATCAAAAATATTTGAGGAAGCTTGGATCACCAATCAGATGTAGGGATGGAATTATTAAAGTTATAATTAGAACAACATATTAATAAGAACACTACAGTTTAGCGTGGTAGTGCGACTAAAGAGAAAAATCTAGGACTTGTGGACAATGGAGACATTCAGGAGTTCTCGGTGGTAATGATTGTTTGGTGCTCAGTGTGTCAGTGTCATACTCAGTGTTTCGGTTTTGGTACCAAGTGGATGTATATAAGGCTATGTGACATAGTTTTGGGCGATTGTACTTCATCAATAGGATCAAAGTAATAGGGAAATAAGGGGAACTCAGTGGACGTTGAGAACATTGTTTGACTACTTGTGCATTAGAATAAAGTTAAGTGCAAGTCGCAAAGAGTGCTATTATAGTTCGTTTAAGATAGTCTAAGCCACCATCGTGGTAGTTGGCTACTTATTAAAAAATTGAGGAACTGGTCATCCTTAATCTCTTGTTGATAGTAGAGAAAATCATGTTGAATGGGACGGGTGAGAGTTACCGGCTATGATAACGCGTAATGTTATTAAGCATCCTTTGAAAAAGGGTAGGCAACATTTTCTTCGAGTAGGTAGGGTGAAACAAGTTGTGACTTGGATGTTGAATTTGAGTACAAACCTAGTGTGGTGGATTGTTACTCGTACTTTAGGTCTCAAGGATGAAACTTCGTTTTGGAGGGTAGTAATGTAATACCCTTAATTTTAAATTATAATCTATGTATTTTGGGAAATTTGATGTTGAATTTCTGAGGTTTTTTGCCAATTTTATTGTATTGTGAGTTAAAGGCCAAAATATCTTTTTAGAGACCCGATTAAAATTATTCGTCGATGAATAATTTATTTAATTACGGTAAATCTTTTGTCGAAAATAAGATTTTCTAAGATGCAACGTTTTTTCGAAAAAATTCATTTGTCGATTGAATTGCAGGGATAGTAGATATTTTTTCTTAAAAGGTGGTTTGAGAAATGATGTGAGGTGATGGGTGAAATAATGATTTTTATAAAATATCTAGATTTTTATTTAGATATTTGTGGATTGGTTGTGAGAGAGAGAGAGAGGAGCCAAGCAAAAAGAAAAGAAAAGGAAAACATTTCCCCTATGCGTCGCGATTCCTTTTTTCTTCATCCTCTGTTTCCTACACAAACCAAAGCTTTGGTTTTTTTTTTTTTCAAAAAAACTCAAACATAAACCTCCATTTATCTCAAGCTTCTATTCAAGAAGTGACAGAAGGGAAAGTTGATCCTTGCCACGGTGCAGTGCTAGTGAGCTAGTTTTCGAAGCGACGACGCGAGTGGAAATTTTACCGAAATTAATCGTGGTGCCATAAGTGCTTGTTAAAGCTACAACGAATGTAAGGGGTACTTCCAAATTTTTAGCTTGCATATAGGATGCTATATGTGTATTTGTGGAGTTGGAAATTGGTGAAATTGATGTGTGATTTTGTGGAAAAGGAATTTAATTCATTCATGTGTGTTTTGAGGAAATTAAATTTGATATGTTTGAGGTGTGGTTTATAAAAATTAATTTGGCATGATTTATGTTTGAAAATGTGGAAATTTATGGGTGATTGATGATTAAACTTGGTGTGGATTTTGTGGAATTTGAATTGATCGAATTTAATGTAAATTGTGAATTAAATTTGATGTGTGGTGGTGGAAAAAAATATGTTTAAGTATGCTCTGTGTTGTATTTGAAAAATCATTAGTGTTAAATGAGTATTAAAAATGGGGAATCTTTTAATAGCTCCATTTACTTAATGGTTGTGGTGAAAAGAGTCAAGTATGCTCATGCATTGCATAGTATATGGTGACCAAATGGGCCATGGTGATAGTGGTGACCGAATAGGCCACGAGATGATGTCATGTGATTTGTTGATTCATCTTATCCTTACGGGGATTATCGCGTCGTGCTGATTTGTGAGAGATTGCACTCTAGAATGTGTTGATCTGTGAGCGATTGCACTCTAGAAAACAATGTAAGGCCTATGATAGGTGACACTATAGTAAATCGTGCGGGCCTGTGATGGGTGGCACATTGGTAATTAGTAGAAGACTTGTGATAGGCAGTACAATTATGATTTACGACCCTTCGAGGAGAATTTTTGTTGAAATTGCAGAATCACGCATTTTGGCATATACGGATTGCATTAGGGTGCTTGGCACGCGAGTCATGTTTGTTATATTGTGATGATTGTATATACATACTCAGTTGTTGTTGTGATTGTGTCGTAATTGCTACGCGTGATGATTGATTTTGTGTTGTAAGTGTTGAATGATTTCGTAACATTTTTTTATCATAACATTTGGGCACATGTTTTTAGCTTTTTAGTTTGGTATTTTAAAAGCTCTTTGTAGCTTAGATTAATATTTTTAGCTTGTTTCTAAACTTTTGGTTGAATTTGAATTATAATTTTATTATTTGCATTTTACTAGGCCTAAATTGCAAATTTCATAATCTAGATTTTTGTAATAATTTTAATTAGTGGGTCACTTGTTTTTAAACCCTAAACCTTAAAGCCCAATATCAAGTACTATATATTGGCAGTTTTGTTTTTTTTTTCTAAGGATGGAAAAATTAGGATTCAAATTGCTACAAGAAATAAACAGTTTTATTTTCAATTTCATGGAAGGTTAATTTGATAAGATTAATCCACGAGTTTAGAGTTTCATCAACACCTTGAGATTCAGGTTACACTGTCCATTTCGATTCATGATTCTATTCTTGTTTATTTGGTTATATTGATATTTTGATTGCTTAAATTGAATTTCAATAGGATTGATTAAATTTATTTGACATAATTTGGTTTCGGTTTCTAATTTAATTGAATTATAATTTTGCAACGCTTGATTGCTGTAAGACCCTTAATTTTAAATTTTAATTTAGAAATTTTGGGGAATTTTGTGTTGAATTTCTGAGGCTTTTTAGCCAATTTTATGGCATTTTGTGAGTTAAATGCCAAAAATATCTTTTTGGAGACCCGATTAAAATTATTCGTCGATGAGTAATTTTATTTAATTACAGTGAATCTTTTGTCGAAGGAAAAAATTTCTGAGATGCAGCATTTTTTAGAAAAATTTATCTGTCCATTGAATTACGGCAAGAGTAGATATTTTTCTGAAAAAGTAGTTTGTGAGGTGATGCGAGGTGATGCGAGGTGATAGACGTAATAATGATTTTTATAAAAATATCTAGATATTTATAAATATCTAGATATTTGTTTAGATATTTATTATTATTATTATTATTATTATTATTATTATTATTATTATTATTATTATTATATAAATATATGTATGTATAGAAGGAAAAGAAAGAAAGCAAAACAGAAGACACGTTCTCCCTCCACCTTTCTTCCTCTCTCCCTGTTTGAAGAAAACAAAAAAACCAAAGTGTTGGTTTGAAAAGAAAACAAAACATAAACCTCAATTTATCTACTAGATCTAAACTCCCATTCGAGAAGTGACAGAAGAGAAAGTTGCTCATTACCACGCTGCGGTGCTAGTGAGCTAGTTTTCGTCGCGACGTCACGAACTTAATTTTTATCAGAATTAATCGCGGTGTCGTAATCGGTTGTTAAAGCTACAACGGAGGTAAGGGCTCCTTCCAAACTTTTAGTTTGCATTTAGGACATTATTTGTGATTTTGTGGAAAAGAAATTTGATGTATTTGAGGTGTGATTTTGTGAAAAATTAATTTAATGCGATTGGGTGTAATTTAGTGGAATTTAAATTTGAGGTGTGGTTTGTGGTGATTCAAGTTTGGTGTGATTTATATGTTCATAATTATTATTATGAATTTTTAACATGTGATTTATTTGTGGATTTTGTAGAAAAATGAATAGATGAAATTTGGTGGTTTATGTGTAAAAATGTGGAGTTTTGAAATTGGGTGAGTTAGGTTTGAATTGTTGAAATCTAATTGAGGTGTTATATGTGTGTTGTGGAATTGAATTGATTGTTGTTGGTGTGAATTGACGGTAATTAAATTTGATGTGTTTGAGTTACGTAATAACTTATTTTCAAATAAATGAGTTTGAACTGAAGTTGAAATTTTACGAATAATTTAAGAGTGGTTAAAGTTGTGAAAAAGTTCAAATTTTAACTAAGTTAAAGAGTTTGAGCAAAAGATAGATTGAAATTAAAAATAGTTAGAGTTTAAAATGTTACTATTTTAATTACTCTTTGATTGAGTTTAAAAAGAAAAAAAGTTTAGAATATTTTATTAACTCAAAAATTTTGGTGCTTTAATAGTCGAGTGTGTGTATGTGAAATTTGGACAATATTTGTTTTATTGAGTTTTAACTAAATAATATAGATTATTTGATTTTAAAAGTATGGTGTGTGAGAAAGATTTAATTTTAGGATTTTTGTTGTGTGTGGATTAATTTTATTGTGAACAAATTGTTATAAATATTTATGTTTATGTAGTTAGCTCCTTGAGTCTCGAAAAGGAATCGAGACGTTGGCACCGAGTTAGCGGTGGGGAGAACTCTGATATATTAATGTTGTTGTTATGACTTATGGTTGAAAATTTTGGAGATTGAATATAGGTGATAAATGTTTGGAAATTTTGGTGATTCATGTTTGGTGAAATTGATGTGTTCATAATTAATATTATGAATTTTTTTGAAGAAATTTATGTGTGACTTGGTGGAAAATGAAGTTAATTCAATTTAGGTGTGGATGAAATTTGGAGATGTGATTTATGTGTGGTTGTAGAAATTTAAATTGGTGTGAATAAATATGTTTGAGTATGCTCTGTGTTGTGTTTGAAAAATCATTAGTGTTAAATGAGTATTAAAAATGGGGAATCTTTTAATAGCTGCATTTACTTAATGATTGTGCTGAAAAGAGTCAGAGTATGCTCATGCATTTCATAGTACATGGTAACCGCGTTGGGGCCATGGTGATAGTGGTGACCGTGATGGGCCACGAGATGATGCCATGTGATCTATTGGTTCATCTTATCCTTGCGGGGATTTTCGCGTCGTGTAGGACTGTGATAGACTACCCATTTTTAGTAAATCGTGTTGACCGTAGATAGGTGGCACCTCAGTAAACAGTACTGGTCTGTGATAGGCGGTACGTTTACGATTTACGCTTTTTAGTAAATCGTGCTGACCCGTGATAGGTGGCAGCTCGGTAAACAATATTGGTCTGTGATAGGCGGTACATTTACGATTTACGGTTTTTAGTAAATCGTGCGGACCCGTGATAGGTGGCACCTCCTTAATTAGTACTAGACTGTGAGAGGCTGTACAATTATGATTTACGCCCTTCGAGGAGGGTTTTGGAATGGAAATCCGAGTTCATGCATTTTGGCATATACGCATTGCATTAGGGTGCTTGGCACGCGAGTCATGTTTGTTATACTATGATGATTGTATATATGTATTCAGTTGTTGTTGTGATTTGTCGTAATTGCTTAGAGGTGTGAAGTTGGGTGGGTTAAGTTTTGATGTAATTATGTGTTCATAATTGATTTAATGAATATTTGATGTGTGATTGAGGTGTGAATTTGTGGAGATTAATTTGGTGTTAATTATGTGTTCATAATGGATAACATTAATGTTTAAAGTGTTGATTGATTCGAAGTCATTTTAGAATTAAAAATTTGCATTTTCTCAGTTGTATTTGGCTATGACAGTGTAGTTTGTCAAAATTTCATTTTTCAAAATTGTTTATGCATTTTTGGACATATGAAAACCCTTTCGAGGAGTATGCTAAGACGAAAGGTTCTTTTGAGCGTTTGAAAATATAAGAATTTTGCTAAGTGTTATTTGTTAATTTCGGTTGGTGACCTTTACAATTATTGTGGAAATCTGAGCTTTGCCCTCAGATGAGAATCAGGATCTTCCCACCGGTTAGTATCCTGTAGATGGGGAGGTAGTTGGACACACCTGACTGGAGCTATGTCAGGAGGATCTTGCGGGACGCGTGGAGATCACTCAGGTCGTATAGTTTTTGTAGTATGATCAGATTAGAGGGTTGTATAGGGTTTAGTTGTCTTTCTTTTGTGGATGTATTTAGTTCAATTTGAAAGAATGTACATATACCTCATACTGTCAGTTGACTTTTATTTTAATGGGTCCTTGTACCGTTTTTTGATGTGACGTGGGGAAGTTAAAATTCTTCGGGCAGTGCTTTTGTACAGGTGTCTGCCAAGAATACTCTAGGGGTATGAGTTATGTCTGATAGGTCTCATAGCTCCGATGTATTTTGTCGTGTAAATACTTTGGGTTTGTATTTCAAAAACTATTTCCGCTGCTTAAATATTGTTGGCTTTTGTCGTTATATTACGACTTAAATATTTATCCAAAAGTATTTCTTTGCTTTTTCTTTGTTTTATTTGTTTGTTTTACAAAAAAAAATACATTCGCGCTGTTAAAAATCGGGGTGTTATAATTGCTAATTGTAATATTTTGATGATTGTGATGCTTAATCAAATCAAAGAAACCAAATTCACATAGGATTGACTACGCTTGTTTGATTAATTCTATAGTCAAATAAGAATAGAATCACAAATTAGAAATTAAAGTAATTGATAGAATCTGTGATAGGTCTGAAACTCGAATAAGTAGATTAATCGTTTTGCTCATCTGTTAAATCAAAAATCTAAAAAAAAAAACCCATTTTAATTTCAATTTTCAAATTTTTCATATTCTCCAAAAATTCTAAAAAAAAAATTGTGTTGCCTTTATTTGATTTTTAGAAATTTTTGGTGGTATTTTTATATTTTTTGGATTTTATTTGGTAGGGATTTCGAGTTGTCACTTCAATTTTAGCATTCGGGACATTGTTGGAATTTTCAGAATTGTTATTTTGTATTGCATTGTTATGATGATGCATGACTAGGGCTAGTTTTGTGAATCTTTATTCTCTTGAACTTGAAATGGATAGGACATTTCATTTACGTCGTAGACTTAATAGAGCTGCTAGTGTTCATGAGTTAGAGTCAGATACTGAAATTGACAACTTGTTGCAAAATATGGCTGATGCGAATAATAGAACCTTAAGACAACTTGTTGCACCTAATGTCAATTATAATGCATTATGTATCACATATCCTGACGTTACTGTACCATTTGAACTTAAATTTGGCTTAATACACTTGCTTCCAAAGTTTAATGGTCTTGCCGGTGAGGATCCCAACAAACACTTAAAGGAATTCCATATTGTGTATTCTACAATGAAGCCTCAAGGAGTCACAAAAGACAACATTAAAATGAGAGCCTTCCCATTTCACTCCAAGATGCTGCCAAGGACTGGTTATACTACCTTCAACCAGGTTATGTTACAAGTTGGAATGATCTCAAGATATTGTTTCTAGAAAAGTTATTACTCGCCTCAAGAGGTGCTTCAATCAGAAAATAAATATGTGGCATCAGGTAGATTTCTAAACAATTGCTCATCCAATATTTTTATGAAGGCTTGTTATCTATGGATAGAAGCATTTTGGATGCTGCTAGTGGGGGAGCACTTGTCGATAAGACCCCAGAAGCGGCAAGGGCTTTGATTGAGAACATATCCATTAATTCTCAGCAGTTTACAACTAAGAGCAATTCAATAGTGTTGACAAAGGGTGTGAATGAAATTCAAGCTTCTTCCCACAAGAATTTAGAAGGAAAATTTGAGGAACTTACATCTTTAGTAAAAAATTGGCAATAGGTAAAACCCAAGCAGTTGTCACTAGTATTTGCACTTCTCCAGAACATCCTTCAGATTCATGTCCTACATGTCAATAAGATCCAATTGCTGATGCTCTTCAAGCATATGCAGCAAATATATACAATCCTCAAGCCAACTAAAACCTATCATCTAACAGGTACAATCCTGGTTGGAGAAACCATCCCAACTTGAGATGGGGGAATTCATCTGTACAACAACAACCTAGGCAACAACAACAAAATATTCCTCAACAGCAAAATAATGCACCTTCTTTAGAGGACCTCGTTAAAGAGATGGCTGTCCAGAATCTCCAATTTCAACAAAGAACAAATTCTGCCATTCAAAATTTGGAAACAAAGATTGGTCAGCTAGCCACTTCAATCAATCAATCAATTGCAGACTCAAGAGTCAAACCAATTGCCTGCACAATCAGTAATAAATCCAAATGCTCCCAATGTACGTTCAATTACATTGAGGTATGGCAAAGGTGTTGAAATACCAAAGGTACCTGAAACTATAGTGAAAAATAACAAGGTTGTTTAGGATACTTCGATATTTGAAACTGTTGATGTTGAGCAAAATATACCACTTCCTTTTCCTCAAAGGGTTGTGAAGACTAAGAAAATGGATGAGGCAAATAGGGACAACGAGATCCTGAATACAGTTAGGAAAGTGGAAGTGAACATCCCCCTTCTTGAAGCAATTAAACAGATTCCAAGATATGCAAAATTTCTAAAAGATTTGTGCACACACAAGAGAATGTTAAAAGGTAATGAAAGAGTAAACATGGGGTGAAGTTTTTCATCACTCATTCAGCCCATACCTCAAAAATGCAAAGATCCAGGAACTTTTTCCATTCCATGTTCCGTAGGCAATAGTCAATTTGAAAATGATATGTTAGATTCAGTAGCTTCCATTAATTTTATGCCTACATCTATTTTTAACTCTCTTGCTCTTGGACCTTTACAGACTACAGGTGTTATCATTCAATTGGCGAACATGAGCAATGCTCGTCCCACTGGACTTGTGGAGGATGTACTTGTTCAAGTTAATGAATTGATATTTCCTGTAGATTTTTACATTATAGACATGGAGGGAGAGAATAAGTCCAACAGAGAGCCTATCATCTTAGGCAGACCATTCTTAAACACTGCTAGAACAAAAATTAATGTGCATGCTGGAACTCCATCCATGGAAATTTGTGATAGCATTGTTAAATTTAACATCTTTGATGTTATGAAACACCCCGTGGAAGAGCATTCTATTTTTCAAATTGAACTCATAGAGGTTAAAAATGAAAATAATGAACTTATCCCTACACGAGTGCAGAATAGCTGGACGATATGCATCGATTACAGGAGACTAAACCAGACAACTAGAAAATATCATTTTCCTTTACCATTCATTGATCAGATGCTTAAAGGGTTGGCTGGTAAGTCACATTATTGTTTTCATGATGGTTTTTTCTGGTTATTTTCATATCCATAATGCACCAGAGGACCAAGAAAAGACTACGTTCACTTGTCCTTTTGGCACATTTGCCTACAAGAGGATGCCCTTTGGCCTATGCAATGCTCCTGACACTTTCCAACGCTGCATGATTAGTATTTTCTCTGACTTGATAGAAAATTGTATTGAAGTTTTCATGGATGATTGTACTACGTATAGTTCCTTATTTGATGCATGCTTGAACAATTCAGATAGAGTTTTGCATAGATGTATTGAAACTAACCTTGTGCATAGATGTATTGAAACTAACCTTGAACAAGGCATAGTTTTGGGACGTGTGATCACTAAAAATGGGATTGAAGTGGATCCTGCAAAAATTGATGTGATTTCTAATTTGTCTTATCCATCATGCATCCGCGAGATTCATTCTTTTCTTGGCCATGCAGGTTTTACATGGGATTTATCAAGGATTTCAGCAAGATATCTCTTCCACTGTCGAATTTGCTGCAAAAAAGATGTCAGTTTCACCTTCGATGACAAATGCAAGAAGGCGCTTGATTTCTTAAAGGCAGCACTAACCTCTACTCCCATAATTCAGCCACCCAATTGGACCCTCCCTTTTGAAATTATGTGAGATGCATCTAACTATGCCGTGGGAGCAGTCCTAGCACAAAGGGTTGGTAAGGCTGCCCATGTTATTTATTATGCTTCTAGGACTTTAGATTCTGCACAGGCTAATTATACTGCCACTGAAAAGGAACTTTTAGCTATTGTTTTTGCACTTGATAAGTTTATATCATATTTGTTAGGTTCTAAGGTAGTTGTTTTTCCTAACCATGTAGCTTTGAAGTTCTTGTTGAAGATAAATATATAAAAGAGTATGAAAATAAAAGTCAATGATGTTTTGTTGAGTTACTTCTTAATGTTGTTTTTCTCTCTTAATCATTACTCTTTTATCCTCTTTGATTTTCAGGCCTAGTCTCCTTAGGATTATCTCACCCTTACCGTGGCCACGTTACAACCTAAATAAAGACCTTTTGATCATTATCTGCATGTGTTTCAAATATAGATTATAGAGGCTTGTCAAGCCTATGGTAGTGCTAGCTTTCATGATATGTCTGATAGCCTATGGTAGTGCTAACTTTTGGATAAATATTTCAGTCGTAACATAACGACAAAGTCAACAAATATTTAAAAGCAGCGGAATAGTTTTTGAATTAAAAATCCAAAGTATTCAAACATCGAAATTCACCGGGGATATGAGGCCTATCAGACATAGCTCACACCCCTAGGGTATTTTCGACAGCCCTATACAAAAGCACTGCTCCAAGAATTTTAACTCCCCCCACATCACATCAAAAGTGGTACATGAACCTATCAAAATAAAAGTCTAGTTGACAATATTGGTATGTATAGTCTTCCAACATACAATAAATACATCCACAAAAAAAAGACCTCTAGTCCCTAAACAACCGTGTAATCTGATCATAATACAAAAAAACTATACATTTGGGGTGATCTCCACGCGCCCCGCAAGATCCTCTTGACACAGCTCTAGTCAGGTGTGTCCAACCTACCTTCCCATCTACAGGGTATAAACCAGTGGGAAGATCATGGTTCTCATATGAGGGCAAAACACAGATTTCCACAATAATTGTAAAGGGTCACCAACCGAAATTAACAAATAACACATAGCATTTAAATTTCAAATGCATAAAATGGCCTTTCAACTTAGCATGCACCTTGAAAGGGTTTCCATATGTTAAACATGCATAATCAAAGTTGAAAATTGGAGTTTTTAACAAAATTGCACTGTTGTATTCGAATACAACATCCTTGTATTCAAATACAGTGTTGTTTCAGAAGTCAATAGCAAAAACATGACATATGTATTCGACTACAAGCCTCTTGTATTTGACTACACAGCAACTTCATATGTCAGTAGCCAAATAAGAAAATTTGTATTCGACTACAAGTCTGTTATATTCGAATACACATCAGAAAATAGCAGGAAACAACAAAAATCAACTTTTAAAGAGGTTTTGCAATCCATCAACACTTCCACACAAATCCAAACAACCACACTTAGCAATTATGGCACAATCACAGCAACAACTTGAGTTTACACATGCAATCATAACATTAAATCAAACATGACTCGCGAGGTTTCGCAATCAATCAACACATGCACACAAATCCAAACATTCACACTTAGCAATTGTGGCATAATCACAACAAAAACAACATGACTCGCATGCCAATCACCCTAATGCAATGCGTATATGCCAAAATACATGGACTAGGAATTCCAAACCAAACCCTCCTCGAAGGGGCGTAAATCATAATTGTACCGCCTATCACAAGCCAAAGTACTAAATTACTGAGGTGCCACCTATCATGGGTCAGCACAATTTACTAAAAACATAAATCATAAATGTACCACCTCTCACAGGCCAGAAGTATTATTTACCGAGGTGCCACCTATCACAGGTCAGCACGATTTTCCAAAAATGTGCAGTCTATCGCAGACCTTACACGACGCGACAATCCCCGCAAGGATAAGATGAACCAACAAATCACATGGAATCATCTTGTGGCCCATCTGGTCACCACTATCACCATGGCCCATCCAGTCGTCATGTACTATGAAATGCATAAGCATACTCTAACTCTTTCCACGACAATCATTAAGTAAATGCATATATTAAAAGATTCCCTATTTTTAATACACATTTAACACTAATGATTTTCAAATTCACACAAAGCATACTCAAACATTTATTTTCCACCACACCCATCAAATTTAATCCACAATTTACATTAAATTCGATCAATTCAAAAACCACAAAATCCACACTAAGTTCAATCATCAATCACCTAAAATTTCCACAAAACTCAAACATAACTCATGCCAAACTAATTTTCACAAACCATAACTCCAACACATCAAATTTCATTTCCTCAACAACACATATAGATGAATTAAATTCATTTTCCTCAAATCTACACTTCAAACTCAACAAATTTATTTTCCAGAATCTCACATATAAGGTCCTAAATGCAAACTAAAAGTTTGGAAGGAGCATTTACCTTAACGATAGCTTTAACGAGCAATTACGGCACCGCGATTAATGCCGATAAAATTCCCACTAGCGTTGTCGCATCCAAAGTTGGTTCACTAGTGTAACACCCTGATTTTTAACAGCGCGAGTGTATTTTTTTTTGTATAAACAAAAATATAAAAACGAAGAAAATAAAGAAGGAAATACTTTTGGATAAATATTTAAGTCATAACATAACGACAAAGTCAACAAATACTTACAAGCAGCGGAATAATTTTTGAAATAAAAATTCAAAGTATTCAAACATGAAAATACACCAGGGCTGTGAGGCCTATCAGACATAGCTCATAACCCTGAGATATCCTCGGCTGACCTGTACAAAAGCACTGCCCCAAGAATTTTAACTTTCCTTACGTCACATCAAAATGATGGTACAAGGACCCATCAAAATAAAAGTCTAGCTGACAATATGAGGTATAGGTACAATCTTTCAAATTGAAATAAATACATTCACAAAAGAAAGACACCTAAACCCTATACAACCCTCTAATCTGATCATGCTACAAAAAGCTATACAACCTGAGGGATCTCCACGCGCCCCACAAGATCCTTCTGACATAGCTTCGGTCAGGTATGACTAACTACTTTCCCATCTCCAGTGTACTAACCGATAGGATGATCCTGATTCTCATCTAAGGGAAAAGCCCAGATTTCCACAATAATTGTAAAGGTCACCAACCAAAATTAACAAATATCACATAGTAAAATTCTTATATTTTCTAATGCTCAAAAGAACCTTTCGTCTTAGCATAATCCTCGAAAGGGTTGTCATACGTCCAAAAAATGCAAAAACAATGTTGAAAAATGAAGTTTTAACAAACTGCACTGTAGTAGCCGAATACAATTGAGAAAATGCAGATTTTCAATTCTAAAATGGCTATGAATTAATCAACACTTCAAACATTAATATTATCAATTTTGAACTCATAATTAACACCAAATGAATCTCCACAAATTCACACATCAAATATTGATAACATCAATTATGAACACATAAGTACATCAAAACTTAATCAACCCAACTTCACACCTCAAAGCAATTACGGCAAATCACAACAACAACCGAATATGTATATACAATCATCGTAGTATAACAAACATGACTCGCGTGCCAAACACCGTAATGCAATGCGTATATGCCAAAATGCATGATTCCGGAATCCCAAACCAAAACCCTCCTCGAAGGGCGTAAATCATAATTGTACATCTTCTCACAGACTAGTACTAATTAACGAGGTGCCACCTATCACGCGTTAGTACGATTTACTAAAAAGCATAAATCGTAAACGTACCGCCTATCACAGACCAGTACTGTTTACCGATGTGCCAACTATCACGGGTCAGCACGATTTACTAAAAATGTGTAGTCTATCACAGACCTACACAACGTGAAAATCCCCGCAAGGATAAGATGAACCAACAAATCACATGGAATCATCTCGTGGCCCATCACGGTCACCACTATCACCATGGCCCCATCGCGGTTACCATGTAATATGAAATGCATGAGCATACTCTGACTCTTTTCACCACAATCATTAAGTAAATGCAGCTATTAAAAGATTCCCCATTTTTAATACTCATTTAACACTAATGATTTTTCAAATACAACAGAGAGCATACTCAAACATATTTATTCAAACCAATTTAAATTTCCACAACCACACATAAATCACATCTCCGAATTCCATCCACACCTAAATTGAATTAAATTCATTTTCCACCAAACCACACATAAATCACATCTCCAAATTCCATCCACACCTAAATTGAATTAAATTCATTTTCCACCAAGTCACACATAAATTTCGTCTCAGAAATTCACAATATTAATTATGAACACATCAATTTCACCTAACATGAATCACCAAAATTTCCAAACATTAATCACCATATTCAATCTCCAAAATTTTCAACCATAAATCACCACAACAACATTAATATATCAATGTTCTCCCCACCGCTAACTCGGTGCCAACGGTCTCGATTCCTTTTCGAGACTCAAGGAGCTAACTACATAAACAGGAATATTTATAACAATTTGTTCACAATAAAACTAATCCAAACACAACAAAATTCCCAAAATTAAATCTTTCTCACACACCAAACTTTTAAAATCAAATAATCTATATTATTTACTGAAACTAAATAAAACGAATATTGTCCAAATTTCACATTCACATACTCGACTATTAAATCACCGAAATATTTGAGTTAATAAAATACTATAAACTTATTTTCTTTTTAAACTCAATCAAAGAGTAATTAAAAGAGTAACATAATTTTTAATTCCAATCTATCTTTTTGCTCAAAATCCTTAACTTAGTTAACATTTGAATTTTTCACAACTTTAACAACTCTAAATTTTTCATAAAATTTCAACTTCAGTTCAAACTCATTTATTTGAAAATAACTCTTTACGTTACTCAAACACATTAAATTTAATCACTACACATATAAATCACATTAAATTCATTTTCTACAAATCCACACATCAAATACATCAAATTTCTTTTCCACAAAATCACAAATAATGTCCTAAATGCATACTAAAAGTTTGGAAGGAGCCCTTACCTCCGTTGTAGTTTTAACAACCGATTACGGCGCCGTGATTAATTTTGGTAAAATTTAAGTTCGTGACGTCGCTTCGAAAACTAGCTCACTAGCACCGCAGCGTGGCAATGAGCAACTTTCCCTTCTGTCACTTCGCAAAATAAAGCTTAGAAGTCGAAGAAAAGTGGAGATTTATGTTTGAGTTTTTTTTTTAAAAAAGCAAAGCTTTGGTAACAGAGGAAGAAGATGAAGAGCGTGGAAAATAAAGAAAATGTTTCTCTCTATTTCTCCTTTTGTTTCCTTGCTTTCTTTTATATATATATATATATATACTTAAACTAATAATATATATATATATATATTATTAAAATTAAAATACAAATATCTAAAAATATCTAGATATTTTATAAAATTATCATTTCACCCATCACTTCACAAACCACTTTTTGTTAAAAATATCAACTTTCGTCGCAACTCAGTTAACAGATACAATTTTCAGCAACTCGAGGTATTTTTAACAAAACTACCCGGTATTAAATTTTTCGTAACCTAATTAAATTATTCTCTAAAAAAAATCTAAATCGGGTGTCAAAATATATATATTAAAATATATATAAATATTAAACATATTATTAACTCTAATAAAATATGATTTTGATATTTAATTCCCAAAATTAAAATTCAATTGTGCTAAATGCCTAAGCAATTTAACACCAAATACCTAAAATCGTATAAATTATAATTTAGAAAATTAAGGGTCTTACAACTAGCACCATAGCGTGGAAGTGAACAACTTTTCCTTCTATCACTTCTCTCTTTTTCTTTTCCTTCCCTTTTCTTTCACATATATATATATATATATATGTATATATACATACATATAACAAATATCTCAAAATATCAAGATATTTATAAGAATTACCAAAATACCCATCACTTCTCAAACCACTTTTTCAGAAAAATATCTTCTCTCGCTGCAATTCAATTGGCAGTTAAATTTTTCTGAAAAGCATCTTAGAAAATTTTCTTTTCGACAGAAGATTAATCGTAAATCAATAAAATTATTCCTCAACGAATAAATTTATTCCTTGATATTAAACTCACAAAATATTAATAACTTGGCTAAAAAGCCTCAGAGTTCAACATAACAACACACCAAAATACATAGATTAAGATTTAAAATTATGGGTCTTACAAAACACATTGAGTGTCAATATTTTGAGAGAATTTTATATCCTGGAAGGCCTCTATCACTTATGATGCATTCTTTAGTTAACTTTGAGTATAAACACTTTGGGCACATGTTTTTAGCTTTTTAGTTTGGTATTTTAAAAGCTCTTTATAACGTAGATTAATATTTTTAGCTTGTTTCTAAACTTTGTGTCGAATTTGAATTATAATTTTATAATTTGCATTTTAATTTTATTATTTGTATTTTGACTCTTTCTCGCTCTGTAGGTCATAACTTGAGCTCTGGATATTGGATTGGCGCATATGAGCAGGCGTTGGAAAGATGAAAATCTGAGCTACAACTTTTGTAATCTAGATTTTGTAATAATTTTAATTAGCGGGTCACTTGTTTTTAAACCATAAACCTTAAAGCCCAATATCAAGTGCTATATATTGGCAGTTTTGTTTCTTTTCTAAGGACGAAAAATTTAGGATTCCAATTGCTACAAGAAATAAACAGTTTTATTTTCAATTTCATGGAAGGCTAATTTTATAAGATTAATCCACGAGTTCAGAGTTTCATCAACACCTTGAGATTTAGGTTACATTGTCAATTTCAATTCATGATTCTATTCTTGTTTATTTGATTATATTGATATTTTGATTGCTTAAATTGAATTTCAATATGATTGATTAAATTTATTTGACAGAATTTGGTTTCGGTTTCTAATTTAATTGAATTATAATTTTGCGACGCTGGATCGTTAATTGTAATTTTTTGATGATTGTGATGCTTAATCTAATCAAAGAAAACAAATTCACATAGGATTGACCATGCTTGTTTGATCAACTCTATAGTCAAATAAGAATAGAACCATAAATTAGAAATTAAACTCATTGATAGAATCTGTAATAGGTTTGAAAGCTCGAATAAGTGGATTAATCGTTTTGCTCATCCGTTAAATCAAAAATCTAAAAAAACTCCTTTTTAATTTCAATTTTCAATTCGGTTATTATTAATATTAGATCAAAAGTCCTTGTGAAACGATTCGAGTTATTACCTCTATTTACATTTTATCAATTGTATGTGACCCGTGTGCGACAGCGGATCAGTTTTCAAAATTGAAAATCTGCATTTTGCACAGTTGTATTCGAATACGACAGGATTGTATTCGAATACGACAACACAGAGTTTGCTACTGACTTATGATTTCGCACTTGTATTCGAATACGATAGGACTGTATTCAAATACGACATGACTATATTCGGATACGACATGATGATTTTTGCTACTAACTTATGATTTCACACTTGTATTCGAATACGACAAGACTATAATCAAATACGACATGATGATTTTTTTTATTGACTTATGAATTAGCAATGTATTCAAATACAAGAATACGTTTATTCGAATACGACAGTGCAGTTTTTTTAAAACTTTCATTTTTCAACTTTGATTATGCATGTTTGACATATGAAAACCCTTTCAAGGAGTATACTATGTTGAAAGGTTATTTTGTGTATTTGAAATTTAAATGTTATGTGATATTTGTTAATTTCGGTTGGTGACCCTTTACAATTATTGTGGAAATCTAGGAGTTTTCCCTCATAATGAGAACCAGGATCGTCCTACCAGTTAGTGCCTTGGAGATTGGAAGGTAGTTAGACATACCTGACCGAAGCTATGTCAGGAGGATCTTGCGGGGCGTGTGGAGATCACTCGGGTTGTGCAGTTTTTGTAGCATGATCATATTAGGAGGTTGTATAGAGACTAGATGTCTTTCTTTTGTGATTGTATTTATTTCAATTTGGAAGACTGTATCTCTGCTTAAACACTCTGATGCCTTTTCTTTTGATGGGTCCATGTTCCACTTTTTGATGTGACATGGGGAAAGTAGAGATTCTTGGGAAAGTGCTTTTATGCAGGTGTCTGCCGAGAATACCCCAGGGGTATAAGCTATGTCTTATAGGTCTCATAGCCTCAGTGTATTTTGCTATTTAAATACTTTGGATTTTTGTTTCCAAAACTATTTCCGTTGTTTGTAAATATTGTTGACTTTTGTCGATATGTTACGACTTAAATATTATATCTAAAAGTATTTCTCTCTTTATTTATTTGTTTTATGAATTTGTTTTTAAGAACAAAAAAAAAATACACTCCTACTGTTAAAAATCGGGGTGTTACAGTATGCATCATAATAATTAATCTATAGTTTTAGGATTTGATGAAACTATGTCACTAACGGTGTTCCACAAAATCAAAATATTTGTAGAAAATTTCTCTAATTTTTTAAAGTCTCACTAACTATTTTTTATTTATTTACATGTAACCGGTTCAAATCAAACCCCTCGTTAATTTCTTCACTAAAACTATTTCTGGTCATTTCATCTCCAAAACCATTATTCTCTTCAATATCAAAATCTCTAATGCCAACAAAGACCCTTCTAGACTTTCTAAACGACGTCAAACTCGAGAGACTATTGACATCGTTCTCCATCATCCTCCTTTCTCGATCAGTTGGTCCACTGCATACGTGTGTGCCTCTCACTCTTTTTGCAACCTCGCGATTTTCACTCTCCCTTCTAACATCTATCTATCTATTTATCTATCCATCTACTATTATTATTATTATTATTATTATTATTATTATTATTATTATTATTATTACTTCTTTTAAATATGCACATAATTTCATTCGACATCCAATTTCACAACAATACCAAATATCGAATACCACAAAATTATAAAAAAATCAAATGAATCAACACCATTTCTATTTAACATTTTAATTTCACAACCCTCCTATTTTCACATTAATTTATCTCTCAAAGGACTATTGCTGTACATAGTGAGCCCCAGATCAATAGTTTGAAAATACGACTTTCCTGTTCATCTCACATTATATTATACTCATGAATTCAAACACTCTCACACCTCTTACCTTATTTAGACGCTTTCTCAAACGATGAAATTATTATAAGTTTTCAACAACAACTATAGATCGACAACGTACAACGAGCAAATTCGAATAAACGATGAGCTCACAAAATAGGCAAGACATGATTGATAAATTATGTGGAGCATAAAAATAAATGTTAAATAATTAATAACAATTTTAGGAACAAAAACGGAGTCAAAACAAAGAGAAAAAACTGTAGACAAAGTCTTAACAACTTGTCGGAGCGCCGAAAGGGTCTGACATCAACTTCATCTAACAATACAAATGAGTAGTGCTTCTTGAAAGTTTCGACGTGAGGAATCCAAAAATTGAAGAAATTAACAGAGAAACAACTGAAAAAATTGATGCTAAAAATGGATTTAGCGACCAATTTTCTGCGAGATAGAGCTTGTGATCAATTCAAATGGAAAATAATTGGTGGGAGTTAATTTGAGAGAAAAAGGGTTTGCTACAATTTGGCTGCGTTTTTTTTGTTTGTAATTGCAGATGGAGTTGTGCAGTAGCAGATGTGCAAGTATAAGAGTAAAATATTCTGTAAACTCCAACACAGGGTAGTCAAGTCTGAGGCAGAAGTGGGGGTGTAATGAGTAACTCGCATGTGTACGAAATAAAAGCCCAACCAAAAATAGTCCAAATTAATATACAAAAATAGAAAATAGGGGGTATAAATAGTCGGTTCAAAATCTCAATAAATAAATAATTTATTTTACTGATCCACACTAGAAACTATAACATTTTTCAAAATAATCACATAAAAATACATCATTTTTATAAAATAGTCAAAATGAAAAAATAAATAATATAACATCAATAATTTATATTAATTACTAAATCAAAATAAATATATAAAAAATCATCATACTATAGCAACTATATAAAAATAAAGAATACCAATATTAAATTATTAATATCTCAAGATAATAATTTGTAAAATAAATAATTAAAATAACATATATTTATAAATAATTAAATATAATTAATTCCACATTTAACATCAATCAAACATATGAGATAATATTCCATTAACTACGAACACACATATACATGTGGAATCGTCTAAAATCTTATTTTTTAAAATATGTACAACAAACAAAATAATAAATTTGAAAACAAGCAACCTGGACAGCCTCAAAAAAGAACTTACCGAATATGGAACGGGTCTTAGAAAGCTCCAATCCCAAACAAAATAATAAATTTAATTTGGAGACTAGTGAAGAATATCCTACCTACAAGAGTTAACCTCCACAAGAAAGGTATCTCCTTTGAATTCACTGCCTTTTATGCCCTGGAGAGGAGGAATCCTCATCTAATCGGTTTATGCAATGTATCTTTTTGAGACTCATTCTTTTCTCTTCCCACTTTGGTTCCCACATCCCAATTGATATTGGCCTTTATGGTTGGATTCTAAGTTGGCTTATTGGCCAAGATATATTGGGAATCCAACTAATTTGCATTATTTTGTGGAATGTCTGGACTAGTCGAAACTAATTCGTCTTCAATGTAACCCAATTGGGTCGCGAATAGGGGATACAAGATTTAATAGTTTGTATAGATGCAAGAATTATGATGGACTGCATAGGAAAAAAAAAAAAAAAGAATGATTGGCTCTATTGAAATTGTAGCACAAGACTGCAGATAGCTTATGTTGGGTTTTGCTTAAGTTATTGTTCAACATGTTATGCATGGAAACATTGCTGAAGCTCCCAATCTAGTATCAATTTAAAAAAAAATTAGGAATATAACTTGGGCAACTTCTCGATGTTAAGTTTTTTTTGGTTTTGGTTGATAATATCCCTACAGTTTATACTGACAATGGTTGTTTTCATGCCCTTTTTAAATGAAAGTTGTTCAATTTTTTTAAAAAAATATATATAAAACGATCAACAATATTAAAATAGTTTACAAGGGTTTAGCGAAATAAAAATACACTATTGCTTATTTTCAGCATTTGAAATTTTAAATTAAATTGGGAATTCTAAAAATGATCAATAACTGATTCCATTAAATGGTACTAAAAGGTTTGCGAAATTAAAATAATATTTTTTATTTTCACATATACAATGATATATCTGAGTAAATGATGATGGTTATTTGAATGCTAAAAAAAAGGAATAGCAATCAGTGATTTATTGAAGAAGAATATATTTATGGAAAATTTTTTCCGTAATAACCAAATTATCCTATTATAGTTATTGATTGCGATATAATTGTCACTTTCTTAATTGCAATTTAGATAAATACTAAGTTATCCAGAATTTAAACTTGACAATTCTAAAAATATCAATAAGAAATTTCAAAAAATGTTACCACTTTAGAAAAATCAAAATAATATTACTTATTTTCACATATACAATG
>JBBPBR010000008.1:32464343-32477607 GCA_037974775.1 Cicer pinnatifidum
GAAGGACTAAAAGTTTATATTTTATTTTTATTTTTATCATTAATATATTTTGAAGAGAAAAAGAAAGTTATACAACAATATTTTTAAATTTGACGATGACACTAACAGCATTATTTAATTGAAAAGTCTATATATAGCAAGATTTGTATTCATCTAAAGTCAAAGAAACTTCGGCAATACATTCATAGATTTGCGTTGGAGTAATTTCCTTTGATTTTGTAAAATAGAATAGAATGTCACCTTATATAGGTTGTCAAAAGCATATAAAGCTAAGCTGGTTTTACATTTTTCTACTATGTATATTATAATAATTGTGGATTTTATATATATATATTGAATATATCAAGAGTTCTCATTTGATGCAGAAAATGAAGATTTTGTCATTGAGAATTTCTAAAACTATCCTTGCAATTTTGTCCCTTGTTTCGCTTTCCAACATTCTAACTCAGGTACAAAGTTTGAGCATTTGCTTTTATATTATTGCTTTTCCGCATTTCAAATTTGCTTGATTGAAAAAGTGTATGGAAATTTAACCGATTTTTGTTACTAACGTAATTAAAACTTTAAGATGTTTGTGTTTAATATAATTACGCCGTTTTTTTAAGATAAAAATTTAACCAATTAAAACTATAAAAACCAAATTAATAGATTGGTACAATCATATACATTATATTTATAATTAATCGGTGTAGTTAAATTAAAACTAAGACCTACAATCAGTTTGATGGTTATTCGTTGATAAAAGATGGTTCAATTTGTATCAAGGATTTTTAGAAGATAAAATTAATTAATATGGAAAACACTCCAAGCGTAAGATATACTAATTAGAGAGACGCAAAAACTAGATAGAATATAAATTTCGACTACAAATTTCATATCTCCACATTTTACAATGTTCTAGATTTTTCAGCATTAATATAATTTTCATATGCTACCAAACACATTAACTATTAGATCATCGACACCACCAACATTGTCTTTCACTTTCCATCCAATACACATTCGCGTCATTTTAATATTTACTGCATCTCGATCTTAATAAGTGTTACTATAGGTTTCAAAATTATGCATTAATCAACGTTTCTCATTTCCACTGGCTGTATTTTGATTTAATGTTACTATTGCAGTTCTTTTTCTGAATTTGGAACTAACTCAACAAGACTTAATAGATTCAAAGGTACATCTATTAAAGTTTTAACCATGTAGACACAATTATATAGAATCATTCATAATTACTTGATTATATATTATATGTATTAATCAACATAAATTTGTTAATGTATAGATCCGCGATGTAGCTACGACAAAATCAAATGACTCTATATGGAAATTTATAAAATCTACATGTTTTCCAAACCGAACTTCATTTCCACCTGGCTTTTTGTTTGGAGCTGGATCTTCTGTCCTTCAAGAACATTGTGAAAAAAATGAAATATAAATAAGCGATTTTATTAAAAAAAATAGAATATATATATATATATATATATATATATATATATATATAAATATTTTGTTTAATACAAAATCATATATAAGACGTTAATTTTAAATTATATAAAAAATATATTAAATAACTTTAGATTTTAATAAAATTTTATACGCATGATCTATGTGATAATATCTTTCAAATATGACAATAGATTTTGTAATATGGGTATGCGTTAAATAATTATTACAAGTGTCATAATAGATATTTGACACCATGGTGTCAAACTTAATATTATAGCACATGTGATAATTTTTTTATCGCATATCAATTTTAAAAATGCTATCGTGGAATTGAAAGTTATATTCACAAAAATCATATATTAAAAAGACATTATTCTAAAATCTTTTGATAGGTCAATGAGATATATCAAAATTAACTCGTTGGTTAAAAGTTCATAAGACGTTAATCTTGATATATTTTGTTGACATATCAAATGAATTAAGATGAATGTAAAATGTTATGTACATGATTTGTGTTATAATAGTTTTCAATCAAATAGTGGATTTTGTAGTACATAACTGATAAAGAATTATAAGAGCAGTTTGACATCGAGGTGTCAATTGACCATGTTCCGATATATATATGTATTGGATTTTGTAGTACATAACTGATAAAGAATTATATGAGCAGTTTGACATTGAGGTGTCAATTGACCATATTTCAATAAATATATATATACACTACGCCAAAAATGACATTTAACAGCGCCCCTTTTACAGCGCTTGCTAAACACAAGCGCTGTTGTAAATGTATTTGAAAAATAACGGAGCCTTTTACAACGTTTTTATTCACAAGCGCTGTAAAACAAGCGCTGTTGTAGGTCATATAACGTTTGCGCATAATGTTATAAGGCTTTTACAACGCTTTTCAAAAAAGCGCTGTAAAATGAAGCGCTTTCGCGTATGATTTTACAGCGCTTTTTTCACAAGCGCTGTAAAATACGTGCCCTTTAAAATAATTGAACCACCTATTACAGCGCTTTTTTCACAAGCGCTATAAAATACAAGCGCTTTTATTGAATTTAACTACCTATTACAGCGCATTTATTGACAAGCGCTGTAAAATACATAAATTTCAAATAATTATATACGTTGAGAACCCTCATATCCTCTACATCTTTCATCACCTCTACTTTGAGAACCCTCATACCCTCATATCCATTACGTACTGTGCCGCCATCTACGTTATCTCAGGTATTTTTTTTTTTAACTAGATTTGTGTTCTGTTATGAATTTTTTTTTATCAAATTAAAAATTCATACCACATGATCTGTGTTTTGTTTTGAAATTGTTATATATATATATATTAAATCTCTTCTACTAGTCAAAAACTCATACCACATGATCTGTTCTGTTTTTGAAATTGTTAGTTGATATTGGTTTCTTTTTGAAACTTGTTGATATGTTTTGAAAGCTTATTAGTTTTGTAACTGCATTTATATAGGTGGTATAATATGGATAGGAAATGGATGTCAGCCAATCGATTGTCAAAAGAGTATGAAATTAGAGTGAAGGAGTTTGTTGAGTTTGCAGTGAAGAATGCAAAAGATCCAAATAGAGTAGTTTGTCCTTGTTTAAAATGTTGTTTTGGAAAACATGTTAGAGAAGATGAATTAGAAGGACATCTAGTATGTAATGGAATTGATCAAAGCTACACATGTTGGATAAGACATGGTGAGAAAAAAAAAGGAAACATTAATTTTGAGAATAGTTCGACATATGCTTCAACTGACTTCGATACAGATACATATGAGCCGGACCGAGTTGATGAGATCGCAAAAGCAGTTTAAGAAGATCTTCGAGATTGTCCTAAAATGTTTGAAAGTTTGTTGAGTGATGCAGAGAAAGAATTATATAATGGTTGTACTAAATTCATAAGATTGTCGGCGATATTAAAGTTGTACAACTTAAAAGCGAGTAATGGATGGTCTGATAAAAGCTTTACAGAATTATTAACACTCATAAAAGATATGTTGCCAGATGATAATGAACTTCCCAGTCGAACCTACGAGGCTAAACGGATTTTGTGTTCTATTGGCATGAGTTACGAAAGGATTCATGCGTGTCCTAACGATTGCATTTTATTTCGAAATGAATATGAACCACTTAAGGCGTGTCCGAAATGCAATGTCTCTCGATATAAGAAGAAAGAATCTACTCCAGCAAAATTCGTGTGGTATTTTCCTATAATACCAAGATTTAGGCGCATGTATCGCAGTGAAGAAGATTCAAAACACTTGACATGGCATGCAGATGAAAGAATTAGAGATGGAATGTTTCGACACCCTGCAGATTCCCCACAATGGGCAAAAATTGATCATGAGTATCCTGAATTCGGGATAGAGTCAAGAAATCTAAGACTTGCACTTTCTACTGATGGAGTGAATCCACATGGTCTTCAAAGCATCTCACACAGCACGTGGCCTGTGATTTTGGTAATATATAACTTAGCTCCATGGTTATGTATGAAGCGTAAGTTTATGATGTTGTCTCTGTTAATTTCTGGACCCAAACAACCGGGGAATGATATCGACGTATACTTGACTCCTCTAATAGAAGATTTAAAACGTTTGTGGGAGACAGGTGTGGAAGTTTATGATGGGTATAAGAAAGAATATTTCAATTTGAGGGCTATGTTGTTCGGCACAATTAATGATTTTCCAGCATATGGTAATTTATCAGGATATAACATTAAAGGTCAGTGTGCATGTCTTGTATGTGAAGAGAGTACAAATTGGATGCGGTTGAAACATTGTAAGAAGAATGTGTTTCTTGGACATCGTAGATTTTTACCTTATAGTCATCAGTATCGTTGGTGGAGAAATGCATTTAATGGAAAATCAGAGGAAGGTAAAGCTCCTTTACCACCGACTGGATATCAAATACTTGAAAAAGTACAAGGTTTGACCAATAAATTTGACAAACCTTTTGCGGGAGAGCTGGTCAAAATTGGGTGGAAGAAAAAGTCAATTTTCTTTGAATTGCCATATTGGAAGTCATTGTATATAAGACATTTCCTCGATGTGATGCATATTGAAAAAAATGTATTTGATAGTGTTATTGGTACGTTACTCAATGTTCTAGGAAAGTCTAAAGATGGCATCAACGCAAGATTGGACTTGGTCGATATGGGAATAAGAAATGAATTGGCTCCAGTAAAGAAAGGAAATCGCACATATCTACCTCCAGCCGCTCATACTCTATCTAGAAAGGAAAAAATTGTTTTATGTAAATTTCTACACGAAGTTAAAGTTCCAGAAGGATACTCTTCGAACATTAGAAATTTGGTTTGTATGAAAGACCTCAAGTTAAAAGGTTTGAAGACCCATGATTGTCATATTCTAATGGAGCATTTGCTACCAATAGGTATATGTTCCATTTTACCTGAAAAAGTTCGACTAGCATTAACTAGATTATGTTTCTTCTTTAGGGAAATTTGTAGTAAAGTGATCGACCATCAGAAATTACCGACATTGCAGAGGGAAATTGTTGTTACTTTGTGTGAGCTTAAAATGTATTTCCTACCATCGTTTTTTGATATAATGGTTCACCTTACTGTTCATCTGGTTAAGGAGACACAACTTTGTGGGCCAGCTTATATGAGATGAATGTATCCGATAGAACGATATATGAAAATATTAAAAGGGTACGTAAAAAGTAGAAGTCGACCAGAAGGTTGTATTGCTGAGCGATACATTGTTGAAGAGGCTGCTGAATTTTGTACTGAATATCTGTCCAATGTTGAATCCATAGGGCTTCCCATGTCTCGTCATTAGGGAAGACTATCAGGAGAAGGGATAATTGGAAGGAGACTACTGACTATATCAAGGACAGAATTGGAGCAGGCACAATTGTATGTTCTGCACAATGATGATGAGGTTCAACCGTATGTTACAATACACATGGATCAGTTATCTCGTTTGAACATGAATAGGAATCAAAATTGGATAACTCGAGAGCACAATCGAAGTTTTATAACATGGTTAAAAAATCACATAAAGTCAAAATTTGATATAGACCCCGGATCAATTTCACAGAGATTGAGGTGGCTAGCAAATGGTCCGAGCTTACATGTCTTTTCTTACACTAGTTATGTTATTAACGGCTACACATTTTATACCAAAGAACAAGATGATCAGACCACTATGCAAAATAGTGGAGTCACTCTCGTAGCTGAAGCGATGCATGTCTCAAGTGCAAAAGTCAAAACCCAATATATGCAAATCTATCATATTTTGGGGTTATCGAGCGCATATGGGAGTTAGACTACACAATGTTTCGTGTTCCCATATTTGGTTGCAAGTGGATCGATAATAATAATGGCGTTCGGATTGATGAGTCAGGATTCTTGCTTGTTGATTTTAATAGGGTGGGATACAAAGACGAGCCTTTTATTTTAGCGTCGCAAGCTCAACAAGTGTTTCATGTCACCGATCCTTCTGATGATAAATGGTCTGTTGTCCTATCGACCAATAAAATAAGTGATGATAACAACAATGATGAAGATGTTGGTAATGATCTTTTATTTGCAACATCACAACAACCACATGAAATTGATTCAACTGATGATGGTTTATATCTTAGAGATGATCATGATGAGGGAATTTGGATAAATCCAATGTTTCGTATTGTAAATGGACAAACAAATGTGAATCCCACCAGGAAAAGAAGAAGGACATCTTAATGTACATGTTTAATTGTTTTATATAAGCCATGCATGTAATCTGAATTATTGTTGTAATCTGAATTATTGTTCTATTCTGGTTTTATTGTTGTAATATGAATTATTGTAATCTGAATTATTGTTCTATTCTGGTTTTATTAAATTATTGTGGTATTATAATCTGAATTATTCTGGTTCTATTCTTGTTTTATTGTTGTCTAAGAAGGCAAGCATAACCAATGATTCAATTAGGACTTAAGTTTTTGGCTTTTGGATAGTTTGGTTGATGGGTGGGGGATAAGGGTCTTTGGTGAAGTGCATGTTTATGTAAATTTGGACAATTTCAATTTTTAAGAACTATGCATGTAAAAAAAGTGCATGCCTTTTACAGCGCTTTTAAAAAAAAACGTTGTAAAAGGCCCTTTTAAAAATAAAATAATGAGACATTTTACAGCGCTCTTCTTACCAAGCGTTGTAAAAGGTCCTTTTAAAAATTAAATAAAGATACCTTTTACAGCGCTTACATCAAAAAGCGCTGTAAAAGTCTCTTGTAATTTAAAAACGCTTACATTTACGAAGTTCACTTAATTCAGATTCGAACCGAGTCCTTCCAAGTGTGACAACGTAGATGGGTATTTAACGTATAAGTATATAACAATTTTTACAATATATGACATTAAATAATTAATGTGTTAATATTTATAATTAATAATATTAATTAATAATTTATGGATTTCAAAAATGTGTTAATATTTATAATTAATGTACCTAATAAAGTAAAAAATAAAGGTTATATTTGTTGTTTGATGGAGATCTTTTACAGCGCTTATTGGGAAAAGCGCTGTAAAAGACTCTTTGAAAAATAAAATAAAGAGACCTTTTACAGCGCTTATGTGAACAAGCGCTGTAAAAGGCTTTAAAAATAATATTCATCAGATACCTAACATGACTTTCTCTAACAGGATTTTCTTCAAACACCTTGTACGCATCATGGGAATCCCCAAAAACACATTGTTAACAAAAACATCAGACCCATTGTTAACAAAAACATCAGACACATTGTTAACAAACCCATTTTTCACAACATGGCAATGAACCTGAAGATCAAGTTACGATTTAAGAATGAAAGAGAATGTAAAGAGATAAAAAGGGTGTTGAGGTGGAGATTGAAAGAGTAAGCTTTGATGTTTGCGAAGAAGATGCATAAAAGGACTTTGAGGTGGAGTTTGGTGAAGAGGAAGATATTTTGGTGGTGACCAGTTACTACTATGTGGGTTTTGCAGAGCTTGTTTAAAAAATAACATAACAAAACACAAAAATAACATAATAAGGCCTTTTACAGCGCTTCTTTGAACAAGCGCTGTAAAAGGCTTTTAACAAAAACATTATATAACATACTAAAACAATGAGGTCTTTTACAGCGCTTGTCGGGATAAGCGCTGTAAAAGTGTCTTTTAAAAATTTAAATAAGGACGCCTTTTACAGCACTTCTTTGAACAAGCGCTGTAAAAGGCTTTTAAGAAAAACATTATATAACATACTAAAACAATGAGGTCTTTTACAGCGTTTGTTGGGATAAGCGCTGTAAAAGAGTCTTTTAAAAATTTAAATAAGGACACCTTTTACAGCGCTTTTATAACAAGCGTTGTAAAAGGCTTAGGCCTTTTAGAGCGCTCTTTGGAAAAGCGCTGTAAAAGGGTTATAAAAAAGCGTTGTAAAAGGGTTATATATATAACAGTAACCTCTTCAGTTTCCGCTTCATTACGTAAACTACACTATCATCTCAACCTTCATCGTTCTTCTCTTCTTTTGTAAACCCTATAATCCCGTCCATTACGAACTGTATTTCCACGATCATCTCCTTCATTTCGAACCTTATTACCATCCAAGATCATTTCGAACCTTATATTTTCATTGAAATACGTAACCCTCATTACGTATTTCTTCAAAACCGTTTTTCTGTGAACTTTATTGCTGTGAAATTTCTCCGTTCGCTCTTTTCTTTGCATTTCATCTTTCTTCGAACCATTATTCAGGTATTGATGTTATTAATTTTTTGTAATGATTAAAATGCATGTTGAGGTTGTTTAAAATATATATACTGATACATGTTGAGGTTGTTTAGAATAATGCATGATGCATGTTGAGCTTGTTGATGTTATACTAAACTGCATGTTGAACTTGTTGTAGTTAAATGGATACAAACAAAGAAATAGAATGTCAAAATGAAGAAGTTGGCACCAGTAAGACTTATGAAAATGAAGTCAAATGTGGTGGAACTATAATGCAAAATGTGATTAAAGCAAGGAGCAATGGCACCAAGTTTGAGGTAATACTATACTATACTCTGTTTGTTGTGTATTTTTTTAGCTTTTTTTAATAGCATGTACTTACTATATGAGTTTATTAGGTTGGACGGAATGAAAGTGGTCAGCCAGTTGACCCCCACAGCGCAATGTTTGTGAGCTACATTGGGGCTGTTGTTCGTCAAAATATTCCAATCACGATTGACGACTGGAGAGATAAGGCGTTGAAGGATGCCAAAGATATCATATGGAATGATATTCAAGTAAATTTTTTGATCCAATCTTTTGTCATTTATAAATATTTTCATTGAAATACTTTACTTATAATTTTTTTCATTGCAGACAACTTTTGTCCTTGATGAGGGACGAAAGAATTACGTTTTGAGAGTTGCTGGCAAAATCCATCGGGGATTTAGATCGCATCTCTCAAATTTCTATCTTAAAGATAGAGAAGGAAACACAACTGCTGAATCTCCAAAGATATATCGACATTATATATCAAATGATGAATGGAAAACGTTTGTTTCCAAACGTATTGACCCCGCGTTTGTCGTAAGTGATTAATTTATTAGCATTTGTGTGTTTTATTATTCATATTCGTATTGTATTTTAAATTTTTACATAATTGCTATTTTTTTATATAGAATATTAGTAAGGCAAATCGCGAGAGGGCAAGCAACCCGACGCACCCATACAGAAGATCACGTATGGGATATGCACGTCTAGACCAAAATCTTGTAAGTCAATGTAACATCAATGATGAGGGAATTTGTATTATAAACTATAGTTTCTAACTAATATTTTGTTTTAACGAATAGCGACAAGAGACACAATCCGATCAACCGTTGGGTCGTCATATCTTGTGGAAGGAAGCTCGGGTAAATAAGGATGGAGTGGTTGATAACGAAAATGTTCAAAAAGTAATAGAACTTTGTGTAATTATATTATGACTTTAATATTTTTCAATATTGTATTTATCACTTGAATACTTTTTAATATTGTATTTTAAAAATGCTAATGAACTTAACTATTTTAATGTTACATGTATTTTAGGAGACCATCGAACAAAGTTCTGAAAATGAAGAGGGCAACAAGGCTAGTTGCAGGGACATTTTGGGCAAATTTTTTAATGTTCCTGAATATTCCAGTCGAGTTAGGGGGAAGGGATTTGGCGTAACTCCCAGAAGCTTTTTTCCTCAAGAGAAGCGCCAAAAACCTTCCAACGAGGAAGTATTAGAGAAGCTCAGAATCCTATCTGAGCAAGTGGCACAATTGGTGAATACGAACAAAGACAAGCAACTTCCGGATCAGCTCCAAGGTGAAATACAAATGGAGAGTGAAAGCGGGAGTTGCAACGTCGATTTGAAAATTATTCCCGAGGTAATTAATTACTTACTTGCTTATGTAATTACTTATGCATTAAACAATATTATATATTGACTGTACTTATGTTTTAACTATTGATTTAGGGTGTCACTTCATGTTTCCTATACTTGTCCTCGCCCACTCATCGGAAGGTGGGAAAAGGAAAATTGTACAATACTTTGGGAGAAGTATTGCACAATACTCCGATCCCAAAGGGCCATGTCAGAGTATCGCCTACTGTTGCTTTCGAACCAACTGCACCGTTGCCGATACCGGACAACGACGGAGATATGCAAACATTGGGCGAAGCTATTGGTAGTTACGTGGCATGGCCCACGAACCTTGTTGCCCTCGTTAAAAGCCCTCCCAGAAACAAATCAGTTACGTCTCCCGAAAAGGTTTGTCACATTTATTGCATAAGCTTTGTCAATTTTTTCAGATTCAATAAACTAACATTTAACCTCATTTTTGTAGGTCCAAATAAATAAACCACCCTCACATCCAAAAAAAGGCAGCAAACCTCAAAAATTGGAGGTTAATAGAGCTGCCAAATTACAAAGGTCGGAGGCCAATAAAGCTGCCAATAAAGCTGCCAAACTTGCAGCAATAAAAAAATTGGATCGTGGGAAATCAGTCGCTGTTGCTGCTGCTCCTAAAATAAGTCAGCCACGCCTTGGTAAATACGGGGCGTGTCTTGACATCCAAGTAAAAAAGAACCTGTGCAGCAGCGACGGTTCGCGCATGATACACATGAATAAAGAAATATTCAGAGAGGAGTATGAGGAATTGTTCGACAAGGAGCACGTATACGAACTTCTCGAACATAAGGAGCTCAGTGCAACTGTAATGAGCTTGTATATAAGGTAAAAAATACTTTTAATTGCATTTATTGGTAATTAATTAAATGTATTGGTAATTAATCTAGTTTAAAATTTTCATTGAAGGTTTTTGCATGAGAAGGTCGTGTGCCCGAGGAAATTATCGAATAAATACTCATTCTTGTCTCCGCATAAGACGTCCATGTGGAAACTCGATGAAGACAATGTAAAGAAATACATTGTAAATATGTTTTTAGGAAATATTTCAAAGGATAAATTGTTCTTAGCACCATATAATTCAGGGTACGTGATTTTATCTTTTTTAATTGATGAGAATTTAATTTATTAGTTGTGTATAAACAAAATTGTTTAACCAATTTTTTGTTGTTGTAGGGCACATTGGGTGCTATTTGCAATCAATGCCGTCTCTGAAGTTATATACTATTTGGATCCCTTGCATGGTGATTACAACAATCACTCCGAAATCAAGACTATGTTCGACACGTAAGTAATATTCATTTATTTTTGTTACACATATATATATATAAATAAGTGTTTGTTCATGCTAAAATAATCACATTTATTCATTTGATAGTGCATTAAAAGTTTTTCGAGCTCAAAGAGGTGCGGTAGTGTCGAAGCAAAAGTCTAATAATATTCCATGGATCCCAATAAAGTGCCCTCGTCAAACAAACAACATCGACTGTGGGTACTACGTATTGAGATTCATGAAGGAGATTGTTGACAAGAATAAAACTATTATCCCAGAAACGGTACGGTATTTTGATTATATGATTTTCATATATAAATTATCTATATATTTGATACTAACTTAATATAATATGTTCAATTTTTATATTGCAGTACTTTGAAAATTCCAGTCCATCATATTTTGAGCAAGATCTGATGGAATTAAAGGAGGAATGGTGTGAGTATGTGCTTGAAATGAAAATTATTTGATTTTCTGGGAAATAGCATACTGCTGGGCAAGGGATCTGAATATTATATGGTGCATAGTTATTATATGTATATGATCATAGGACAGTATATAAACATGCATATGAATATGTTGTAAATTAGGTTCAATGTATATTTAATTACTTATATTGTAAATTACTGTGTTACAGGATAATATATATGTATCATATTGTGTGAACTAATTATGTTTTAACTGATTCTGGGTTCTGGTTCTGGTTCTGGTTGTGTTACTGATTCTGTTTCTGTTTTAACATGCATATGAATATGTTCTAAATTACTGATTCTGGTTGTGTTGTGTTGTGTGAACTGGTTCAAACTAATTTTGGATAAAAAGATAAAAGACAGCGCTTTATAAAAAAAGTGCCATAAAAAGCTAAAAAACGCTTTTAAAATATATATAGAGATTAAAAAAAATAAAAAAATAACACCTTTTACAACGCTTGTTATAAAAAGCGCTGTAAAAGGCATACCAAAATATGAATTATGGGTATGCCTTTTACAGCGCTTGTTACAAAAAAGCGCTGTAAAAGGTACCCCAAATATATGAAATATGGGTATGCCTTTTACAGCGCTTGTTACAAAAAAGCGCTGTAAAAGGTACCCCAAATATATGAAATATGGGTATGCCTTTTACAGCGCTTGTTACAAAGAAGCGCTGTAAAAGGTACCCCAAATATATGAAATATGGGTAAGCCTTTTACAACGCTTTTTTGTAACAAGCGCTATAAAAGGTGCATAATAAGCGCGCGTTATAAAATGTGCCTTTAAGAGCGCTTTTTTAAAAGCGCTGTTGTATCTTTTACAGCGCTCGAATCCACAGCGCTTTTTTTTTTTGAAAAAGCACTGTAGAAGGCTTAAAAAAAGCGCTGTAAAATGCAATTTTTGGCGTAGTGATATATGTGTATTTATACATAAATATTAGCATACAATATTATACTATAAGTTAATTTATTACTAACATGTTTTTGGTGACTTTAGATTGAAGTAGCAGGTCATGAAGGAGGAAGAGGACTTGGTCTATGGATGATATAGTTAAACATCACAAAGGTTCCAAATATATACTTACATTTGAAAAAAAAAAGTATATTATTGAAGAAATGAAGTTGATACCTTCTTTTTTTAATAGCAATATTATCTTTTAGTTATCATTAGTGTTTATGTTCCCATTAATATATTTTTTGCTTTCTTCATAATTAGATGTGTATCTAGATGTTGATAAGTTTCCCGGAAAGATTGGACATTACAAGCGATATAAGGTGAGTTCACCAATTAAAGATTATTTGATTGATAAATATTATTACAGTCAATATTTTGATGAGAATATAATGATGGTCCATCCATCTTCAACGTTAAATCTCAATAGTTTGATGGTCTTTCCAAAACCATCGAGCATAATATTAATACTCTATTTAGATATTAAAGATTGAACACATGCAACTTTCTACTAACAAAAATAGTAGTTCAAAGGTTGATATATCTAGTTAAAATTTTAGTCTAAATATATGCATCAACTTTTCTACTACTATTTTTGCTTATATTGTATTCTAGAGATACATATTTTACTAGTTGGACATTCCATCTAATAAATTGACCGTGTAGTGTAGTAATAATAAAAAAAAAAAAATATACACGTAAGTTATGTGTTT
>JBBPBR010000008.1:32477822-32497909 GCA_037974775.1 Cicer pinnatifidum
TACAACATATCAATCCCTTAGAGTAGAATAATGCCAAATAATATTTTTAAATTTATACTATCTAATATTTAAAATAACATAATATTAAATAATAGTACCCAAAGAGGAACTAATGCAATGAAAACAATTAAACATTTAATGGAATGCTAGAATACATTCACTAGCTTTTATGAAAGAAAATTTTAGTAACATTGTCTCTCTAACATTGAAATTGTTTGTTAACCTCCACTTACAGGTCTTTTAGAAGGATAATGTTAGGAAGCTACACATTTAAATGTATTTATTTATATTTTTTTTTGAAATTGTTAACATACTCATTCTAGAATATAGGTAGGTGTATATTAACAAATTTTAAATATTTAATAGGTATTTTTCGTATTAAAAATAGTATTTTATTTAATTAGTGAACAACTTCCTAACATACTCCTAGACATATTTGAAGTATTTTGTTATATTTACGACGAATATTGAAAATGTTTTCAATCATTGAAAGTCTCAACATATTTTCAGTATTATGTCTAGGACCCAAGTGAAACCGGAAAATACCTTTAACTTTTTGAATACAACTTCAAATGTTACTTGAATGTAACTAAATATTAAACAACTAGAATGTAAACGTCATTTTCAGGTTTTACTTGGTCCCTAAAGATTTTTCGTTTCGTTTTCTCCATTAAGTCGTAAAGGTTAAACATTTTAGCTATATTTATCAGCATTTCAATTGACTTTGTCAAATTTGTCTTATGTGTCATATGATTATTTATCCTACATTTATAGATCTAGGATTTTTATTGATCTTCCTCTAATTATTTAGCAAATATTCATTAAACTCTATTTAATATGTAGAAGATATTGTTACAATATAATCATTTCTTACAATATTCAATAAAGCTAATACACTTAATTTTTTTACATTTTTAAAAACCAATTATATAGATGGAACTTTGAAAGGAGGTATAAATGAAGTTTTGAGACAAAATTCCAAATAAATGTTTTGATGATAAATAAATGGTAATTAAGATTATAATTATGATTATATGCATATTGGTATTTAATATGTTTGCTTGAGTGAGTTAATCATATCAAGAAAATCAAAAACAGATCATAATAAAGAAGAAACAAAATCAACTAAGAGCGTTCTTGAGGAAAACGCATAACATTCTCCACAAGTTCTAGAATTTCAATAAGCATTCATATCAAGTTCATAACTTGCATATTTGTTTTAGTATGTTCTCCAACATATGAACTAACAAAATTCAAGAGGAAGATCATTCCAAGATGCAAGGCAAATACTGGAATTAACTTGTCATTATAAAAGAATCATTCTCCAAAGTTCAATCAAAACAAGAAACATATATAATGACAAGTTTTGGACAGAACGATAAATGCAATCCTTAATCTGTACATGAGTTGCAAAACATGGATAAACACTTCACATATGTAAGGATTAAATCAAAACTCACAAAAGCAAGAACGAAGAACATTCTTGATTTTCAAAATGCAAGGCTGCCCAAAACCAAGAACAATCTTGCTTTATGTTTGATCTTATCCACTCACTGACATATGACAACTGGACAACTCTCAACGGTCACATGAGTTGTCATAAGCTCTCTTGAAGCCTATAAAAGAGACATCAAGATAAAGGAAAGATCATAACTCAAGAAAGCAAGCAATACTTCATTTTGCAATCACATTCGAAATTCATTGAGATTGATAGAAGCATCCTTCATTTCAATTCTCAATTGGCTTGAATTTTCAATCATTGCTGAGTTATAAAATCAGAATCCATTCTCAAACAAGAGTTGAGCATAACCTGATGCTGATATACTTTTAATCATTACTTTGTACACTCAAGACTATTATGTTAAAATAGCTATAAAAGCTTTTGTAAAAATCCTTTTGTGTGAAAGACTGTGTGTAAATCCTTTCTAAAAGTTTGAGAGGTAAAGTTGTGGAAATTCCTTATAAACTGAAAGGTAGTAAGTTGTAACAAGATCAAGATTGATCTACAAAAGTTGTGTGAAAACAAAGAACATTCTTGCTTTGAACACTTATGGAAAATCTCACTTTTGTGAGGACTAGACGTAACCCATATTGGATGAACCATGATATATATGTGTGTTATTTCTCTTCCCTTATCTCTTTACTTTTAGCGTTTCAATTGTTGAATTAAATAGATAAGCTAAAACTTTCATTTTCAACTAACTCCATAATGTTCTGCATTTCTGGTTCCAAAACCAAGAACGTTCTGCCTTTTTTGTTTTTACAACCAAGATTAATCTTGAGTTAATTTTTTTCAGGAAATGTTATATAGGTAAAATTACAATTCAAACCTCATTTCTTGTAAATTTTTACTTCATAAAGAAGGTATCAACTTCTACAATAATTTGATCAATGAGTTACTCAAAAATGGTATGAGTTTAAAAATCCAACGTTCATTACATTAATTAGATTCAACTAGAAATGTTTAACATATAAGTGATAAATTTTTTTTCTCGCTTTTCATGATCAGTTTAACTATGCAGGTATTGAACCTTTTGTGACTATCCTTCACTTTGACTACCCCTTAGCTCTTCAATAAAAGCTTGGTGGCTTCTTAAATCGTTCCATTGTGTAAATTTACCTTAATATCATCTCATCTAAATATTTTATTTTCGTCGAAGTGAAGTGATTTAATCTAAGTCATTCAACACAACATTATGAAATTTCTCCAAGCATTCTTATATTGTTTACGGTAAAATCAAATTTCAGGAAACATTACAAGGATTTTAGTGAACTCTTATTCAAAACATATGGAAATCAAGTGAAACATTGGACTACAATCAATGAGGCATAAGTCACAACTATATATCAATATATGTACAACATTGATAATATTTCAACTGAGGCATGCCAAACTACTAGAATATGTAAACAAGCATATATTTTACTTCACAACTTCCTCACTGCCCATGCTACAACATCAAAATTATACATAACAAAATTCCAAGTAAGACATGTTTTGGATAATGCATGCTACTTATATAACATCAACATTATCTCAAAACATATGTAGATTAACAATCAAGATTGAGAACAATGTGACATATATATAAAACAAGGAGAAATTTAAAGAACAAAAAAAAAGTTAATTTCCATTGATTATTTTATTTAGGCAATACAAGGGGAGAAATTGAACTTGCTATTTGTTTAGGAGGCTATGTTCCATACAGTTCAAAATTAGAGGATGTGATTGTTGCTCAAAGACTAATTGATTTCTATCGAGGATGGTAAATGTTTACTTAACATGTATTCCACTCACCTTTTGTCTTTGATCACTAGTTCGACGTACCATTTAAATCATTTGTTAATGGTTAATACATGGTGATATCAATTTTTTATTTTGCTACATATAATATTGACATTCATTTTGCTATATTTAATTTCGACATTCAGGCTTCTAGAACCAGTGTTCCACGGGGATTATCCAAAAATCATAAAAATATTGGTGGGGAATAGGCTACCCAAATTCACTAAAGGGGAGAAAAAATGTCAAAAGGAAGCACAAACTTTATTGGGATCAATTATCATACTTCTCACTTTGCAATACATGAACCTAATAGAACCAAAGTTGTTGGTGATGATTTTGATGAATTAGTTTCGTCTGAAGGTATGTTTTTGTTCAAACTACCATCTCTTTTTTTTTTAAATAATAATAATTGATATGGAAAGATATCTTCACTATATAAAATCGTAAGGGAAATTGACATCACAATTATACCAATCTAATTCTACTTCTATGATATGTAAGAGAATTACAAGAAATTATAATTTTTTTTTATATAATTGTAGCTTTTAATGCTGAAGGAAAAACCCTTGGGTACAATGTAAGAAACTATCGGTAAGAATTTAGGACAAGCATATATGTTAGAGGAATAACTTTATAATTTTTGTTCAATATTGATAATTTGTAGGATCAATACGTTGGATTCTATGTCTATCCCGAAGGATTATATAATTTCTTACTCTACATTAAGAACAAATATAAAAATCCTAAAATCTATATAACTGAAAATGGTTGTTGTTGCATTTTGATCACATTTATAACATTATAACTAATATTTATATTGCATGCCAAAAAAAGAGATTGATTAATATATTTGATTTGTGGAATCCTTTTTACGTAGGTTGTGCATCTACAAAAATTCCAAATCCATTGAAGAACGAACATCGAGCTATTTACATTGCCACACATATAAATGCTACAACATCAGCCATTGAGTAAGTCAAATTTCACCATCCTTAGAACTCAATGAATAATAGATACACTACTAGAAATCTGCATTTTTCCTGCGGATTTAAGCAAAAATTCCGCAGGAAAGCATGTTACCTGCGGATTTTCTGGCGGAACCTTATCCCCACGTAAAACCTTCGTGGATAATTGTTACCTGAGGATTTTACTATCCGCAGGTAAATTACCTGCGGAAAAATCCACAGGAAATAGAAATAAAATCCGCAACAACGTTGAATAAAACTTTAGGCATTTTCTTGCGACTTTTCATGCAGAAATATCTGCAGTACATTTCCTACAAATATGTTTCATATGAAATTTTGCAGGTAAATCCACACAAAATTTTGTACCACCAATGCTTTTCGCATGAAAATCCGTAGGTAATTTATTTCAACAGCTTAATTTCCATATTAATCGAATTTTTCTGATTTTTTATTTATATAAAAATTTTAACTAAAAATATAGGTTCAAAATTTAGACCAAATACATTAATTTTTCTAACAAATTTTTACTTATATTTTGCAACAAAGTAGTATATACATATGTAACTTAGATGACAATGATCAATCTAGTAATGTCGTGGTTGGAGCTTGATGATTCTTCCTCCACTGTTTGAGATTTTACCCCATTGCGTTGCTTTGAATAAATCTCTGATGAACTCCTACGCATCCTCCAAAAATCAGCCTTTGTGGTGCTATCTTTTCTTGATGTTTGATCAATCAAATATGGCACTACATGTTTCTTCATATCAGTCTGAGAAATTCCCAGATGTTTTCCTTCAATGCTAACGAAATGCACACGGCCGACTTCATCTAAAGTTCTTAGGCCAATCCAATCTTCGGTGTAGAGTTTTGCACCACTCTATATCATTTAACAGATGGGATAAGAATGGTTGACTATGGCACCGTGTATCACAAGAAGTATGTAGGGAAGTTGAATAAAAAGCTATACCTCTTGCGGCAGTAAAATTGGCTTGAAGTAGCCATCTGGATAATAACCAAACCAGGATGTTTCTTTCGGTATTAAAACCATGTCTTGTTCAAACTGTTGCAGTATAACATAAGATGACAAATAAACAAGTTTCTCTCATTATGTCAGCTTGAAATATTCTTAATATATCAAAGAAAACATTAAGAGGACTTACCATGATAAGTACCAAATTCTGCAAGCTACTAAATATTTCCTTGTAAGTGGAATTCCTCTCATCAGGTCTTTCATTATTAAGCTTAGGGAGGTACCTACAGCTCTCCATGTATTTAGGTATAGCCTGAAATCAAAATTGGTTTGAATGCAAAGGTTTTGAGCATTTTTTTTGGCAAAACAGGCTAAGCAGTGGACTCCATTGTGGGAAAAGAAATTTAAAATTGAAAACTAGATAAAGATAACCACAAAAAAGTGACATTTCATAAATAAATTTATACTTGTTAGAGAAATAAGCCATCAGTTATGACTTATTAATCAATTTTCTTTTGAATTAGTTAACAAAAAATGATACTCACATTTGGTAATTTAAGATATCCGCTAGGAGCCAAGTGTTCCTGCAATTTTTTCAATCGAGGTATGTTAGAGACTGTAATGAGATGATAAATTATGGGCAAGGCAAATATGTTATTAAAGAAAAGAAAACAAAAAAGTTTACAAATCAAAGAAAAGAGAAAATAAATAGAAGATAGAGATTAATACTTGAATATAGGTACTGTAAACCTCTCCCTTGATGAGATTGTCTGCAAGGATGCAGAAGATACCTGTCTGTAGAAACAAAATATCATTCAACAATAGCAGAACTCGGAAAAACAAAACTTTGATACATATTATACTCTTCTAATCTGTCTAGTTGTATCATAAACATTAAGTTCTATATATCTGTTCTAAATGTCTTATTAAACAATCAAAGTGGTGACCGATTCAATTAAACAATGGCATGGTCCAACACCAAGTAAATTGATAACATTGACTGCGGTATTTCCAATCAATACCGTAACACAAATAATAAAGGCACCATGCTGGAAAGTAACAGCGATACTCACACCACATAGGGGAACTGAAGCAGTACCAACATGAGGTCCAGCTAAAGAGATAAAGTTCTTAACCTGTTCCAACAACAATAAAAAAGAATATCTCATGAATAAGTTGATAAAGGTAAGGATCTAGAGAGGCAAAACTACATGGAGAAAAATGAATACACAAAAGCAAGAAAGATAAGCAGCACAATAAGGAACCAAATCAAAATTTCTTTAAAGCACATGAATAAACATTACCATTTATCACACTATAATGAGAGAACAAAAACGAAATACAACTACATAGTTAAAACCAAAATGCTATTCCAAACCCTATTGTTCTAATACACAATATACTAGAAAGGTTTAAACAAAGAACAATTTAGAATTTGGTTCCTTAGAAGTAAGTTCATTTTAGAGGAAAAAGTGAGGAAGCTCAACAATTAATGAGAAAGTCAATGATTGGTTTATGGAAAATATAAGCACATGATTAAAATATGAATTACCAAATTCAGATATGATTTAAATTGTTTTATCTACTCTTTTTTCTCTTTTCTATTTCTCTCCCAAGTTGTTTCAAATTGGTTAGTATTTTTTAAACCAATTTTTCCTTTATATCCAATCTCTGTATCTTTTTTTGACTATCATCTCTTCACCTAAAATTTGGTACCTTGTTCAAATACAGACTTTAATAAGAAACATAAAATAGAAGTAAAATAACAAAGAGACCGTGACAGAGGGTGTGGAAGTCTAAACACTACTAGTAATAATTTCTCATGAATCTCAAGTCAATACACTAATACTTAGAACATTTTACAAACACTTCATATGCAAATTAAGGATACTAATGCTCTAACTATGATAGTTCTTCTCACTAATTAACATAGTGCAGAGAGATTAAAATAAACAATCAACATCTCAAGTTATATGAACAATCAATGCAAATAACCATTTCAAGATGATTATAGAGTTACTTTTAGAGTAATTCAAAAGCAGAGGTTGAGCGATAACATAGAAAATATGAAAATACATACCAAAATCACCAAGTCACAAAGAGGTAGAAGTCTCGCAAGATTCAAAAACCCTAATCGATGCAGAGGTTGAGCATGCAGAAACCGTAATCGATTCAGAAGTTTCCTTCGTGTTTTCCTCTTTTTCATTCAGAAAAAAGGTCGAGCAATAGAGAAGAGAGAGTTCTTGCGAGAGAGAATAGAGGGTTACGCATATTGATTGTTTTGCGCGGGAGAGAAAGGGGAATTTGATGAGAGAGTTTGTGAGAGAGAAGAAATGATTTGTTGAGAAGAGATTTTACCCTAACAAAAGAGTTTGCTTACAAGAGGGTTTGCAAGACTGAATACTTTTATTGCTGGACAATTGATATGAAATGGGCATGGTAATGAAATATTTGGAAAATTTGGAGTTTTTTTAATTTTAAGAAGGATTTTGTAGAACGGGTTGATATAAACTAAATAAATATAATTATTAAATGTTGAGTAAATATATCAGTAAGTAACGAGAACCGTTTTGAACAGTTTTTTATTTTATATATTTTTAAGATCAGAGTAATACTAAATCTCCAATAACTGAACTCACCCCAACATGAAGACTAACCTTCTTTGTATTCAAATTAAAATTGTCTAGGTCAATTAAATCCAACAATTCAATCACTTTCATTAATTCTACCCCGTTTAAATACACATTTGGTATTAAAACGTATGTTGTATTAGGCTTTATGCTAATTTAAAATTATATGTTTAAATTTTAAAAAGAAAAAATTTTAAGTTGTTTTACAACAATACTGATACATTATTCACAATCAACTTTAATTAATCAAATTAATAAAAAAAAAAAGAATAGAATTAGAAAATTATATTTCATTAATTTTTGTTTAGAATTTTAAATTTTACATCACTTAAGTGTTTTAAATTAGTCTATTCACTTATTCATAATTTTCCAATAACATAACCTCACCTAAAATAACTTTTATTCAAAAAAAATATCTAAAAAAAACTCATTATTCCAAAAAAAATATAATGTTGCATCAACCATTTTTCAAAAAGCAAAAGCGTTAGATAATAGAAGTTTAATAACCTTCAAGGAAAAAAAAAACTATATTTTTACAAAGAATAAATAAAATTAAGTATTCGCAAGAAAATCCGCAGGTACTACCCGTGGAATTTGCTGCGGATGTTTCATTGGGAATATTCCGCAGATAAATCCTTAGAAAAATTGTGCAATTTGCTGCGGATGTCAAGTCACATATAAATCCGCAGCAAATCGAAACATTACCTGCAGGAAAATTCTTGAGTATTACGTGCGGAAATAAATCCGCAGGAAATGCCGCAGGAAATATGCTAATTTCTAGTAGTGATATATAATGATACAATTGATAATTTTTAGAATTGAAGCTATTTATTTCATTTATTAAATATATTTGGACATTGTATTTATGTATGATCAAATGTTGTTTTTCTAAGGTCTAGTTATTTTGTATTGTGTTATTGTATCACAAAAATGTATCCTACAAAATAAAAATTAAAAAATCTTAACGTTATTTTATTCATCGTAAATATGAATTTATTTCAGGACACTTTAAAAAGAACATAATGAAATTACAACAAGTTGGATTAAAATAGAGTTTAATGAAAGCACATAGTACTTTGTATAAAATCATTTATGCAATCATTAAATCATATTACTATATATATTTGTATTAAAATAGGTTAGAAAGTGATATAAAAATTGACATCATGATGATATATAATTGTAATATTATGTAAAACTTCTTAAATTATTAGAGTATAATTTATAAACTCTTTCAAATAAATATTTACTGTTACTTAAAAGTAATTGTTTCCTTTGAATGAGTAGAATCTTATAAATATTTATAAATATTATTCTAAATGTTGTTCTAAATATATCAAATATCAAAAGATGACCAAATTCAAAGTGATGAAATAAATAATTATTTGTATGAAAGGTAGATAAGTGTGATGTGCTTTATAACTTTCTTTTCCAAGAATATGATCATTAATGTTTTTATATGTTTACTTTGATAGTGATGGTGTAAACGTTTGTCGTTACTTTGCGTGGACAACATTTGAGTTTCAAGGGGGTTATTCTGAAACTTGAGGGATTTATTATGTTGATTTTAATGATACCCTTAAGCATATACCAACCGACGCTGCTAAATGGTACAAAAACTATTTGACATGAGATTTGATTGGACTACACTGCAAAAGTGAAGTACATCGATAAAATTAAGAAAAGGGAAAGAAATCACTTGGACAAGTTTAGGCCTTCAAGATCTTTTACAATTTATTTTAAAGTTTGAAAATATATTAACTACTTTAATAAATTGGAAATCCTAGCAAACCAACATAAAATATATTATACACTTTAATAACTACATAATGTGTGTGGGTGGGTGCAAAGCTTTATAGAGATAAAAGTATAATGTGCTAGTAGAGTTGAGAATGAATTGCTAAAACCATGAAAATCAATTACTCATTTGTTAGTGTACTTAAAAGTAATCGATTAGAGATACACGAGTGTTAGACAACGTTTTTTTGAATTATTTTTATGTTCATGCCTTTTAAAGCAATTTCTTAAAAAAAACGTTGTCACAAGTACTAATACTTATATAATAACAAAGCCTTTGAAAACGTTTTTTATATAAGTGTTGTCATAGGGTCGTCTAAAGTGCTTTTGCTATAAACGTTGTCATAGGGTCATAATAATTAATTTGTAGTATTAGGCTTTGAATAAAGTATGTCATTAACGATGTTCCACAAAATCAAAATATTTTTAGAAAATTTCTCTCATTTTTAAAGTCTCACTAACTATTTTTTATTTATTTACATGTAACCAGTTCAAATTAAACCCCTTGTTAATTTCTTCGCCAAAACCATTATTCTCTTCAACTTCGAAATCTCCAATGCCAACGAAGAACCTTCCATATTTTCTAAACGACATCAAACTTGAGAGACTATCGACATCATTCTCTTCCATCTTCCTTTCTCAATCGGCTGCTCCCTGCATACATGTGCGCCTCTCACTCTCTTCGCGACCTCGCGGTTCTCACTCTCCCTCCTAGCATCTCCCTGTGTCGATGTCGCCTCTTTGCGAGTTTGTTTCTTCATCTCGCCCTAACTACTTCATCTATCACCGCCTCCTATTCCAATTTCAATCTGTAAACCATGTTTTTCCTTTTCCAATTTTTTATTTCAAAATTTGTATGAATTAAAAACTTTTTTAGTGATTCATAATTATTTATTTGGATGAGTTAGTTAAGGCTATGTAATTCGTTAGGGATACATAATTAGGGCTATTCATATAGTGATTCATAATTGTTTATTTGGCTTAAGTTATGAATTAAAAACTTGTTTATCTATTCATAATTGTTGGTTTTTGTTACTTAGTTAGGGCTATGTAATTGATTCATAATTGTTTTTCTGTTTGATTTACTTATTAAATTAGTTACTGATTTAGAGCTTTGTAATTAATTTATGTATACATATGCTTTTTATTAGTGATTTAAATGTATGCAAATATAGTTTCTTTGGGTTATCTCTATATGTGTTTTTGATAAATTTATGTAGGTAAAAGGAGTTGTACGGGGTTTCTTAACCATTGTTTGGGCTAATGCAACTCTATCTCCAATATACCTTGAAAATTTTGGAGTGCTTACAACTAGGGCATTGTTAGAAAAGTTATGAGATTTATGCAACATATTTGTTTAGCAGAAGCTTGTTGAAGCTCATCAACTATAGTATAACCACTTCCATCCTTATCAAAATATAAGATGTTCCTCGTGCTACAGTTTATTGAGATGAAATGTTGCCACAATAAACTCCCCATAATCTATAGTTCCATTATTGTCCACATCATCCTGAAAAAGCTCAAACGTTTCAGCTAAATGGAAGACAGTCATAGATTATTTGACATGAGTTGAACTTGCATTCTAGAAAGAAAAATTGAGTTAATATAAAGGATGACTGATTAGTCCCTAGTTTTCTATTGTAAAACCACATTTAGACACGTTTCACGAATGTCCAATATCAACCCACTGTCAAAATGACGAGTTACCAGCAAACACAAAACCTTGCTTGCTACGTAAGTTATATATAACAAAATTAAAAGATTATATTTAACAAAATTACAATATTATTTCCAAAAAGAATAAAATGAATGGAACTGTGGGAGTACATTCACAAAATACAAAGAAAAATATATATTTTTAACAGAACTAAGTCACTAACACCCTACCTCTTTCCCATAAGATCATGTATTTCTTTATCCTTAAGGGTTGACTTATATCTTCTTATACCAACTTTGAGTTCATTAAAAGTGATTGCACCATTGTTATGAGTATCCATAGTCAGGAGCATTTCTCACAAACCAGCAATTTCCTCTTAAGATAACATACCAAGCAAGGATTACAAACAACTATAACTATAGTTACTTTGTCTCAATCAAGTAACATATTGATCATGTCAATGAAGAACAATTGAGAAAATCAATTGTAAAATTAAACTTTAATACATGTTCAAAAACATCTTTGTTATTTGATGATCTTGGCTGATTTGATTTTAGACCATGTGTCGGCCTTCTAAAGAACATGGAAATTAGAAAATATGATGATGCAATCACATGGAAATTAGAAAAGATTAAAACTAATTCACTTATAACATTTTTTGAGAAAGTTGCGATGTTTATATTTCTTACCGCTTCTTACTTTAATATAGTGTAATTATTTTGAAGTACAATTGTTTTACCTAATTGTACATTTATGATAAAGTAGACCGAAAAATATCTAATAATTATACAAAGTTTATGCTCTATTGGCATGACCGAAAAATATCTAATAATTATACAAAGTTTATGCTCTATTGACAGGACCTACATAAAGATTCATGTGTTGTCCTAACGATTGCATTTTATTACAAAACGAATATGAATTGTTAAAGACGTGTACAAAATTCAATGTCTCTCGAAATAAAAAGAAAGAATTTACTTCAGCGAAAGTCGTGTAGTTTTTTCCTATAATACCAAGGTTTAGGCACATCTATCATAGTGAAGAAGATTCAAAATACTTGACATGACATGCTTATGAACGAATTAGAGATGGAAAGTTTCAACACCCTGCAAATTATGTGGCACCCTAAACCCCAAAATAACATATATACTAATTTATACTAGATTTTTTTAGCTTTATTCGCAGCAGGTAAAGAAAATTTATTTACAAGGAAATAAAAGTTTTTGTAACTAATTTAGGATATCACGTTTCTCAAAGTACATATAGAACGATTCAACCTTTATTCCTCAATTAAAACAGTTTAATCTAAATTAAATTGATTTAACTATAATTTCTTAATTTAATTCCAAAAACTTACTAATACTAACGTTATCATATAAAAAGTGTTGATAATTAAATAAGTAAATACAAAATAACACTCTTAATTCCTGGTATCACCTAGCAGAGCAGGTGTACCAGCCCAGTTTTTTTTAAAAATAAAAATAGAATTTCAGAAGTTAAGAAATGAATACTTTTGGATAAATATTTAAGTCGTAACATAACCACAAAGTCAACAAATATTTACAAATAGCGGAATAGTTTTTGAAATCAAAATCAAAAGTATTCAAACATCAAAATACACCGGGGATATGAGGCCTATCAAACATAGCTCATACCCCTGGGGTATTCTCGGCAGACACTTGTACAAAAGCACTGCCCCAAGAATTTTACCTCCCCACATCACATATAACCTTCTGTATTCGAATATAAGTCAGCAACAAAAACAGGATGTTTGTATTCGAATATAACCTTCTGTATTCGAATACACATTAGCAAACAACAGAACCACAACAAAATTCAGCTTTTAAAAGGGTTTCAATATCAATCAACACTTACACACAAATCCAAAACATTCACACTTAGCAATTATGGCACAACCACAACAACCACTTGAGTTCAAACACTCAATCATAATTTTGAATCAAACATGACTCATGTGCCAAGCACCCTAATGCAATGCGTATATGCCAAAATGCATGGACTCGGAATTCCAAACCAAAACCCTCCTCGAATAGGCGTAAATCATAATTGTATCGCCTATCATCGACCTTATACTAATAATAAAGGTGCCACCCATCACAGGTCCGCACGATTTACTAAAGTGTTTCCTATCACAGGCCTTACACTATTTTCTAGATTGCAATCGCTCACAGATTAGCACGTTCAAGAGTGCAATCTCTCACAGATTAGCATGACGCGATAATCCTCGTAAGGATAAGATGAACAACAAATCACATGGAATCATCTTGTGGTCCATCCGGTCACCACTATCACCATGGCCCATCTTGTCGCCATGTACAATGAAATGCATGAGCATACTCTGACTCTATCCACGACAATCATCAAGTAAATGTATATATTAAATGATTCCCCATTTTTAATACTCATTTAACTCTAATGATTTTCACGATAATCATTAAGTAAACGTAGATATTAAGAGATTCCCCATTTTTAATACTCATTTAACTCTAATGTTTTTCAAATTCCACATAGAGCATACTCAAACCTATTCTCAAATTCAATCCACAATTCACACCAAATCACATCAATTTATTTTTCCACAAAATCCACCCAATCACATCTCACAATTTATAATATTAACTATGAACACGTCAAACACGACAACCACAAATCTTCACAACCCACCACTCAAACATATCAAATTTCATTTCCTTAAAACCACACATAAATAAGTTAAATTCATTTTCCACAAAACACTCATCAATATCACCAAAAACCCAACTCTAAAATTTCACCCATAAAAGCATTAAATTCATTTCCCTGCAAATCTATACTTCAACCCTAACAAATTTCTTTTCCATCCAACCACAGATAAGTCCCTAAATGCAAACTAATAGTTTGGAATGAGCCCTTACCTTAACGATAACTGTAATACTCGATTACGGTACCGAATTTAATTCTTGTTAATCTCCGCTCACGACGTCGCTTCCAAAGTCGGATCACTAGCACCGTAGCATGGAGATGAACAACTTTCCCTTCTATCATTTCTGTAAACGAAGCTTTGTTGGGTTTTGGTTTTCTTAAAACAGAGAAGGAAGAAGCAGAAGGTTTCTTGCGAGGCAGAAGGTTTCATTTTCTTTCTTTTTGTTTTGCCCCTTCCTTTCCTTTCCTTTCATATATATTTATATATATATAATTAAAACAAAATAAATAAATATCTACAAACTCTAGATATTTTAAAAAAAATACATCATTTCACCCATCACTTCCCAAATCACTTTTTGTTAAAAATATCTACTCTCGTCGCAACTCAATTGACAGATTGAAATTTTCAGAAACCAGAGATATTTTTAACAAAATTGTCCGGTATTAAATTCTTTGTAACGTAATTAAATTATTCTCCGACAAATAATTTTAATCCAATTTCCAAAAATATATTTTTGGCATTTAACTCACTAAATACCAAAAACTGGGCTAAAAGTCTAAGAAATTCAACACAAAACACCCTAAAATTATATAATTTATGATTTAAAAATTTAGGGTATTACGTTACTACCCTCAAAAAAGAAGTTTTGTCCTCGAAACTTAAAGTAAGAGTAATAACTGCACCAAGTTTGCACTCAACTCGACATACATGATAAAACTTGCTTCGTCATGCTTCCGTGAAGAAAGTTTCGTCTATCCCTTTTCATAGAGTGCTTAATAACTCTACACACTACCATAGCCGATAAGGTTCGTCCATTCCATTCAACATGATTTTGTCTATTATCAATAAGAGATTAAGGATGATCAGTCCCTCAATTTGTCAATAAATAGCCAACAACCATGATGGTGGCTTAGACTATCTTAACCAAATTATCATAGCGCTCCTTGCGACTTACACTTGAGGTTATCCTAATGCACAAGCAGTCAAACAATATTCTCAAGATCCACGGAGTTTCCTGTATTTCCATATTATTTTAATCTTATCGACGAAGTACAATCTCCCATAGCTATGTCACATAACCTCACACACGTCCACTTGGAACGAATCATCCATTTGGTACCAAACCAAAACACAGAGTATAACATCAACAATCCGTTTTTTTTTTCAAAATAAAAATCGAATTTCAGAAGTTAAGAAAGGAATACTTTTTGATGATTATATAAGTCGTAACATAACAAAAAAGTCAACAAATATTTACAAACAGGAGAATATTTTTTGAAATCAAAATCCAAAGTATTCAAACTTCAAAATACACCGGAGCTATGAGGCCTATTAGACATAGCTCATACCCCTGGGGTATTCTCGGCAGAAACCTATACAAAAGCACTGCCCCAAGAATTTTAACTCTCCACATCACATCAAACAGTGGTACATGGAACCCATCAAAATAAAATGTCAAGCTGACCATATTGGTATAGGTACAGTCTTCCAAAGTAAAATAAACACAACCTAAAAAGAAAGACAACTAGTCCCTATACATCAACCTAATCTGATCATTCTACAAAAAACTATACATCACGGGTGATCTTCACGTCTCCCGCAAGATCCTTCTGACACAGCTCCAATCAAGTGTGTCCAACTACCTTACCATCTTCAAGGTACTAACCGGTAGGATGGTTCTGGCTCTCATCTGAGGGCAAAGCCAAGATTTACAACATAGTTGTAAAAGTCACCAACCGAAATTAACAATTAACACATAACATTTAAGTTTTCAATGCACAAAATAATTTTTTATCTTACCATGCACCTTAAAAGGGTTTCCATATGTCAAACATGCATAAACAAAGTTGAAAAATGAAGTTTTAAACAAAATTGCACTGATGTATTCGAATACAACATCTCTGTATTTGAATACAAGGTTGTTTTATAAGTCAGCAGCAAAAACAATATGTCTGTATTCAAATACAACCTTCTGTATTCGACTACACATAAGTCAGCAACAAAAGTAACATGTTTGTATTCGAATACAGCCTTCTGTATTCCACAACACATAAGTCTGCAGCAAAAACAGAATGTCTGTATTCGAATACAACCTTCTATATAAGAATACGCATCAGCAAACAGCAGAAAAACAGCAAAATTCAGCTTTTAAAAGGGTTTCGATATCAATCAACACTTACACACAAATCCAAAACATTCACACTTAGCAATAATGGCACAACCACAACAACCACTTGAGTTCAAACACTCAATCATAATTTTGAATCAAACATGACTCGCGTGCCAAGCACCCTAATGCAATGCGTATATGCCAAAATGCATGAACTCGAAATTCCAAACCAAAACCCTCCTCGAAGGGGCGTAAATCATAATTGTATTGCCTATCACAAGCCTTATACTAATTATCAAGGTGCCACCCATCACAGGCCCGCACAATTTACTTTAGTGTTGCCTATCACAGGCCTTAAACTATTTTCTAGAGTGCAATCGCTTACAGATTAGCACGTTCTATAGTGCAATCTCTCACAAATCAGCATGACGTGATAATCCTCGTAAGGATAAGATGAACCAGCAAATCACATGGAATTAATTTGTGGCCCATCCGGTCGCCATGTACAATGAAATACATGAGCATACTCTGACTATATCCACGACAATCATTAAGTAAATGCAGATATTAAAAGATTCCTCTTTTTTAATACTTATTTAACTCTAACGATTTTCACGATAGTCATTAAGTAAATGCAGATATTAAAAGATTCCCCATTTTTAATACTCATTTAACTCTAATGATTTTCAAATTCCACACAGAGCATACTCAGACCTATTCTCAAGTTCAATCCACAATTCACACCAAATCACATCAATTTATTTTTCCACAAAATCCACCCAAACACATCTCACAATTTATAATATTAACTATGAACACGTCTAACACGACAACCACAAATAATCACAACCCACCACTCAAACATATCAAATTTCATTTCCTCAAAACCAAACATAAATGAGTTAAATTCATTTTCCACAAAACACTCCTCAATATCATCAAAAACCCAACTCTAAAATTTCTCCCATAAAAACATTAAATATATTTTCCTGCAAATCTATACTTCAACCCTAACAAATTTCTTTTCCACCCAACCACAAATAAGTCCCTAAATGCAAACTAAAAGTTTGGAAGGAACCCCTTAACGATAGCTCTAATACGCGATTACGGTACTGTAATTAATTCCGGTAAATCTCCGCTCACAACGTCGCTTCCAAAGTAAGCTCATTAGCACCGTAGCGTGGAGATGAATTACTTTCTCTTCTATCACTTCTGGAAACAAAGCTTAGATCTAAGAGAAAAGGGAAGATTTGTGTTTGTGGATTTTGGTTTTCTCTAAACAGATAATGAAGAAGAAGAAGGTATCTCGCTAGGCAGAAGGTTTCATTTTCTTTCTTTTTGTTTTTCCCCTTTCTTTCATATATATATATATAGTTAAAACAAAATAAATAAATATCTAAAAACTCTAGATATTTTTAAAAAAACATCATTTCACCCATCACTTCCCAAACCACTTTTTGTTAAAAATATATACTCTCGTCACAACTCAATTGACAGATTGAAATTTTCAGCAACCAGAGATATTTTTAACAAAATTGTCCGATATTAAATTCTTCGTAACGTAATTAAATTATTCTCCGATAAATAATTTTAATCCAATTTCCAAAAATATATTTTTGGCATTTAACTCACTAAATACCAAAAATTAGGCTAAAAGCCTAAGAAATTCAACACAAATAGCCTAAAATTATATAATTTAGGATTTTAAAATTAAGGGTATTACAACAGGGTTCCTCCCAATTTGAACTTTAAGACTCATTAACCTGTAATAATTGCAATTTTACAAACGCAGGGCCAAGTCAGTCTAACACAAACAACGAAGGAGGTTAGTTTTGAAATCATGTTGATAGTATAATATAAAATCATGTTGTTGATAATATAAATAATTCACTATAACATCAAATCATCTAAGGGAAATTATCACACACGATACTTATTAATCACAACAAAAAAAATTCCACAAAAATGCAATAATATGCATGAGTTTAGACTCCACTTCATAATGTGATACCATTCTAAATCCGAATTACTTGGTTAGGAGGCTTGATACTATGTCACAACTTGGGTGGACGAACAAATCAAATTGGCTATGTCCTCATATACCCTCAACTCAACCCGAGACACATATAGGCGACAATCGAGATAAAAGTGTATTGTGTGGTAGCTTTTGAAATTTGGAGTGCTACCTCCAAGTCGCCTAGGAATTCCCCATCCGAATATCTCCAAGGTCTAACATTCTTCGTTTGATGGTCAACAATAGACTTCCATGATCAAGTTCATTCAGTTGTACTTCCCCAAAATCACCAGGCTTGTTAGGTCCTACCTATATGATGACAAAATAATTTCCACTTCAAAAATTCGCACCAACTTCAAATATTCCCAACATCTATTGTATCCCATCATTAACCTAGAGTACTCCATCAAGAGCTCATCTTTAGTATAAGTTGAAATTATCACTATTTCATCAATTATGGGGTACTTCAATATTCTCATCATAATTTTATATCATTAATCATACATAATCATGATCATCATATAAACTCATAACAAATTTGTAACATCACTATCATCAATCAAACGTCATCCTTATCATCACATAAACATATGTTGCACAATGTATCTACCTTTTATTATCACATCACAAAAATTCGTTCAATCAAATATATACACATAATTTCATCCGACATCCAACATCACAATAATATCAAATATCAAATACCACATCATTATCGAAAATGAAATCATTCAACACTTTATAAACATTTCTATTTAACATTTTAATCTCACAAACCTTATTTTTTTCACATTAATTAATTTATGTCTCAATGGGCTACTGTTGTACGTAGCGAGTCCCCGATGAATTATTGGAAAATATAGTTTTCCCGTTCATCTCATAGTATATTATACTCATTAATTTAAACGTTCTCTCACTCATGACCTTATTTAGACACTTTCTCAAACACATAAATCAATGGAAGTTTTCAACTGCAACTATAGATCGACAACGTATAACGAGTGAATCCGAATAAACTACGAACTCACAAGATTGGCGAGATGTGACTGATAAATTGAGCAAAAACAACTTGCCCAAGGAATGAAACAGAGCTATTTTTGAAGAAATGGAGCAACGATTGATAAAATTGATGCAAAAAATGGATTCAGTGGTTGATTTTATGGGGATAGAGGTTTGAATCAATTCAAATGACAAAATTTGTGGAAGTGAATTTGAGAGAAAAATGATTTATTTATTTATTTATTTTTAATTGCAGTTGGAAGATTATATTATATATGTACAGACTATATTTTATACATAATTTAGTATACGAAGAAAAAAAATACCATTTTAATACATTATAATTTAGGCTAAATTACATATGTGATCCCTTAACTTAATTTCAGGTAACGTTTTAGTCTTTTATCTTTTTTTTCCCGAGTTGGTCCTTTAATTTAATTGTAAGTGACAATTTGATATTTTATGTTTTAAAATTTCAACAGTGTTGTCCTTTTTTTTACAAAAATTCAAAAAAATCATCAAATTTTTCAACCAAAACCCATAAAATTCATTATCATCTTCAATAAAACACAAATTTAATCAACTTCATATCTTACATCTTGAAATAAACTCATATTTTCATTCTTTATTTGATGTTGTTGGAGATGAAAATATGAGTGTATTTAAATATTTGAGTTATGGATTTGATAAAATTTGCATTATATTGAAGATGATTATTAATTTAATGGGTTTT
>JBBPBR010000008.1:32503171-32547648 GCA_037974775.1 Cicer pinnatifidum
AGGCAAAAAAAAAAAAAAAAACAGTATTTCTATATATTTTTTTAAAACTAGGGCATTATCCAAAAGAGGGATATAAGCATAAAAAACCCCATATAAGCATTTTAAAAAAATCTCTAAATTAACCAAAATACTAGAAAACACGCGCGAGAAAGCGAAGCTATTCTTCGTCCTTCATCTTTCAGCTGTCTAAAATGGAAGTCGAGCATCTCCTCGATGAATTCCTCTCCATATCTGATATCCCTAAATTTGGCTACAATTGTCTATCTCGGTATCTATTTGTAGTTATTTTGGCGCTTATGCGGGAGAAGTGTTTGGCGGCATCGAGAAGGAGAGAACCCATTTTGAGAGCGCGGCCGATGAGATCAGAGTCGGTAGGCATAGATTGAAGAAGATTCTCGAAGTAGAGATCGAGGGAGAGAGAAGGAAGGTCACAAATTTGACTCTTCCAACGATCTAGGGTTAATCGTTAACGAAGAAATCCCAATTGGAACTGACCTAATTGTTCTATCTCAACACATTCCTTTACACTTCACCGATTCCGACTCTCTCCTACTTCAATTCCCCAACCACGTTCCCGGTAAATTTCATTTCTCTATTTTTAATTTCATTATTAACTTAATTTGTACTGTTTGAATTTCAACAAGTTGAATTGATTGGATATTGTGGTAGCATTTGGAAGATGAACTATGGGTAATGAAACTAGGTTTGAAGATATATAAGTAATCTTCCACAGTCTTACACTGTTCTTATTTTCTTTCATGGGTTTAGGATTTAAGGTTTATTTTGATGAGAGAAATCAAAATATTATCGTGATTGGATAAATAACTTAATCTTATAACATATAATCATTTATTGTTTAAGTGCTTATGTAATAGCTATTTCCGTAATAAAAGATAAAATACAGTCAAATTGTTTTCACAAGCTATCCCTATGAGCTTGTGAAAATAAGCTAAAAATGGTTTATGTACATGTCATAATTGTGTTAACCAGCAGTCTCATAAGTATTTATGTCAGTAAATAAACTCAAATTAATCTAGTATGAAGTATACCATGCATAATCAAGAACCTGTTGAACTATGAGCAATGCATCTATTTTCACTTTGCTATTGGGGAGATGAGAGAGATAGCCTTTGATTAGAGCCAATTAGCCTAAAGCAAATAGAGAAATAGGAGAGCAGAAGAAACAATAATCACTGTAAAAATCAGTGGTAAAATTTGGGTTAAATCATGTTAGGGGTTTTCAACTATGTGATTAGTTGTTTATAGTATTAATCATGTAATTTATCCAAAAATTGTTCAAATAATGGTTATCTTTTCCAATTTAGAATTGGCCCTCTTTCGGCCTATATCTAAAATTGACAACTATGCTCTCAGTCCTCACAAGAGCAATGAGCAACTTGTTCTCTTTAAAATATTTGAAATAGTCATAAGATACGTAACATCTGTAACCAACACTAGAAGCTACAATTGTCTATCTTGGTATTTATTTGTAATTATTTTGAATGCTTTGCAAACATGCAATATGGCAGCTAATTTTTTTTCAAATTCATGAATCACAAGACAAGTAAACAAAAGATATCGGTTTCTTCTTGATTTTGAACAACAAGTCAAGCGTGCATTAGTCAGTCTTGCACCAGATAAGCATCCTATTGGTGGCCAATAAGTCGATGCGTCGTCTCTTGGATGGGCAATGTCAGCAGTTTCATCTAGAGAATTCCGATTACATGGTAACAAGCAATCAAATGGGATGAACTTTGACATACCCATGATGCTCCCTCTAATTGACATGTGTAATCATAGTTTCAATCCGAATGCTAGAATTGTTCAAGAACAAGAGACTGGTAGCACTAAGATGCGGGTGAAGGTAGGTAGGTTTTCTTATACTCTTTCCTGCATGACCCCTTTCCTAGATACACACACATAACAAATTATGCTTTTTAGAAACAAATATTGATTTATCTTTGCTGTGTAATTCAATCTTTGCCTTAGGTTATGGCTGAGAAAGCAATCAAAGAAGATGACCCTTTATTACATTCAAACCCTTATGACTGTATTGAGCTCAAATATGATGGCACTCTTTTGGATATTGCAAGTATTGCAGCTGGAGTTTCTTCACCAAAATTCAATTTGTAATAGTGTTATTGGAAAAACAGGTTTTAATAGTGTGCCCAAATCTGGTAAGTATGTTTTAAAATAATACTTATCAATGGTCATTATTTGTTGATGTGGATTAATTTGGATTGCTACATTTAGGTGTTACAACATGCCTTTCATTTTGGAAATTTTTGACACAATGAAGGGTGTTCTATCTGCAGTAGTGCTTTCTCTTATACCCCTGATTTGTCCGTTTTAGTGGCAGAGTTTATTGCTCCCGGTGAGTCAGTGGATTCAAAAAGCCCTGATTTCATATTTTTCCTTGCTGCTTTATCAGATAAGTCTAACAATATGTCGGCGATGCTTTTCATGTTTTTCCAGAAAAAATGGTTGAATTCCCTGATGCACCAATTCCATATATTGTGAGTTTCCTTTTATTTGTTGTTCTAGTGTTGTCTATTCATCTTATTACTTGTTTGGTGTTGTTTGTGTTTAGTGTTATTATTACTTGTTTGGTGATGCCTTTTCATCTGTTATTCTCTCTTTCTTTTTCTCTGTTTAGTGTTCTTATTACATAAGTTGTTATCACTTTAGTTTTAGATATTAATTTATGAGTTGTATATGGCCTCTCTAAGAACATTGAATTTAAGTTTAATTAAGTGATAGTTTTGATTTAATGAATTTCCCCCTTATTCACACTATTCTTGTATTCTTTTATTATTCATATTTGGTGGTTGTTTGTGTAATTGAGCTAATCTCTATGATTTTATTTATGACCTGAAATGTGGAAGTGTAATCTGCTTCCAAATCTTCTATACTATGCATTTGAAATCCTAATTATAGTTCTGGTTGTTTTACAAAGGCATTTTTAATTTTTTTTTTTGGTTTGGGTTTAGGGGACTGTTTTGGCCAGTCATGCTCTTATTTTATAACTTTGTCATGTCAAGATTGATCGTAAAGTACAAAATGAAGTTGAGAAAGACGAGTTCGACAAAGTTGCTTGTGAAAATGTTGCTTTTTAGGCAATATAGAAGGATTTGAGACAATTGTTTAGCCCGTTTGGCCAGGTAAATACTTTTGAAAGTGATAATTTGGTCCAATTGCCGGTAACTATTCATTCTTTCTCTTGTTCAAATTATGACTGATGTATCATGTATTTGTTACCAGTGATGACAACACATTCTAAGGAATTTTTACTAACCTTCAAGCACCTGTGGTTGATGCATCAAATAAAGATGTTTAGAATTATAGTTGAGTTGAATGAATCAAAATGGAAAGCAAATTATGATAGTTTATTAATCAGCTACATACTATAAAGCTTTTAGACTTCAACAACCACCATTCCTCTACCCACTTAGTAGAAACATGCATGGTTGTTTCGTTACTATATTTAGAGCTCCATTGTACAATTACTTAGATATGAAATCCAATTAATATCATTTACATCTTACATTGTGGAAATACGATACATACTAAATTAAGAGTTACACTTCTTAAAATGGACCTGATGGCTCATTATGTTATTTTGAAATTAGGATAATCTGTTTGCCAATTGGTTTTAGTTAAAATTCATCTTAATGTACTATCCTATTTTGTTCATTTCAGCAAGAATATGTACATTTAGTTGTTTGGTGCAAGTATTCAAATATTTCCCTTTCACTCATGTTTGATGGTTCCAAACCGTGCAAATTAAAAGCTTAAGGTTTCCAATGAAGTTTGGAAAGCATAGAGGCTTTGCTTTTGTGGAGTATGTTACTCAGCAGGAGGCACAAAGTGCTCTTACAACAGTTTCAAGCACACATTTATATGGCAGACATTTGGTAAGTGAACCTAAGTTATGGATTTTTGAAATTTTATTTAGGCAATCTTTTAATTTCGTCAATTTTTAGGTGGTGTCAATAATTTCTATTTACACTGCAATATATTTGAGAAACAATGGTTCTTACTATTTTCAGGTGATAGAGAGAGCGAAAGAAAGTGAGAGTTTGTAGGAACTGCGGGCTCGAACTGGTTCTCAATTCGATTCGAATTTGTCTATAATTACATTAGTGTTATGGTTCTACTTATTTGTTGTGACAATGCTATGATTCAATTGATATTTAGTTGAATTATTAGTTGCTATAATGAAGAAAGTATGAAATTTAGTTAAATTTTGAATATGACTTGTTAGATTGGTTCAAATTTAACCGATGTAATAAAAAAAATTTGAATTTGTCTTATTAGATTGATTCAAATTTAACCGATTCAATAAATCAATTTTGAATTGATTTGTTAGATTGATTCAAATGTAACCGATGTAATAAATCCATTTTGAATTTTGACTTGTTACATCTGTCATTTTAGTCGATTTTATAATTAACTATTTATTACAACGCTTGATGTTAGATCAGACAAGTAACCGATCTAACATATACATAGGAACTGATGTAACAAGGTTTAATTGCACTCGTGAGAATCGCTTCGAAAGACAACCTTTTTTAATCCAATATTTTGAGCCACTCTAACACCATGAAGAAAAGTTCAAACTTCGGCAAAAAGTGTTATAACATAGTTGGTTTGAAGAAAAATGACGCTCAATTATTTTTATGATAATAAAATTTATTGTGAAAAAATTTATTGTGCTAATAAATTTATTTAAGTGTACAAACTCTTGCCACGAGAATTAAATGTATTTACAGTGCATCCTTTTATGAATAGACTTTGTTTCATTTGCAGAAGAATAAATGTTTCTAAAAAGCTCGTTCTCAATGCACTTATGGTGAATCTTGTGATACAAGTTCACTCTAGTGATTCTGCATCTGATAATCTTGGCATCTAGTTTGACCTATGGTAAAGTCAACACTTTGATATAGTTAACACTAAGATAAAGTCAACATTATGATAAGAAGTCTACGCTCCAACAAGCTCTGCTCATCATAGAAAAACTATCATCTAACTGATGAAGCATGTGACATCCTCTAACAGGATCGTCCTGTCTTTTTATCAAGATACGCTGAGTCAATCATGAAGACAAATTTTGACAAACTTTTAATGTTGATTCAAAATCTCTGAAGATTTGAAATGAGTTATCAATTCACATGCTGAATTCATGCAATCAGATCAACGATCATAAATCCTAATAGAGTAGTTGACTCTTTATAAAAGGATTTGTGATCGTCACTAAGAATATAGAACAACAACGAGAAATAAGAGAAGTACTTTTGTCACTACAATCACTTGAAAATATATTGTTTTAGTTCTAAGTGATAAAAAATCTTTTAAGAGCAAACATATGTGTAAACACTCTTGTGTGAGAATTTGTTCCAAACTAAATTTAAACACTTTGTATATTGGACCAATAGCGGCTCTCGTCCTAAATAGCTCGACCATACTAAGCTAAAAGGTTGAGAACTATTGAATACACTCTGTTGACTAGAAGATGTTTAGTGAACGCTTGATTCCATTGGTGAATAATGGATTAAATCCTTCTGTATGAAGGGACAAGACGTAGCTACCGTGTTGACGGTGAACTAAGATAAATTGTCTTGTGTTTTTCTCTTCCCTGATTTCTTTACTTTTTGTTTTACTCGTTCCTGTTTTCTAACATGTTTTTATATCAATTTTTTAAAATAAAAAACAAAACACAATACAAACCTCTTTTTTCTTGTGTTTTCTCTCTACAATTGACATTAGAACTTGATCTCAAGGATGAGCACTTAAGGGTATTTGAGTAAATATATTGTTATTATGACTAACTCTTGTGATGAAGCTACAAGTGGAAATGCTAACATGCTTCCCTTGTTTGTTGGGGAAATATTTGAGAACTAGAAAGATCGGCTAAGAAGTTTTTACATCTCACATTATCTTGAACTTTGGGACATAGACGAAGACGATGAAGCTCCTAAAGATGATACTGGTATTAAAATGTCAAGAAAGAATGTTGACGCCGATCAAAAGAAACAATATAAGACGCATCATAAAGCCAAACCCTTTATGATGAATGTTATCCCCTTTCAAGAGTTCAAAAAATGCAGCAACAAGGAAACAACGAAAATCATCTTTGATGCCTGATTCTCAACTATGAAGGAAATAAAGAAATATAGAAAGCTAAAGAAAATCTGATTGTTAGGAGGTACAAACTATTTCAAATGGAAGAAGATAATGACATTAAAACAATGTTTTCTAGCTAGCAAGTCTGATGAGGACCTAAAAAGAGCTAATTAGGAGGAAAAACAAAGAATATTTCAAGTCAAGACTTTATAATAGTTTTTAATTTTATTTGTGTTTAATTTGAATTGTAACAATTTTGGTTAAGTGGTGTAAGCCCAATATGGGTCAAGAGATTTGGCATTTGGCCCATTTTAGGAATAAGGTAATTTCTTCTTAAATACTTTGTAAGAGTCTCATTTAGGCATAACTTTGAAATGAATTAGAACTAGTGAGATATATCTCCTCTTTGAGTTCTTGGATTAGAACTTGAATCTTATCAATGGATTTCTTTACCATTGTGGTGATTCCACATTGGCTTATCAATCATCCTTGATTGTGGCGCCTTTTTCATCTTCTCCATCTAAATTCATCTTTGATTGTTTCTTTTCCCTTTTATTTTACCACTTTACTCAAGAAATCATTTGGCTAAATCTTCAATCTCATGTGGAAGCACTCAAATCTACATCATTTGGTATTCAGAGCTTGTCACCAAGTGGTAACATTTGTTCTTAATTTTTGTTTTTAAGTTTTTGATGTTCTTGAAGTTCTTGGAAAATTTGAAATTTTATGTTAATTTCTTGAAATTTTATCTCTATTTTTGTGTAATCTTGAGTTGTTAGTTGATTATAAGTGTTATAATATGTGTGGGATGGTTTAGTTTGATAATTTTTTGCTTCATTTTGTGTGAAATTCAAAATTTGAAGTTGCTGGAAAACAAATTCGCACAAAAAAAAAAAAAAAAATCTGCATTCATCTTCTTCACTTGCAATTGTTTGATCCCAAATTTCACTTGCAAATTTGTTTTTGATGTTATTTCTTTCATACAAGTCCGATTATTGAAACTTAAAAGCCTAAGTTGATTAAAATGAGAGGAATTCGAATATGCAGAGAAAAATCTGGAAATATAAGTGCTGCGAAAAAATGATTCTGCACAAAAGCACTTTTGAAAAAAAGGCATTTTGAAAAAAAAAAATCCAGAATTGTTGTTAATGAAATATCAAACATATTTTGCATTCTTCTAACCTCATTTAGACATTGCAAGTTTGATTTTAGTTCTCTCACATATTTGGATCACTTAGTCATTTAATTCTAATTTTTCTTGTTTCTTTTATAATCTACTTGAGTGTGTCTTCATTTACCTAGTTTTTTTTTCTTCTTGTTTGTCATTTTAAATTCTCTTAGTTTTGTCTTAGAGTTTTCCTTCTTGAAACTCTTGTGTTGATAGCTTTTGTGGACTTGTTACATTGTGTTTCGGTTCCTTGATTTGGATTCTTATTTGGGTTCTTTTTAAGAACTTGAACGAGGAGTTTGAGTGGAAAAAGGCAAGATTGCATATTATTGAAGGAAAAAAAAGCCATCATTGAGTGATATACACGAGTGATACATTTCTTGAGTGTAAACACTTAGTGAGCGGTGAGGGCCTTATTTTTCTTGTTATTTGATTGATTATTGTGATACTACTTGATTTGTTGTTTTTGAAATCATGAGTGAAAGTGAACCAAATCCACTTTCTCCTAGAATCACTTATCTTATGGGTCACTTTACACAAATATTAAATACTCAAATGAATGCCTTGAGAGAAGAGTTTGTGAATCAAAGAGATAGGAGATCTCATCATAGAAGATATTCTCTAAACAAATATAGCTTTGAAATTGAGAAAGAAAGAAGATATAGATGTTATGATGAGAAAGAGATGAGGTATGAGAGGAAATTTAAAGACAAAGAAAGAAGATGTGAAAATCATGATGAGGAGGAAATGAGGTATGGAAGGAGAGATAGAGAAAAAGAAAGAAGATATAGAGATTATGGTGAGGATGAAATGAGATATGAAAAGAGAGATATGGAAAAAAACAATAAGGCAAAAAGATTTTGAGAGAGATGGTATGAGGTATGCAAAAGAGAAAAGACACAAAGAATATAAGAAGGAGGAACAAGAAAAAAAGGAAAGTATATCATATGAAGAATATATTCGAGATTTTGTATTGATCTGGAGTATGTGAAATATCTTTATGAAAATGGATATACAAAAGAGGCAAGAAAAGTAGAGAAACTAGTCTTGAGAGAAAAAGAGAAAATCAAAGAAAAGAAAGAGAAAGAGGAAAAAAATAAGTTAGTCTTGAGAGAGAAAATGAAAATTAAAGAAAAGAAAGGTGAAGTGGAACAAAATTTGAGAGACAAAGAGCAAGAAGTTGAGTCTAACTATTTTCCTAACTTTGTTGATTCTTATGTTCAAAAGCCTGAAAATAGGTCTCCAAAAGAGGAATACCCACAATCCATTGAAGTTAAAGGTGATTGGCAAAATGTTTCTCCAAAGCATCCTTGCAAAAAAAATATTGGTTTGAATCCTAACAATTTTAATTCTTCTACTACTTTAATTCATGTTTCTCTTAAATGGTTTGAAAAATTTCTTCCTCCTATGCTTGATAGGTTTGCAAATATTCATGTTGAAATTCCTAACTTGTGTTATTAATTTTCATAAGTCTCATTTGAAAGTTGAAACAATGATGCATCAAATGTTTGACCCATGTTATTCTTCTAAACTTGATTTGAGAATTATGAGCCAAGACTTGAATGATTTTCTTGATAAATGTGTTGTTGTGCTTTCTAAAGTAACTTTGGTTCATGACAAAAAATTTGAAGAATATGTTGGGATTCTTAAGAAACATTGGTTTGCTAACTTAAATACTTACTCTTGTGTTAAGAATAAAGTTAATATTTTGAGATTTTCTATGAAGGGTAAATGTTTGCACTTGGAATTAGTTGGTAGTTGCACTACTACACCTCTCCTTACTCTTTCTTTTAGTAACAAATGTTTTAAATTTCCATATGGTACTCCTAAGTTGTTTGCGAGACTTGTCTTGTTTCAAAAAGAACTTCATTTGTTTATGATAAAATGAATGTCCATGCTCAACTTGCGCTTAAGCCTTTGGAAATACAAAGTAACTTCTTGTTCGTCTCCAATTCTAATCCAATGAAGGTAACATTGGTACTTAATGTCAACTTTAACAGGTATTATTTTATCTCTATCTTGAAAATTCCTTATATTGGAAATGAATATGTTGGATTGTTGAATGCAAAAAGTGAAATTGTGCTTCAACTACTTGACACGTTTAGTGGTTTTTCACAATTTCCATTTGACCCCGGTGGTAGCGTTAACATTGTTCTTCATGTCTTTGACTTGTGTTTTTTTTTTTCTTCTTGTAGGTTATGATTGAGCTAAATTCGAGGTCGAATTTCTTCTAAGAAGGAGGAATGATGAGGACCTAAAAAGAGCTAATTAGGAGGAAAAACAAAGAATATTTCAAGTCAATATTTTATAATAGTTTTTAATTTTATTTGTGTTTAATTTGAATTGTAACAATTTTGGTTAAGTGGTGTAAGCCCAATATGGGTCAAGAGATTTGGCATTTGGCCCATTTTAGGAATAAGGTAATTCCTTCTTAAATACTTTGTAAGAGTCTCATTTAGGAATAACTTTGAAATGAATTAGAACTAGTGAGATATATCTCCTCTTTGAGTTCTTGGATTAGAACTTGAATCTTATCAATGAATTTCTTTACCATTGTGGCGATTCCACATTGGCTTATCAATCATCCTTGATTGTGGCGCCTTTTTCATCTTCTCCATCTAAATTCATCTTTGTTTGTTTCTTTTCCCTTTTATTTTACCAATTTATCTCAAGAAATCATTTGGTTAAATCTTCAATCTCATGTGGAAGCACTCAAATCCACATCAAAGTCTGATCATGTCAAAAAGATCCTCATAAGTCTACCCAACAAGTGGAGACAAAAAATAATTGCAATTTAACAGGCTAAAAATCTTAACAAATTGCCTCTAGAAGAGCTGATGAGTTTACTCGATCCCATGATATTGAACTAGTAGAAGATGAAATAAAAAGGAAATCAAAGTCCTTAACTTTCAACTCCGAAATAGACAAAGCAAAAAGAATTTCAAATGAACCACGTTATTTTTTGAATAGTACTGTATAACTTATCTAACTATTTTATTTTGTTTAAAAATTAATTTTACTTAATTTATATAAAAATAAAAAATAGAAAATGGTACAATATTCTTTAAAAAAATTACCTGGGGAATTTCCCAAAGATCTAACAAACATAAAATTTTGTATAGATGTTTGTTGCGGAAGTTTCTTATAGCATTTTACCTCTTTAAAAAAATGTAAGATTATGCTGCGAAAATACAGTTGCATGTAAATCCGCATAAGAAAAACTTTGGACAAAATTCTTATGTATTAACAGAATTATTTTTGCACGAAAATCTAGATTGAAAACGCCGATTTCTGAAAGTGTTTCCACTTCCTTTTAAAGATTTCTTTTCCATACAATTTTTTTAATGAGAAATGGTTTACAAAAACACACCCCTTGATTATTTCATTTTTCACCGCTACATATTTTTAAGTTATAAACTCTACAAATTGAGTAAGAGTCAATTGGACTATATAATTTATTACTATCATATGTTATTCATATAGTTGGCATATTCATCGTCCCATTTTTCCGTTTATAAATATATCATTCGCCATTTGAAAGTCGACTTGTGTTTGGCAATCTCTTGCAACCCACAAAAGAACTAAATAGATGCAATGCTCTAGAAGGTTGTGCATATGGTACCATATGACCTGCTACTCTTACTGTAGCAAAAGTCAATAAATTTTCATAATCGGTTATCCAACCTCCAGCCTACACATACAAGAATTTGAGAAATGAAAGTGAATAAAATTCCAAAATCATATCATATAATTATGAAATAGTTTATCAATATGAAAAAAAAATGGTTAAATTGTTAATAAAAATATACTTGGCATTTGTGGAACCAAACTCTATATGGTCTGCAATGTTGAACTTTAAGTCATGAGCTAGTTCACGAATTAGTGACTGTGGACCTATTAATGGCTCAAGATCAGAATCTTGGTCTCCACTGTCATAATAAGTTAACATAAATGATTAATTTATTACAAAAATATATAAAATAAATAACATCCAATCAATGAGTATCTTCTATTGAAATTAATTACTTGTAAATCAATATTGGAATATGATTTTGAACTATCCGTTTGAGAACCGAAAGCATACTGATGTCATGATCTGTATTAGTGTAATTTAAAACACTACAACAAAGAAAAAGTGCAGACAAGGCATTTGATTAGTAATAAAAATAAAATAAAAAATCTAAGATTTCAAATTTAGAAAAATTGAATTAGCAATATTACTTTACTTGTCAATTGGAAGTTTAGTATTAACTCAATTCACACCACAACAAATAAGATACATATTTGACATTGACTTTTTCTCAGCATTAATCAATATGTTGACAAGAACATGCTTATGCAACAACTTTGTTAAGTCATTGTAATAAAATTTATGTTTTCTCAACAATATCACCACGTTGGGAAAATAATTATTCTCATTGAAAAGGTATAATACAATTTTTTTACAACAATATAACTTGTTAATAATAATACTAACTTTTGACAGCAACATAAATATTATTGGAATTAATACAGTTTTTGATAGGAACATAACTTTATCATAAATAATACTACTTTTTCACAATAAAATAACCTTTCATTGCAAATAATACAATATTTTGACACAACTAATATCATAATACTTATAAACTCTATTCAAATAATATTTTTAGTTTGAGTGACAATACTGTAGAAACTACTTTTTAAAATCAATTAAAAAATCTTTCAAAACACACAAAAAAAAAAAAAAAGACTTTACAAATCGGTTACGCTGAAATCAATTAAAAAGACTTTTAAATCATAACAGACTCCGAGACAACTGATGTATTATAGTTATACCGAAGTATATAGTATACTTACTCGCTTGCACATAGACCATGGGTACGACAGTTTGGTACGATTAGCCTGGAGACCCTTTTGAACTTCTTTGGAGGTTGAGGTAAAAATTGATTTCATTTACTAGCCTACATTAATAAAATAATAACAAAATTAATTAGCTCATAATTTTGTTAAAAATTAAAAAACATCATGGCCAGAACAAAATAAACTAAAGAGGCAAAAAGTACCATTTTTTTTTCAATTTGAGTTCTTGTTCAGCTATGGATGGATAACAAACGTCAAGAATCACATCATATTGGTCAATATAACTTCCCACAATGTCTTGAGCATCAACCATGGCATTTTGGCATGGTTTAGATAAGTTAGCACTAGTTGTATCAAAATTGCAATCATTCATAATGGAAATACCAATTTCATCTGAAATCATTCCGTGTGACCAAAAGTATTTCATATGTTGCTTGTGTATCACGATTCAATTCAAGAAGTGGGTTTCCAATCTAACAAAACCAAGGGGAAAATTAGGATTATTACTTTAATTAATAACTTTCCAAATCTCTTAATTAAATAATCAATAAAATATAGCACATGAATGTGGTCTTACAGCAACTCCTTTTATATTGAATTTGAAACCGGTTGAATGAGTATTATAATCAAGAAGTAGTTAACTGAGGTGTACGTAATGTCCTGAAAATAATAATATTTAAATGTTAGCGGTATATATATATATATATATATATATATATATATATATATATCCGGAAAACGTTTTTAGACTATCAATCAATTTTAAACAATAAATTAGATATTTAATTTTTATCAAAATTATTTTATAATGATTTTGATGTTATTGAGAGTGTAATTTTTTTATCACTAAAGAGTACATAACAATTAAAACTCAATTAGTTATATTGAAATTTCAAAACAATAAATTAGTTATTAAAATTGGAATCTCATTTATAGGTTTTTCTATATCTGCATAGCTTTCTCCCGTAAGAAACAATCCCCTTGATATGTAGGAAGGAAACTTTTCGAACCATTTCAACAGGAACAAAACCATATTATTTGCTGAATGAAAAAAAACAAATTAATTAAGGAATAATGTTCATGCCTATTAAAAAATTAAATTGCATGCGTATACACCTAAAATTACCTTTTCTTTTGCATAGATAAAAACTATACATAAATTATTTTCCACAAATTAAAGTTTAATTCATTACCTGTAGAGGCATCATCAGAGTTATAATCGGAAGTTGTATTTGAATATGACCAACCAACTCCAGCAGGAGACTCCACAAATAGAAGATTAGAAACTATGAAAATTAAGAATAGACAAAATATATATGTATGTTTTATTAGGAATAATGTACAGCCAAATTATTCTCCAATATAAAAATACAAATTCATATGTATATAGTTTTCTACTTCTATTCCAAGACTTTGAATTCCTTCGTAGACCACGTCCATCACCACCGGCATAAAATGGACCCAATTCGGTAAAGGCACACCTCCTCCAACTGAGGAACCTCCTGGACCTGAAAATTTAACAAGTGTACTTTATTTCTATCAATTAAAGGACATTTATGAACCGTGAAAGAGGATTTGATAATTGATATAGTCATTGTAAAAAAATAAATAAAATATATAGTATCGGTTAGATAATGTTATTATATATTAATAGTAAGGGTATTTTACATGTTTATATATATACATATTAAAATAAATTAACAACATAACAGTGATAATATTAATAGTAATAATGATAATAATAATAATAAGAAGAAGAATGATGTGTTATATATTGATTTGTGTATCGTAAAGTATAAAATTCAAGAGCAGATTCACGAGTCAGCGACGCATATGTGGCGCGAACCGACGACGGTAATAATAAGAGAATTTAAGATCTAACGCATAATAAATAAAACACAATAGAGATGAGAGATCACGAATTTGATAAAGAAATAAACGATTATACAACAATCAAATTGATTCTTATTAGTTGATTCCAAAACTTGATCGTGAAAAAAAAAATTATTGTTTATATCATACGTGCATAGAATAGTAAAAAAAAACTCTAAAACAATAATAATGTAAAAAAAAAAATAGACAAGAAAATAATTGCCAATTGATTACAAAAGACAAGAGAATAATTGTCAATTGTTAATCTGATTATTTTCAGTTTCTTTTCATTTAATTGGCCACAATTATACTGATTCTTATTACCAATGATTCATATCTTTAATTTCTTTTCTATTCAATTGATCACTATTATACTGATTTTTATGACCATCAATCCATTTCTTTTCGTTTTTTTTTCATTTAATTTGATCATCATTATATCGATTTTTATGTTCATCAATTCATTTCTTTTCGGTTTCCTTTATTTTTTTTTTTGTATTTTAGAAAATAGTCTGAACTAGAATTAGAGGCAAACAAGAACTGAAAACACCCGTGATTGTCTAAAACTTATAGCCTTAATTATTTATTTTTATATTTCTTCACATATATTTATATATTAATTATTATTATTATTATTATTATTATTATTATTATTATTTCATTTTTTTAATAAAAGTAAAAAATAAATAAAAACCGGACAAAAGTATATGTCAACAGCTGCTAGGGGTGGGAATAGGCTAGGCCAGACCACGCTTTGAAAGGCCTGAGTTAGGCCTACGATGAATGTTTTAGGCCTAAGCCTGGCCTACGGCCTATCATAGGCTTTTTTTTCGGTCTGAGCCTGGCCTACGACCTATCATGGGATGGCCTGTAAGCTTATTTAAAAGCCCTATTCACATTAAAATATTTAAATGTTATATTTTATATTTTTTTTAAAAATGCTAAACTAGGCCTTTATATACAAAGAAAACTAATAAAATTATAATCAAATCTAATAAAATAATTACTAACAAGTTTGTAATGCAACAACCTTCCAATAAAACAAAAAATAAAATGAATTCATAATTAGCAAACTCTATAAAGTCCTTCAAAAATTACAAATAAAACAAAATGAATCCCATAAACAGTTCACATATCAGCCAACAAAACAGATTCAAATCCCAATGAATGACAAAAATATGATATCAAATCTTCAAGGTGATTTGTATCTATTGTTTATCAACCTTCAAAAACAAAAGAAAAAATACATATATGTTAGACACTGAGCTAAAAAGTAATAAATAAATAAATGACCAAATTATTAAAAAAATAAATAAATACTACTTATATAATAAAAAATATTAACCTTTGATTTTTTCTTCACATTATACTTATGACGAAACTAATCTCCGTCACAAATTAGAGTTTCGATGGATTCTTCGTTTAATTTTTATTTTTACCTTTCAAACTCAGATTATTACCTCTCAAACAAAATCATATTCACTAATAATATATATAATAATATATTAAGGTAACAAATAAACAATTATTTATACCTACATGATGCTCTATCCATACCGAATGATATGTTACAAAAAAATGATTTTTTTTAAATAATAAATTTTTTATTCAAACAAAATGCATCCATTATTATCTCTCAAACAAATACTCTCAAACAAACTCAGATTATTACCTCTCAAACAAATCCTCTCATACAAAATCATATTCAGTAATAATATATATATATATATATATACACACACACACACACAAAGGTAACAAAGAAACAATTATCCATACCTACATGATGCTCTACCCATATCGATTTACATGATTCCCCATATACCAATACTAATGTACATATGTGTGTATATATATTAAATAAAAAATAATTTTTCTAACAAAAGATTTAAAAAAAAATATGAAACAAACACCTTTCAAACTCTAAAAAATGATTTTTGATTTAAAAGAATAAATTTTTTATTGAATCAAATGCACCCATTATTATCTCTCAAACAACTAGAAATATTACCTCTAAACAAATACTCTCAAACAACTCAAAATATTACCTCTAAACAAATCCTCTCAAACAAACTCATATTCACTAATAATAAACAATTAGAGTTTCCAAGTTTTTATACTTATAATATATATAAAGATAACAAATAAATAATATTGATTTTTATAAAGTATAAAGGTAACAATTAAATAGTATTGATTTTTATAAAAAAAATATGTTGCTTACATACCTGTTTGTTGGAGTGAGTGCAATGAAAATTAGAAGAAAAAAATGGACAATGGAATAAATAGTAAAATATATATAGGCCGGCCTGTCAGGTCTAATAGACTTTTTTATAAGCCTGAGCCTGACCTATTTATATAAATAGGCTTTAAAACCAGTCTGAGCCTAACTTTTTTATTAAACAGGTCAGGCCAGACCATAAATAGGCCAGACCATAGGCACCTAAGGACGGCCTAGCCTATTCCCATCCTTAACAGCTGCCCCTCTTTACTTAGAATTTACTTGAGAATCAAAGTAAAAATAAGTAAAGATAATCACTCTAATTTTGTCGGAAAATAATTTTTTAGAAGGATGCGAGTTGTTTTCCCGACTTCAAGATTCGGGTCATTTTCTCGGCTTCCGGTGTGAGTCGTTTTCCTGAATTCAACATACGGGTCGTTTTCTCGTCTTCGGGGTGCGAGTCGTTTTCCCGACTTCAACATGCAGGTCGTTTTCTCGGCTTCGGATGCGAGTCGTTTTCCCGGCTTCAACATACGGGTCATTTTCTCGGCTTCGGGATGCGATTCGTTTTCTCGGCTTCAACATGCGGGTCGTTTTCTCGGCTTTGGGGTGCAAGTCGTATTTCTGGCTTCAACATGCGGGTCGTTTTCTCGGCTTTGGGTGCAATTCGTTTTCCCTGCTTCAACATGCGAGTCGCTTTCTCGGCTTTATAAAATGCCATGAATGAATGAATATGTCGATTTTTATTAATATTTTTATTGGACACGACCATTCAAATCATGAATAAGAAAAAACACTTATATAATTTTTTTTTCTCTTCTCCCAATTTTCCCTTTCAAATTTTCAACTTAGCAGATATTTATTATTTTTTGCACCCTAATTTTTGCCTAGGTCGCCTTTTTAGATTTTCAACCTAGCGGGTATTTTTTTTTGTTTTTTTTTATACCCTAAATTTTGCCTAGGTCGCCTTTTTCAGGTTTTCAACCTAGCGGGTATTCATTATTATTTTTGTACCCTAATTTTTGTCTAGGTTGTCCCTTTCAGGTTTTCAACTTAGTTGGTACTCATTATTTAAATGATACTTTTTCACAACGTTTGAGTTTACAGGGATGACTAAATTTTTTCTATCCATATTCGTGAGGATCAATGTCCTACCTGAGAAAGCTTTATTCACGACGTATGGGTCCTCATAGTTAGGGGTCCATTTTCCATGATAATCCTTTTGATATGGTAAGATTATTTTAGCACCAAGTCTCCTTCTCGTATTTTTTTCTCGTACGCTCTTTTCAGTCTTTTCTGATATAATTGTCCATGGCATAAGCCCATCAACCTTTTTTTCTTCAATTAAATTCAATTGATTAAAACAGGTGTGTATCCATTCCGATTCCTCTATTTTGGCTTTCATTAATGCTCTTAGCAAAGGGGATTTCTACTTCAATGGGTAGCACAACCTCCATCCCATATACTAGGCAAATAGGGGTTGCCCCAGTTGAAGTGCATATCGAGGTACAATACCCGTGTAGTGCAAACGACAACATCTCATGCCAATCATTGTATGTTACGATCATTGTATGTTACGATCATTTTCTAAATAACTTTATTTATTTATTTTTTATTTATTTTTTTATGTTACAATCTTCGTTCTACACAACCATTTGATATTTTTCCATAAAAGTTTAAAGATGGATTCACAAGTGGCAGTTAGTTGTGATATAAATCTTAAAATATAATGTACTTTGGCTCGAACTATATATGGGTCGACCTCTATTCTTTTCTGACGAACCAAAAATTCTAACAATTTATCCAACCGTACATTTAAAGTGCATTTGAAGGGGTTAAGTTTTAGCTTGAACTTTCGGAATCTTTCAAAGAGTTTCTTTAGATCAATCACATGTTTTTCTTTTGTTTGTGACTTAGCAATCATGTCATGTACATAAACTCCTATCTCTTTATGTATCATGTCATGGAATAAAGTTACCATAGCTCTTTGGTAGGTTGCCCCAACATTCTTTAGACCAAAATGCATTACCTTGTAACACAATGTTCCCTAAGGGGTGATGAAAGTTTTTTTTCTCCATATCTTCAGCTGCCATCTTGATTTGATTATATCTTGAGAAACCATCCGTAAAGGTGAAAAAGTGAATGGTGAGCCATATTGTCATCCAAAATATCGATGTGAGGTAAAGGGAAATCATCTTCAGGATTGGCTTTGTTAAGGTTCCTATAGTCGACACACATTTGAACTTTGCCATCCTTTTTCAGCACCAGTACAATATTGGCTATCCATTAGGGATAATTTGCCACAACTAGGAACCGAACGTTAATTTTTTTTACTTCTTCCCTAATTTTTAATGACATATCGGGCTTTATTCTCCTTAATTCTTGTTTGACCGAAGAAAAATTGGGTTTTAAGGGAAATTTATGCTCCACTATGCTAGTATCCAATCCATACATATCCTGATATGATGAGGCAAAAATATCTTTTTATTCGTGTAGGATTTCGATTAGTTCATGATATACTCCTTTCTTTAAGACAATGTCGACTTTAATTTCCTTTCTATTTTCTTCTTTCCCTAGATTAATCACTTTTATTGGTTCCTTATGGAGCATAACGCCTCGCCTTCTTTTTCTACTGATTTTAACAATTCTAGGGGAAATTCATAATCTTCTTCATTATCCTTTATTGCCTAATTAGTAAGATGGTCAAAGTTATGTGGCAGAATTTTAGTACAATCATATGTGAATGAATTATTCTAAAAATGAGAATTGCATTGAATAGTATATATAGGCAACTTGATTGTCTCCCAATTCTTGATTTTTGTTTTTTTCATTTTATGGACGAACCTAATTAGCATCATCGATGGAAAGATCATCTCTAGCTACTGTAATATGAATCTTGTTTGTCTTTCCTTGTTTTTTATTTTTTTTGGTTTGGACAATCTTTTCTTGTTAACTTTGGTTGATTCGTAATCTAAATGCTATTTACACTACAACAAAAAAATGCTTTTGCGGCGGTTAAAAAGGGGGTTTGCGGCGGTTACAACCGCCGCAATTGGATGTTTGCGACAGTTTTCTAACCGTCGCAGAATCGTGCGTCGCGAGAGTGTTTTGCGACAGTTGCAAAAACCGTCGTTACAACCGCCGCAAATATTTGCGACAGTTCTAACCGCCTCCAACTGTCTTTAATTGCTTGGTTTAGGAAGGTATTGCGACGGTTACGAACCGTCGCAAACTTAGTTTTTTTTGTTTTTTGCTTTTTCATTTTTCATTAATTTAATTCAAATAAAAAATATTCATAAATATCATTCATATAATTAAAATACACAAATATAAAATTATAAATAAACCTTATTCATATAATATATTCAAAAGTAACAACCATACATTAAATTTAATTAAAACAATAAATAAATTAGTTTAAAAATTCAAAAACTAAAATATTAACAAAGTGACTGAATATGCAAAACAACAACATCAAACTTAGTTCATAAATCATCTAGATAGTCCCTAATGATGTTCCATTGTTAGACCGACAACTAGAATCAGAAGAACGTCTTCTATCTCTTGGTAATTTAGAGTATATGTTGCCTGAAAAAACATATAAGTAAATATATTAAATTCAACCTCACTTTTTCATACATAATCAATACTATAATATTAACATCAAACTAATTAAAATTCAAACAAGATCAAATGCTCAAAATCAAAACATGCAAACATCAAACTAATTCTCTGATTTAATAGTGGTAATAAACAACTCAAATAGAAGATTAAATGAAAACAAGACCACTAATCTCATCGTAAACATTGTCAAATTAGTCAAAGCATGCAAAGTACAGTTACTCAAATCAAGTGTTCAAAACAGAATCCAACTAAATCTCAAAGCCCTAATAAAAAGAGCATATAAAATAATGTTAATTGTAACAAAAAAGAATGACAAATTAATGCTGTAAATTTGATTTGACAAAGGAAAATGAATTAATATAAAATAATGCTAATGATGTTAGAATCATTGTGACAAATTGATTAAGAGCAATGTGTACACAAGGTAGCAAGTTAGTGTCCAGGTAATGATAAAAGACACATCATTCCATTATGTAAAACCAACTTTCAAAGCATAGATGTTCCCTAAAAATAAACAAGCATATATCATGATAAAGATAAAAATAAGTCCAAAGTGTTACATGTGATAAAAATATCCATGACACAAAAAGAAAAAGTTGGCATTGCATCCTTGTCAACTTCACAAATAGAATAACCATTAAACAGAGACATGAATCTCTAAACAATATCCAATTCAACACAAACAAGCTAAACCCTTCACTTTTTCATTTAGATAGAATCAGAAGAACGTCTTCTATCTCTTGACAATTCTAAGTATGTATTTCCTGAAAAAACATATAAGTATATATATTAAATTCAACCTCACTGTTTCATATATAATTAAGACTTTAATATTAACAACAAACAAGATCAAACTCTCAAAATCAAAACATGCAAACATCAAACTAATTCCCCAATTTGATAGTGGTGATAAATTCAAAATCAAATATTATTTCATACATTTCATTAAGAAACAATTTCATTAAGGCAAACATTCATAGACTGGTGTAACATGTATACATTGCATTGAATGTATGGCTACGAAAGAAGCGGCATCATGTCGCATTTTTATAGAGCAACGATGGCAGCCTGAATTGCAGGGAAACGGTGAACTAATTGCGACTGATATGGTTAACAAAAAATTGAATCCTTGTCTTTCTTCTTTCTGTTCATTAGCCCTTAAGTTTCTAAATGATTTTTGACATGTTTCTCCATCGGAATGAAGATATGGGTTGAGACTCTTCATTCTTGATTCTTCCAAACATGACACACTAGGTTACAAATATATTCGTTCATATCTTATCCCCGGCAGGCCCAACATCATAATTATCAATCTTAGACAGCAACATTGAGTGTCTGCCTGGCCTAAAAAACCTTTTAGCATGATGTATGAGAGCGACACACATCTTCTTCATGTATTGAAGGTTATATTAGAGACTAAATAATTTGTACTGGTCACAAGAAAAATAACCAAAATTAAAATATTTTTAACAATAAATAATTATGTCCCTAGTCTGAACAGTCATTATCAATTTAGAAGCAATGAGAACATAGGAATGGAGTCAAAATTGTTGGAAAGGAAAAAACAGAACACATTAGTTATCAATTAGAAGAATGTGAACTGTGAGGTGTGAAGATAGAAGCACATGCATAGAAAAAAAGAATGCATAACAGGGAAGATGGACACCAAACTATGATGCATAACAAAAGCACAGAAGCACAGGTGTGAAGGTGGACACCAAACTCTAATGCATAACAGGGACCATACATTTCTTTCACATTATCTTGAAGAAACATATCATATTCTGTTCTTGCATTTAGCCTTCTTTTCAATGCCTCCTACAAGTTAAGCCTTCCCAAAATTGAGTGATAATAAAGCACGCCAGCAATAAGGCAGGTAATGTTTGATGAGTACATTAATAATTACCCGTTCTTTCATTTTATCCTGGAAAGTGGAAGACAACATGTTGGGGCACACTCCTCAAGTCTTCAACAGCCTCATCACACTCCTCCGGTGAAGCTTCCTTCTTCTGTTTATTATCAAACAAATGCAATCATATATTCTTTATGGTGATATGTTTGCTGTCAATTAGTTATATCATTTTGTTAGTAATAACTTCAACACTACAAGATGAAATGTGATTCAAAGCCTTGAAACAAGACTTACACCAATCGTGACCTTGCTTTATCAATAGTTGTTCATATTAACTTTTCCTACAGCCATTGTATAGGCATGGAAAAATTCTTATTTCCTATAACCAATATTTGAAAAGCAGAGCCAACTTAAATATAATGAACGAAAACAACAAACACATAGCACAAAAACAACAAACACAGAGCCAACTTTGATGTAACCCACCATTCAATATCATACCCACCATTATCAACAACAACAAACACATAGCACTATGGTGTTAATTTTAGTATTACTTACAAATGGGATGTGTTACAACATCGTTGATGGAGAAGTGTTGCATTGTACCGTCCCCGGAGAGGTAGAAAGCAACCCCGCGCCTGAGAGAGGAAGTAGCACCGCGATTGAAGATGACGATGGAGTAAGTGGAAACGAAGAGAGGTCAGATAGGTCACGAATGAAGAGGAACCTGAGATGGAGGGTGGTCGCGAATGGGGAGGAACCTGAGATGGAGGATGGAACGTGAATTGGGGGAAATAAATCTGAGCTGGAGATTGAAGGTTAGGTTGCGATTTTGGGGAAAGTGAAAATGAAAGAAGTTCTGTCAATTTGGGCGCTGAGGGTTTAGGAGAAAATTGAAACACATTTGAGAATTGGGGGATTTAATAGCAAGATGAAAAAATGGCGACACTTGATAAAAACCGTCGCAAAACCCGTCGCAATTTGAGATCAATGGCAGTTTTCCTACAACCGCCGCAACCAAAGTGTCGCAATTTTCGAAATTTCTTGTAGTGTTATCTCTATTCTCATGAAATTTTATCAGTTCTTTGAGTCGTTCTTCACTCTTTCCTAAACCGTGTCATGGATGATGCCCTCTAATTAACATGAATCTAACCACCATAATAGTTGTGTTTGATAGATGTGTTCTATGTTGTCGTCTCAACGTAAATAGTGTCCACAATTTCTAGTGTTTGGAAGGTGATCTCTAGAGCTTACTCTATCATCTCAACGTACGGTGTGCTGGAAAACTCACTCACCAACGAATCTTCCTCTTTTGACACAATTATCAGTTGGTCATATACCACACACTTTAGCTTTTGATGTAGGGTTGATGGCAACACATCGATAGAATGGATCCATTTTCTCCTCAATAAGTAACTATAGGCGGATACAATATCCATCACATGAAACATGATTTCAAAAGTGACCGGGCCTATTTGAATTGGGAGTTCAATTTATCTTATCATTTCTCTACGACTCCCATCGCAATTTTTAACAAGGACTCTTGATATCATATTATTGAGGCACATTATTGAAATGTGCAATGCTTTGCTATGGCCTTTTTCTTCGCGGGCAGCTCACCATCTATGAAGGTTAGGTGACTGTTAGTAGTAATGTTATTTATGATGCCTCCAAATTTGTCAAAGGTGATATCTTGAGTGACGCGGGCTTCATTTAGTATTTTTAGTAATAGCTTCCTATGGGACTATGGGACTCAAAATTCATCCGCAAATATATCAACAAAATTTTTGTTGGGGAGACCCAATTCTTAAATCAGAGGCTGAAGGCCAGTCATCCCAGCTCTTAAATTAGAGGATGATGGCCAGTCATCCATGCTCTTAAATCAGATGATGCGGGTCAATGTCTCGTCTCTTAAATAATAGGGTGTGGGTTGGTGTCTCAATTTTAAATTTAACCACTAAATATAAAATGTCATAAATGCATTTAATGAATGAACATTTTCCTTCATTTTCATCATTTTTTTTTAATTTTTTTTCAATCAACTTTTTTTTTTCAATTTTTTTTTATTTCTTTCACCTCTTTACGGACATGATCCTTGATTCATGGATGAAAAATGTGCACCACTTCAAATAAATGGTGGTGATTGTCCTTTTTGATCTTTAAAGAGATTTTTTCTTACATCACCAACTTGTTCTTTAGTTGCCCCTGCCTTACATGTAAAGACATCATACTAGTTTTGACCTCTTGACATTCACATAATATTCGCCCCCACATATGAGTATCATAAAAATGCATTTTGAAAAAAAAAGATTTATAACACAAGAAAGTAGTGAAGGAAGGTTCAGACAATGATATTTAATGAGAAAATCTATGGTACAAAAAAAAAAAGATTCATAGAAAGAAAAGAAGATAAGGTGATCTCATATGGGTAAATGACCCAATTTGTCAGTACTTTTTCATAAAATAAGTGTGCTAATAACTCATGCCACAATTTCAATCATGTTATTAACCTACTTTGGAAGATATGATTTGCTCCAATGTATATTCATAGTCTTTCGGAATATGTTCAACTTCGACTTTGATGTGTGTATGTAAGCTATATTCTTTGATCATCCTTTTTTAGATTCTCAAACAAGTGATCTTCTTTCATTCTATATTTTTTGTGGCCCTAACTTTTGCTTAGATTGCCCTTTCGGGTTTTCAACCTAACAGGCTTTTTTTTTATAACTTTTGCCTAGGCAACTCTTTTGGGTGTTCAACTTAACAAGTCTTCATTAATTTTTGCACCCTAATTTTTGCCAAGGTCGCCCTTTCGGGTTTTCAACTAAGCGAGTTTTTATTCATTTTTTGTACCCTAATTTTTGCATAGGTTGCCCTTTCTGATTTTCAACTTAGTGGGTATTTATTATTATTATTATTATTATTATTATTATTATTATTATTATTATTATTATTATTATTATTATTATTATTATTATTATTATTTTGCACCCTAATTTTTTCCTAGGTCGCCCTTTCGTGTTTTCAACCTAGCGGGTCTTCATTTAGATGTAATACTTTTTGAAGCATCAATGTGTGCAAGTAGTGATAAGTCTTCTTGATCTATATTCGTGTGGATCAAAGCCACACTTGAATGTATTTTTTATGGTATTGGGGGCTCATATATGAAATATTCTTGAACGCTAATTCTTTCTTTTGAATCTTCGAAGTTCATATGTTCTTCTTTTAGATATGTGAAATATTCTTGAACGCTAATTCTTTGTTTTGAAGCTCCGAAGTTCATATGTTCTTCTTTTAAGATATTTTGAAATAATTGTCCTTGACATGAGGCAATCAACATTTCTCTTGAATTGAATTCAATCAGTCAACACAAATCATTACTTTTGATAAGCAGATTTTTGTTTGAGTGGGTCGCACTGCCTTTATTCTATATAATAAGAAACAAAGGGGTTCCCCAGTTATAGGCTGATACTCATGGAGGGTATTCTACAGTTACGAGGTAATGTTTGGTACGAGAACTTTCCATATAATTTTCTTATACATTTGATAATGAGTCGGGTAGTCGTGAATTTTATTCTTGTGAATGACTATTCTTCATTGTGACTCACTTTGAATATTGAAGATAAAGTAGCTACAGTGAGTTAGTTGATTATATTATTGGGGGACATGATGAAAAATGACTTCAATATTTTTTAGACATTTGCCTAATATGTATATACAAAATGATCATCTTCTTATTCCAGCTTTTCCATTCTTAATTTAGTTGATTGAGGATTACATTCAAGCCTTATATACATTCAACATCTTCATTTTTGATTGGTAGGCGGCTAGAATATCCATGGTACAAACATCAAATTCCCCACGTGATTGACATATTCAAATCATATTTAGACAATGATTAAGATAAAACCACTTGTATAGGGGGATTAACATGACGTTAATCTCATGCCCCAACATATCGGAGTCCATCTAGATAGTTGATTTATTTATATCGTTCTCACATTCAGTGGAGTTTATAGCATGATTGAAATTATGTATGGGATTTTAGAAAACTTATTTATGAATGGACTATTTCCAAATATGTTTGGTATATGGTTTAAAGAAGAGAAAGAAAAATAATGTTTGGTAAGAGATTGTGAAATATAAGATGGGTAAGGATGGAAAAGAAAATAATACAAAATGCATTTATTGATATTCAAAATATTGAGGCACATCAATATGATCAATGTTTTAGGATCATATTAAATAACATTAACAATCATGGGGAAACTTGATAATATTTTCATTGTTGACCTTTTCTCTTGTTATATATGGGAGAACATAGTTAAGGTCTTCAAAGTAGTGTTTAACCAATGTTTTTCTTCAATAGTCATCAAAAATACATACAAGGTTTGCCATTTTTTAGATTGATGACATCAAATAATAATAGGTAGTGATCAAAGTTCAACATAGACGACCCAACTTCTAGAGATTTACTTGTGGTGAAAACCAAAGAAGTATGTTCATGACTCAAAAGTAGGGGTGTATGATGAATATGAATCTAATCAGGTTCAAACCTTGTGGACAAGTGACTTTAGATAGAGTATAACCAAAAAGTAGACTAAAAGGTGACAATTGTTAGACATATGAAATCAATGGGTAACACATGAGTTTTTTGTGATAATTTTTTTTTTCATGAAGGATCCCCATGATTTCAAGTGTCGAGGGTTTGTAAGAATTCCTATCTTTTAATCATATGATTTTTCAGTTGGTTTAAATCATCTTTTTATATTTCCATTCATCCATGATTTTAACTCGGGAACATGTCCGGTAAGGGTGTCACGATACTTTTTCCTTTTGCGTTTTTTTTTTGTCTTTTGTCTTTTTTTTTTGTTGAAGGAAAATGTTATGAGAATGTAAAAAAATGAATGAAATGATTATGCATTTAACTGAAACATTTTACTAACTTCTAATATGCAATTATTTTTTTTAAAAAAATGAGAAAAAAGAAAAATATGTGGTAAAATGAAGTAAAAGATGAAATATACATGATTATGCCCTACATGGTTCTTTTCTTATTTGATGGTTTTTTTATTGTGAACCTTTACTATGGATGGCTCAATAGTTCTAATTGGCTCCTAGAGCACAAAACTCAATTCTAAAATATTAAACCAATTAATAGGTAAACTATTAAAATGGAAATATTCGAGAAAAGGTCAACTCTAGGTGAGACTTTCATGACAACCAAACAGGATGCACATCCAGAAGATTATCATTACACAGTCTCTAACTTATCTTAGGTTTGCACTAATCCCGGGTATAGAGCCCACTTATAAGTGTGTGAGTCGTGTTAGGGTAGTGTATAAAAAAATGAATAAGATAAAAAAAAGTCATTACAATAAAAATAAATTGACAACACATATAACTATATTCACAATATAAGAAAATAAAAAAAATTAAAACAATAGGGGTAATATAAATAAAATAATAAATAATAAAAGTCCTCAGCGGAGTCGCTAGCTATCGCGTCCGGTTTTTCAGCGAAAAAGGAGTCGCCACCAATTTTATTTTTATTAAAGGAAAAATTGGATAAAACCTAAAATAATGATTTTTGAACAAAAAATTTGGATTCAAGAGTCAATTACGAGTAGGGAAGTATTACCACCCTACAACGTCGGTTAAAATGGTTACCTTATAATTAATTATATACAAACTATTTATTTATTTATTTTTAACCCAAAAAGAATAATGAAAAAAATTAAATTATTTACATTAATAAAAGAAGAAAAAATATTTTTGTATTAATTTGGTTTGACAAGGAAAAAACCTTGCTCCTATGTATCTCCAAGTGCAATAGGGAAATCAAAACACACGTAGTTCTTGGATAGAAAATATTTATGTGTTTATCAATTTTATTATTAGTTTTACTTTATATATATATATATATCAAAATAAATTAACAACATAATAGTGATAATAATAGTAATAATGATAATAATAATAATAAGAATGATGTGTTATATATTAATTTGTGTATCCAAAGTATAAAAATTCAAGAGAAAATTCACGAGTTAGCGATGCATATGTGGCGCGAACCGACGTCAGTAATAATAAGAGAATTTAAGATCTGACGCATAACAAATAAAACACAATAGAGATGAGAGATAACGAATTTGATAAAGAAATAAATGATTATACAACAATCAAATTGATTCTTATTAGTTGATTCTAAAACTTGATCGTGAAACAAAAAAAAAATTATGGTTTATATCATACGTGCATAGAATAGTGAAAAAAAAACTTCATACAAATAATAATGTAAAAAAAAAAAAATTAGACAAGAAGAAAAATAAGTGTTTACCGCACTTGAAATTTTCTTTACTAGCTCCTGATTCCAATATTTCTTCTCTCTTTTCTCTCTATTATTCTCTCTTTTCTTTTATCTTTTTGTGCTCTCAGTTGTGCTCTTAATTCCTATCCCCCCTCTTCTACATTAATTTGTTTCTTTTCGGTTTCTTTTCATTTAATTGGTCACAATTATACCGATTCTTATTACCATTGATTCATTTCTTCGGTTTCTTTTCTATTCAATTTATCATCATTATACTGATTTTTATGACCATCAACCTATTTCTTTTCCTTTATTTTTATTTTTGCATTTTAGAAAATAGTCTGAACAAGAATTAGAGGCAAACAATAACTGGAAACACCCATGATTGTCTAAAACTTATAGCCCTAATTATTTATTTTTATTTTTATATTTCTTCACATATATTTATATATTTATTATTATTATTATTATTATTATTATTATTATTATTATTATTATTATTATTATTATTATTATTATTATTATTTCATTTTTTAATAAAAAGTAAAAAATAAATAAAAACCGGACAAAATTAGGTATCAACACCTATTAACTCAAGTTTGGTTCATTCTATGTTATGAGACCTAAAATGGTTGTCTCTCTTCTTTCTCTTTTTATTGTTAATATGGTATCAAAGAGCTTTCATTGATTTTGTGATCTATTGTAAAGAAGAAATAGACTATTGTTAACATATTATCAAAGAGTTTTAATTAATTTTGGGATCTATTGTAAAGAAGAGAGAGACTATTTTGATAGAAAAAGCAACTACCAAAAGAGAAAAGAGAAGAGTAACTCTATTCCCGATTTTGTTAAGTCAGTCTCAGAAAAACATCGACTGTGCATTCGTTAACCGTTGGATCGGGCTGATTTTCGGACAGAAGGTTCGCAACATTCAATTGTTCATCGTCAACGGTCGGATCAGGAAAACGATGTTTGGACAGAGAGAAATCGTGCTCGCACAGCACCCGATTATCCCTAATTTATTTTGTCTCAGTGGTTGTGTTTGTCGTATTTTCCTGTCATTATTTGTTGTGGTTGGTGCTAAGGATGATTCTCTTCAAGCTGTTAGTGTTCACCTTAATAGACAAAATTACTCTTATTGGAGTTATGTGATGAATTTTTTTTATTGAAAAAGATATGTGAGGTTTTGTTGATGGAACTTCTGTTAAGCCTATAGAAAAAAAGATGAAACCCAATATGCAAAAGATCTGAAAACATGGAATGTTAGTAATTAAAAAATTATTACATGGATTCATAATTCTGTTTAGTTGTCTATAGGAGTACAAGTTACAAAATATGATACTGCTAAAGAGATTTGGAATCACTTGAAATGTTTGTATGTTCAGTCAAACTTTGCAAAACGTTATCAATTGGAAAGTGATATTAGAGCCTTTAAGCAACACAATATGACCATTTAGGAATTCTATTCGGCAATGACTAATCTGTGGGATCAATTGGCTCTTATGGAATCACCTGAGTTGAAAGCTGTCAAAGCATACATTGATCAAAGATAGGAGCAACGTCTAGTTTGGTTTCTAATGGCTCTTAGTGATGATTTTGAGGGGCTTCGTAAGGGGTATTGTGCATCGTTCCCCTTTCCTAATGTTGAATCAGTAGTTAGTGAATTGTTGGCAGAAGAAATTAGACTTCAAACTCATTCTGGTGTGTAAGATAAGGAAATTCTCTCAACTAATCCATTTATTTTTGTTGCTCCTATTCAAAAAGGAAAATCTCAAGGGAGGGTTGGGCTTGGTAATGATGAATGTACATTTTGCAAAGAAAAAGGTCATTGGAAAGCACATTCTCCGAAATTAGGGAGAGCACATAAGAATAATTTTAGGGGGCCATCGTCCAATGGTGTTGCATCTTCTCCTCCTACCATTGGCTCTAGTTACTGTTCTATATACTCATATGTGACTGCTTCCCAAATATCTGATATTGCAGAACAACTTCAAAAAGTATTTGTCACTCAATCACATGCCATGTTTGCCACCTCTTCTAAAAGTTTGAACTCCTCTGGTATGCCAGGTATATCTCCTTCCATATGGATTCTTAATTCTGGAGCATCTCATCATATGACATACGATGATAAATCTTTTGTGTTTGTGAAACCTGCCTCGTCTGTGTTGGTTATGAATGCTGATGGCACTCCTATGCCACTAGCAGGCATTGGTTCTGTCTCCACACCTAACCTATCACTTTATGATGTTTATTATATTCCTAATCTTACTTTCAGTCTTGTTTCTGTTAGTCAAATATGTGATTTCGGTTATTCATTTATATTTTCTTCCACTTTTTGTTGTGTCCAAGATCCACATTCGTGGAGGCTAATTGGGACAGGCCATAGACAGGGGGACTTTATGTTTGGGATGACCTGCGACTCTTATCTAGTTTATTATTGGCTTATTATCTAGTTTTCGCTTGAATTCTTTATCTTCTAGTTTTTATTTATGGCATTCTTGCCTTTGACATGTTTCTGCTTTTAGATTAAAATATTTGGCTTCTACTGGAGTCTTAGGAAAGTTACAAACCTAAGATATCTCATATTTTTGTGGTTGTAAACTTGCAAAATTTCCAACTTTACCGTTTAGTAAAAGTGTTTCCGTTTCATATGCGCCTTTTGATTTAGTTCACTATGATGTTTGGGGGCCATCACCGGTTCTCACCAAAGGTGGATCTAGATATTATATTTCCTTTATTGATGATTACACTCGTTATGGTTGGGTTTATCTTATGAAAAATTGATCTGAATTTTTTTGACATTTGTCATATGTTTCGTCAATGGTCAAAACTCAACATAATTCTGTTATAAAATGCTTTCGTTGTGTTTAAGGTGGTGAATGTAACACCCCGATTTTTAACAGCGCGAGTGTATTTTTTTTTTAAAACAAATTCATAGAAACGAAGAACTAAAGAAGAAAATACTTTTGGATAAATATTTAAGTTGTAACACAACGACAAAAGTCAACAAATATTTACAAACAACAGAAATAATTTTTGAAACAAAATCCAAAGTATTTAAATATAAAAATACAACGGGGCTATGAGACCTATCAAACATAGCTCATACCCTTGGAGTATTCTCGGCATACACCTGCATAAAAGCACTGCCCCAAGAATCTTTACTTTCCCCACATCATGTCAAAATGTGGAACAAGGACCCATTATAAGAAAAAGTCATCAGACAGTTTAAGCATTGATACAATCTTCCAAAATGAAATAAATACAATCGCAAGAGAAAGACATCTAGTCCTTATACAACCACCTAATCTGATCATGCTACAAAAACTACACAACCCGGGTGATCTCCACGCGCCCCACAAGATCCTCCTGACACAGCTTCGGTCAGGTATGACTAACTACATTCCCATCTCCAGGGTACTAACTGGTAGGATGATCCTGGTTCTTATCTGAGGGCAAAGCCCAAATTTCCAAATAATTGTAAAGGTCACCAACCGAAATCAACAAACATCACATAACAAAATTCTTATATTTTCAAATGCTCAAAAGAACCTTTCATCTTATCATACTCCTCGAAAGGGTTTTCATATGTCCGAAAATGCATAAACAATGTTGAAAAATGAAGTTTTGACAAATTGCATTGTCGTAGCCGAATACAATTGAGAAAAGGCAGATTTTCAATTCTAAAATGGCTCTTGAATCAATCAACACTTCAAACATTAATATTATCAATTATGAACACATAATTAACACCCAATTAATCTCCACAAATTCACAACTCAATCACACATCGAATATTCATTAAATCAATTATGAACACATAAATACATCAAAACTTAATCAACCCAACTTCACTCCTCAAAGCAATTACGACAAATCACAACAACAACCGAATATGTATATACAATCATCAAAGTATAACAAACATGACTCGCGTGCCAAGCACCCTAATGCAATGCGTATATGCCAAAATGCATCATTCCGGAATTCCAAACCAAAACCCTCCTCGAGGGGCGTAAATCATAATTGTACAACCTCTCACAGACCAATACTAATTACCGAGGTGCAATCTCTCACGAATCAGCACGATTTACTAGCGTGCAGTCTCTCACAGACCAGCACGACATACAAGAGTGCAGTCGCTCACAGACCAACACAATTTTCTAGAGTGCAATCGTCACAGATCAACACATTCTAGAGTGCAATCTCTCACAGATCAGCACGACGCGACAATCCCCGCAAGGATAAGATCAACCAACAATTCACATGGCATCATCCTGTGGCCCATCACGGTCACCACTATCACCATGGCCCCATCGCGGTCACCATGTACTATGAAATGCATGAGCATACTCTGACTCTTTTCACCACAATCATTAAGTAAATGCAGCTATTAAAAGATTCCCAATTTTTAATACTCATTTAACACTAATGCTTTTTCAAACACCACATAGAGCTTTCTCAAACATATTTATTCACACCAATTAAAATTTCCACAACCACACATAAATCACATCTCCAAATTCCATTCACACCTAAATTGAATTAAATTCATTTTCCAGTAAGTCACACATAAATTTCATCTCAAAAATTAATAATATTAAGTATGAACACATCAATTTCACCTAACATAAATCACCAAAATTTCCAAACATTAATCACCATATTCAATCTCTAAAATTTTCAACCATAAATCACCACAACAACATTAATATATCAGAGTTCTCCCCACCGCTAACTCGGTGCCAACGGTCTCGATTCCTTTTCGAGACTCAAGGAGCTAACTACATAAACATGAATATTTATAACAACTTGTTCACAATAAAATTAATCCAAACACAACAAAATTTCCAAAATTAAATCTTTCTCATACACCAAAGTTTTAAAACCAATTAATCTATATTATTTACTTAAAACTAAATAAAACTTATATCGTTAAAATTTCCCATACACACACTCGACTATTAAAGCACCGAAATTTTTGAGTTAATAAAATACTCTAAACTTTTTTTCTTTTTAAACTCAATCAAAGAGTAACTAAAAAGTAACATTTTAAACTCTAACCATTTTTAATTTCAATCCGTCTTTTTGCTCAAACTCTTTAACTTAGTTAAAATTTGAACTTTTTGACAACTTTAACAACTCTAAATTTTTCGTAAAATTTCAACTTCAGTTCAAACTCATTTATTTGATAATAACTCATTACGTAACTCAAACACACCAAATTTAATTATCGTCAATTCACACCGACAACAATCAATTCAATTCCACAACACACATATAACACCACAATTAAATTTGAACAATTCAAACATAAATCACCCAATTTCATAACTCCACATTTTGACACATAAACCACAAAATTTCATCAATTCATTTTCTACAAAATTCTCAAATAAATCACATCTCAAAAATTCATAATAATAATTATGAACATATAAATCACACCAAACTTGAATCACCACAAACCACACCTCAAATTTAAATTCCACTAAATTACACATAATCACATTAAATTAATTTTTCACAAAATCACACCTCAAATACATCCAATTTCTTTTCCACAAAATCAAAAATAATGTCTTAAATGCAAACTAAAAGTTTGGAAGGAGCCCTTACCTCCGTTGTAGCTTTAACAACCGATTACGGCACCGCGATTAATTCCGGTAAAATTTAAGTTCGTGATGTCGCTTCCAAAGTTGGCTCACTAGCACCGTAGCGTAGAGATGAGCAACTTTCCATTCTGTCACTTCTCGAATGGAAGCTTAGAAGTTGAAGAAAAATGAAAGTTTATGTTTGTGGGTTTTGGAAAAACCAACACTTTGCTTGTTTTGCTTTTGAAACAAAGGAGAAGAAAGAAAGAAGATGCAAGCGTGAAAGCAACAGGGAAAAAGTTATCTTCCTTTCTTTGCTTTTTATACACACACATATGTACATATATATATATATATATGAAATATATATTAAAATAATAATAATATAATGTTGCATCTCAGAAAATTTTTTTTGACAAAAGATTCACCGTAATTAAATAAAATTATTCATCGACGAATAATTTTAATCGGGTCTCCAAAAAGATATTTTTAGCATTTAACTCACAAAATGCCATAAAATAGGCTAAAAAACCTCAGAAATTCAACACAAAATTCCCTAAAATTTTTAAATTAAAATTTAAAATTAAGGGTTTTACATTACTACCCTCCAAAAAGAAGTTTCGTCCTCGAAAATTAAAGTATGAGTAACAATCCATACTAGGTTTGTACTCAAATTCAACTTACAAGTCACAACTTGTTTCACCCGGCCCACTCGAAGAAAGTGTTGCCTACCCCTTTTCATTGGGTGCTTACTAACTCTATACATTACCATAGCCGGAAAAACTTAGCCATTCCATTCAACATGATTTTGTTTACTATCAACAAGAGATTAAGGATGATCAGTTCCTCAATTTGTCAATAAGTAGCCAACAACCATGATGGTGGCTTAGACTATCTTAACCGAACTGTAATAGCGCTCTTTGCGACTTGCACTTAAGGTTATTCTAATGCACAAGCGGTCAAACAATCTCCTCAAGGTCCACTGAGTTTTTTCTTATTTCCTATAACTTTGATCCTATCGACGAAGCACAATCGCTCATAGCTATGTCACATAGCCTCATATACATTCACTTGGTACGAATCATCCATTTGGTATCAAACTGAAACACTGAGTATGACATCAACACACATAGCACAAAACAATCATTACCGCCGAGAACGCCTAAATGTCTCCATGGTCCACAAATCTTCGATTTCTCTTTAGTCGCACAACTATGCTAAACCATGGTGTTCTTATCCGTATGTTTTTCTAATTATAACTCTAATAATTCCATCCCCACATCTGCTTGGTGATCTAAGCTTCCTCAAATTTTTTCGATAACATGCCAAAACTATACTACTCATGATACACAAACTTCCTTCCAGTTTAGTACTTCATTTCAAGAGTCACGTCTCCAACAAAAATCCAACTTGAATTTCATTCACTAATTAAGACCTACATTTGTCTCATGCCTAACACTTTAAATTTACGCTTCACTAGTCAATTTTTTTTATACATACTTCACAATTATGCAGAAACTCGAAATAATTCTCCTACATCTACTGCCAACATTCATTTTGATACTTTTCAATTTTGTCGCGTCCCCTTTTTTTTGCAGCTTGATGATTATCCTTTCATTATGACTGGTCAAACGCATTGTATTCACTCTATCACTTTTCAATTTCATGCTCAACTCTTCCCTATCAACCAAACATTAAACTCTGTTGATTGGCGAACACAATAACAACCCCCATGACATGCACTCAATTAGTGCCTTTGTATCGTTGGCATACCCTTATAATAACAATGTCTAAATTACGGGTGAGATGATTTCTTTCATGAATCCTTAATTGACATAAGCTACATCTCCATGTGCTGTTCCGACAAGTTTTCTTGGCACATTTTCCAAAATTTGGTTCACTCGCTTGATTCTTATTTCTTCTCTACCTTCACCGAGATACAAACTGAAAGAATCCTAACAATCAAACGTCCTTAAGAACTATTTCTCAAATGTTCCCCATAAGCATTTCGCAAGAAATAATTATCTATAACTTCATCCTCATAAATTTGCAGTAAAATATCACAAAGACCCACATACCTTTCATTGTTCATCTAGTCACTAAAACACTCATTTTAAATCTCAACGCTTGATTTCCCAACACTAACATCTAAACTATAAATCATTTGTTCAATTTCTTCTTTTTCATTTTCTATCACTAAATAAAATTCTAAAATCTGATCCTCGAAATCTCCAAATTATCATCATACCGTCTCCATTTCATCTCAAGATACAATACGAGGTCTTATTCATCATTGACTCTGACTGTATTAGTAATCTCACTAATTAAAACTCTTCTATTCATAACACAACATTTTTAGTAAATCTTCAAACACTCTCATCCATAACCTCTTGGATTTTAAACCATCGACTTAAAGATCAACCGTCTTAGGGTCCCAAATCAAATCTTTATCAATCCCTCTATCCTATCAAAATATACACATTCTCCAAATGTTTACCATCCTTTAATAAGCTTACTTTGCTACAATCTCTAAGTATTCTCGTACTCTATACTTCCAATTTCACTTAATAGTGACATATGGTTCAATACATCAAGGCTTAACCCATCAGACATCACCCAAAATTCACACTTACACATCTACAGTTTCATCTAAAATCACTATCCATACTTACCATCTCCTAAACCACACCGATATTTGTCACTTATCAAAGAAATATATATTCTCTCTCTTATAATCGTCATGAGATTCATACTTAACAATCTAAGTTGTGAATCTAGTTTAACTCGAATGCTCGACCTTACCCCTCAAGGCATTGACTATTCCTCAAAGCGTCATTTTCCTACCCAAGGTAGTATTCACCCCTATTGTGCGGTGCCCCTTGACTTTAATACAAGCCTCTTCCTGGACACCTAAGCACCAAATGCTCTTCCAAAAGGAAGCCTCGTCTTCTCAACTATTTCATGATGTTCACATCTCTTTGATAGTTATCAACTTCATCTAGTCTCGTCCTGAAATCTACAAGGAAATCATCTAATACTTTTCTTAACAAAAGTCCTCCACTTAGATCTTTACATGAAATTGTCTATTAGTCTAACTTTAATCCATCCATACCCATCATCTTCAAGTTACCATCAACAACATAGCCTCTGTGTCCTTGGAACCACTTCATAAATCTCATGTCGTGATGATTCACCTCAACCGTACCTGACAATTAATCATTTCGAAGATCTTTTTCCACTTCTTTAATCCAATTATCAGCTTTTTTTGGGATCTCCCCACCCTTGAACTTTGGAGTATTGTAACGACGAAAATCTTCCAATCCCTTGACTTTGCAGCAGGAATCTCTCTTTCCCTCTTCTCCAGATCCTATAGAGTCTTTACAGCAACAAAAGCAACCATGTTATTCATAGCTTCAACCATTTGATTACCCCCATTGACGTTGACTCTTGCAACGTCATCCCTTCTTGGAGGCATTGTTTCCTCAAAACAAACATCGAGAAGAAATCTCAACACCCCTTAGAATAATTCCAAAAATAACTTTCGACTACATCAAAACATAACAACTACACTAGATCTGACAATTCAGACAACTTAACCCGGCGCATGATCAGAAAACGACTTCCAACCTACAGGTCGACCTACAATCTAACCAAAGCTCTAATACCATAATGTAACACCCCGTTTTTTTACAGCGCGAGTGTATTTTTTTTTTAAAACAAATTCATAGAAACGAAGAACTAAAGAAGAAAATACTTTTGGATAAATATTTAAGTCGTAACACAACGACAAAAGTCAATAAATATTTATAAACAGCAGAAATAGTTTTTGAAACAAAATCCAAAGTATTTAAATAGAAAAATACAACGGGGCTATGAGACCTATCAAACATAGCTCATACCCTTGGAGTATTCTCGGCATACACCTGCATAAAAGCACTGCCCCAATAATCTTTACTTTCCCCACATCACGTCAAAATGTGGAACATGGACCCATTAAAAGAAAAAGTCATCAGACAGTTTAAGCATAGATACAATCTTCCAAAATGAAATAAATACAATCCCAAGAGAAAGACATCTATTCCTTATACAACCACCTAATCTGATCATGCTGCAAAAATTACACAACCCGGGTGATCTCCACGCGCCCCGCAAGATCCTCCTGGCACAGCTTCGATCAGGTATGACTAACTACTTTCCCATCTCCAGGGTACTAACTGGTAGGATGATCCTGGTTCTTATCTGAGGGCAAAACCCAAATTTCCACAACAATTGTAAAGGTCACCAACCGAAATTAACAAACTTCACATAACAAAATTCTTATATTTTCAAATGCTCAAAAGAACCTTTCGTCTTATCATACTCCTCGAAAGGGTTTTCATATGTCTGAAAATGCATAAACAATATTGAAAAATGAAGTTTTGACAAATTGTATTGTCGTAGCCAAATACAATTGAGAAAAGGCAGATTTTCAATTCTAAAATGGCTCTTGAATCAATCAACACTTCAAACGTTAATATTATCAATTATGAACACATAAGTAACACCAAATTAATCTCCACAAATTCACACCTCAATCACACATCGAATATTCATTAAATCAATAATGAACACATAAATACATCAAAACTTAATCAACCCAACTACACTCCTCAAAGCAATTACGACAAATCACAACAACAACCGAATATGTATATACAATCATCAAAGTATAACAAACATGACTCGCCTGCCAAGCACCCTAATGCAATGCGTATATGCCAAAATGCATCATTCCGGAATTCCAAACCAAAACCCTCCTCGAGGGGCGTAAATCATAATTGTACAGCCTCTCACAGACCAGTACTAATTACCGAGGTGCAATCTCTCACGGATCAGCAAGATTTACTAGCGTGCAGTCTCTCACAGACCAGCACGACATACAAGAGTGCAGTCGCTCACAGACTAGCACAATTTTCTATAGTGCAATCGCTCACAGATCAACACATTCTAGACTGCAATCTCTCACAGATTAGCACGACGCGACAATCCCCGCAAGGATAAGATGAACCAACAATTCACATGGCATCATCCCGTGGCCCATCACGGTCACCACTATCACCATGGCCCCATCGCGGTCACCATGTACTATGAAATGCATGAGCATACTCTAACATTTTTCACCACAATCATTAAGTAAATGCAGCTATTAAAAGATTCCCCATTTTTAATACTCATTTAACACTAATGATTTTTCAAACACAACACAGAGCATACTCAAACATATTTATTCACACCAATTAAAATTTCCACAACCACACATGAATCACATCTCCAAATTCCATTCACACCTAAACTGAATTAAATTCATTTTCCACCAAGTCACACATAAATTTCATCTCAAAAATTCATAATATTAATTATGAACACATCAATTTCACCTAACATAAATCACTAAAATTTCCAAACATTAATCACCATATTCAATCTCTAAAATTTTCAACCATAAATCACCACAACAATATTAATATATCAGAGTTCTCCCCATCGCTAACTCGGTGCCAACGATCTCGATTCCTTTTTGAGACTCAAGGAGCTAACTACATAAACATGAATATTTATAACAATTTGTTCACAATAAAACTAATCCAAACACAACAAAATTTCCAAAATTAAATATTTCTCACACACCAAAGTTTTAAAATCAAATAATCTATATTATTTACTTAAAACTAAATAAAATAAATATCGTCAAAATTTCCCATACACACACTCGACTATTAAAGCACTGAAATTTTTGAGTTAATAAAATACTCTAAACTTTTTTTCTTTTTAACCTCAATCAAAGAGTAACTAAAAGAGTAACATTTTAAACTCTAACCATTTTTAATTTCAATCTGTCTTTTTGCTCAAACTCTTTAACTTTGTTAAAATTTGAATTTTTTCACAACTTTAACAACTCTAAATTTTTCGTAAAATTTCAACTTCAGTTCAAACTCGTGTATTTTAAAATAACTCATTACGTAACTCAAACACATCAAATTTAATTATCGTCAATTAATACCGACAACAATCAATTCAATTTCACAACACACATATAACACCTCAATTAAATTTCAACAATTCAAACATAACTCACCCAATTTTAAAACTCCACATTTTTACACATAAACCACCAAATTTCATCAATTCATTTTCTACAAAATCCACAAATTAATCACATCCAAAAATTCATAATAATAATTATGAACATATAAATCACCCCAAATTTGAATCACCACAAACCACACCTCAAATTTAAATTCCACTAAATTATACCTAATCACATTAAATTAATTTTTCACAAAATCACACCTCAAATACATCAAATTTCTCTTCTACAAAATCATAAATAATGTCCAAAATGCAAACTAAAAGTTTGGAAGGAGCCCTTACCTCCGTTGTAGCTTTAAAAACCGATTACGGCACCGCGATTAATTCCGGTAAAATTTAAGTTCGTGACGTCGCTTCCAAAGTTGGCTCACTAGCACCGTAGCGTGGAGATGAACAACTTTCTCTTATGTCACTTCTCGAATGAAAGCTTAAAAGTTGAAGAAAAATGAAAGTTTATGTTTGTGGGTTTTTGGAAAAACCAACACTTTGCTTGTTTTGCTTTTGAAACAGAGGAGAAGAAAGAAAGAAGATGCAAGCGTGAAAGCTACAGGGAAAAAGTTCTCTTCCTTTCTTTGCTTTGTATACACACACATATGTGTATATATATATATATATATATATATATATATATATATATATATATGAAATATATATTAAAATAATAATAATATAAGGCTGCATCTCAAAATTTTTTTTTTAACAAAAGATTCACAGTAATTAAATAAAATTAATCATCGACGAATAATTTTAATCGGGTCTCCAAAATATATTTTTGGCATTTAACTCACAAAATGCCATAAATTTGGCTAAAAAGCCTCAGAAATTCAACACAAAATTCCCCAAAACTTATAAATTAAAATTTAAAATTAAGGGTCTTATAGTGAATATACCTCTAATAAATTTTCTGAATTACTTGCTTATTACGGCACTCTCCACCAAACATCTTGTACGGATACTCCTCAACAAAATGGAGTTGCTGAAAGGAAATACCGTTATATTATAGAGACTGCTCGTTCCCTTTTGTTGTCCACTTTAGTTCCTAGTGAGTTTTGGGGAGAAGCAGTTCTTACTGTTGTTCATGCTATTAAGAGAATTCCATCTTCTATCATATCAGATTTCTCTCCCTTTGTAAATTGTATGCTTCTACCCCTGATTTCTATTCTTTGAAAGTTTTTAGTTCTACTTGTTTTGTTCTTCTCCCTCAAGTAGAGCGCAATAAGTTGTCTTCTCGTTCAACCATGTATGTTTTTCTTGGTTATGGGGATGGTCAAAAGGGTTATCATTGTTATGATCTTCATGCAAGAAAACTTTATGTATCTCGTGATGTTGTTTTTCTTGAGCACATCCCTTTTTACTTTGTTTCCTATGATTCTCAAATTACTAAGAGTTCTGAACTAACCCATATTGATCCATTTGATCCTAATGATAACGCTTCTAGTGATTGTAATGTTGAGAATTGCAGGAAAAATACTACTACTCCACATGATGACATCCCTTTTGTCCCCCCGGCTGTCCAACCACCTCCTGCGATTGTTGATCCTCCTCGTTACCCCTCTCGTCAACGTAAGTCTACTCAGTTATCTGATTTTGTCTATTCCACTTACTCAGCTTCATTTGCTTCTTTCTTAACCTCTATTCACAGTTCGTTTAAGCCCTCTTCCTCATGGGAAAAGAACTATATGCATTGCACAAAACCGACACTTGGGAATTAGTACCTCTTCCTCCTGGAAAACGTGTTATTGGATCTCGTTGGGTATACAAGACCAAAACTAAGTCTGATGGGTCAGTTGAGCGTTACAAAGCACGTTTTGTTGCTAAGGATTTCTCTCAACAATATGGTAGGGATCATGAAGAAAATTTTGCTCCTGTAGCCAAGATGACCATTATTCATACTCTTATTGAAGTTGCATCTATTCGTCAATGGGATATTTCCCAAATAGATGTCAAAAATGCTTTTTTAAATGGTGAGCTTCATGAAGAAGTTTATATGGTCCCTCCACAAGGAGTTTTTCATAATCAAGGGGAAGTATGTAAATTAAAAAAGGCTCTATATGGTCTTAAACAGGCTCCTCGAGTTTGGTTTGAAAAATTGTCTATTGTGATCACTTCTCTTGGTTTCCGCTCTAGCAAACATGATTCTGCATTGTTTATAAGGTCCACCATTTATGGTCGCATTATACTTTCTCTCTATGTTGAGGATATGATTATTATAGGTGATGATGTTAGTGGAATCAATAAGTTGAAATTGCAGTTGGCCAAATAGTTTGAGATGAAGGACTTGGGAACTCTTCGCTATTTCTTGGGGATTGAAGTTGCCTACTCTCCTAGAGGCTACCTTCTTTCTCAATCCAAGTACATTGACAACATTTTTGACCAGGCTCGTCTTTTTGATACTAGAGCAGTAGATAATCCTCTTGAGTTGAATGTGAAATATGCTCCCTCGAATGGTGTTCCTTTACCAGATTCCACTTTGTATCGTAATTTAGTTGGCAGCTTAGTGTATCTTACGATTACCAGACCTGACATTGCTTATGTTGTTCATGTTGTTAGTCAGATTGTTGTCTCTCCCACTACAGTACATTGGACATCAGTTCTTTGGATTCTTCGTTATCTTCAAGTAACTCAATTTCAAAGCCTTCTATTTCCATCGTCATCCTCATTGGAGTTACAAGCTTATTTTGATGCTGATTGGGCTGGTGACACCATATATCGTAAATCCACCATAGGGTTTTGTTACTTTCTTGGTGACTCTCTTATTTCTTGGAAGAGTAAGAAAGATGACATTGTCTCTCACTCCTCTACAGAAGCTGAGTATCATGCTATGGCATCCACTACCGCTGAAATAATTTGGTTGCGTTGGCTTTTGTCTGATATTGGTATCTCTCTTTCTGAGCCAACTCTGATGCACTGCGATAACAATAGTGCTATTTAAATTGCTCAAACTCGGTCTTTCATGACGCACCAAACACATTGAGATTGATTGTCATCTTACTCGTTATCATCTTCAACATGGAACCATTACTCTACCGTTTGTCTCTTCATCTTTACAGGTTGTTGATTTGTTCACAAAGATGCATTCAATTAAACATTTCCATTTTTTAGTTGACAAACTCTCGATGCTCGATGTTAATGCATCGTGAATTTGAGGGGAGATGTTAGATAATGTTAATATATATTAGTAGTAAGGGTATTTTAGACATTTCTATACTCTTGTATATATACTCATTGTAACCCTATTAATTCAAGTTTGGTTCATTCTATGTTATTGAACCCTAGAGTGGTTGTCTTTCTTCTTCCTTTTTTCATTGTCAACACTATCAATATAAATTAGTTTTAATTTATACTCATTTAATAAGAATTGAGTATTTAATAGTTATTTTAAATAAAAGTTTACTATATAAACTTATTTGACGGTATAGATATGCATGTCAATTAAACCCATAAAATTTTTCTTTCTATCGATTTAGAAAAATATAATCGGTTCTCATCAAGCAAACTTGATTTTCTACCAGCAAGACCACAACACCTGAATTAGTAGGGAACAACACAACAATATAAATTCAAGTTTGGTTCATTCTATGTTATTGAACTCTAGAGTGGTTGTCTCTCTTCTTCCTCTTTTCATTGTCAACACTATCAATATAAATTAGTTTTAATTTATACTCATTTAATAAGAATTGAGTATTTAATAGTTATTTTTAAAAAAAGTTTACTATATAAACTTATTTGACGGTATAGATATGCATGTCAATTAAACCCATCAAATTTTTCTTTCTATCGATTTAGAAAAATATAATCGGTTCTTATCAAGCAAACTTGATTTTCTACCAGCAAGACAACAACACCTGAATTAGTAAGGAACAACACAACACAACTACTAGGACAAATACATAACTACGACCATCTATGCTTTTCACCAAAAGATAACATGTGAAAAATAAAAAAAAATCATTAAAATCATTTTTAGAATTAATTATATTGATTGATATTCCATGTTATATTATAAATATTTTCAAATGATGATGTATTATAATAAATAAAGAATTTAATTCATACACACAATTAACATAAATAGAGTTTTTACACTGTATGTCAATTATTATTGTTAGATTATTAAAAATATTTAATTATAATTATAATTATTATTAAAGAATTACCCATAAATAATTGTAATAGGTTAATAGTATAATTTTTTTTTATAATAGTATATAAAAATTAAAGTCATAAATAATTATTACCTCCATTGAGCCAAAGTTTGTGAGGGTGGTGGTCAGCCTCAACAAAATAGTAGAAGAGACTCTTCCCAAGCTTTACATCTAGGTTTTTTTTTTTTGAGTGCCTTCTTTCTGAAAAAATAATACCAAACTATCCCATTTGAAACAAATCTACCAAAATACTCCTTTTTTTTTTCAAATTTTTTCACCCTTACAAGTCGCCATTTGGAATGGCGACTTCCTTAAGGAATACCAACTTCCAAATGGCGACTTCCAACTTATTTTTTTAAAAAAAAAAATTGAATTTTTTTTAATTTTTAGTGAAATTATATGTATAATTAATTATTATAATTCATAAAAATACATAAAAAATAAATCAATAGAAATTTAAATTATGAAAAATATTTAGTAAATCCAAGTTCCAAATGGGCATTTATCAAATAATTTTTTCTTTAAAAAAATATTTTAATTTTTATTAAAATAACAAAAGTAATATATATATATATATATATATATATATATATA
>JBBPBR010000008.1:32553802-32602495 GCA_037974775.1 Cicer pinnatifidum
TATATATTACTTTTGTTATTTCACTAAAAATTAATTTTTTTTTGAAAGAAAAAATTATTTGATAAATGCCCATTTGGAACTTGGGTTTACTAATTTTTTTTCATAATTTAAATTTCTATTTATTTATTTTTTATGTATTTTTATAAATTATAATAATTAATTATATATATAATTTCATTAAAAATTAAAAAATAATTCAAATTTTTTTTCTTAAAAAAACAAGTTGGAAGTTGCCAATTGGGAGTTGGCCTTCCTTAAGGAAGTCGCCATTCTAAATGGTGACTTGTAAGGGTGAAAAAATTTGAAAAAAAAAAACATTTTGTTAGATTTGTTTCAAATGGGAGTAGTTACGTATTATTTTTTCAGAAACAAAGCACTAAAAAAAAAAAAAACCCTTACATCTGTGTCAACATAGCCAGCATATTGACTGAATTTAACTTTGGGTTGGTCTGGCAACCTCACAACTAGATCCTCAATTGGGTAGGGGTGGACAACGGGCCGTGTTGGGCGGGTTTGGGTCCAAAATCACCAACCGGCCCAATCCGCGGGTGCTACTTAAACACCCATTTCCGCCCATATGAAAATTCGGTTTGGTCGGTTCTCGGGTACTCGGTTTAAGCGGGTTATCGGTTCGGTTGATTCTGGTTAATTAAATCATCTTTAATTTTATTTACTTAATTGGATCTTAAATTTAGTTGGCCATTATGTTAATTTTATTAGATTGCAATAATTTTTCATATCCTTGCTATGTTTTTATTTTATATATTTTTTAAAAAATAATTAACTTTTTTATATTTCTCTTTTCATAGACTAAGTAACAATTTTATACACACCCTAAATGGATATTATTCTTCAAGCAAGTCTGAAGTCCAAAAATTAATAAACTTCCACAGTCATAAGCAAAAATAAATATAATTTATTACAATATCAAATAAATATTTTAATTAAAATAAACATAAAACAATAACACTATGAACACACTATGAACATTGGTGCTCAATAAATCTTTAATAGTTGTATTCAAGATGAAGACTAAGGCTTTTGTATCTGCACATGGAAAACAATAAAACAATTATGATATGTAAATAAATTTAAGAAATAATAAAAATAAGATAATCATTAACATGCAAACTTTTAAAATGAATAAAAACATTATAGTATAATTTTAAATAGAAAGTAGAATATAAAATCACAATAAATATTATAATCATATATACAATCATAAAAGTAACAATCAAAAGCATAACATGCAGATTTCAGTTTAATCAAATAAAAAACAAACATGTGATTATTTTTAGGATTCTTTAATATATATACATATAATGAAATAAAAAATATATAAATGCTTGTAAATCTATACAGATGAGAGGATGAGTTTGTAAATCTTGATGCGGCGGCTAGGGTTTGTTAGGGTTAATGGTATGAATGCTATTTATAGTGGAAACATTTTGGGCCAGTCTCCACACATTTGTAATGGATTTGGGCCTTACGTTTTTTGTTCGGGCGGGTTCGATTTTCGACGGCCCAATATATATAACCCGCACCTGTCCGCCCATATCCGTTTGAATTTGTTGACTTTTCCGTCAAACCCGTTGACCTGAGTTCACCCGCCCATTTGCACGCGGGTCATATGGATCGGGCGGTTTTGGGCCGGTTTGGATTTTTTGTCGAGGCCTACAATTGGGTACCCTTCTACCCCAACATTAGTTCCAAACAAGCACTCATAGCCCACCAGAACCAATACCCCAATAAACCAACACTTTCCCATTCTAATAACTCCATTTCCCTCACAAAAATACACCCTATATCCCTTCCCTAAGAAGATACTTAAAAATAATGCCTCCGGATTATAAATAATAAGTATTAATAATATATTTCTTATAAAATAAAAATTTAGATTAAGGAAGATACACTCTCAACTTCATAAATATTTATATTAAATAGAAATTAAGAGAGAGTCATCAACTTCATAAATATTTATGATGGAGATTGGACGAATAATAACACCTATAAAACATCCTAGCCAAAAATTGCTGACATGGTAGCACTAAAGCACACGTCAACAAAAATCGTTCAATTTCAAATTTTATATTAAATGAAATAAAAACTGCTAGTTAAGAAAATAATAAAAATCATACAAAATTATATATATATATATATATATATATATATATATATATATATATATATATATATAAGGCATTTCAGAATTAAAAATTTGGAATTTAAATTAATTAGAATAAAAATCCGGGTTGACAAAAGTCTAAATAAGAAAATCAATAATTACATTTTAAAAGTTTTAACTATATTATTTATATATATCGATTCTCTTCTCACAAATATGATTCAACATTAATTGTATTCATGTAGAACTTTACTGAAATATTATTATTTAAAAAATAATTTTGTTTATTCGTCAATCTATATTATAAATATTTCCTACTTATTCCATAGTCCGTCATAAGTGTTTCCTTGCATCACAACCTTCCTTAAAGAATGTCATTTAATACTCTGTACAAAATCATATATCAAATGAGACCATAAATCAAAAATCAGAAATTATATATTGGAAAATGTATAATTTTGATTCAAATTTTTCTAAATTTAAAATGTCTATATATAACTATATAATATTATAATATATAATTTAAATACAAATTATTCTGTGAGAGTTGTAAAATGGTATATTATTTTTCATAATTCATTTTCATATCTATAATATAAACATTTTAGGCTTATTCCATGAGCCTTCATAATTGATCCTTGCCCCACATGCCTCCTCAACAATATCACATTTAATGCTAATAAAATGAATTGATCCTACAAAAATAAAATAATTACTTATGAAGTTAACTTTTTTTTATTAGAACATTGACTTGGGTTGATTTGATATATTGACCAGATGATCAATTAGTTTGTCAAAATTATTAAAGTGTGCTTGTATTATCATATTCATTAGAGTCGTGTTGAGAGCGCGTTGATCATAATCAAACACAACTTTTATAGATTCTTTAGAAAATTGCCTCAATTTCTTCATTTATGTTCTCTATCCATAAGATGATGCATCATAAAGTCGATAAAAATTTTAGCAGAGGGTCTGCACACATAAACAATTTCATTAGCACAATAAATTGGTCACTCAAAATAATCTTTGTTATCATCAAAATAATTAGGGGTCATTATTCTTCAAATCAACTAGGTTCTAACAAATTTGGACTCTAAAAGGGTGAAGGTGCAAGTCAAATCAGAAGGAGATCAATTTTGGAAGATCAAAGATGTTTATTTACACAACAGATCATTATGCCTAGGGGCAGTGCATTGTGCCCCAATGCTTTTTGTGTCATGTATTGCTACCAAAATCAAACAATTGCGCCCAAAATTTCTATGAATGCGCTGACACGCGTTTTCAGGCATATTTTAGAGACTAGGAACTTGAAGATTACACTTTTAGAATCAAGATGTGAATATTCATTTCATCTTTTTTCTGTGTAATTTCATCTTCTCCATTGTTACTATGTTCTTAATCGTGAATTAAATTTCTCATTGATTGGAAATTAGTTGAACCTTCTTGGTCTAGTTTGTGAATTTGACATAATAAAATAAGTTAATTTGTTAAAATAGTAAATCAAACATTGCATAGTGAAAATGAGATGATTCAAATCCCTTAATCATTTTTCTCTTATTAAATTTTATCTATTAAATTTTAAGTTCGTTCAAAATTATAAATCAATTATAAACTTTTTGTTACCTAAGTGTTGACAACTTTGTTGCGTTCTTAAATTAATAACAATCTGCGGTTTTTGTTTATCACTATTATTATTGGAACAATTTGGTAAACTTAGTTGAAACCCAAATAATTGTTATGTTTTTGGTGTCGTTGTCAGGGATTATTGATTAGTTTAATTACAAAGAAAATTAGTAATACTTAGTTATTTTAATTTATTTTGGTTTATTTTATTTTATTATTAAAAAAATTAATTTATATTAGTATTGCATTTTCTTTATATATTTTAAAAAAATATGATTTGCTACTAACAAGTTTCTTTGAGTTTTGTAGCAATTGATGGTATTGAAGTTATACTTCAGTATCAACTAATGACTATATCCATATCAAGGTAAAGTCATTAGATAGAAATATTTATTTCATAAAAGATGTCATACAACAATTATCTCTGAGATATGATTTTTGTGAATTAACACATATAAATGGCAATTGTGAACTTTATGCATCTTATTATTTTTGTGGAAATGATCATCAAAGTGACCAATATGAGGAGTATGGTTTCATTTTATATATAGAGCAAGGAGAGCATCAAGTTCATAAATTGATTACAACTCTCAACCCAAAAATATTTTGAGTGATTTCTGCTTGACCAATCAAACTTTATTTAATAAATTTGATGTTCATTGTAAGAATCTTGAGGATAAATTAGTAATTGGTTTTGAAAAGAAGCTAGTTGAGAAGAAAATTGAACATAATGCTTGTGTGTTAGATGGAGAAATTTTGAAGAACAAAAAAACTGGCACAAAGGAAAAGACATTATGGCATGTAGGTCTTTATGCGACACCTGAGGCTCATTCTTTGGTGACTTTAGAGACATTTACAAGAGAGTTTTTATTCTTCTCAAAGGTATATATGCCAAATGCTTAGTTGTTGGGGCATGAGAACATTTTCTTCAATATGCCAAATACATGAGATTTCTATTCAAATGAAAGAAGTTAAAGATTGAAATGTTTTCTTGAGTCATTATCCTTCTTTACTTAAGTGTCGACATGTCAATCTATTGACGTAAAATAAGAGATTCGTGGGACACAACCCCTTAGTATTTATTTATTTTGCAAATGTATTAATGAATGAATTTTTTTCTCCCCAAGTTGATTTGATTTGAATTTGATGTGCTTGTGAGATTTTGTGCATTGATTTAGACTTTTATGTTAATTCATGCTCCATTTTTTAGAATTGTAATTGTCAGCTTGAAGACTTATATTTCTCTTTACATACCATCTGAGTTTTGTGCCTAAACATTTAACTTTTGTTTATTGTGTGATTTTCTGACATGTAGCGTATCTTAAGCACATGCATATTTTCTCTAAAGTTGTTTACTTGTAATTTGTGCATACATGGAGGTAATTTTCTTTTGTAAGAGTTTTCACAGCTAATGAATGATTAGTTGATGATTCTAATGGGAGAGTTGAAATTCTTGCTGGAATTCGAATTCAAAAATCTAAAGGTATCTACATTCATCAAACTATATACACCAAAGAACTTATTAAGATGTTTAAGATGAATGAATATAAATCTATAGTCACTCCCATGCATCTTATATGTTCTCTAATAAATATGATGCAAGTAAAAAGATAGATCAAAAGGTATACAAAGGAATGATTGACGCTCTTCTCTATCTGATTGCATCTAGATGTGAAATATTTTTCAATGAGTGAGCAAGATTTCAGTCAAACCCCAAATAATCCAATTTAATTGTTGTTAAGAGAATCTTTAAGTATTTAAAAGGTACTAATAACTGAGTCTATTTATAAGAAATATCTTGTATTGATTGTACTATTTATGACATATGACATGAATTTCAAAAAAAATATTCTTTTGACCTTTTTTTGTGCTTCATATTTTTCCCATAAAATATCTTTTTTGTCAATTGGAATGATCATACGAAGTAATCGTCAGAGAAATTCACATATAGATGCTTGGATAAGAGGCTTTGTAAGACCCATAATTTTAAAGTATACTTTATGTATTTTAATGGATTTTGGTATTGAACTCAGGGGCTTTTTAGCCAAGTTATTAATACTTTGGGAGTTTACATGACCAAAAAGATATTTTGATGCCCTATTAGAATTACTCGTCGATGAATAAACTAAATTAACTGCGGTGAATCTTTTACGAAGAATTTAATGCGTTATGGGTGAAATGGTAATTTAACAAATATCTAGATATTTTGAGATATTTGTTAATTATAATTAATATATAAATATATTTATATGTTTGTGTGGAGGGAAAAGAGGAGGAAATAGAAAGAAAAGAAATATAAAGGAAGGAAAAAGAAAGAAAGGAAAAGCAAAGGAAAGAAACACAAAGGATAGAAAACAGAACTTCTCGTTCTTCCTCTGCGCGCGAGAAACCTCTCCTCCCTTCTTATTCCATTTTCGTTTTCTTTGCTTCCTTTTGTTCAAAAATAGAAACCCAAGGTTGGTGGGTGATAGGACAAGGATTTCTCAACTTCACTCTTCCTCGTTGTTTCGAAAACGAAGAAAAACGGTATTAGGGATTTCAAAACCGTAAAACAAAAACCTCCCCGTTTCATCTAGATCTAAGCTTCATTTCGCGAAGAGATAGAAGGGAAGGTTGCTCACCACTATGCTACGGTGCTAGGGAACCAACTTTGGAAGCGACGTCGCGAGCGGAGATTTTACCAGATTTACTCACGGTACCGAAATCGCTCGTTAAAGCTGTCGTTAAGGTAATGGCTCCTTCCAAACTTTTAGTTTGCATTTAAGGACTTATTTGTGGTTGTGTGGAAAAGAATTTTGTTAGGGTTAAAGTGTTGATTTGGGGAAAATGAATCTAAGGCTTTATGGGTAAAATCTTAGAGTTAGGTTTTGGTGATATTGATGAATGTTTCGTAGAAAGTGAATTTAACTCATTTGTGTAAGATTTTGAGTAAATGAAATTTTATGTGTTTGAGTGGTATGTTGTGATGATTTGTGTTCATCGTATTTGACGTGTTCTTAATTAATACTGATGAAATTTGATATGTGTATGGTTGGATTTTGTGGGGAAATGAATTGATGTGTTTTGGTGTGAATCGTGTATCGAATTTGATAATATGTTGGAGTTTGTTTTGTGTGGAATTTGAAAACCATTAGAGTTAAATGAGTATTAAGAATGGGGAATCTCTTAATGTCTTTTTTACTTAATGTTTGTTTTGAAAATCGTTTAAGTTAAGTGAGAATTAAGAATGAGGAATCTCTTAATGTCTTGTTTACTTAATGTTCGTTTTGAAAATCGCTTAAGTTGAAAGAGTATTAAGAATGGGGAATCTCTTAATATTTTTGTTTTCTTAATGTTTGTTGTGAAAATCGTTTAAGTCAAAAGAGTATTAAGAATGGGGAATCTCTTAATATTTCTGTTTGCTTAATGTTTGTTGTGAAAAATCGTTTAAGTTAAATGAGTATTAAAAATGGGGAATCTTTTAATATATGCATTTGCTTAACGATTGTTGTGGATGGAGTCAGTATATGCTCATGCATTTTCATTCTTTTTGTAAATCGTGCAGACCCGTGATAAGTGGCACCTTGATAAATAGTACTTTGGCCTGTGATAGGCGGTACATTTATGGTTTACGTTTTTGTAAATTGTGCAGACCCGTGATAGGTGGCACCTTGGTAAATAGTACTTTGGCCCGTGATAGGCGGTACATTTATGATTTACGGTTTTTTGTAAATTGTGCAGACCCGTGATAGGTGGCACCTTGGTAAATAGTACTTTGGCCTGTGATAGGCGGTACTTTTACAATTTACGTTCTTTTTACTAAACCGTGCAGACCCATGATAGGTGGCACCTCGGTAAACGGTACGGGCCCGTGATAGGCAGTACGTTTATGGTTTACGCTTTTTAGTAAATCGTGCAGACCCGTGATAGGTGGCACCTAGGTAATTGGTACTCGGCCTGCGATAGGCGGTACAATTATGATTTACGGCCCTTCGAGGAGGGTTTTGGTTTGGAATTTCGAGTCCATGCATTTTGACATATACGCATTGCATTAGGGTACTTGGCACACGAGTCGTGTTTGATTCAAGTTTATGATTGAGTGTTTGAACTTGAGATGTCATTGTGATTGTGTTGAAATTGCTAAGTGTTATGTATTGAATATCGTGTGTAAGTATTTTGGATTGTAAAACTATTTCGAAACCCAATTTGTCGTGATGATTGGGTGGGAATTTCTAAATGTTAAGATTTGGAGTTGTGTATGAATGTGATTGAGTTAGTTTATGAATTTTTGGAAGAATATGCAGGGAAATCAATTTCCCAATCGATGTGATGAGTTGCAGGGACTTCGCCAATTTGGCAAAATTGATTTGCCAATCGATTTTATAATATATTTTTCAAAACCATTTAAGCAATCGATTTGAAAAACCATCTGGCACATGAGTCTTGAATCTCATACTTTAGTCCGTCTTGGAAGCGATGACACATGAATGGTTCATCAATCTCTTCACGGAAAAACCGGAAATGCCTCGATAGTGATTCAAACTTAGCCGCATATTCGCCCACGGTCATGTTCCCCTGATGTAGTTTCAGGAAATCATCACCCAGTTTAGTTCTAGTGCTCATCGGGAAGTATTTGCCTAAAAACTTCCTTTTGAATGATTCCCAGTTCACCTCCTCGTGAGCTGATCTCATCAACAATCTGGCACTCCTCCACCAGTACTCAGCATCTCCCAATAACATATAAGTGGCATAGTTGACCTTCACTGCCGCCTGACAGTTAATCATTTCGAAGATCTTTTCCACTTCTTGGATCCACTGATCCGCTTTCTCTGAGTTCTCATCCCCCTTAAACTTTGGAGGATTGTAACGACGGAAGTCTTCTAACCCTCTTGACTCCGCAGCACGGATCTCTCTTTCCCTCTTTTCGAGATCGCGTTGAGTCTTGGCAGCAGTCTGTGCAGCAACAGAAGCAGCCATGTTATTCATAGCCTCCGCCATCCGATCATCCCTATTGGCGTTGGCTCTCGGAACGTCATTCCTTCTTGGCGGCATGGTTTTCCTATAAAACCATCATCAAGTAGAGTCTTAACACTACTTCGAATAATTCCAAAAATAACTTCCGACCACATCAGCACATAATAATTATTCTGAACTAGTCAATACAAACTAACTAAACCGACACATGATCAGACAACAACTCCTACCCTACATTCTAGAAGTAAAGGTTCCACAGCCCCCAAAGAAAACCAAACCAAAGCTCTGATACCACAATGTAACACCCCGTTTTTCAAAGCAAGGGTGTATTTTTTTTTTAAAAAGAAATTAAAATACAACAGAGAGATAAATAGGGTAACACCTTTGGATACATATTTAAGTCCTTATAATTTACAAGCAGCGGAAGAAGTTCACAAAATATGTATTCAAAAGGTTTACATAACAAAAGTGGTACAGTCTTCCAGTTTACAATTTAAAAGCAACCCACAAGAAGGACACCCGTTCCCTCGGTTTCAACTTAGTCTGATCATTCTATACATAACCCAAAAAAAACTATACGCCTTGAGTAATCTCCACGCGCCCCGTGAGATTCTCCTATCGTAGCTCCAATCAAGCACTCCCATCCACATTCCCATCCGTAGGGTACGAACCAGTAGGATCATCCTGGCTCTCATCTGAGGGCAAAGCCCAGATTTCCACAATAGTGGTAAAGGGTCACCAACCGAAATTAACAGTTAACACATAACATTTAAGCTTTTCATGCACAAATAACCTTTTCAATTTAACATATATCTTGGAAGGATTTTCCACATGCTAAAAGTTCATGTCATACTTGCCAAATAAAAAATGAAATTAAAATAAAGTTCTCAATCCACCAAGTAATGCATAACTGACCAATACGTTGATAATCAATTGAGAAATCCATCATCTAACACAAAATAAGATTTCCTACTGTGCCAATCGATTGGGCAAATCGATTGCCAGAAGATTTTCAGTAAAAATTGAGCCCTGGACTTGCATCAATCGATTGGGGCAATCAATTTCGAGAAGGTCTGAGCCCCTGTATTGTCCAATCGATTGGGCAAATCGATTTCGTGAAAGACAGAGTCTCTGTATTGAGTCCAATCGATTGGGCAAATCGATTTTTGGAAGACAAAGTCCTTGACTTGAAATCCAATAGAATCCAATCGATTTACCAAATCGATTTCTTAAATGATTTTGAAATACAACTTACAAAATCGATTGGGTAAATCGATTTCGTGTAAAACGGGGCCCCTGTAACTCATCCAATCGATTGGGGCAATCGATTTCCCTGCATATCCTTTCAAAAATACATAAACTAACTAAATCATATTCAAACACCACTCCAAACCTTAACACTTAGCAATACCCATACAATCACCACGACATTGTGAGTTTCGAAAACGTTTTACAATCTAACATACTATCACACAATTCCAACATAACTCTTGGTACAATCAACACAATCACAATTTGATTCAAACATACTTACACATAGTTTCAAACCATAACACTTAGCAAAAATCATCACAATTATAATTTGCATCAACACACTTACACATAAGTTCAAAACATAGCACTTAGCAAAATCAACACAATCATAATTTGAATCAAACACGACTCGCGTGCCAAGCACCCTAATGCAATGCGTATATGCCAAAATGCATGGACTCGAAATTCCAAACCAAAACCCTTCTCGAAGGGCCGTAAATCATAATTGTACCGCCTATCGCAGGCCAAAGTACCAATTACCGAGGTGCCACCTATCACGGGTCAGCACGATTTACTAAAAAGCGTAAATCATAAACCTACCACCTATCACGGGTCAGTACGGTTTACCGAGGTGCCACCTATCACGGGTCAGCACGATTTACTAAAAGAAAAAGCGTAAGTCGTAAGGGTACCGCCTATCACAGGCCAAAGTATAACTTACCGAGGTGCCACCTATCACGGGTCAGCACAACTTACAAAAAAGTAAATCGTAAACGTACCACCTATCACGGGTCAATACAGTTTACCAAGGTGCCACCTATCACGGGTTCAGCACAATTTACCAATGAAATGCATGAGCATACACTAACTCCATTCACAACAATCGTTAAGTAAATGCAGCTATTAAAAGATTCCCCATTTTTAATACTCATTTAACTTAACGATTTTCACGCCAAACGTTAAGCAAACAGACATATTAAGAGATTCCCCATTCTTAATATACTTTTGACTTAAACGATTTCCACAACAAAACATTCAGTAAACAAGACATTAAGAGATTCCCCATTCCTAATGCTCATTTACTGAAGCGATTTTCAAAAACAAACATTAAGTAAACAAGACATTAAGAGATTCCCCTTTCTTAATTCTCATTTAACTTAAATGATTTTTCCAAAACAAACGTTAAGTAACCGAGACATTAAGAGATTCCCCATTCTTAACGCCCAGTTAACTTAAACGATTTTCAAAACAACGTTAAGTAACTAAGACATTAAGAGATTCCCCATTCTTAACGCCCAGTTAACTTCAACGATTTTCAAAACAAACTTCAAGTAAATAAGATATTAAGAGATTCCCCATTCTTAATTCTCATTTAACTTAAAACGATTTTCCAAAACATACATTAGGTAAACGAGACGTTAAGAGATTCCCCATTCTTAATCCTCGTTTAACTTAATGGTTTTTTTCAAATTTCCACACGAAACAAACTCAAACGTACTTCCACATTCAATCCGTAACTCACACAAAATCATTTTTCCACACAAACCACACAAAACACATCTCAAACATGTTATCAAATTCAATCCAAATCAATCAATGATTCACACCAAATCACATCAATCAACAATCATCAAGTAAGAACACGCCATGTACGATGAACACAAATCAACGCAATCATAACACTCAAATACATCAAATTTCATTTACTCAAAATTATACATAAATGAGTTAAATTCATTTTCCCCAATTCGATACACCAACCCTAATCAAATTCTTCTCCACACAACTACAGATAAGGCCCTAAATGCAAACTAAAAGTTTGGAAGGAGCCCTTTAGCTTTTTCGTCGATTATGGCACCGTGAGTAAATCCGGTAAATTTTCCGCTCGCAACGCCGCTTCCAAAATTGATCCACTATCACCGTAGCACGGAGGTGTGCAACCTTCCCTTCTATCACTTCTTGAAACGAAGCTTGGATCTAGAAGAAACGGAGGGGTTTGTGTTTGAATCTCAAATACCGTTTTTCTTCGTTTTCGAATCAAAGAGGGAGAGTGAGGTTGAAAAATCCTTGTCCTATCACCCACTATCAATTTCGAACTCAAAGGAAAGAAAAGAAAGCAAAAACGAACAACAATAGAGGAAGGTAGAATGAAGGTCACGCGAGGCAGAGGAAGAAGATGAAGTTTTCTGTTTTTCTTTCCTTTGCTTTTCCTTTCTTCCTTTTTCTTTCCTTTCTTTTTCTTTTCCTTTCAATTCCTTCCTTTCCTTTTCTTTATATATTCATTATTTATATAATATAATTAACAAATATCTAAAATATCTAGATATTTGTTAAATTACCGTTTCGCCCATAACGCATTAAACTCTTCGCAAAAGATTCACCGCAGTTAATTTAATTTATTTATCGACGAGTAATTCTAATCAGGCATCAAAATATCTTCTTGGTCGTATAAACTCCAAAATATTAATAACTTTGGCTAAAAAGCCTCTGAGTTCAATACCGAAAATACACCAAAATATATAAAATACACTTAAAAATTATGGGTCTTACATTGATTACATAATATAGTCTTTTACTCAAATGATTAATATAAGAGTTTCCACGCTTAGACAAATACATTGAAACATAAATTGTTCTCCATTTTGTTATCATCAAAATGAAATTAAAGTTCATTATGGAACATCAATCGGTCTAACATATTGCACATCAATCTATCTAACAAATTGCACATCAATCTTCCTGTTTGAACAACTTTTGTAAGTATATTATAATTAGTATTCAAACACATGTAACAACTGCTCTGAGCGCATACTAAGTCATTAAATGCATGTTTTGAAGGTGCAAACACGAGAAGGGGGGGGGGGGGTTGATTTAGAGGGAACACACAATAAAATTATAAATAATTTGACATGTATATTTATCCTCGTTCACTTTTAACTTAGCTACATCTGATACCCTCATTCAGAAGGCTTTAATCCACTAATTCAAATACCTTGAATTACAAAGCACCTGACCCTCCACACAAGTCTTCCTAAAGATCCTGACAACTCCAAACTTTTGAGAAACTAACCACCTTAAGTATCTATTTAAAATTTGGACTTCAATTTAGTCTTTGTTTAATTATAAATTATATTTTATTCAGATAGTGTTTGTAAATTCTTCAAATTGATTATGTTCGTAATTTGTTTAGATTGCATTTGTAAATTCTTTAGAATGATTTTGTTCATATTTTGTTGTAGATAATCTGTTGAGGCAAAAACCTTTTTGATGTATGTTTTAATGACAACAAACCTTATGGAATAAATAATTAAGTTTTATGAATGGTGGTCTACTAATGATTGCACTTGAGTTTTGTTTATGGAACATGAATTGCATTAGTGAACAAGCAAGAAGCCATTCACTTTATCAAAGTGCATAAGTATCCAATCAATAATGAAATAATCTCAAAAGGAAAGTATCATATATAAATCATTCAAGAGAATGATTATTACATCTTCAAGATAGCATCTTCATAAAGATGATGTTCAAATACATTCATACAACAATCAATGATCACACTATGCTATAAATCATAAGCAAGATCATTTACAAGAAGCAAGACCAAATATGAGAAACGAAGAATGTTATGGTTATTAAATAGAACAACGAAGAACATTCTGGACAGTAGTTTGAAAAATGAAGAATGTTCTCGTTTTTTACAACATTAATCCAAGAACATTCTGGTTTATGAAGAACAAAGCCTTCTGAAAATCAAGATTGATTCAAACTGTAATAACTCATCAAGATGCATGACAAATTCAAAGTAACTATCAGAATAATCAGAATGGAACACGCATGGAAACCTTGGACAAATTCATTCAACAAATTCATAATGACATAAGCAATGTATGAAGTTACATGTTTTGATACACAAGAGTAATGACTTAAAAGTACGATATGAACAAAAGAGAAAATACATCAGTGGTACACTTGTAGAACAGTTGGTATACAAACAGAATTCATATCAGAACAAAAACAGCAAACCACTTAAAAAAGATAATTTTCCACAATTTAAACTCATATTAAAGAGTATCAAGACTTCTCAAATCATTGGTGAAGCTAAGAACTCGAGATCAATGCCAAAAGGTGAAAAACAACCTCAAGATTGATCTCCAAATTGATGAGTTGTGAGCAAGGACACAATTGCATTGTACTTGCAATATTCTGCAGACATATCTGCATAAACCTGACTCAAAACAGTGCCAACTGAAACGTGACAACTCATTCACTCACTCATTAACGTTTTCCATGAAACCCAAAAGCAAAAAAGTTCTCCGTTTTGTCAAGAACGTTCTAGACAACAAATAAACACATGTTTAATAGCTTTAAAATATATCCGACACTTGAGAAGTGTGTCAAACGAATATACTCATTTTAAACTGAGTATTCAAAGCCTTTTAACATCTATAAATTGAAGGTCAATTGGAAGATGAAGGCAAGAGTTCAATTTACAAATCTACCAACACTTGTTAAAGTAACAAGTCAAAAAAACTCTTCAAGCAAATTCCAGCTCTCTTCACTATATCTTTGGATCATTATTTACTGAGTTTGTCTTTCGTTTATCCCAAACGAGTGTTGAGAAGTTTCAAGATCCCAAACACTTTTATCATACACATCATTTGTAACTCAAGTCTATCTTTTATGTTACATTGAGTGTGTTTGTAAAAAAATCCTTTCAAGGCTTAAAGGTGATTGTAAAAATCCTTTATAGGTTGAAAGGTGAAGATTGTAACAGATCAAGGTCGATCTCGACTGGTTGTGTAAAAACCAAGAACGTTTTCCGTTTTGAACACTTAGTGAAAAATCTCACGGTTGTGAGGATTGGACGTAACCCGTATTAGGTGAACCATGATATATATCTATGTGATATCTCTTCCCTTATCTATTTATTACTTTCATTCTGTTTGATTATCAAGTTAAATAGATAAGTTAAATTGTTGATTTTAACTAACTAAGAACGTTATCCGTTTTCTGGTCAGAAATCAAGAACGTTCTTCGTTTTCTTTTTTCACAATCAAGATCAATCTTGAGTTATTTTACCAAGGTTATCCTTAATGTTTAACATATAACAAGTACAACCAAATTTTTTAAAATAAGAGATGTTAGGCTTTTTTTACCTTTCCACCATTCATATGGTGTTTTATTCAATGTAGATCTAATATAGACTCTATTTTGAATATAACATGCAACATTAATTGCTTTAGCCCAAATGTGGTTTGCAACATTCATATTATTTAACATGATTCTGGCCATTCCTTGGAGTGATATATTCTTTCTTTCTACAACTCTATTTGGTTGGGGTGTTCTAGGAGTGGAGATGTTGTGAGAGATTCCATTTTCATCACAAAAACTTTCAAATAAATTATTTTCAAATTCTCCTCCATGATCACTTCTAATTGTTATAATCTTAAGACCCTTTTCATTCATTATTTGTGGGATTCATCCTTACTTCTTAAAATTATTACCTATGTCCACCTAGTGTAATCATCTACTATTACAAAGCCATATTTATTTCCACTTAGAGAGACTGTTTTCGCTGGACCAAAGAGATCTATATGTAAGAGCTCAAGGGGCTTTTGAGGTAGAGATTGAGTTCTTAGGGATAAAAGAGTTTTTTTGTTTGTTTTCCAAATTGACAAGCTTCACACATAATTTCAATTTTGAAACTAAGCTTAGGTAGACCTCTAACTAGTTGAAATTAATCTAAGGTTTGCATGACCTAATCTTTTGTGTTAAATTAGTTTATGTTCATTTACTAACATAAGACACTTAACCTCCTGTTTCTCTAGACTAAACATATTTATCTTATAAATGTTGTTTTTCATCTGACTTGTAAAGAGTACAAATCCATCCTTCTGACTAATTGCCTTACATGTTTTTTGATTGAATATAATATCATAATTATTATCACTTAACTGATTAATAATTAATAAATTATATTTAATACCTTTTTAAAAAATGACATCTTTAATAGAAGGGAAAATACCATTACCAATTGTACCTTGACCAATGATTTGGCCTTTTTGCTTTCCTCCAAAAGTCATTGTGTCTCATTTGCTAAAAGTTACTTCTTGGAACATAGAGTTTTCCCCCCATCATATGCCACGAGCATCCACTGTCAAGGTACCATGATTGGTATTTTAACTTGATTGTTGAGGACATCTGCAACAAGGATAATTTTGTTCTTAGGTACCCAAATTTTGTTGGGTCCTGGTTTATTAGTCTTGAAAGATTTCTTGTCATTCCTTGCATTTAACACGAGATAAGATAATTTGGAGTGACCTTTCTTAGAGAAAACAATACATAAGATATCATAGGGAATATACATGTGGTATTTTCAATTGATGTTGAACTATGATTGTTTTTTTGAGTTAGATTTGTAGTCTTAAGTTCAAAAATATCAGTTTTCAAATTAGCATTCTTTGTTTTAAGTTAAGTAATATCAGTTTTTTGAGTTTCATTTTTTATTTTAAAATCAACACTTTGATTCTTTAAAACGTTAACTTTTTCAGTTAGATTTTTATTTTATTTCCTAAGTATTTTTCAGTTTTAAAGACAGTTTGTGATTATTATTTAAAAAAAATTTATAGTAGTAATTAAATTAGATTGAGTAAAGTAAGAAAATATCTCAATTTCTTTATTTGCTGATTCACTTCCCAAGTCAAAATATATGTTGGATCTAGAGACAAAGTTGGTATGAGCCATCATAGTCAAATCTGCTTGTTCATTGTTAAAGGATTCCTCAAAATTATCCCATGAAGCCATCATACTCTTCTTCTTGGATATGAAATCTTTCCTCTAGTATTTCCCTTTCTCCATATTTGAACATTCTGACTTGATATGTCCAGGTTCATTGCATCCATAGCAAATGATGTTTTTCTTATCATATTTATCATGATTCCCTCTGTTGGATTGCTTGTAATATCTTTATGGGAATTTCTTCTTTTTGTTGTGCCATATCTTTTAAATTTTTCTGGATATGAAAGTAATCTCTTCTTCCTATGAGTTAACATTATGATCATGTAAATCACTATCCTCTGATTTTGATGTTGCCTTTAGAACCTTCTTTTACTTGGATTTCAAGGCCAGAATCTTGTTCTTATTCTTGGGCTCATCATATTCAAGATCAATTTCACGTGATCTGAGAGAGATGATTAATTCTTACTGATTTAAATTTTTCAGATTCTTTGCTTCTTGAATGGCAATGATCTTAGGTCTTCACTTTCTTGTCACACTCATAAGAATTTTCTTCACATGATTAACAGTAGTATAACTCTTCTCAAGTACCTTTAATCCTGAGACCAGGTTCGGGAATCTGGAAAACATTGTTACAATGTCTTAATCTTCTTCCATCTTGAACAACTCATACTTTTTGACTAGGAGGTTGACATTTGCTTCTTGAACTTGCTTGCTTCCTTCAAGGTCATAATAAGACTATCGTAAATACTCTTTGTTGTATCCTTGTTGGTGCACTTGTCAAATTACTTGAAGTTGATTGCATTTATCATGAATGTTCTGGACTTATGATGCATCTTGTACATCTTTTTCTGAACAACATTCACGTGCTTTCTTGGAATTTCAATGCCATCAATATTCTTCGTAGAAACAAAACCATCTTCCACCAAGTCCCAAAGTTCAGGATCTTGTGAAATATAGAAACTTGTCAACCTGTCTTTCCAATACTCAAAATCTTCTCCATCAAATAGAGGTGGTTTGTTGATGTTTTCGCCGACAACTTCTTTTCTAAATCCTGACATATGGTGCAGAAATATGAAAGCATAAATAATTTGATACGTAGGTTTATCCTGGTTTGCCACTAATTCAAATAATTGGATCCGTAGGTTTATCCTGGTTCGCCACTAATCAGAAGACTTTAATCCACTATTCAAATACCTTGAATTGCAAAGCACCTCACCCTCCAAGTCATTCTTCCCAAATAGCCTGACAACATCAGACTTTTGAGGAACTAACCACCTTGACCCTACAAGCCAAATCTTATCTTTACATCCTGACTATGACACCTTAAACCCCAAATTGATATTAATTTTTTTCAAATTTAATTTTTAAAATAATGAAATTCTTAAAATAAATAAATAAATAAACTTTCAAACATTTTCATTAAGGCAAAAAGTATCATGAACATGTCACATTAATCCAAAATCTCCATCAAACTTAACAACTCGAAATCATACCAGTAGAAAACAAAAACTTTTTTGAAGCATACATACATAACTTTAATGATAATTGTAAATGTAGTCCCAACACGATGTCACTATCAGAGCAGGAATTCCGAATTTAATAGATGTTAACAAAAAAAAAAAACATATAATAAAAGTCTTCAAGACAAGATGGCTTCCTCCACTCTGATGATACTAGTCATCGCCTGCAGCTTGCAACTTATATGCGTCCATCGCAAATGCCAAATACAAACAACGAGAAGTCAATTTCAAAATTATGTAACAGTATAAGACAAATGAGGAGAACACATAATAAGTCAAATCGGTTCAAACAGGAGAAACACTTAAGATCATCATATCAAAGGTTAATCTAAATCAATCACAATAAAGCAGTCAAAAGCTTGAAATGCTATCAATCCTATACTCTATACTTCTTCATCATTTGGTATCATTCTACTCTAAAGTACTTGGTTAGGAGGCATGATACTATGCCACTACAAGAGTGGACAGACAATTCATGAATGGCCCAGTCCTCATAGATCCCCTCAACTCAACCCGAGACACATATACTTGACACTCGAGGTACTTTTGTGTTGCACGGTAGCTCCTGGCCTTAGAGAATAACCCACTAATCCACTTAGGAATTCCCCACAAGAGGTACCTCCAAGGCCTATCAGTCTTACCTTATAGTTCGACTGTAGCCATCCACGATCAGGCTCATTTAGTTGTACTTTCCCAAATCCCTAGGTTTGTTAGACCCTCCCTATATGATGAAAAAATAATCCTAACTCCAAAGTCTACAACACATATCTCACACTTACTCGATCATCACAACTCAATAAGTTTCAATTTGAATTCACAATATTCATCATTATATAGGTATATCAATCAATCTAAATAAATTCCCAATATTTGGTTTACACTACTCACAATACCTAGTTCAGTCTAATCAATCACATAATAAGGAATCAAATAGGTGGCACATTCAAGTAATATCACAATTTCAAACAATTAACAAGAACACTCAAGTACATATCATTCACACAATAACAATCAACATAAGATTTCATAAAATCAAACATCATCCAATCTTTATATAAATAGATTTAAGGAAATTCTATATATTAGTTCTTGATCATAGAATTTGGGCACATGTTGAATTTCTTAGGCTTTTAGCTCAGTTTTTGGTATTTAGTGAGTTAAATGCCAAAATATATTTTTTTGGAAATTGGATTAAAATTATTTTTCAGAGAATAATTTATTTACATTACGAAGATTTTAATACTGGGCAATTTTGTTAAAAATATCTCTGGTTGCAGAAACTTTTATCTGTCAATTGAGTTGCGACGAGAGTAGATATTTTTATCAAAATAGTTTGAGATGTGATTGAAGTGATGTGGTGTAAGGGTACTTAGATAATTGTTAGATTAGTTTAATATACATATATATATTTTATTAATTTAGTAATATATATATATATATATATGAAAACGTGGGAATGAAAAGGAAAGTAAGAAAACAGAGAAACATAAGAAAATGAAAAGCGTTTCCTCCCTGCCTGCTTCGCGACCATTTCTTCTTCTTCCTTCTTCCTTTCACTTCATTTTTATTTTCTTTTTTTTTTTTTTGCATGAAGAAAAGAAATCCAAGGCTTGGTGGGTGAAAAAGAGAAGATTTCCTAGCTTCCTTCTTCGTCTTTGATTCGAAAACGAAGAAAAACGGTGTTAGAGGTTTTCAAAACCGTCAATCACAAACCTCCACTTTTCTTCGACATTTGAGCTTCGTTTCGAGAAGTGATAGAAGGGAAAGTTGTTGATCTCTCCGCTATGGTGCTAGTGAGCCAACTTTGGAAGCGACGTTGCGAACATAAATTTTATCGAAATTAATCGTGGTGCCATATTCGGCTGTTAAAGCTATTATTAACGTAAGGGCTCCTTCCAAATTTTTAGCTTGCATATATGAGGCTATGTGTGTATTTGTGGACAAGAAGTTTGACGTATTTGATGTGTGGTGGTGGAAAATATGTTTGAGTATGCTATATGTTGAATTTGAAAATCATTAGTGTTAAATGAGTATTAAAAATGGGGAATCGTTTAATATCTGCATTTACTTAATCATTGTTGTGGAAAGAGTTAGAGTATGCTCATGCATTTCATAGTACTTGGTGACCCCGATGGTACCATGGTGATAGTGGTGAACGTGATGGATCACGAGATGATGCCATGTGATCTGTTGGTTCATCTTATCCTTGCGGGGATTTTTGCGTCGTCTAGGTTTGTGAAAGACTGCATATTTTCAGTAAATCATGCTGACCCGTGATAGGTGACACCTCGGTAAACATTACTGGTTTGTGTTAGGTAGTACGTTTACGATTTATGCTTTTTAGTAAATCGTGTTGACCCATGATAGGTGGCACCTCGGTAAATAGTACTGGTCTTTGATAGGCGATACATTTACTATTTACGCTTTTTAGTAAATCGTGCTGACCCGTGATAGATGGCGCATCAGTAAATAGTACTGGTCTGTTATAGGTGGTTTGTTTACGATTTACGCTTTTTAGTAATTCGTGCTGACCCGTGATAGGTGGCACCTCGGTAATTAGTACTAGTCTGTGATAGGCGGTACAATTATGGTTTACGCCCCTTCAAGGAGGGTTTTAGTTGGAATTATGGAATTCATGCATTTTGGGCATATACGCATTGCATTAGAGTGCTTGGCACGCGAATCATGTTTGATATACTGTGATGATTGTATATGTATGCTCATTTGTGGTTGTGATTATGCCCAAATTGGTAAGTGCAATTGTTTGGATTAGTGTGTAAGTGTTGATTGATTGCAAAATCATTTAAAAGCTGATTTCTGGTGTTTTTTGCTGTTGTATTCGATTACAAGAAGGTTGTATTCAAATACAAATGTCCTGATTTTGCTACTAACATCTAAAACATCATTGTATTCGACTACAAGAATGCTGTATTCGAATATCAATGTCATGATTTTGCTACTGACTTGTGAAACAACACTGTATTTGATTACAAGGATGTTGTATTCGAATACCACAATGCAATGTTGTTAAAAACTTCATTTTTCAACTTTGATTATGCATGTTTGACATATGAAAACCCTTTCAAAGAGTATGCTAAGTTGAAAGGTTATTTTGTACATTAAAAACTTAAATGCTATGTGATATTTGTTAATTTGAGTTGGTGACCTTTATAATTATTGTGGAAATCTGGGATTTGCCCTCAGATGAAAATCAGGATCACCCGAACGGTTAGTACCCTAGAGATGGGAAGGTAGTTAGACATGCCTATCTGATGTTGTGTTAAAGGGAATCTTGCGGGGCGTGTGAAGATCACCCGAGTTTTATAGCTTTTTGTAGCATGATTAGATTAGAGGGTTGTACAGGGTTTAGATTTCTTTCTTTTGTGGATGTATTTATTTCAATTTGGAAGACTGTACCTATACCTTATATCGTCAGCTTGACTTTTATTTTGATGTGTCCCTGTACCACTTTTGATGCGACGTGGGAAGTTTAATTTCTTGGGACAGTACTTTTGTATAGATGTCTACCGAGAATACCCCAGGGATATGAACTATGTATCATAGGTTTCATAGTCCCGGTGTATTTTGATGTTTAAATACTTTAGGTTGTATTTCAAAAACTATTTCTGCTACTTGTAAATATTTGTTGACTTTTGTTGTTATATTACTGTAAGACATAGGCCTCCTTGATCATGATTTTGATATAAAGTCCAAACATACAATGAACATGCATTATTTGATTGATCTAATGGTTTGAATTGAGAAACATTTCAGGAACACATTCACACACTAAACACTTGGACAAAAACTTGGAATTCAAGCAATCAAACACAAATGGATGATATACTACAAGGCTTGAAGAATGATGTATAAATGTGTCTAGTGTTCATTAGGTAGACTTAATCATAATGATTTCTCACATGATATCTGCGAATGAAATCATAAAATAAGGTCTTAATCAATCAAGTAATAAATCAACTGATAAGTCAATTGATGAATCAATTGGGCAATCGGTTTTCTGAATCAGAATAAAAGTTTTTACTAAGTAAATCGATTGGGCAATCGATTACTTAAAGGTTTGTAGTGAAACCTGTATTCTGGGTTTAAATCAATCAATTGGACAATCGATTTGCACATCAATTGAGTAATCGATTTTGTGATTCACAGAACCAAGCTCGTGCTGAGTTAATCGATTGGCAAATCGATTACACAAATACTTTTTCATCAGACATGGGTTCTGTGATCAACGCAATCGATTGGACAATCAATTGAAATAAGTTTCTTAATTTGCAAGGTATGCACTAATCGATTAGGTAATCGATTGAAAAGAAATAAACTGGTTAATCATTTATCAGAAACATGTTGCATAATCGATTGACACATCGATTTCAACTAAAATAGCTGAGCTACTGTAACAAGCCAAATCGATTGGATTAAAACATTTGAGTCACTGTGACCAGTCAAATCGATTGACGAATCGATTGGAGCAAAATATCTGAGTCACTGTGTCCAGTCAAATCGATTGGCAAATCGATTGGAGTAAATGTTTGAGTTACAGGGAGAATTCAGCCCATTGCCAAATCGATTATGTCAATGAATATGAGTCGACTGAGTAATCGATTGTTTTGATCGTGTTGTTTGAACAAAACACCTATAATCGATTATTCAATCGATTCTGATATGAACTGAGTATCAGTTTCTGATTTATGCATTAAAAGAATCGATTAGCAAATCGATTAGTTAATATAGTTTCAAGATTCAAGAAAAACAAGATACGCGATAATCGATTGGGAAATCGATTAAGCTGGTTTTACACTTTAATAAAATCGATTGGGAAATCGATTTATCTGATGTTTTTCTGAATATATATAAACTAATTCAATCACATATTTTACATAACACAAATACTGAAAAATAACAATAACTTTTCTCTCAAACTCAAAACTGAAATACACTTGGAAAAGGATTGTCATAGCTCACTAAAAATACATTGGCAAATAGTGTGTGATATCTCTATTGTGATTGAGTCGAATCTTTTTAGTCTTCTTTTATTTCTTTTGTAAAAACAATCTCTGTAACTGAAAGTCTGGAAATCCAGTAGTGCAAACTGGTGGCTATCTTTGTTGGTGCTTGTGTTCATCAAGAAGAAGTCTCAACTTGATCTCGTGAGGGTTTGGCGAGTAACTCTTAGGGGTAAGTTGGAATTGTGATAGAATTGAGTTGGATGGATAGGCTGTGATCAAGCTAGAAAGTCTGTAAAACATACTCAAGTAAATTCTAGTGAAAGGCTGAAATCTGTTATAGATTTCAGGACTGGATGTAGGTTATCAAACTGATAGCCGAACCAGTATAAAATTCCTGGTGCATTATTTCCTATCTCTCTTCTCTTTATATTGATCTTGAATATTTGTTCTTGAATGTTTGTTTGTGAATTTCTGTCTTGATTAATCTTTTGAATAAGTATTGTATTTGTACTATTATCTTAACATACATGTGTATTTGAATCTTTGTTTCTGAATAATTTCTTGGAACTGTAATTGTTAACATGGTTAATAATTTTGTAAAAATTAGTGAAGTCATTTCATATAATTTTTTAATAATAGAGGCCATAATTTCTAAAAATTACGACTTAAATATTTTATCCAAAAGTATTTCTTTCTTTCTTTATTTTGATCTTCAATTTTTGTTTTGTTTTGAAAAACAATGGGATGTTACATTAGATTAATATTTTTAGCTTGTTTATAAACTTTGAATCGAATTTGAATTATAATTTTATCATTTTCATTTTAATTTTATTATTTGTATTTTGATTATTTCTCGTTCTGTAGGTCATAACTTGAAGGCTAACTTTATAAGATTTGTAAACTACATGTTTTTGATGACAACAAAACCACCGACTATGGACAATGCAACAAGATCAAAAAGAAGATCCATAAGCTTCATAATAAGCTTCAAATTAAAACCATAGATGATAAAATGTAAAGGTACATGATACTCACCAATAATTCAAGTACATGAGAACAAGTCACATTTATGCATGCATTTAAAATAGTGTCAAAAGTCCAAATCACATTAACAAAGCAGTTGAAAATCAGATTTTTGACTAAGTACATAAGTGTATTTGAATACACCATGTTGTATTCGAATACAACTTAAGTCAGAGGCAAAAATTTAAATGTTGTATTCGACAACAACAATGTGTAGTCGAATACACTTCAAGTCAGTGGCCAAAATTGCTATATGTGTATTCGACTACACATATTTGTAGTCGAATACAAGCTAAGTCAGAGGCTAAAATTCACTAATCTGTATTCGACTACACCAATGTGTATTCGAATACAAGATGTAAAATTTGAATTTTTTGAACGTTACAGAGACTTGTATTCGAATACACATATGTTGTATTCGAATACACCTGGAAACATTACAATTTTTCAGATCTGGGATGTCTCTAGAACATTGTAATTTTTCATCAAACCTCTTGGATCAATGGCCACGAATCTGAAGGGATGTTTTATGGAGTATAAATACCCCATAACTTCAGATAAAAAAAAAAATACGATCCTTGAATCAATTCATTGAACAACTTTGAACAAAATTCTGAATTTTCTAAGTACTTGCATTAGATTTTCATATCATTTCAAAAGGTTCTCAAGTACTTGAATTGCTATTGAGTTGTTTATCAATATACCACATATTAGACTCATTCAAACCTGATTGTATCATTTGTATAAATTAGTTTAATCTAAGATAGTGGTGTTCTATCTTAGAAGTATTGTTAGAAGTTTTGTAGCAAGAATCCCAGGGTGGGAGTTGTACTTTTCTAACAATTATTGAATTAATCTCTTGTGGTGTGCAAGAGGACTGGACGTACCCTTGGTTATAAGGGGAACCAGGATAAATCTTAAAGTGTCATTTACTTACTGCTGTTATTATTAAGCCTTGTTCTTAAATTCACAAAATCCAACTATCATATAACAAAAAACAGGAAAATCTACCTACACCTAATTCACCCCCCCCCTCTTAGGCGTACTTCTGTACTTACAATTGGCATCAGAGCGGGTTAAGGTAACTTACTCCTCGATCAAATACTCATGGCTTCTGCACAACCTGTTTTTAGAGATGGTGGTAGCAGTACCAAGCCACCATGTTTTGTTGGAGAGCACTACGATTTCTGGAAAATACGTATGCAAGCATACCTTGAAGCACAAGGAGATGACATTTGGGATGCAGTTGAAAATGGGCCTCACATTCCAAAAACTGTCATCAATAACAAAGAAGAAATTAAGATAAAAGATTCTTGGACTGATGATGATAAAAGAAAAGTGTTGTTCGATAAGAAGGCTAAGAATATACTGCAATCTGCACTAGGAATGGACGAATTTTTCCGGATATCTCACTGCAAAACAGCAAAAGAAATATGGGATACGCTGGAAATAACTCATGAAGGCACCATTGAGGTAAAAAGATCTAAACTCAACACACTATCACAAGAATATGAGTTATTTAGAATGCAGCCCGGAGAATCTATTCTAGACTTGCAGAAAAGGTTCTCCCACTTAACCAATCACTTGACAGCACTTGGAAAAGTCTTCACCAATGATGAATTAAATCTAAAAGTACTAAGATCATTGACAAGGGCCTGGCAACCAAAAGTTACAGCAATATCCGAAAAGAAAAGCCTATCCAAAATGTCTCTTTCTGTACTATTTGGAAAACTTCAAGAGCACGAAATCGAACTTGGAAGGCTAGAACAAAATGAAAGCCAAGAAAAGAAAACAAAAAATATTGCTTTAAAGACCGAATCAAGAGAACAAATCAAAGACAATGATTCAGATGAAGATGAAAATATTATCCTTCTTGTTAAGAAATTTGGTAAGTTTCTTAAAAATGATAGAACATTCAAAAAGAGAAGCTTCAAGAAGAAAGATAATTCTACATCAAATCAAAACTTCACTTGCTTTGAATGTGGAAAACAAGGGCATATTAAAGCAGAGTGCCCAAATCATGCTAAGAAGAATGTCAACAAAAAGAAAGACTTCAAGAAGGCATACATAGCTTGGGAAGACAATGAAGTAAGTTCATCTTCAGAAACTGAAAGTGAAGAATGCGCCAACGTTGCATTAATGGCCTCACATCAATCAGATGATGAAGAAGAGGTTAGTAATATAGACTCTCCTTATTATAATAAGACTAATAATGAATTAATTATAGAATACAATGATGCTCAAAATGCAATAAAGGAATTACTTATTGAATGTAAAAATCTGTGTAAAGTAGTATCAACACAAAAGAAACAAATCTCAAGTTTGCAAGAAAAAATTGATATTATGGAGAAAAATTCTGAAAAACTAAAACAGAATTTTGCATGCAATAAATGTGATTCCCTATCTTTCAAAATTGTGCAATTAAATAGGATAATAGAACGGTACGAAAAGGGACAATTAGGATTGGAAAATGTTTTAAATATGCAAAGATACTCAAATGACAAAAGTGGTCTTGGATACTCAAAATTTGATAAACCAAATTTGAACAAAACTATTTTTGTTAAAGCAAGTAGTCAATCTAATCAAGAAAAGATTATAGTTATGAAAAAGGATGATCTTTATAATAAGAAATTTATTCAAAATAAATCACATACATATGCTACTAATAGTAGATTTAATCATACTTGTTCTGATTGTGGTTTTCATGGTCATACACCTAATACATGTCATATTAGAAACATTAGTGTTCCAAAAGGTCATTACATATGGGTAAAGAAAGGCACTAACCATCAAGGACCCAAAGCACAGTGGGTACCTAATAAAGTTTGATTTCAATTTTGTAGGTATGTAAACAAGAGACTTCAAACATGTGGTACCTAGATAGTGGCTGCTCCAAACACATGACGGGTGATATAACAAAATTTTCAGCTTTAACACTTGAGTCAAAAGGACATGTAGTATATGGAGACAACAACAAAGGAAAAATTTTAGGCATTGGAAAAGTCGGTACAGCACCATCCCTCTCGATTGAAGATGTTTTGTATGTTGAAGGCCTAAAACATAATCTCATAAGCATCAACCAGCTTTGTGATAAAGGATACAAGATAGTCTTTAATAAAGATAAGTGCATCATCCAAAATGAAGATACAAATGATACTCAGTTTGTCGGTAAGCGTTTCAAAAACATTTTCATACTTAATTTTGAAGATTTATCCTTAAAAATAAAATTTCTTTTGGTAAGCGACAATAATGATGCTTGGCTACGGCATAAGAGATTTGCTCAAATTCACATGGATCATTTAAACAAACTGGTCAAGCATGATCTTGTTGTAGGCTTACCAAAATTGAAATTTATAAAGGATAAATTATGTGACGCATGTCAAAAAGGCAAACAAACAAAAAGTTCTTTCAAACCCAAAAATGTCATTTCAACCTCTAGACCACTACAATCGATACATATGGACTTGTTTGGTCCATCAAGAACCAAAAGTCTTGGTGGAAACTCATATGGACTAGTTATTGTTGATGATTACTCAAGGTTCACTTGGACCTTATTTTTGGCAAATAAAAATGAAGCTTTTAAGGCATTTAAAAACTATGCCAAGCTAGTCCAAAACGAACAATCTACCAAAATTGTATCAATTAGAAGTGATCATGGAAGGGAATTTCAAAATACTTCATTCGAAGAATTTTGTGAAGAAAATGGCATTTTTCACAATTTTTCTGCACCAAGAACACCACAACAAAATGGGGTCGTTGAGAGAAAGAATAGATCCTTGATAGAGCTTGCTAGAACTATGCTAGGCGATTCAAATCTACCAAAGTACTTTTGTGCAGATGCTGTAAACACAGCATGCTATGTCTCCAACCGGGTAATCATTAAGCCAATTCTTAAGAAAACTCCATATGAACTTTACAAAGGTAGAAAACCCAATATTTCTCACTTTCACATTTTTGGATGTAAATGTTTTGTGTTAAATAACGGAAAAGATAACCTTGGAAAATTTGATGAAAAAGCTGATGAAGGTATATTTCTTGGATACTCTTTATCTAGTAAAGCATTTAGAATTTTTAATAAAAGAACTTTATTAGTTGAAGAATCAATGCATGTAACTTTTGATGAAACTTACCTTATAAAAGAGGAAAATATTATTTCTTGTGATGATGATGTTTTTGAAAGCGATGACCCAAGCAACGAACTTCAAACTAATCAACCACAACAAGAAAGTGGAGTCAATATTGAAAGGCAAAGTGATGATCTTCCTAAAGAATGGAGAACCCATAGATATCACCCTATTGATAACATCATAGGTGATATAAATAAAGGAGTCACAACAAGATTGAAATTGCAAGATGCTTGCTTAAACATGGCGTTCGTTTCTCAAATCGAACCTTCCAAAATTGGTGAAGCACTTAAAGATGATCAATGGATACTTGCCATGCAAGAAGAACTCAATCAATTTGAAAGAAGCCAAGTTTGGGAACTTGTTCCTCATCCTGGAGATAAACACATCATTGGAACAAAATGGGTGTTTAAAAATAAACTAGATGAGAATGGCATAGTTGTTCGCAACAAAGCTAGATTGGTCGCTCAAGGATACAATCAAGAGGAAGGGATAGACTTTGACGAAACATTTGCTCCAGTTGCAAGATTAGAGGCAATACGTCTACTATTAGCATATGCTTGTTCCATGAATTTTGAGCTATATCAAATGGACGTGAAGAGTGCCTTTCTCAACGGATACATAAATGAAGAAGTCTATGTCAAACAGCCCCCTGGGTTTGAAGATTCCAAAAATCCCTCACATGTTTACAAATTGAAAAAGGCTCTTTATGGTCTAAAACAAGCTCCAAGAGCTTGGTATGACAGATTAAGCACCTTTTTATGTGAACGAGGATTTGACAAAGGGGAGGTTGATAAAACATTATTTGTCAAAATAGATAATGGTCACACATTACTGGTTCAAATTTATGTTGATGATATAATATTTGGATCAACCAACAAGGACATATGTGAAGAATTCTCTTCAATAATGCAAGGAGAATTCGAAATGTCCATGATGAGGAAATTAAACTATTTTCTTGAACTTCATATCAAGCAACTTGAGCACGGCATCTTCATCAATCAAGCAAAATACTGTAAAGAATTACTAAAGAAATTTGAAATGGAAAATTGCAAAGAAAGTACAACTCCAATGGGCTCCGGAACATATGTTTATAAAGATGCATCAGGAATTTCAATCGACATATCCAAATATCGACGTATGATTGGATCATTATTATATCTAACGGCCAGCAGGCCAGATATTATGTTTAGTGTCTGTCTGTGTGCAAGATTTCAGGCAGATCCGAAAGAATCACATCTTGTAGCTGTTAAAAGAATTATGAAGTATCTGAAAGGAACGACAAATGTAGGACTATGGTACCCCAAGGGTAGCATATGTAGCCTAGTTGGATACTCTGATTCGGATTATGCGGGATGCAAAACAGACCGTAAAAGCACCAGCGGCACGTGCCATGTCTTAGGAAATGCACTAGTGTCATGGTCTTGTAAATAGCAAGCTTGTGTTGCACTTAGTACTGCTGAAGCGGAATACATTGCAGCAGGAAGCTGTTGTGCCCAGATTCTCTAGCTCAAACAGCAATTACATGACTATAGAGTTGATCTTGGATGCATTCCCTTAAGATGTGATAACACAAGCGCAATAAACATCTCAAAGAATCCAATCATGCATTCTTGAACTAAACACATCGATATCCGACATCACTTTCTACGGGATCATGTACTTAAAGGTAATGTTGAGGTAACATTTGTTGATACACATAATCAATTGGCTGATATATTTACAAAACCATTACCAAAAGACACATTTTATAAAATCCGAAGAGAACTTGGTATTTTAAGTGAAAATGATCTTTAGCCATTGCATGATATACATAAGTTTGTCATATCTCTTATTTCTTGTTTGATTATTGTTCTTGATATATGATTTTTATGTATTACATGATACAATTTTCATAAAAAAAAAAAAAAAACTGAGTTTTTAAGCAAAACTGTGCTTATGTAGTCGAATACGACACTCTGTATTCGAATACACACGTTCCCAGATTTCCTGTATTCGAATACAAAGGATGTGTAGTCGAATACTCGTTCCCAGAAAATTGTGTATTCGAATACAAGCAGGTGTAGTCGACTACACCTTCGCGTTTTTGCCCAGATATAAAAGCTGATTCATGTTTTAGGTTTAGTTTTCTCTTGTGCAGTATTCGAATACAGCCCTAGCATTTTCTCTCTTCTCTCAAAAACTCATCCATCCTCATTTTACTCAGTTACCCATTCACCCAACCTAACATAATCCATTACTCTTTGCTTCTTTCTCATCATTACTCTTCAGATTTCTCCCAAAATCTTCCATTTTCTCCAAAACCCATTTTTCCCCAAAATCTCCTTTCTCACCATGGATGCTCGCAAACGAGGACCACGAACCAAGCTTGCAGCAGTAGGTCCTTCACGAAAACGAACAAGGAATCCTAACATCACAGATCTGCCCCGCTTCTACACTCACCGGAAGAAATTGATCGTTTTCGCACATTCTACTCTGACAAGCGCCTTATCGTTCCAAAATACGGTACCTTAGACTCTTTCTCTGACTTTAACTTTCCTAGGTTACTTAAAGCACGACATGTTGAAGCGTTTATAGGTTATAAAGGTCCTGTTTATCCAGACTTGGTTAGGGTTTTTTATTGCAACCTTGCTCAAGAGGGAAAACTGCTAGTCTCTCGCGTTAAGGGTAAAACAATCCGTTTAACTACCAAAACTATTGGAGAAATTCTGAATATTCCTTTTAATGGTGAAAAGTTTTGTCCAAATAAATTATGTGAATGGGGTGATATTGCTAAGTATGATGCATATGTCTCCCTTTGTCGGTTTGACAGACGCACCATGGAACAAAAGAGAGCTCAGGCCGATTCCAAGTATGCCCAGCAACGTTATGGTGTAGGAAATCTTACTGTTGATTATCGGCTTCTACATTATTTTCTTAGCTATATTCTGGTTCCAAAGGCGGGAAATTACTCCCAAATTTCGGAATTTGAGTTGCAAATTATGAATTTCATGTTTGAAGGACGTCAGCTTAATTGGGCATTTTTTGTGAAATCTATTATGTTTGGATCTCGTGAGGCAATCGGCTTACCGTATGCAAAAGAGGTTTCACGAATACTGGAACACTTTGGTGTGGACTTCTCTGATGAAGTGATGTTTACACCTACCAAAGAAAATATGCTGGATTTAGGTGTTTTGCCTAGTATGCGGATAGTATGGAATGAGGAGCTTGAAGCATTTGTGCATAAAGGTGATCATGGACAACCTTCTGATGTACAGGATGACAATGCTGGACCTTCAAACGTTGCTGCTCAAGGAGATGACGATGGCGAGGAGACTGCATCTGATGATGATTATATCTCCAATCAAATGCTCATGACTCGTTTTGACTCCTTCCAAACCTTCTTTCAAACTAAATTTGATAATTTGACCGCTTCAATCGACTCTCGCTTCACCAATATTGAAACTACTATTGCTCGTAATCATGATGCTCTATCTCAGGACATTAGTAGTTCATCCGACAAAATTGATCATCTCCACATTCCGACGGCTTTTGATTAAGTTCTTTAGTTGGCTTGTCTATGTACTACTTTTAACATTTTGCTATGTACTACTTTAACATTTTGCTATGTACTACTTTAATATGTTGCTATGTACTACTTTAACCTTTTTGTCTTATGTACTTTAACATTTTGCTTTATGTACTCTTGGTTTTATGAACTCATTTGTCCTTTGGATTATGGTATCTTGTGTATTGCTCTACTTGGATTATGGTCTATTCTATTATACGTGCACCTTGTATGTCTCTTTTTCTATTTTTCTTCTTCTTCTTTTTGATCATGTCAAAAGGGGGAGAAAATTTGGTGTTGTTGTTGCATTTCAAAATTTGTAGGTACTCCAAAAACAATTTTAAAAATCATCACCTACAACGGGGGAGTATGCACATATTACGGGGGAGAAATGATTTCAACTATACTCTCTTCACAACAACATTTTGTCATAATCAAAAAGGGGGAGAATGTAAACTACATGTTTTTGATGACAACAAAACCACCGACTATGGACAATGCAACAAGATCAAAAAGAAGATCCATAAGCTTCATAATAAGCTTCAAATTAAAACCATAGATGATAAAATGTAAAGGTATAGTTTCTAAAGTCCAAATCACATTAACAAAGCAGTTGAAAATCAGATTTTTGACTAAGTACATAAGTGTATTCGAATACACCATGTTGTATTCGAATACAACTTAAGTCAGAGGCAAAAATTTAAATGTTGTATTCGGCTACAACAATGTGTAGTCGAATACACTTCAAGTCAGTGGCCAAAATTGCTATATGTGTATTCGACTACACATATCTGTAGTCGAATACAAGCTAAGTCAGAGGCTAAAATTCACTAATCTGTATTCGACTACACCAATGTGTATTCGAATACAAGATGTAAAATTTGAATTTTTTGAACGTTACAGAGACTTGTATTCGAATACACATATGCTGTATTCGAATACACCTGGAAACATTACAATTTTTCAGATCTGGGATGTCTCTAGAACATTGTAATTTTTCATCAAACCTCTTGGATCAATGGCCACGAATCTGAAAGGACGTTTTATGGAGTATAAATACCCCATAACTTCAGATAAAAAAAAAAAATGATCCTTGAATCAATTCATTGAACAACTTTGAACAAAATTCTGAATTTTCTAAGTACTTGCATTAGATTTTCATATCATTTCAAAAGGTTCTCAAGTACTTGAATTGCTATTGAGTTGTTTATCAATATACCACATATTAGACTCATTCAAACCTGATTGTATCATTTGTATAAATTAGTTTAATCTAAGATAGTGGTGTTCTATCTTAGAAGTATTGTTAGAAGTTTTGTAGCAAGAATCCCAGGGTGGGAGTTGTACTTTTCTAACAAGTATTGAATTAATCTCTTGTGGTGTGCAAGAGGACTGGACGTACCCTTGGTTATAAGGGGAACCAGGATAAATCTTAAAGTGTCATTTACTTACTGCTGTTATTATTAAGCCTTGTTCTTAAATTCACAAAATCCAACTATCATATAACAAAAACCAGGAAAATCTACCTACACCTAATTCACCCCCCCACCTCTCTTAGGCGTACTTCTGTATTTACAAGATTAATCCACGAGTTCAGAGTTTCATCAACACCTTGAGATTCAGGTTACACTGTCAATTTTGATTCATGATCATATTGTTGTTTATTTGATTATATTGATATTTTGATTGCTTACATTGAATTTCAATAGGATTGAGTAAATTTATTAGACATAATTTGGTTTCGGTTTCTAATTTAATTGAATTATAATTTTGTGACGCTTGATCGTTAATTGTAATATTTTGATGATTATGATGCTTAATCTAATCAAAGAAACCAAATTCACATAGGATTGATTACGCTTGTTTAATCAATTCTATAGTCAAATAAGAATAGAATCACAAATTAGAAATTAAACTCATTGGTAGAATCTGTGATATTACTAAAACTCAAATAAGTGGATTAATCGTTTTGCTCATCTGTTAAATATAAAATCTAAAAAAAACCCCTTTTTAATTTCAATTTTCAATTCAGGTATTATTATTATATCAGAAGTCCTTGTGAAATGATTCGAGTTATTACCTCTATTTACATTTTATCAATTGTATGTGACTCGTGTGCGATAGGGGATCAGTTCTCACTATTACTCAATAGGGTTCGATCGTACGTAGTAAGCGCCAGATGAATATCTGGGGATTTTAGTATTCCTGTTCATCTCACATTAGTTGATACTCATAAAATCGAACCTCCTCTCACCCTTTAACTTAGCTGAAGATTTTTCCCAACGAAGTCAATCCGCTGATTTAATGTGTCATATCTTTGCCAACCACCGTCTCTAACAAAAAATTGGAACTTGAGTAGTTGTTCTAAGAAGCTGATGATAATATTAACTCTCATACTCTAAGAAAAAATTAGAAAATATTTCTAACTTGGATAAATCTTGTGACTAACGTTCGTTATATGGGAGCTTTCTATGATACGCTAATTTTGTATATATTTGACTAAATAAGTGATATAAATAATAAATATTTTATTTTATATATTTGTCTTTAAATAATAGTATTTTTAGTGTACATATTTTAAAGTATAAGATATTAGATGAGTCTACGTGTATATGTGCGTTCGTAGTTAATGCAATATTTTCTCGTATGTTTGACTAATGTTAAGTATGCACATAATTATATTTAATTTTTTTTTATAAATATATCCTATTTCAATTATTTATTTTAGAAAAAATTATCTTGAAGTATTAGTAATATTGCTATTGAGTTTCTTTATTTTCATACAATTATTATGGTATGATGATGTATTTTTATGTGATCATTTTGAAAAATGTTATAGTAATACTTATAGTTATTATTTTGAATATGAGTGTTTTGGTTAAAATTAGATTTATCTATGTTCAATAAAAATAATACTATGTTAAAATGAGTGTTTTGGGAGAAAAAGTTTTTAGCGTGGATTAGTAAAATAAATTATTTATTAAGGACTTTTAGAAATACTAGAAAATGAATTTTTGAATCAGACGACTATTTACACCTCTATTTTCTACATATGCACATTAAATTGGGCTGGTTGGGCTTTTCTTTCCTACACCTGCGAGTTGTTCATTACACCCTCATTTCTGCCTCAGACTGAACTCCCCTGTGTTGGGCCTTACAGACTGTTTACTCCTGCACTTCTCCATCTGCCATTTACATCCCTCAATATGCAATTAAAAACAAAAAGAACTAAAAATAAACATAACACATCAGCCGCAAAGATCGCGCGTCAACACCATCTTCCTCTCAAATTCGTCCCATCAATTCCTTGCTATTTTGAAACGATCCCAAACTCTATACCACATAAAATCGGCCACTGAATCCATTTTTGGCATCAGTTTTATCGATCGTGACTCCTTTCAATCAGAAACAGCTGTGTTTCTTTCCTTGGCTTAGCTGTTTATGGCCGATTCCGATTACCATGTTTGACGTCTCAAAAATGTAATATTATTAACTATTTTCTCATTTGTATTTTTCTGCAGTTTTTTCTCATCGTTTTGACTCCAATTTTGTTCCTAAACTTATTATAAATTATTTAATTTTTTTTATGCTCCACATAATTTATCAGTCACATCTCAACGATTTTTGTGACTCTTCGTTTACTCGGACTCGCTGGACGTGGTCAATCTATGGTTGTTGTTGAAAATTTCCGTTGATTCTGTGTTTGAGAAAGCGTCTAAATAAGGTAAGGGGGTGAGAGGACGTTTGAATTCATGAGCATAATATATTGTGAGATGAACGGGAAAACTGGATTTCCCAATAATTCATCTGGGGCTCGCTACGTACAGCAGTAGCCCTTTGAGAGATAAATTAATTAATGCAAAAATATTGGGATTGTGAGATTAAAATGTTAAATAGAAATGTTTATAAGATGTTGATTGATTTAATTTTGAATAATTGTGTGGTATTTGATATTTGATATTGTTGTGATGTTGGATGTTGAATGAAATTATGTGTATATGTTTGATTAGACCAATTTATGTGATGTGATAATAAAAGATAGATGCATTGTATGACATATGTTTATGTGATGATAATGATGATGTTTTATTGATGATAGTGATGTTATGAAATTTTGATGAGTTTATATGATGATCATGATTATGTATGATTAATGATGTTATAAAATTGTGATGAGAATATTGAAGTACCCCGTGGTTTATGAGATAGTGATGATTCCTAAAAATGATGCTCTTAATGGAGTAGTCTAAGCTAACGAGGGGAGAAAATATGAAGATTATTTTGTCATCATATAGGTAGAGCCTGACAAGCCTAGTGATTCAGGGGAAGTACAACTGAATGAGCTTGATCGTGGCGGTCTGCTGTCGAGCCTTAAGGCAAGATTATTAGACCTTGGAGGTATTCGGGTGGGGAATTCCTAGGTGATTTGGAGGTAGCACTCCAAATGTAGGGAGCTAGCACGCATGTCACGTATATTTGTCTCAGGTTGAGTTGAGGGGATCTATAAGGACAGGGCCAACTTGAATTGTCCATCCACCGGGATGGTGGCATAGTATCAAGCCTCAGAACCAAGTACTTCAGAGTTAGAATGGTACCACATTGTGAAGTAGAGTCTAAGCTCATGCATAGCATTGCATTTTCTTGTGATTGTTTTGTTGTGATTAATATGTATTATGTGTGATAATAATTTCTGCAATAATTTGATGTTACAGTGAAGTGTATTGATTTTTCTTAATTTTTACTATATAATGTGATGTTTTTCCTTGAAGAATGTTTGTGTAATGATATGATTTACTGATGATTAATTGTGTGTTCCTCTTATTTATATTATACTATCAACATGATTTCAAAACTCACCTCCTTCGTTGTTTGTGTTTGACTGGCTTGGCCCTGCGTTTGCAAAATCGCAGTTATTACAGGTTAATGAGTATTGAAGTTCAAGTTTGGGAGAAACGCCGCTCTGATAGGTGATATCGAGAATTAAGAGTTGTAATGTGTATTTTACTTATGTTATTACAAATGACTTTTTATATGAAAACTTAGTACGAGTAAGTCTTGGGAATTAAATCAAGAGATTCTAGTAAAATAAAGTTCATTGATATTATTTTTATAATTGAGGAACAAAGTTGAATTGTTACATGTGTATTTAGAGAAACGTGATATCCTAAATTAGATATTAACGTTTTTATTTTCTTTAACAAATTTTCTTTATCCGCTGCAAGTTTTCTTTAAATAATTTAGTATATATTATTATAAATGTGATTTTGGGGTTTAGGGTGTCACAATAACAATAGAAGTAGAAAAACCAATCACAAGAAAGGGAGTTTGAATTGTGATCACTTTTTAAAATTTAACTCTTGCACTTAACTTTAATTAACTCAAGAACAATCTTGGTTGAAGTAAGCTAACCTTTAAATGTTTTGGATATGTTATTTTAAATAAAAACAAAGATATGTCTTGATTCACCCAAAGTGGGCTACGTCAAGTCCTCACAATCTATGAGATTTTCACTAAAGTGCTCACCACCAAAACGTTCTAGCTTGCACTATGTTTCTTAATCACACCTTGCTAAGTTACAACATTAAAAATTCAATTTTGAAAGGAATTTTGACAGTCACCTTTCAAACCATAACTGATTTTACATGTGCTTTTCAAACTAGGAAATATTTTTACAACATACTCAATTTAACACAAGATATAATACCTGAATTATAAAATTATTTGTGTGATAAAACGTATTTGGGATCTGAATACTACTCAACTCTTGCTTGAGATTGTCCAAAAATATAGAGAGATAACTAAAGTTTTGCTTGAGAAAAGAGCTTTACAACTTGAGCTTAAATGATCAAGTGTAGATTGATTGCTTTGGAAACTCTTGGATTTTCCTTTTGATTGATCTTTCTTTTATAGATAAAGAGAGGTTTAAAAACTCATATTAAAGTGGAATATAACTGTTAGACACACCAGCCGAGTGTCATACATGATTTAAAACAATCAACACATGTTTATCTTACTGCTCATAACATTTTTGACAAACCCACGTTTTTGCTTTTGTGTCTAAACAAAAACGTTAATATTTGGGTGAGAGTGAGATGTCAACTATCATTTGGCACTGTGTGTGATCAGAATTATGCCTAGCTTTTTGCAAAACAGTGATAGTATAGCGTACTTGTGTCCTTTTTTCATTGTTTATAGCTGATCAATTTGGAGAACAGTTTTCATCATTTAGACCTTCAATTCGAATCATGTAATTTTTCACTAGGATGCACTTTAGGCGTATGGTCGAGCAAATTGTTGGAATTTGTTGTTAGTTAGAAAGGAACAGAGATCGACCCCGATAAAGTTTGAGCCATTTCAAAAAATGTCTCCCCCAAGTACAAAGAGAGAGCTTCACGGTGAACTGATTTTCAAACTTTTGTGAAAGAACCAAAAAGTTGTGTGGAATGAATAGTGCCAAAACGCATTTGAGAAAATCCAACAATATTTGCAAAAACCACCAACTCCAATCCCTGGCCTATCTTACAATTCTCGAAGGGTCCATAGGATGCTTGTTAGGACAACATGATAAAACAGGAAAGAAAGAGCACATCATCTACTATCTGAGTAAAAATTTACAAATGTACAATGTTAAAGTGTACTTGTTGTGTCTTAGCCTGGACAACCCACTGCTTGAGGCAATACATGATTTTCCATGCTATTAATTTGACATCCAAGATGTACCCAATCAAATACATTTTCGTAAAAGCCTGCTCTCACAGGGAGGATTGCTCGCTGGCAAGTGATGTTATCAAAATAGGATATTACCTATGTTACTCAAAAAGCCATTTAAGGGAGCGCCTTAGCTAATCATCTTGCTAACCAACCTAATGATGATTATCAATTGGGGTTGTTCTAATATCTCCAAAAAAACAGTTCATAACTATCACAATGCGCTTGTGTTTCGATTGTACCAATAATATGGCAGAACATGAAGCTTGTCCCATTGGAATTTTAGTGGCTTTGGAATCAAAAGAGAAATTTCCGGAAGTATATGGAGATTCAACCCTAGTCATTAATCAACTTAACCAAGAATGGGAAACTCGAGATAAGAAGTTAATACCTTATTTTATCTACATAAAATAATTGTCTTTACAATTTGACAAAATCACATTTCACCATGTCCCTCGAGAAAACAATCAATTGCTGATGTTTTGGCTATTTTATCCTCGATGTTCCAAATAAGTCAAAACCATGAATCCCATCAATTAAAATGGAGAGTCGAGATCATACTTCCTACTGCCACGTAATGGAAGAAGAAACCAACAGGAAATTGTGGTATCACGACATCAAACATTATCTGATACATAGAGAATATCCTCCCAGAACATCGCGGAATGAGAAAAGAACTCTTGAGGCGGTTAACTGTGAGCTTTTTCGTGAGCGAAAATATTTTGTATAAGAGGAATCATGATATGGTAATCCTCAGACGTGTTGATTTCAATGAGGCGAAAGAAATTCTACAAGATATCCACGATGGCTCTTATGGGATCCATATGAACGAACACGTCATGTCTAGAAAGATACTTCAGGTCGGGTAGTACTGGTTCACCCTAGAAAAATATTGTTTTAATTATGTAAAGAAATGTCATAAGTGTCAAATATATGTTGATAATATCCATGCCTCACCAATGCCCCTGAACACCATTTCAGCGCCTTGGCCATTCTCAATCTGGGGCATAGACATCATCGGAATGATCGAACCGAAAGCGTCAAATTGACATTGCCTCATCTTGGTGGTAATCAATTACTTTACCAAATGGGTAGAGGTTGTTTCGTACGCCAATGTAACAAAAAATGTGGTAGTCAAATTCATTAAAAGGGAGTTAATTGTCGTTATGGCCTACAAAGTAAGATCGTTACTAACATTTCTACCAATATGATAAACAAAATGATGGATGAATTGTGTGCCACCTTTAAAATTTAACACCACAACTCGTCCCCTTACAAACCAAAAATGAATGGCACAATTAAGTCAGCAAATAAAACACATCAAGAACATTATTTAGAAAATGGTTGCAACATACAAAGATTTCCATGAGATGCTACACTACGATACACACTTCAATTGGGGAAACCCCCTTTTTCCCTAATATATTGGATTGAAGTTACGCTACCAATTGAAGTAGAAATCCCCTCGCTAAGAGTATCAATAGAAGCTAAACTAGAGGAGTCAGAATGGGTACAAACTTGTTTCGATCAATTGATTTTAATTGAATAAAAACGGGTGGCAGCCTTATGCCATGCGAAATTATATTAGAAAAGACTGAAAAAAGCATACGAGAAAAAATTACGTCCTCGAGAATTTCAAGAAGGAGACTTGGTGCTGAAAAAGATCTTACCCATTCAAAAGGATTATCATGAGAAACAGACCCCAAACTATGAGGGCCCATACGTCGTGAAGAAAGCTTTGTCATGTGGAGCTTTGATCCTCACGAATATGGATGGAAAAGATTTAGTCTTCTATGTAAATGCAGACGCCGTAAAATAGTATCATACTTAAATATTGAATTCCCACTAAGTTGAAAACCTGAAAGAGGCAAACTAGGAAAAACTTAGGGTACAAAAGAATGCTAATGAATACTTGTTAGGTTGAAAACCTGAAAAGGAAACCTAGGCAAAAATTAGGGTATAAAAAGATAATAATAATGAATACCTTCAATTTGAAAACCTGAAAGGGCGACCTAGACAAAAATTAGGGTACAAAACAAATATAATAAATATATGATAGGTTGAAAATTTGAAAGGGCAACCTGGGAAAAGAAGAAAAAGGATAAGATCAACAATATGGATCGGAGTATGGCACAAGAAGTTAGTATAATCTACCTTTGAATTATTAATAACCAAGTCGGGTCTTCCACCCATTTCTTTTCTTTTATCTTATGTAAATTCTTTTTTTACGACAAATATTGAATCTCAATATTTTGATATATACTTTTATCATTTTTATAATTTAACCCTCTTTCCCGAATGCATCATATGATTATCATGTACTGGAAAGTAAAACATATACCATGCCTTGATATAATGAATTGAGATAATGTAGAAGTTGTTTACAATACAAGGCAAACAACAACATGAGGTCGAACTTACACTAACAATATTAATTTTTCTTTAAAAAAAAAAAGAGAAAGAAAGAAAAACAAAAAGGAAAAAAAGAAAAGAGGACAAAAGAGAGATAAGAAAAATGTATAAGTGCTTTTCTCATTCAAGAATTGAATGGCCGTTTGAGAAAACAACCCGCATGTTGAAGCCGGGAAAATTACTCGCACCCGGAGCCAAGAAAACGATCTGCATCTTGATGCTCGGAAAACAACTCACACCTGAAGCTGAGAAAATGACGCGCATCTTGAAGTTGGGAAAATGACTTGCACTCGAAGCCAAGAAAACAAATCGTATCTTGAAGTTATGAAAATGGCTAATACACGAAGCCGAGAAAACGATCCTGCATGATGAACCTGGGAAAATGACTTGCACCCGACACCGATAAAATGACATGCATCTTGAAGTCGGGAAAAAAACTCGCACACGAAGCCAAATTGACCCACATGTTGAAGCCGGAAAAATGACTCGCACCTAAAGCCGAGAAAATAACCCGCATCTTGAAGCCGGGAAAATGACTGGCACCTGATGCCAAGAAAACTACTGGCACCCGAAGTTGAGAAAACGACCCGTTATTAAAGCTGGGAAAATGAATCGCACTTGAAACTGAGAAAACGACACGCATGTTGAAGCCGGGAAAATGACTTGCACCCGAAATTGAGAAAATGACCCGCATCTTGAAGCCGGAAAAAATGACTCGCACCCGACGCCCAGAAAACGACCTGCATGTTGAAACTGGGAAAACGAATCGCTCCTAAAGACGAGAAAATGACATGTTTCTTGAAGCAATGACTTGCACCTGAAGCCTAGAAAATGACATATATGTTGAAGCCATGAAAACGACTCGCACCTAAAGCCGAGAAAATGAACCGCATCTTGAAGCTAGGATAACGAATCACACTTGAAGCCGAGAAAACGATCCACATGTTGAAGCCAAGAAAACTGCTCACACTTGAAGCCGAGAAAACTACACGCATCTTGAAGTCAAGAAAATGATGCGCATATGACGCCGAGAAAATGATCCCCATCTTGAAGCCAGGAAAACGACTCGCACCCGAAGTCGGGAAAACGTCTCCCACCCTTGATGTTGAGAAAACGACCTGTATCCTAAGTTGGGAAAACGCCGTGCATGTTGAAGCTGTGAAAACGAATCGCACCCGAAGCCAGGAAAATGATATGCATCTTGAAGCTAAGAAAATGACTCGCATCTGAAGCCGAGAAAATGAACTACGTCTTGAAGCCGGGAAAACGACTCGCACTTGAGGACAAGAAAATGACCCCCATGTTGAAGCTGGGAAAACGACTCACATATGAAGGCGAGAAGATGACCCATATGTTGAAGTCGGGAAAATGATTTGCACCCTAAGTCGAGAAAACTACACGTATCTTGATTTTGGGAAAATAACTCGCACCTAAAACCGAGAAAACGACCCGCATTTTGAAGCCGTGAAAACGACTCGCACTCGAAGCCTGAAAAACGACTCGCACCCTTGAAGCTGAGAAAATGACTCGTATCTTATGACGAGAAAAGGACTCGTATCTTAAGATTAAAAAAAAAATCAATTATTATGATTATGATTTAACTGATTGTTTCTTAAAAGGGGTTAAAATATCATATCTTAAGTGATTTTGGTAGGTTTTGAAAATATTAAAAACTATCATAATGATCATTAATGAGAATTATTGTCTTCCAAAAAATTTAAACCTAATTTCTAACTATAAATAAGAGGAAAATAAAACTAAAAGTGGAGGGAGAAAAGTAGGTAAAAAAGATTGGAAACAAAAGCAAATAAGAAACTTCTCTAGTGTGGTAAATATTTTTTTTCTTTTCTCCATGTCTATTTTTGGACATTGTTATTGTTATAGAGTTTTTTTTATTATACTATGCACATAGGATATAAATAAAAGTTTTTTTTTTTATTTCACGATCAAATTTTGAAATTAACTAATAAGAATCAAGTCGATTGTAGTATGATAATCTACTTCTTTATCAAATTCGTGATCTCTCCTCTTTATTTTATTTTCTTTCTTGTGCGTTAGATCTTACAAGATTTTGTTATTACCGCTGCCAGTCCGCACCACATATGTGCTGCCAACTCGCAAATTTACTCTTGACTCTTTATCCTTCACAGTTTGTAATAGTCAAAAAGTAGTAAAATTATTTCGTTAAATAAAATGATACACAAATCAATATACAACACATCACTTCTATTATTATTATTATAATTATTATTATTATTAACACCATCTTGTTATATATATATATATAGATATATATATATATATATATATATATATATATAAAGTAAAATTAATAATAAAATCGTTCAACACATAAATATTTTCTACCTAATAACTACGTGTGTTTTGATTTCCGTATTACACCTAGGGATACGTAGGAGCAAGGTCTTTCCCTTGTCAAACCAAATTAATAAAAAAAAATGTTTTTCCTTCTTTTTTTTAATGTAAATAATTTATTTTTTTTATTATTCTTTTTGGAGTAAAACTATATAATTAAATAAATAAATAATATGTATACGATTTATCATAGGATAACCGTTTTAACGAACGTTGTAGGGATGTAATACTTTTCCTACTTGTAATCGACTACCGAATTCAAACTTTTTGTTCAAAATCATCATTTTAGGTTTTATCCAATTTTTCCTTTATTAAAATAAAACTAGTGGTGCCTCCTTTTTCGCAGACAAATCGAACGCAATAGCCACGATCAGGCACAACTCAGTTGTACTTTTTCGAAATCTCTAGGCTTGTTAGGCCCTACCTTTATGATGACAAGATAATCCCTAGTTCAAACAAATTACATCCAAATTCTTCCCTCGTTGGCCTAGACTACTCACTCCATTAAGAGAACCATCATTGGCACATGTTGAATTCATCACTAATATGCATTTCATGATATTCATGAAGGTGTTAACATTATACGTCAACAAGTACAAATCTTCAATGCATATTTCCACAATTATGTATTACATTCAAAATTTATCATCATAATACACAAGCTCCAACAATACAGGATTTTCACTCACATATAATAATACTAGATCATTCACACACACCACGTCAATTGCAATGCAAATAATTATAATTCATAACATTGCTTATCATATAAGAATATCAATGGTAGATATAAATAAAACACATAATAGGTCAACTACACAATTCTACAATAGTTCAACTATCATATGATTTTCAAAATCAAATCAAACAACACCCTATAAAACTTTCTAACTCGTATTTTAACCTCATTAAATTCAAGTTTTCTCATTGGTCAACTATTACTCATAAGGCTTCAACTGTAAGTAGCGTGTCTCAAATGAATTATGGGAAATACTATTTTTTCGTTCATCTCACTTAATTTACACTCACAACTTTGAACTCTGTAAGACCCTTAATTTTAAATTCTAATTTATGTATTTGGGGAAATTTTGTGCTGAATTTCTGAGACTTTTTAGCCAATTTTATGGCATTTTGTGAGTTAAATGCCAAAAATATTTGTTTAGAGACCCGAATAAAATTATTCGTCGATGAATAACTTTATTTAATTACGGTGAATCTTTTGGCGAAGAAGAAATTTTCTGAGATGCAGCATTTTTCAAAAAAATTCATCTGCCGATAGAATTGCGGCAAGAATAGATATTTTTCTGAAAAAGTAATTTGTGATGTGATGGTGACAGGCGTAATGATGATTTTTTATAAAAATATCTAGATATTTGTAAATATCTAAATATTTTTTTAGACATTTATTATTATTATTTTAATATATATTATATATATATATATATAAACTTAAGAAAGTAAAAAGGAAGAAACAGAACTCAGCCTCGCGAGATTCTCTTCTTTCTCCTTCTCTATTGCTAAGTTTTTCTTTATTTTTTAAAACCCACAAATAACAAAAATCTTTACTTTTCTCTTAGATCTAAGCTTCGTTTCGAGAAGTGACAGAAGAGAAAGTTGCTCATTGTCACGCTGCGGTGCTAGTGAGCTAGTTTTCGACACGACGTCACAAACTTAATTTTTACCAGAATTAATTGCAGTGTCGTAATCGCTTGTTAAAGCTACAACGGAGGTAAGGGCTCTTTCCAAACTTTTAGTTTGCATTAAGGACATTATTTGTGATTTTTTGGAAAAGAAACTTGATGTATTTGATGTGAGAATTTGTAGAAAATGAATTTAATGTTATTATGTGTGATTTAATGGAATTTAAATTTGAGGATTTTTGAAAATAGGTGAGTTATGTTTGTATTATTGAAATATAATTGAGGTGTTATATGTGTGTTGTGGAATTGAATTGATTGTTGTTGGTGTGAATTGGCGGTAATTAAATTTGATGAGTTTGAGTTACGTAATGAGTTATTTTCAAATAAATGAGTTTGATCTGAAAAAGTTCAAATTTTAACTAAATTAAAGAGTTTGAGCAAAAAGATAGATTGAAATTAAAAATGGTTAGAGTTTAAAATGTTACTCTTTTAATTGCTCTTTGATTGAGTTTAAAAAGAAAAAAAAAAGTTTAGAGTATTTTAATAACTCAAAAATTTTGGTGCTTTAATAGTCGAGTGTATGTAAAATTTGGGCAATATTTGTTTTATTTAGTTTTAAGTAAATAATATAGATTATTTGGTTTTAAAAGTTTGGTGTGTGAGGAAGATTTATTTTTCGGAATTTTGTTGTGTTTGGATTAGTTTTATTGTGAACAAATTGTTATAAATATTCATGTTTATGTAGTTAGCTCCTTGAGTCTCGAAAAGAAATCGAGATCGTTGGCACCGAGTTAGCGGTGGGGAAAACTCTAACATATTAATGTTGTTGTGGTGATTTATGGTTGAAAATTTTGGAGATTGAATATGGACGATTAATGTTTGAAAATTATAGTGACTCATGTTTGGTGAAATTGATGTGTTCATAATTAATATTATGAATTTTAAGAAAAAATTTATGTGTTGATTGGTGGAAAGAGAATTTAATTCAATTTATGTGTGGATTAGTGGAAAATAAATTTAATTTAATTTGTGTGGATTGAATTTGGAAATCTGATTTATGTGTGTTTGTGGAAATTGAAATTGGTGTGAATAAATATGTTTGAGTATGCTCTGCGTTGTATATGAAAAATCATTAGTGTTAAATGAGTATTAAAAATGGAGAATCTTTTAATAGCTGCATTTACTTAATGATTGTGGTGAAAAGAGTCAGAGTATGCCCATGCATTTCATAGTACATGGTGACCGCGATGGGGCCATGGTGACCATCGTGACCGTGATGGGCCACGGGATGATGCCATGTGAATTGTTGGTTCATCTTATCCTTGCGGGGATTGTCGCGTCGTGTTGATCTGTGAGAGATTGCACTCTAGAATATACTGATATGTGAGCGATTGCACTCTAGAAAATTGTGCTAGTCTGTGAGCAACTGCACACTTGTATGTCGTGCTGGTCTGTGAGAGACTGCACACTAGTAAATCGTGCTGATCCGTGAGAGATTGCACCTCGGTAATTAGTACTGGTCTGTGAGAGGTTGTACAATTATGATTTACGCCCCTCGAGGAGGGTTTTGGTTTGGAATTATGGAATCATTCATTTTGGCATATACGCATTGCATTAGGGTGCTTGGCACGCAAGTCATGTTTGTTATACTTTGACGATTGTATATACATATTCGGTTGTTGTTGTGATTTTTCGTAATTGCTTTGAGGTGTGAAGGTTGGTTGATTATGTTTTGATGTATTTATGTGTTCATAATTGATTTAATTAATATTCGATGTGTGATTGAGGTGTGAATTTGTGGAGATTAATTTGGTGTTAATTATGTGTTCATAATTGATAATATTAATGTTTGAAGTGTTGATTGATTCAAAGCCATTTTAGAATTGAAAATCTGTATTTTCTCAATTGTATTCGGCTACGACAATGCAGTTTGTCAAAACTTCATTTTTCAACATTGTTTATGCATTTTTGGACATAAGAAAACTCTTTTGAGGAGTATGCTAAGACGAAAGGTTCTTTTGAGCATTTGAAAATACAATAATTTTGCTATGTGATATTTTTTAATTTCGGTTGATGACCTTTACAATTATTGTGGAAATCTGGGCTTTGCCCTCAGATGAGAAACAAGATCATCCTACCGGTTAGTACCCTGGAGATGGGAAAGTAGTTAGTCATACCTGAATGAAGCTGTGTCACGAGGATCTTGCGGGGCACGTTGAGATCATCCGGGTTGTGTAGTTTTTGTAGCATGATCAGATTAGGTGGTTGTATAAGGACTAGATGTCTTTCTTTTGTGATTGTATTTATTTCATTTTGGAAGATTGTATCCATGCTTAAACTGTTTGATGTCTTTTCTTTTGATGGGTCCATGTTCCACTTTTTTATGTGACGTGGGGAAAGTTAAAATTCTTGGGGCAGTGCTTTTGTACAGGTCTGTCGAGAATACCCCAGGGGTATGAGGTATGATCGATAAGCCTCATAGCCCTGGTGTATTTTGATGTTTGAATATTTTGGATTTTTATTTAAAATAAAAATTATTCCGCCGCTTGTAAATATTTGTTGACTTTGTCGTTATGTTACGACTTAAATATTTATCCAAAAGTATTTTCTTTGTTTTATTTCTTTGTTTTAAAAAAAAAAATACACTCGTGCTGTTAAAAATTGGGCAGGGTGTTACAAACTCACTCTCACCCCATACCTTAATTTGACGCTTTCATATAAGATATAAGGACCATAGTAATTTTCAACAACCATGAGATGTTGACAACGTGCAACAAATATGTCCAAAAGCATCGACGAATTTGTAGAGTCATTGAAACATTGCTGATAATTTATGTGGGTCATAAAAATCATCGTTACATAATTAATAAAAGCAGTAGACGAATAAACATATTCAAAATATCGTGAAACAGGTTATTAGAAAAGGTATCACCGACTCATAGGAGCGTCAACAAGGTTCGATGTCAACTTCACCATAACACACAAATGATTAGTGGTTCTTGAAGGTTTCGACGAGAGGAATGCAAAAATACTATCAGTTTTTCAGGATGATGAATGTGTTGGCCGGAATTCGACAACACAGCTGCGACGAAGGTGAAAGAGTTTTTTTTGAAGTATAACGGTTGGTGATTCCAAGCATAAGTAATGGAAGAGGGTGTTTCATGGAGTTCAAATATGATCTCGCTTTTCATTGGTGATAGTTGTGGTGGTCGTAATCTTGATGAAAAGGAGGAAGTGTGATTTTTACGAAGACTAATAGGGCATTTCAATTTGTGATTCACAACGGTCACAAATGTAGTCTCAGTTTTGCACCACACCCACTATAATGGTAATGATCGAAGGAAGAAGAAGGAGAAGGAACAACTATGTAGTGACATCTTAAATGAAGAAGATGAAGGCACATTTCTCGATCCTTCCTTTTGCTCTTTTTTTTTTATCATTACTATTATTATTATTATTATTATTATTATTATTATTATTATTATTATTATTATTATTATTATTATTATTATTATTATTATTATTATTATTATTATTATTATTATTATTATTATTATTATTATTATTATTATTATTATTATTATTATTATTATTATTATTATTATTATTATTATTATTATTATTATTATTATTATTATTATTATTATTATTATTATTATTATTATTATTATTATTATTATTATTAT
>JBBPBR010000008.1:32606943-32618373 GCA_037974775.1 Cicer pinnatifidum
AATAATGTTCTCCTTTTTTTTTTTACAAAAATTCAAAAAAATCATCAAATTTTTCAAACAAAACGCATAAAATTCATTATCATCTACAATAAAATACAAATTTAATCAAATTCATATCTTAAAACTTGAAATAAACTCATATTTTCATTCTTTATTGGATGTTGCTGGAGATGAAAATATTAGTGTATTTGAATATTTGAGTTATGGATTTGATAAAATTTTCATTATATTGAAGATGATTATTAATTTTATGGGTTTCGATTGAAAATTTTGATGATTTTTTTGAATTTTTGTATAAAAAAGGATAACATTGTTGAAATTTTAAAACATAAAATATCAAATTGTCACTTAAATTTAAATTAAAGGACCAACTCGGGAAAAAAAAGATAAAAGACTAAAACGTTACCTGGAATTAAGTTAAGGGACCATAGATGTAATTTAGCTTATTTATTAATTATATTAAATATATTTAAGTTGATATTATGAATAGTAAATAATTTATTTATATTTGTTTGTTGTGTTTGTTTTATTTTCATCACGGAAAATTAGAGACAACTATTGATGAAGAAGGGACACTTATCAATAAATTGTTCAAGTTCGTTGTACGGAACCTTAAATTGAGGCAAAGGGTGAGAAAGTTCAATTTTCTGAGTATAATATCATGTGGGATGAAAGAGAACGAGTTAATTCTTAAAGATTTATTTGGGATTTACCACGTACTGTTGAGTCCAATTGAGTAATAATTAATTAAGAATATATGAATGATAATAGTAAGACTAAAGTATGATTTAGAAATCTACAGAATTGTTGTAAATTAATTTATGTAAAAATGGCATGATATTTGATTTTTGTGAAATCATATACTAATTGTTATTGTATGGATGATGTATATTAGAATGTTCTTGTTTACTTGAATGAAATTACGACTTTACCTGAATGCACTACTTACATGATTTCTTACTTTATGATTGATATAATTTGAATGTTCATTGTGACTTATGTGCATGAAATGTTGAGACTTGATTGAGACTAACTGATATACATATTGATGTATTTTCTGATGAATATTGTAGAATGATTGATATATACAAGGTTGTAAATTTTATGAATAGTGTGCAATTCATGTTGAGAGTTGTCGAGTTATGATCATCAAATAAGTATGAGCTAGATGTTGGGAATTTTTGAACTAAATATTATTTTTGTATATAGAGAGGATTCAACAAGCCCAATGATTTAAGAGAAATATAACTAAATGAGCATGGTCATGGAGGGCTACAGTTGAACTGTAAGGTAAGACTAATAGACCTTGGGGTATCTTTTGTGGGAAACTCCTAAGTGGATTATTGGGTTATTCCCTAAAGCCAGGAGCTATCGTGCAACACATGAGTATCCTAACAATTGCATATATGTGTCTTGGGTTGAGTTGAGGGGATCTATGAGGATATTACTATTCATGAATTGTGGGTTCACTCGTGTGGTTGCATAATATCAAGTCTCATAATCAAGAACTTTAGAGTACAATGGTACCAAATGATAAAAAAAGTATATAGTATGGGACGTGCATAACATTTCATCTTTGTGTCTGTTTTATTGTGATTGATTTGGATTAACCTTTGATATTATGTTCTTAAAGATTTTGAAGCTATGTTATGATGTGATATTGTGCCAATTTGATTACTTGGATGTTCTTCTCACTTATCTTATACTATTATATGATTTTGAAACTCATCCATTGTTCTTTTTGTTTGGTGTTTGTGATGTATGCAAATGAACCATAAGTTGCAGTTGACGCCTACTACTCTTGGAGTGTCGAAGAACATTATATTTTAAAGACTTTTTTTTAAATATTTATGTCGAAGAACATTAATGTCTTTTTATTTTGAGAATTTTCACTCTGATAGTGAAATCGGGTTATGATTATTTTATTTTTATTGTACTAAACTTATTTACGTTTATTTTGAAAGAACTTTGGTATCTAATATTATGACTTCGAGTTGTTAAATTTGATGGATTTTTTTTAAGGATTAACGTGATGTGTTAAGAGATTATGTGATACTTATTACCTTTTAAATATTTTGAAAGTTCATAATTTTCTTATTGAGGAATTTCACTTCTAGTTGATAAAATACAAAAATATTATTTTTGAGTTTATGGTATCACACATCCTAGTGGGTTATGTGGGAATATTTGATTTTGATAATGCATCATCATGTCATGACATATGCATTTTCATGTACGTTGTCTCTGTGGCAAATTTATTTTTTCTATTGGTATGGATGATTTTGTGTGTGGAGGTTGCCTTAGTGGTAGATGTATTGTTGCCATTGAGATGAATGAATTTGTGTGTGGAAGTTATATCTAGATCATATATACTATTGCATTTGTGTGGAGGTTATCTTATACTATTACATGATTTTGAAACAAACTCATCCATTGTTGTTTGTATTTGCCGTTTGTGATGGATGCAGATGAACCATAAGTTGCAGTTCATGCCTAATACACTTGGAGTGTCGCAGAACGTTATATTTTGTAGACTTTTTTAGGTATTTATGTCGATATTATTGTTGAATATCTTTTTATTTTGAGAATTTTCTCTCTGATAGTGAAATCGGATTGTGATTATTTTATTTTTATTGCACTAAACTTATTTATGTTTATTTTGAAAGAACTTTGGTATCTAATATTATGACTTCGAGTTGTTAAATTTGATGAATTTTTTAAGGATTAACGTGATATGTTAAGAGATTACGTAATACTTTTTACCTTTTACAAGTTTTTGAAAGTTCACAATTTGTTTTTATTGAGGAATATCACTTCTATTTGATAAAATACAAAAATATTATTTTTGGGTTTATAGTGTCACACATCCTAGTGGGTTATGTTGGAATCACTACGTGAAAAATAGGATTTTACAATGCTTTTTTTAACCAATTTACCGCGTTTTTTTTTAAAAAAAGCGCTGTGGAATTGAGCGCTATAAAAGATACAACAGCGCTTTTTTAAAACCAAAAAGCGCTATAAAACATATAGTATATTGCGCGCTTGTTATGCACATTTTACAGCACTTTTTCAAAAAAGCGTTGTAAAATATGCACACATTATACGCATTATTATGCACCTTTTACAGCGCTTATTAAAAAGAGCGCTGTAAAATATGCACCTATAATGCATATATTGGGTGCACATTTTACAACGCTTTTTTGAAAAAGCGTTGTAAAATGTGCACCTTATATATGCATTTATGTGCACATTTTACAGCGCTTTTTCAAAAAAGCGTTGTAAAATGTGCACCTTATATATGCATTTTAGTGCACCCTTTACAGCGCTTTTTCAAAAAAGCGTTGTAAAATGTGCACCTTATATATGCATTTTAGTGCACCCTTTACAGTGCTTTTTCAAAAAAGCGCTGTAAAATGTGCACCTAATATATGCATTATGGTGCACATTTTACAGCGCTTTATTAAAAAAGCGCTGTAAAATATGCACCTAATATATGCATTATGGTGCATATTTTACTGCGCTTTTTCAAAAAAGCGCTGTATGCTTTTTTTTAAATAAAAAAAACGTTGTAAATTAAATTTTTGAAAAGCCCTTTTTAGTTTTTTATGGCATTTGTTTAGAAAGCGTTGTGTTTTCATCTTTTTTCCAAAATTATTTTCATCCAGAATCAGTTCACACAACAACAAAACATATTCAAATACATATTTAGAATCAGTTCACACAATCAGTACACAAAAATAGAACTATATAACTTTATATATTCATTTACAACAGAACATTCAGATACATATATATAACTTAATTAACAACATATACATTGGACATTTATTGTACAACAACACATATCCATATACATGTTCATATATTGTGTCCTATTCATATACATATAACTAACAGAATACACATAATATAATGCTACCACATAATATTCAGATCCCTTGCAGCATGCTATTTCTCAGAAAATCAAATAGTTTTCATTTCAAGCACATATTGACACCAGTCTTCCTTTAACTCCATTAGATCTTTCTCAGAGTATGATGGACAGGAATTGTCAAAGTACTGCAATATAAAAATTGAACATATTAAGTTAGTATCAAATATATAGATAATTTATATAGGAAAATTATATAATGAAAATATCGTACCGTTTCTAGGATAATAGTTTGATTCTTGTCAACAATCTCCTTCATGAATCGCAATACATAGTACCCACATTCGATGTTGTTAGTTTGACGAGGGCACTATAAAATAAAACATGTGATGTTATTTGTGCATTGATCGTAAAGACATATATTTGTAAACGAAAATTTAAAGGCATAGATTTCAAACCTTTAATGGGATCCATGTGATGTTATTAGACTTTTGTTTCGACACTGTAGCACCTCTTTGAGCTCGAAAAACTTGTAAAGCACTATCGAATGAATAAATGTGATTATTATAGCATTAACAAACACATTATATATATATATATATATATATATATATATATATATATATATATATATGTAAGAAATAAATGAATATTACTTATGTGTTGAACATAGTCTTTATATCGGAGTGATTGTTGTAATTGCCATGCAAGGGATCCAAATAGTATATAACTTCAGAGGTCGCATTGATTGCAAATAGAATCCAATGTGCCCTACAACAACAAAAATTTTGTTGGCAATTTTGTTTACACAACTAATAAATTAAGATCTCATAAATTAAAAAAAGTTATAAATAAATAACATATAATTACGTACCTTGAATTATATGGTGCAAAGAACAATTTATCCTTCTCTATATTTCCTAATAACATATCTACAATGTAATTCTTTACATTTACTGGATCGAGTTTGCACATCGAAAGCTTATGCGGAGACAAGAATGAGTATCTATTTGACAATCGGCGAGTGCACACAACCTTCTCATACAAAAACCTTCAATAAAAATTTCAAACTAGATAAATTACTAATAAATTTAATTAATTACCAATAAATGCAATTAAAAGTATTTTTACCTTATGTAGAAGCTGATGACAGTAACACTTAGCTCCTTATGGTTGAGAAGTTTGTAAATGTGCTCCTTTTCGAGAAATTCTTCATACTCATCTCTGAATATAGCTTTATTCATTGTTATGATGCGTGAATCGTCGTTGTTGCCCATGTTCCGTTTTACTTGGATGTCAAGACACGCCCCGTATTTAGCAAGGCATGGCTGACTTATTTTAGGAGCAGCAGCAGGAGCGACCAATCGTCCCCGAACTAGTTTTCTAGCTGCAACTTTGGCAGCTTTATTACCCTCCAGCTTTTGTAGTTTGCCAGCGCTATTACCCTCCAATTTTTGAGGTTTGCCGGCTTTTTTTTGCTGTACGGGTGGTTTATTTGATTGGATCTGAAAAAATGAGGTTAAATGTTAGTTTATTGAATCTGAAAAAATGACAAACCTTAGGAAGTAAATGTGACAAACCTTTTCGGGAGATGTAATTGATTCGTTTCTAGGAATCTTTTTATCATTCCCTTTAGGCTTTTTCAGCATCTAAATATAAATGTGAAATTAAAGTTAGGAGCGGAAAAAAATCAGCAATTAAATATACGTATCAATTAAACACACATTTCAATTAATTAAATATACCTTATCGAGGGCAACAAGATATGTGGGCCATGCCACGTAACTACCAATTGCGTCGCCCAAAAACTGCATATCTCCATCGTTGTCTGGTATCGGCAACGGTGCAGTTGGTTCCAAAGCAATAATTGGTGATACTTTGACATGGCCCGCTGGGATCGGTGTGTTGTGTAATACTTCTCCCGAAGTATTGTACAATTTTCCCTTTCCGACCTTCCGCTGAGTAGGGGAGCATAAGTATAGCACGCATGGAGTGACACCCTAAATCAATGGTTAAAACATAAGTATGGTTAATATATAAGTATATTTAACACATAAGTAATTAATTACCTCGAGAAGACTTTTGAGACCGATCTTGCAACTCGCGTTTTCACTCTCCATTTGTTTTTCATGTTGGAGCTGATCCGGGATTTGCTTGTCTTTGTTCGTCTTCACCAAAAGTGCCACTTGCTCTGTAAGGAGTTTGAACTTCTCTAATACTTCCTCATTGGAAGGATTTTGGCGCTTCTCTTGAGTAAAATAGCTTTTGGAAGTTACGCCAAATCCTTTCCCCCTAACCCGACCGGAATACTCAGGAACATTAAACACTTTTCCCAGATGTCCCTGCAGCTAGCTTTGTTGCCCTCTTGATTTTCAGAACTTTGTTCGATAGTCTCCTAAAATACATGTAGGATTAAAAAGATAAGTTCAATATCATTTTTAAAATACAATATTAAAAAGTATTCAAGTGATAAAATACAATATTAAAAAATATTAAAGTGATAATATACTTACACAAAGTTCTATTACTTTTTGGACATTTTCATTGTCAACCACTTCGTCTTTATTTACACGAGCTTCCTTCCACAATATATGATGACCCAACGGTTTATCAGATAGGGTTTCTTTTCGCTATTCGTTAAGATCATAAACAAAATATTAGTTAGAAACTATAGTTTATAACACAAATTACTTCAATATATAAAAGTGATGTTTAATTACTTACAAGTTTTTGCTCAAGACATGCATATCCCATACGTGATTTTTTGTATGGGTGGGTTGGATTTCATGCCCTTTTGCGATTTGCCTTACTAATATTCTATAAAAGAAAATAGCAATTGTGTAAAAATTTAAAATACGATACGAATATGAATAATAAAACACAAATGCTAATAAATTAATCACTTACGACAAACGCGGGGTCCGAACGTTTGGATACAAATGCACTCCATTCATCATTTGATATGTAATGTTTATATATTCTTGGAGCTTCAGCATTTGTATTTCCTTCTCTCTCTTTTAGATAGAAATTAGAGAGGTGAGTTCTAAATCCTCGGTGGATTTTCTCTGCAACTCTCAATACATAACTCTTTCTCCCCTCATCAAGAACAAAAGAAGTCTGCAAGCGAAATAAAGATATACTTTTGAGTAAGTAAAGTATTTCAATGAAAAAAATTATAAATGACAAAAGAGTCGATCAAAAAAGTTACTTGAATGTCATTCTATAGTATATCTTTGGCATCCTTCAACGCCTTATCTCTCCAATCATCAATCGTAATTGGGATATTTTGACAAACAACAGCCCCAATGTAACTTACAAACATGGAGCTGTTGGGGTCAATTGGCTGACCACTCTCATTTGCTAGGACCATTTGCTAGCCACCTCAATCGCTGTGAAATTGATACAGGGTCTATATCAAACTTCAACTTTATGTGATTTTTTAACCATGTTATAAAACTTCGATTGTGCTCTCGAGTTATCAAATTTTGATTCCTATTCATGTTCAAACGAGATAACTGATCCATGTGTATTGTAACATACGGTTGAACCTCATCATCATTGTGCAGAACATACAATTGGGATTGCTCCCATTCTGTCCTTGATATAGTCAGTAGTCTCCTTCTAATTATCCCTTCTCCTGATATTCTTCCCAAATGAAGAGACATGGGAAGCCCTATGGATTCAACATTGGACAAAAATTCAGTACAAAATTCAGCAGCCTCTTCAACAATGTACCGTTAAGCAATACAACCTTCTGGTCGATTTCTACATTTTACGTACCCTTTTAATATTTGCATATATCGTTCTATCGGATACATCCATCTCATATAAGCTGGCCCACAAAGTTGTGTCTCCTTAACCAGATGAACAGTAAGGTGAACCATTATATCAAAAAACGAGGGTGGGAAATACATTTCAAGCTCACACAAAGTAATAACAATTTCCCTCTACAATGTTGGTAATTTCTGAGGGTCGATCACTTTACTACAAATTTCCCTGAAGAAGAAACATAATCTAGTTAAGGCTCGTCAAACTTTTTCAGGTAAAATGGAACGTATACCTATTGGTAGCAAATGCTCCATTAGAATATGACAATCATGGGTCTTCAAACCTTTTAACTTGAGGTATTGCATACAAACCAAAATTTTAATGTTTGAAGAGTATCCTTCTGGAACTTTAACTTCGTGTAGAAATTTACATAAAACTATTTTTTCCTTTCTATATAGAGTATGAGCGGCTGGAGGTAGATATGTGCGGTTTCCTTTCTTTACGGGACCCAATTCATTTCTTATTCCCATATCGACCAAGTCCAATCTTGCGTTGATGCCATCTTTAGACTTTCTTGGAATATTGAGTAACGTACCAATAACACTACCAAATACATTTTTTTCAATATTCATCACATCAAGGAAATGTCTTATATACAATGACTTCCAATATGGCAATTCAAAGAAAATTGACTTTTTCTTCCACCTAGTTTTGACCAGATCTCCCGCAAAAGGTTTGCAAAATTTATTGTCAAACCTTGTACTTTTTCAAGTATTTGATATCCAATCGGTGCTAAAGGAGCTTTACCTTCCTCTGATTTTCCATTGAATGCATTTCTCCATCCACGATACTGATGACTATAAGGTAAAAATCTACGATGTCCAAGAAACACATTCTTCTTACAATGTTTCAACCGCATCCAATTTGTACTCTCTTCACATATAGGACATGCACACTGACCTTTAATGATACATCCTAATAAATTACCATATGCTGGAAAATCATTAATCATGCCGAATAACATAGCCCTCAAAATGAAACATTCTTTCTTATACCCATCATAAACTTCCACACCTGTCTCCCACATAATTTTTAAATCTTCAATTAAAGGAGTCAAGTATATGTCAATATCATTCCCCGGTTGTTTGGGTCCAGAAATTAACAGAAACAACGTCATAAACTTACGATTCATACATAACCATGAAGGTAGGTTATAAATCAACAAAATCACAGGCCACATGCTGTTTGAGATGTTTTGAAGACCATGTGGATTCATTCCATCAGTAGAAAGTGCAAGTCTTAGATTTCTTGACTTTATCCCGAATTCAGGATACTCGTGATCAATTTTTGCCCATTGTGGGGAATCTGCAGGGTGTCGAAACATTCTATCTCTAATTCTTTCATCTGCATGCCATGTCAAGTGTTTTGAATCTTCTTCACTGCGATACATGCGCCTAAATCTTTGTATTATAGGAAAATACCACACAACTTTTGCTGCAGTAGATTCTTTCTTCTTATATCGAGAGGCATTGCATTTCGGACACGCCTTAAGTAATTCATATTCGTTTCGAAATAAAATGCAATCGTTAAGATACAAATGAATCCTTTTGTAACTCATGCCAATATTCTTTTATCAGACCATCCATTACTCGCTTTGAAGTTGTACAACTTTAATATTGCCGACAGTCTTGTGAATTTAGTACAACCATTATATAATGGTTTCTCTGCATCACTCAACAAACTCTCAAACATTTTAGGACAATCTCGAAGATCTTCTTCAACTGCTTTTGCAATCTCCTCAACTCGGTCTGACTCATATGTATATGTATCGAAGTCAGTTGAAGCATATGTCGAACCATTCTCAAAATTAATGTTTCCTTTTTTTTTCTCCCCATGTCTTATCCAACATGTGTAGCTTTTATCAATTCCATTACATACTAAATGTCCTTCCAATTCATCTTCTCTAACGCGTTTTCCAAAGCAACATTTTAAACAAGGACAAACGACTCTATTTGGATCTTTTGTATTCTTCATTGCAAACTCAACAAACTCCTTCACTCCATTTTCATACTCTTTTGACAATTGATTGGCAAACATCCATTTTCGATCCATATTATATGACCTATATAAATGCAGTTACAAAAATAATAAGCTACCGAACAGATCAACAAATTTCAAAAAAAAAAAAGATTTAATATATAACAGTTTATTAGTTTTCAATTATTAAAAAACTAAAGATTTTTTGACAAAAACAAATTAATAAATACCAGAGACAACATAGATGGCCGCACAATACGTAGAGGATATGAGGGTTCGCAGAGTAAAGGTGATGAGGGTTCGTAAATTTGTTTTTATTTATTTAAAAGTAAATGAGTTTTATTTAAAGTGAATGTTTTACAGCGCTTGTGAAAAAAAGCGATGTAATAGGTAATTCAATTATTTGAAAGCGCATGTCTTTTAGAGCGCTTGTGAAAAAAGCGCTGTAATAGGTAATTAAATTATTTGAAAGCGCATGTCTTTTACAGCGCTTGTGAAAAAAGCACCGTAATAGGTAATTAAATTATTTGAAAACGCATGTCTTTTACAGCGCTTGTGAAAAAAGCGCTGTAATAGGTAATTAAATTATTTGAAAGCGCATGTCTTTTACAGCGCTTGTGAAAAAAGCGCAGTAAAACAATACGTAAGGGCGCTTCAGTTTACAACGCTTTTATACAAACGTTGTAAAAGCCTTATAAACATTATGTGCAAACGCTATATGACCCTACAACAACGCTTTTTTCACACGCTTGTCATAAAAGTGCTGTGATAGGATCCGTTATTTTTAAAATATATTTACAACAACGCTTGTATTTAGTAAGCGTTGTAAAAGGAGCGCTATTAAATGACATTTTTGGCGTAGTGAATATTTGATTTTGATAATGCATCATCATGTCATGTCATATACATCTTCATGTAAGTTGTCTCTATGGCAAATTTATTTTCCCTATTGGTATGGATGATTTTGTATGTAGAGGTGGCCTTAGTGGCATATTTATTTTCGCCATTGACTTGGATGACTTTCTGTGTGGAAGTTATATATGAATCATATAGTTTTTAGGAGCATGCATAACATTGAATTGTCTTGTTATAGTTTTATTGTAATTAATGTGTATCTAATGTGATAACAATTTATCTTAGATGATTTGGTGTTATAATAAGATGTTGATTTTCCTTGAGTAATTTTGAAGTAATATTTTTTTTTTTTTATATTTAGGTTTAAATATGTTTTTACTCCTTGCAAATATGATTCGTTTTGAATTTAGTCCCTGTAATTTTTGTTGTTTGATTTACACCCTTGCAAATTCTACCAAATTTTAAAAAAAGTCATTTATGAATCTTTTTTAGTAAAAAAATGGTGACATGATTAATTTTGGATGAAGTGGCATATGGTGATTGTGAAACTGTTGTTGACTAGACAACATTTAATATTTAAAATTTTAATAACTTATTTAATTATTTAATTAGAAACTTAAAATTAATTAAATAATTAATTAATTAACCAATTAAATAATAAAAAACTCAATAATCTCCATCTTCAATCCAATTTTTTTTAAGAAAAACTCAACGACCTTCATCTTCAACCCTAATTTTTTCATCTTCAAATCACAAATTCTCATATTTTAATCCAAACACTAGAAATTATAATCTCTCATTATTCTTATACCACACCTATAATCTTTTCCATAACAATTAAAGGCATAGATAAATAAGTCGACTAGTACACACCTCTTTTTCTTTTATTTTCTTTCTCT
>JBBPBR010000008.1:32622521-32633916 GCA_037974775.1 Cicer pinnatifidum
GTTGGTTCTTTCTTTTAATTTTAAGTGGCAATTTGATATTTTATATTTTAAAATTTCAACAAATGTTATCCTTTTTTATACAAAAATTCAAAAAAATCATCAAAATTTTCAACAAAAACCCATAAAATTAATAACCATCTTCAATATAATGCAAATTTTATCAAATCCATAACTCTAATATTCAAATACACTCATATTTTCATCTCCAACAACATCAAATAAAGAATGAAAATATGAACTAAAGTGGACAATATTTAGTTGCGACTCTTTTTAAGTTGAATATATTGTATGAACTTTTATATTAAATCACATAAATTTTATTTTATTTTGCAAATCTTCCGCTAAGTATACCTTTGCAAATACATTGTGCATAACAATACCTTTGATAAGTATAAAGATATCATTTAAAAAACAAACTGCATTTCATTCAAATCTTACAATTGATGTCTTAAAATAACTATAAGGAGAGTTGTCCACTACGTCTTGGGGATAATGGCTCTATGCATGTAAGGCTTGTTTATCTTTACACTAAAACTAGACTAAGGTAAGACTAAGTTATTCTAAAATTGTGACTTAAGGTATTAGTGTTTACCTTCCTTTGTCCTTGTTGTAGGTCTCTTAATGAAGACACCCGCTTCATTAACTATCAACAAAATTGAAAGGCTGAGTAACATAAATCAAAATATGAAAGTAATCATATAAGTGGCAATATTACAAATTATAAAAATTTTATACAATTTGAACAAACGTATAATAAATTTTCATCTTTACTTTTACGGATTAAGTATGCACCCACGATTGCAGGTACATTGACCATTAGTACAGTGCCCTTTGTAAGGAAAACAAATAATATGACAATACAAATGTAGTTCACAAGGATAGGAAATTCCTGTAAAGTAAAATAATAAGATAGGGGGTTATTGAAAGAAGATAAAATAAATTTGGAATTAGATAACATAATTTATTTGGAAAATATTAAGGGAAAAAATCTTACCGGCATTTACATTATTTACTATAGAAAGTAAGGACATAAAGAAGATGATCACATAAACAAATATGAGAATTTTATTCATATTTTTGGTCGTTTTTATGTAACAACCATGAAAGGTTTGTATCAATGTATAATGGTTTTGTAGCCTTTATGCATAAAGAAGAATACAATCACAAATATTAATATTCTTTTACGTGAAACCACGTTTCGTGTTGTCCCTTTAGGTCAATCAATTAATGTTGTAAAATAAATAATTGTTATCAACCTTTCATTTCATGTTAAAAACTCCACAACAACAATATAGTACTATTGAATGTTGAGGAGGTTTGTAGACAGAACAATAAACCCATAAGGTACAAATATATTAATGGATAAATTGAAAGTAGCTTATCATAAACGTTAATCTATATCAACACTCATAATGATATGATTTATTCCAAATTTTCACCGTCATCAAGTTTGGTTAATATATATCAAATGATGTGTCTCATTTGCAATACTTATTTTTTTTTGTTTTTTTTTTTTTATGAATCATTTGCAATATTTGTGTGTCAAATTATTTTTCAATTGGTAATACCATGAATAAATTTATTACCTTTTAGTAATGTTATTATTGTATATTAAAGTACTTTCAAGTATATTTACTTACAATTTTTATAAAGTACTTGCAAGTAATGTTAATATAATTTTTATTATCATTTGTTTAAGTTCTTGTAATTTATTTTCTTTGCAATTTATGATTCCTGCGCTTTATAAATCTTGCACTTTGCATTTTTTGTATCTGCCGACCAAACTCTTGTATTCATGGTGGAGTTTGTTTCTTTTGAAAACTCTTAAAATCTTTCACTAATTTTCAATATTAAATCACTACTTTTCCCAGCCAAAAATGTACATTGTACTACAAAAGATCTTGGATTTCTGTCGAGTTCACGCCATCTTACATTCACAATCCATTTCATAGCATAAAAAAACCTTTTTATTGCACATTGTTTCCAAAACTTTTCTTGCATTTGAATCTTTTTATTGTATTCTTACTTCGATAACTTTTTTGTCTACATAAATATATTTTCCTTAAAATTACTTTTATTTAAAAATTATCATTTTTAATACGCACTTCATTCCATTTGCATTTTCAACATAGTAATTGATAGTATCCACTTTTGACTATCCTTACATTTAATGACTTCAGTAACATTATTAAGTTCATACTCAATTCTTCAGTAGTGTGAAATGTCTAGCTAATCATATCAGCTGAGAGAACACATACCTTTGAGGTGGATTCATCTGTCTTCTGTCTCTATTCCTTGCTAGCAAATACTTATTTGTATTATCATGATTCCATCAACTAAATCAGCTACTATATAGTTTGTAAGTTGATTTTGCTTAGGAGTTTGGTTTAGAACAGACCTTGGTTCATTTCCACCTTCAGGCTCCTTCTCAAGCTCAAAACAATCTAATACATTTTGGAACTGAATCTGATCCTCACTATATTTAGTGACTTGTAGAGTTCCTCTACATGAGATTTGACACCTTTAGTTACAAGGCATCTTTATTTCAATAACCATATATTTTGTACCCCTTCACTCTTTTAGAATGTCCAACAAAACATCCTTTCTTTACTCTAGGTCCCATATTCTATTATTTCCATAAAAATATGCTGTAAACTCAAAAACCTTATGGTGATTGTAGGTTGTGTGAGCTGCTTCAGCCCAACATTTCATAGACATACATGAGTTTTACAACACACTCCTTTTTTTTTTATCATAGTCATCAATAAATTTTGGAAGGCATGTTTAAAGCATGTGTCTTAATCTGCAACATGACTCATTTGGTGTTGCATTGTCTTTGAACCTTAGACTTGAAGTAACAATGTCGATTTACAAGGAAGGGGGAGTTTGAATTGTAAATGTACCTATTTAAAAAATTCCTGAAGAAACCTTAAGATTTAACTCAAGAATGATCTTGGTTAAGAAAAACAGAAAACGGAGAACGTTCTTGGTTGTTACAAGAAAACCGAGAACGTTCTTGGTTAGCTTAAAAACATAAATTCAGTTTATGTTTTATCTCAGTTAATCAATTAAGCTTAATAAATATAAAGAGATAAGAGAAAGAATACCACACAAAGATATATCCCGATTCACCCAACTCGGGCAACATCCAGTCCTCACAACTGTGAGATTTTCCACTAAGTGTTCAAAACAAAGAACCTTCTTGGTTTTACACCTAGCTTAGATCAACCTTGGTCTGTTACATGCTCTATTTCTTTCCACCCAGAAAGTAAATTAATCACCTATCGATCTTGATAGGATTCATTACAATCTTTTCAAACTATATTTAAACTCTTATAGTTTGAGTTTTACAATAATGATGAGATTGTTTTAATAGATTATGAGATGTCTCAACTCTTGTTTGATATTCGATTCTTTACAAAGAATTCAGTAGTAATAACACAGTGTGATATAAAAATTCAGAATAGATTCTTCTTTGTGAAAATGAGAATTTCAAGTATGTGAATGTGAATGATTTATGAGATTTTGATAGCACTTGAACTTCTGCTTTTTTTCTAGCCATTGGCCTTTCTTTTATAAGCGATTGGAGCATTTAATAACGGTCAAAAGAGTTGTTGGTAGTGCTTTGTTAGTTTTGCCCAACACCAATATATATGATTAAAAATATTACAGCCTTTGAATATTTTGAATATGTTTTGACTGATGTTGTTACAGACTTCTTGATCAGTTTGCCTTTGAGTTTAATGATCTTTGAAGCTTCTCATTTAATCATTGATGTTACAGCTTCGATCTAGAGACTTGATTATGTCCAGAACAGTTTGGTGAATGATTACAAATTTCTACAGAAGTAAGGAGATCAATGCTGAAATTCTGCAGAAACGGAGATTGATTATCAATCTGGTTTTTGTTAGTTTGAACTTTCTGGAGATTGATGATTAATCTGAAGATTCAGTTTTGATGTTCTGGATGTCCTCCTGATGTCTTTTGTATAGATCAAGATTGATTGAACTTTCTTGACAGTTTAGCTGAAGGTGTTCCAAACTGTTTCAGCTAGCTTGATTAGAGATCTTTTATCTTAATAATTCAAAAGTCTTCTTTGACTGAGATGAGACCTATTTGTTCTTTGGCATGTACTGATGAACTCAGTATAAAATTCAGAGGCAAAAGCTTCATTGAAATAATGGAGATTGATTGGTCAAGATGTTGTGACAATCAATCTTGAATCTGGATATCATTCTTCATTTTGTCCATAATGTTCTTGTTTCTTTGTCTGTGCATTTTTTAACTATTTTCTTTGCTTTGCTTGATTCCTATCCTTGAATTAACACACTCAAAAGCACAAGTTAAATTAACATAACATTTTAGAATCATAATTAACATTCTTAATTAACCTTTATTTATTTTCATCAAAACTTTAATTTTAGAGTTTGTTGTAACAAGACTAACTAGTGTAGTTCCTGTAACACCCTAAATTTGATAATAAATTATTTTATTAATTAAATAGAATTTTAATAATTAATTTGATGTTAAAATTATTTTAGAATATTTGTTGACAAATTTTGTTAGTAATTTTTGTTATACGAATGTTTTCAATGATGTGCTAGTTTGATACACATTATATTAAACAAACGATATAAATAATAAATATTTTATATTATTATGCTATATATTTTTTTTTAAAGTAATAGTATTTTAGTGTAATATTTTGAAGAATAAGATTTTATGTCATTTTACGTGTATAAACGTGCACCCAATTAAAATAACATTCTTTTTGCGTTTAACTAATATTAAATGTGTACTTAATTATATTTATTTAATTTTAAATATATTTAATTTTAATTATTCTTTTTAAAAATAATTATCTTGAGATAGTGGTACTATTGTGTTTTATTCTCTTTATTTTTATATAATTGTTATGGCATCATGATTTTATATTTGTTTATTTTGAAATAGTAATTAATATAAAGTGTTGATTTTATATATTTATTTATTTTGTAATTTTAAATATTTTCTAACGTAAGTATTTGGACAAATAAGTGTAACTATAGTGATTAATTAGAATATGAGAGTTTTGGTTATTAATGTATTTTAAAGGTATTTTATAAATTATTAGTTTTGAAATATTAATAATGTTTTATTAATGAAATTGTGTTTTTTATTTTTAATAAAATAAAATAGTAATAGTAAAACCTATAAGGAGTCTAACGGGCTTGACCCATGTATGTAAATGATTTAAATTGTTAATAAAACAAAATAGAAGAACAAACAAGGAAGCTTTCTGCCAGCACCACTAAAATCAAGAGGAAACCAACAATAATCGTATCGTTTGACACCGGCGATTCATAATTGTCCCAGAACAGTTTCTCTGTTTTCATCCAAATTTCAGTATGTTATTTTACTCATTTATCTATTCAATTAAATACAATTTTTCAGATTTTTAACAACCCGAATTTCTCCATAAAATACCCGATTTCTCCGTTTACACAAATCCTTATTTTGCACCGTTCTCCTTCACCGTAAGTCCGATTTTAGTGAAACCAACGCCAAAACGACCGTGTGAAAAGTGGCTATATTATCCAATGATTGGTTTTCTGATTTATGGTAATTTTCTTTGACCGAATTTCGAAATCAGTTTTTAGACTATTTTCTCATAATTTATTTTTGACGTTTACCCATAAATTGTCGAGTTAGATTGATTGAAGGACAAAAAGTCAAAGAACAAATATTGTTTGCTCGTGGAATTGTACTTGTGTCTGAAAGCATCAAAATAAGGTAAGGGGTGAGAGAGCGTTTGAATTCATGAGTATAATATATTGTGAGATGAATGGGAAAACCGTATTTCCCAACGATTCATCCGGGGCTTGCTACGTACGGCAGTAGCCCTTTGAGAGATAAATTGATTAATTTGAAATATGAGAATTGTGAGATTAAAATGTGAAATAGAAATTTTTATAAGGTGTTGATTGATTTAATTTTCGATACTTGTGTGGTAGTTGATATTTGTTATTATTGTGATGTTGGATGTTGAATGAAATTATGTGTACATGTTTGAGTAGATGAAATTATGTGATGTGATAATAAAATATGGATGCATGGTTTGATATATGCTAACGTGATGATAATGATGATTTTTGATTGATGATAGTGATGTTATAAAATTGTGATGAGTTTATACGATGATCATGATTATTTATGATTAATGATATTATAAAATTGTGATGAAAATATTGAAGTACCCCATACTTGATGAGATAGTGATGATTCTTAAATATGGTGCTCTTAATGGAGTAGTCTAAGCTAATGGGGGGAGAAAATAAATATTGTGAATTGTGAAGTGGAGATTATTTTGTCATCATATAGGTAGGGCCTGACAAGCCTAGTGATTTTGGGGAAGTACAACTGAATGAGCCTAATCGTGGCGGTCTGCTGTCGAGCCTTAAGGCAAGATTGTTAGACCTTGGAGGTATTCTAGTAGGGAATTCCTAGGTGACTTGGAGGTAGCACTCCAAATGTCGGGAGCTACCACGCAACACAAGTTTACCTCGACTGTCGCGTATATGTGTCTCGAGTTGAGTTGAGGGGATCTATGAGGACAGGGCCAATTTGAATTGTCCGTCCACCGGGATGGTGGCATAGTATCATGGCCTCCTAACCAAGTACTTCAGTGTTAGAATGGTACCACATTGTGAAGTAGAGTCTAAGCTCATGCATAGCATTGCATTTCATTGTGATTGTTTTGTTGTGATTGATGTGTTTCAAAGGTAATAATAATTAGATGATTTGATGCATATTATAATGAGATAATTATTTTACTTAAGTGACTTTCATGTTATAGTATGATACTATTTAATTAAATATTTTGATATATCGTAAAGTGATTATGATACGATTCTATTATGATTGTTTGCGTGTTCTTCTTACTCATATTATACTATTAACATGATTTCAAAACTCACCTCCTTCGTTGTTTGTGTTTGACTGGCTGGGCCCTGCGTTTGCGAAATCGCAGTTATTACAGGGTAATGAGTCTTGAAGTTCAAGTTTGGGAGGAACCCCGCTCTGATAGGTGATACCGGGAATAACGGTTTTAATTTGTGTTTTACTTATTTAATTTGAATCAAATTTTATAGGGACATGATATAAATTATTATATATATACATATATATATATATATATATATATATATATATATTATTTTGGGATTTAGGGTGTCACGTAAATCCTAATTGTACCGCATATCACAAACCAGTACTAATTAACGAGGTGCCACCTATCACGGGTCAGTACGATTTACTAAAAACGATAAATCGCAAACGTACCGCCTATCATAGACCAGTAATGGTTACCTAGGTACCACCTATCACGGGTCAGCATGATTTACTAAAAAGCGTAAATCGTAAACGTACCGCCTATCACAAACCAGTACTGTTTACCGAGGTGCGACCTATCACGGGTCAGCATGATTTACTAAAAATGTGTTGTCTATCAAAGGCCTACACGATGCGAAAATCCCCGCAAGGATAATATGAACCAACAGATTACATGGCATCATCTTGTGGCCAATCACGGTCACCACTATCACCATGGCCCCACTGCGGTTACCATGTACTATGAAATGCATGAGCAAACTCTGACTCTTTTCACCATAATCATTAAGTAAATGCAGCTATTAAAAGATTCCCCATTTTTAATACTCATTTAACACTAATGATTTATATACTCAAACATATTTATTCACACCAATTTAAATTTCCACAACCACACATAAATCACATCTCCAAATTTCATCCACACATAAATTGAATTTGTAACACCCTAAATTTGATAATAAATTATTTTATAAATTTAATAGGAATTTAAATAATTAATTTGATGTTAAAATTATTTTAGAATATATGTTGATAAATTTTGTTAGTAATTTTTGTTATACGAATATTTTCTATGATGTGCTAGTTTGATACAGATTATATTAAACGAAAGATATTAATAATAAATATTTTATATTATTATACTATATAAATTTTTAAAAGTAATAGCATTTTAGTGTAATATTTTGAAGAATAAGATTTTATGTCATTTTACATGTATAAACGTGCACCCAATTAAAATAACATTCTTTTTGCGTTTAACTAATATTAAATGTGTACTTAATTATATTTATTTAATTTTAAATATATTTAATTTTAATTATTCATTTTAAAAATAATTATCTTGAGATAGTGGTACTATTATGTTTTATTGTCTTTATTTTTATATACTTGTTATGGCATCATGATTTTATATTTGTTTATTTTGAAATAGTAATTAATATAAAGTGCTGATTTTATATATTTATTTATTTTGAAATTTTAAATATTTTCTAACGTAGTAATTTAACGTAAGTATTTGGAAAAATAAGTGTAATTATAGTGATTAATTAGAATATGAGAGTTTTGGTTATTAATGTATTTTAAAGGTATTTTATAAATTATTAGTTTTAAAATATTAATAATGTTTTATTAATGAAATTGTGTTTTTTTATTTTTAATAAAATAAAATAGTAATAGTAAAACCTAAAAGGAGTCTAATGGGCTTGACCCATGTGTGTAAATGATTTAAATTGTTAATAAAACAAAATAAAAGAACAAACAAGGAAGCTTACGGCCAGCACCACTAAAATCAAGAGGAAACAAACAATAATCGTATCGTTTGACATCGGCGATCCATAACTGTCCCTGAACAGTTTCTCTGTTTTCGTCCAAATTTCAGTATGTTGTTTTACTTATTTATCTATTTAGCTAAATACAATTTTTCAGATTTTTAACAACCCGAATTTCTCCCTAAAATACCCGATTTCTACGTTTACAGAAATCCTTATTTTACACCGTTATCCTTCACCGTAAGTCCAATTTTAGTGAAACCAACGCCAAAACGACCGTGTGAAAAGTGGTTATATTATCCACTGATTGGTTTTCTGATTTATGATTGATTGAAGGACAAAAAGTCAAAGAACAAATATTGTTTGCTCGTGGAATTGTACTTGTGTCTGAAAACATCGAAATAAGGTAAGGGGTGAGAGAGCGTTTGAATTCATGAGTATAATATATTGTGAGATGAACGGGAAAACCGTATTTCCCAACGATTCATCTGGGGCTTGCTACATACGGCAGTAGCCCTTTGAGAGATAAATTGATTAATTTGAAATATGAGAATTGTGAGATTAAAATGTGAAATAGAAATTTTTATAAGGTGTTGATTGATTTAATTTTCGATACTTGTGTGGTAGTTGATATTTGTTATTATTGTGATGTTGGATGTTGAATGAAATTATGTGTACATGTTTGATTAGATGAAATTATGTGATGTGATAATAAATATATGGATGCATGGTTTGATATATGCTTACGTGATGATAATGATGATTTTTGATTGATGATAGTAATGTTATAAAATTGTGATGAGTTTATACAATGATCATGATTATTTATGATTAATGATATTATAAAATTGTGATGAAAATATTGAAGTACCCCATACTTGATGAGATAGTGATGATTCTTAAATATGGTGCTCTTAATGGAGTAGTCTAAGCTAACGGGGGGAGAAAACAAATATTGTGAATTTGTGAAGTGGAGATTATTTTGTCATCATATAGGTATGGCATGACAAGCCTAGTGATTCTGGGGCAGTATAACTGAATGAGGCTGATCGTGGCGGTCTGTTGTCGAGTCTTAAGGCAAGATTGTTAGACCTTGGAGGTATTCCGGTGGGGAATTCCTAGGTGACTTGGAGGTAGCACTCCAAATGTCGGGAGCTACCTTGCAACACACGTTTACCTCGACTGTCACGTATATGTGTCTCGGGTTGAGTTGAGGGGATCTATGAGGACAGGGCCAATTTGAATTGTCCGTCCACTGGGATGGTGGCATAATATCATGGCCTCCTAACCAAGTACTTCATAGTTAAAATGGTACCACATTGTGAAGTAGAGTCTAAGCTCATGCATAACATTGCATTTCCTTGTGATTGTTTTGTTGTGATTGATGTGTTTTAAAGGTAATATTAATTAGATGATTTGATGCATATTATAATGAGATGATTATTTCACTTGAGTGACTTTGATGTTATAGTATGATACTATTTAATTAAATATTTTGATATATCATAAAGTGATTATAATACGGTTCTATTATGATTGTTTGCGTGTTCTTCTTACTCATATTATACTATTAACATGATTTCAAAACTTTCCTCCTTCGTTGTTTGTGTTTGACTGGCTGGGCCCTGCGTTTGCGAAATCGCATTTATTACAGGTTAATGAGTCTTGAAGTTCAAGCTTGGTAGGAACCCCGCTCTGATAGGTACCGGGAATAAGGGTTTTAATTTGTATTTTACTTATTTAATTTGAATGAAATTTTTGTATGAAAACCTTAAAAGTACTAGTAAGTTTTTAGAATTAAATCAAGTAATTATACTTAAATCAAGTTCATTGAGATTAAATTGTTTTATTTGAGTAATAAAATTTGAATTGTTGCATGTGTACTTTGAGAAACGTGATATCCTAAATTAGTTACAAAATTTTTTATTTTCTTGAAAATATAATTTTATTTATCCGCTGCAAATTTTATAGGAATATGATATAAATTATTATATATATTATTTTGGGATTTAGGGTGTCACATTAGTGGTATTAGAGCAGGTCTGTCCAATCAGGCCGAGTGGGTCGAATGTCGATTCAGTGTTAGTCGAATGTCAGTCGTGTCAATTGTGTTTTCTTGTGTAGTAATTATTTTCACTATGATTGTTTTCCCGTTATATTATTGTGTTAAGTGTTATATGCTTTTGGTATTATTATACATATTTTTGAGATTACTAATTAAGTGTTTAATATTTGCTTCCTTTAATTGTGTTATGGATTCTACATTCCTACCTAAATGAGTAAATAAAATATGAAATTACTTGTTAAGATTTGAGTTAGCTTTAATTGTTAACAAGATTATGTTAGTTACTTGTTGCTTATTGTTTGTCTTTTGAACTATGATTTTTGCGCTCTTGTTTTATATGAATAGTTGAAAGTAATAATTTTGATTGACCAGCTGTATGTTTCAAGTTTCTAATCTCATTCAGGTAATCTTAGTTATCAAATATCATACCTCACTAGTTAGTTGTTTTAAAGCTCAACTTTCACCCTTAATCAATTTAAAATATTTAGTTTTGATATGTGTTTGTTTAAAGTGTTTGATCTAATAACTAATTGATTGAAACATTGATTTCCGTATGGATTATATATTTAAAACTTAAAGTATTGACTTTTAGTAGGTACAAATTATTATTATTATTCTGTTGAAACTCAATTTAGAGAAAAAAAGATGTTTTGTTCTAAACTTTGAGTTAAATAGGAAATATGTCTCTTAC
>JBBPBR010000008.1:32635283-32696004 GCA_037974775.1 Cicer pinnatifidum
TTTTAGAAATTAGAAAAAAAAAATATAACTATTTTAGAAGTCTTGATGAATTAGAAAACTTTGTATCTAATTTTGTATACATGATTTGATGTGATTTTAAAATATAAGTTAAAAAAAATATATATTTTAAGAGTGCTTAAATATATTGAGAGGTATTTTGGTGGGAAAAATACTGGTGAAATTTTAGTAATCTTATTGATTTTTAAAAGTATTTAAAAAAAATCGTAAAATTTATTAAGAAGTAATCCAAGGAAAAATTTGAGATTATAAAGAAAAATTATTATTTTGGTATTAAAAGAATAGTGATCCTTTTTAAATAATTTAAGTGCTTGCAATCAAATTTTAGAGTGTTGATTAACCACTAAAATAATTTATGTACTACCTTTCATCACCATTATGACACCTTTCAAATACCTTGAATTACAAAACAGATGACCCTTCAAGCCAGTCTTCCCAAAAAGCCAAACAACCTCAAACTTTTGAGGAACTAACCACCTTGAACCTACAAGTCAAGTCTTCTCCTAACAACCTGACAACCCAGATTGAAGAAGGAACCAAACCACTATCGAGTTGAATACAAAAGATTGGAACTTTAAGTGTTGCCTTCTAATGAAGCTGATAATAATAATAATAGTAACTCTCAAACTTTAAGAGAAAACACTTAGAAAATATTTCTCATTTGAACAATTGTTTCTCTCTTTGAACTCTAAGACTACTCGTTTATGCTTTTCGATGATTTTCTTATTCAGCCTTGAGTATCTATTTATGGTTAAAATTTGGGCTTCAATTTAGTGCTTTTTTAATTATGAATGGTATTTTGTTCAAATTGAATTCGTAAATTCTTCAAATTGATTATGTTCCTATTTTGTTTAGATTGAGATTTTAAATTCTTTAGATTGATTATGTTTGTATTTTTTGTAGATAAGTTTAATTCTTAAGATAAATTTATTTAGCTTAGAGAAAAAAGATAAATGAAGAAAAAATAATTTTCTGCAAAAGGTTAGTGTTGGAACCAAGTTGGTTTTCTACTTATAGTTTTGATGTTAGCAAAAGCTTTTTATGAGAACATAAAATTTGGATTAATGGCTTTATTAAGTAACAAAAATTCGAAGAAGAACATCATAGGAAGGTACTTCTGATATAATAATAAAAACCGAATTGAAAGTTGAAATTAAAAAGGTTTTTTTTTAGATTTTTTATTTCATAGATGAGCAAAATGATTAATCCACTTATTCGAGTTTCAGACCTATCACATATTCTATCAATGAGTTTAATTTCTAATTTGTGATTCTATTCTTATTTGACTATAAAATTGATCAAACAAGCGTAATCAATCCTATGTGAATTTGGTTTCTTTGATTGGATTAAGCATCACAATCATCAAAATATTACAATTAACGATCAAGCGTCGCAAAATTATAATTCAATTAAATTAGAAACCAAAATCAAATTCTGTCATATAAATTTAACCGATCCTATTGAAATTCAATTTAAGCAATCAAAATATCAATATAATCAAATAAACAAGAATATAATCATGAATCGAAATTGACAGTGTAACCTGATTCTCAAGGTGTTGATGAAACTCTAAACTTGTGGATTATTCTTATAAAATTAGGCTTCCATGAAATTAAAATATGAACTATTTATTTCTTATAGCAATCTGAATCCTAATTTTTCCGTCCGTAGAAAAGAAACAAAACTGCCAATATATAGTACTTGATATTGGTCTTTAGGGTTTAAAAATAAGTGACCCGCTATTTAAAATTATTACAAAAGTCCATATTACGAAATCTGCAATTTAGGCCCAGTAATGTTGAGAATTGGTCTTTTCTTCCAATACAAAAGTTGTAGCTCTGATTTTTTAGATTTCCAACGCTTTCTCGTATGCGCCAATCCAATATCCAGAGATCAAGTTATGGCCTACAGAGCGAACAAAACACAAAATACAAATAATAAAATTAGAGCGCAAATAGTAAAATTATAATTCAAATTCGACCCAAAGTTTAGAAACAAGCTAAAAATATTAATCTAAGCTATAAAGAGCTTTTAAAATACCAAACTAAAAAGCTAGAAACATGTGCCCAAATGCTATGATCAAAGTGACAAGAGGAAGTCACTAGAGGAAGTGACTAGAGAATGAGATAAAAGAAACACATAGTATATGTATCTCGATCTGTACATATGCCTATAAAAGTAACATGCCTCAAAAGGTTACAAAGATTGCCATCGATGTTTGGGTTTAATGTTTGCATCTAAAAATTGGGTCTAGAGACTACCTATGAAGAACGACTCTTAATTTAAGTCGTAAGACTGCCTTTGAAGACTATCTAAAGACGGAATTTGCAGCATGCTTGTAAAGCCCTTGCATGCCTTTGATGTGCACAAACTCAACATGTCTACGAAGAGTTCTGTAAGACCCTTAATTTTGAAATCCTAAATTATGTATTTTGGTATTGAACTCTGAGACTTTTTAGCCAAATTATTTATATTTTGTGAGTTTAATGCCCAAAAATATCTTTTGATTCCTCGATTAAAATTATTCGTCGATAAATTAATTAGATTAAGTGAGTGAATCTTTTGTCTAAGAATAATTTATTTATGTTGCGAAGAATTTAATACCGGGCAGTTTCGTTAAAAATATCTCGAATTGCCGAAAATTTTATCTGTCAATTGAGTTGTGATGATAGTAGATATTTTTATCAAAAAAGTTTGAGATGTGAGTGAAGTGATGTGGTGTAAGAGTATTTAGATATTTGTTGGTTAGTTTTAATTATAATATATATTTATATATATAGTTAGTAGTATTATATATATAGGTGAGAAAGGAAAAAGTAAGGGAATAGAAATAGAAGAAAGAAAACGTTTTCCCCTGCCTTCGCGAGTCAAACCATTCTTATTTCTTTTGCTTCCTTTTGCTTTCTTTTGCTTCAAGAAAAGAAACCCAAGGCTTAGTGGGTGAGAAAGAACAAATTTCCAAGTTTCCTTCTTAGTGGAATTTAATTCATTGATGTGTGTTTTGAGGAAATTAAATTTGATGTGTTTTATGTGTGGATTTGTGAAGAATGAATTTAGTGTAAAGTGTGGATTGAATTTGATGTGTTGAGGAGTGGTTTGTGAAAATTAATTTGGCTAGATTTATGTTTGAGGAATGTGGAAATTCATGGGTGATTGATGATTATATTTGGTGTGGATTTTGTGGAATTTTGAATCGGTCGAATTTAATGTGAAGTGTGGATTACATTTGATGTGTGGTGGTGGAAAATATATGTTGAGTATGCTCTGTGTTGGATTTGAAAAACATTAGTGTTAAATGAGTATTAAAAATGGGGAATCTTTTAATATCTAGATTTACTTAATGATTGTTGTGGAAAGAGTTAGAGTATGCTCATGCATTTCATAGTACATGGTTACCGCGATGGTGCAATGGTGATAGTGGTGACTGTGATGGGCCACGAGATGATGCCATGTGTTCTATTGATTCATCTTATCCTTGCGGGGATTTTTGCGTCGTGTAGGTCTGTGATAGATTGCACATTTTTAGTTAATCATGATGACCCGTGATAGGTGGCACCTCGGTAAACAGTACTGGTCTGTGAAAGGCGGTAGGTTTACAATTTACGCTTTCTTTTTGTAAGTGATGTTGACCCTTGATAGGCGGTACGTTTACAATTTACGCTTTCTTTTTGTAAATCGTGCTGACCCGTGATAGGTGGCACCTCGGTAAATAGTACTGGTCTGTGATAGGCGGTACATTTACAATATACGCTTTTTCTGGTAAATCATGCTGAACCGTGATAGATGGCACCTCGGTAAACAGTACTGGTCTGTGACAAGCGATACGTTTATGATTTACGCTTTTTAGTAAATCGTGTTGACCCGTGATAGGTGGCACCTCGGTAAATAGTACTGGTATGTGATTGACAGTACGTTTACGATTTACGCTTTTTAGTAAACCGTGCTGACCCGTGATAGGTGGCACCTCAATAGTTAGTACTGGTCTGTGATAGGCGGTACAATTATGATTTACACCCCTTCGAGGAGGGTTTTAGTTGCAATTCTGGAATTCATGCATTTTGAGCATATACGCATTGCATTAGGGTGCTTGGCACGCGAGTCACGTTTGATATACCGTGATGTTTGTATATATATGCCCATTTGTTGTTGTGACTGTGCCCTAATTGGCAAGTGTGATTTTTTGGATTTGTGTGTAAGTGTTGATTGATTGCGAAACCATTTAAAAGCTGATTTATGTTGTTTTCTGCTGTTGTATTCGAATACAAGAAGGTTGTATTTGAACACATATGTCTTGATTTTGCTACTAACTTATGAAACAACATTGTATTCGAATACAAGGATGCTATATTCGAATACGACAGTGCAGTTTTGTTAAAAACTTCATTTTTCAACTTTGCTTATGCATGTTTGGCATATGAAAACACTTTCAAAGTGTATGCTAAGTTGAAAGGTTATTTTGGGCATAAAAAAACATAAATGCTATGTGATATTTGTTAATTTCGGTTGGTGACCTTTACAATTATTGTGGAAATTTAGACTTTTCCCTCGTATGAGAATAAGGATTATTCGATTGGTTAGTACCCTGGAGATGGGAAGGTAGTTAGGCATACGTATCCGATATTGTGTCAGATGGAATCTTGCAGGGCACGTGGATATCACTCGGGTTGTATAGCTTTTTGTAGCATGATCATATTAGAGGGTTGTATAGGGTTTAGCTGTCTTTCTTTGGTGGATGTATTTATTTCAATTTGAAAGACTGTACCTATACCTCATATTGTATGCTTGACTTTTATTTTGATGGGTCCTTGTACCACTTTTTGACGCGACATGGGGAAGTTAAAATTCTTGGGGCAGTGCTTTTGTTCAAGTGTCTGCTGAGAATACCCCAAGGGTGTGAGCTATGTCTGATAGGTCTTATATCCCCGGTGTATTTTGTTGTGTAAATACTTTGGGTTTGTATTTCAAAAAACTATTTCCGCTGCATGTAAATATTTGTTGGCTTTTGTCGTTATGTTACGACTTAAATATTTTATCCAAAAGTCTTTCTTTCCTTCTTTATTTCTTTCTCTGTTAATTTTCGAAATTCGATTTCCGTCTTCTGTTAAAAAAAATGGGTTGTTACAAGTTCATATTGAGGTATAAATAATACTGAAGAGATTGTTCAAATCATAAATTTGAAGCTCACAATCCGCTGATCAAAATAGTTCATCAATGTGATTTGCCCACCCTCACTAATTCTTCTTGGAAACAAGTTGGTTTTATACTTAGAGTTTTGATGTTAACAAAATTGTTATAAGATAATAATATATTTGACTACACATAGTATGAAGAAATATTCATGTTTTCGAAGAAAATCTAAAATAAGATTCGATTTAGATTTATAATTGAAGAAAATCTAAAATAAGATTTGATTCTGATTGATAATTGAAGAAAATCTAACATAAGATTTGATTTAGATTTATAATTGAAGAAAATCTAAAATAAGATTCGATTTAGATTTATAATTGAAGTGAATCTTTGACCAAATTAAAAGAAGATATGACAAGAATTAAAGAAGATTTGGTCAAGATTTATCTACAACAAAATATGAACATAATCAATCTCAAGACTTTATAAAATCAATCGGAACAAAGTACAAACATAATCAATTTGAAAAATTTACAAACTCAATCTGAAAAAAATACAAAAATAATCAATATGAAGAATTTACAAACTCAAATTTGAACAAAATACGAAAATAATTAATTTGAAGAATTTTCAAACTCAATTTCACCAAAAGACGAATATAATCAATGTAGAAGAACTGCTCATATTAGATTCAAAAATAAAGAATTTTCTAAAGAACATAATATCAAAAGGCATCTTATTCAAAACTATTTTTAAATAATATCATTGTTGACCAAACTAGGAATGAAGATACAATTTTATGAGTTCTTCTACTTTGAACTCCATGTTTTGAAAGCGAGTGTTGATGGAGATGTCCATGTTCTGAAATTTAGTAGTGATGAATGTTTGCAAATAGTTTAGTTTGTCCATGACCATGCGGTTTGAAACATGAGCATCATCATATGTCGTTTCTTCGGCGTCGTCTTCTTCTTGGGCAGTAGTAAAAGTTTGACCCACATCACCTTTATGGACATAGGCATGAAGCTGTTCATTCCATATTATCTTCATACTTGGAAGCATATTCAAATCGAGCAAATTGTCCTAGGATGTTTATACCTTACTTTTCTAGAAAAATCCACTAGAAAGTGATCCAAGATTCAAGTGACTTCCTTTGCATAAGGTAAACCTATAGCATCCTTGGAAGCAAATAGGACAAAGCGGACAAAGTAAGACCAGTTGAGTGGACATTCTTCAAACATGAAAAACATAATCTAAAGCTCAAATTCAAATATTTGAGAGTAATTTCCCTTAGAAGCCATAATGTAGCTTAGAAAATTCAGAACCAACTTGTGTTCTTTTTCGTTCCATGGTGTCATTGGAAAACCGACACAATAAAACATAAGCATCATATTTTGTGATATTTACCTAGTCACATTAATTTTCGGGCCTAAATTTCTGACCCTCAAATGGAAGCTGCAATATTACTCCAATAGTATGAGTATCTAACTCAATGGATTTGCCTTTTACCTGAGATACTTACTTAGACCCTTCTTATTTGAGATTACCGTAAAATACCCTAACTAAATCAGGATAGATGGGACTGTCATAACCAATGAACTCTTCTAAATGTTGGGTCTTAAGTAACTCAAGAAACTTAAAAGTAGAAAAGGAATCAAGAGTACCATACGTAGGAGTGATGATCCTTTTGTTAGAGTAGTATGTGCAAAACTGATCGATTTCTTCTAGCGAGAGAAGCAAGCGAGATAAATTTACCATATTATCAATTCTAGCCCTCCTTTTTGAAGGACCCACTATAGCATGCTTGGTTCTTGAACCTCTTTTCCGAGCATCCATGGTGATAAGGAAGGTTTTCAAATTTGGGGAAAAAATGGGGATTTTGGGTTTGAAAAATTTGATTTTGAAGTGATAGTTGTGAGTTTAGAGTGATCTTAGATGCAATGTATGTTTGTATAGTAGTTGCGTAACTATTGCAAGTAAGAGAGGATGAGATTTCAGAAGAAATGGAAATGGAGAAGGGTTGTACTCGACTACTGAAATTGTAAAAAGTGACCTAAAAACGTGAAAAAGAATATATATTAGGGAAAATCAAGAATATGTATTCGACTACACACTGGTTGTATTGGAATACATGATTTTTTGAAAACATATATTCAAATACATACAATGTGTATTCGGCTACGATATACTTCTATATTAATGTAGCCATTGAGAAAAACACTCTTGACATCCATCTGAAATAATTCAAAATTCATAGAGCAAGCATAAGCAAATAGTAAACGAATTGCTTCTATCCTTGCTACCGGAGCAAATGTTTCATCAAAGTCAATCCCTTCTTCTTGATTGCATCCTTGAGCAACCAACCTTGCCTTGTTTAGAACAACTATACCATTTTCATCTAGTTTATTTTTAAACATCCATTTGGTACCAATAATGTGTTTATTTCCATGATTAGGGACAAGTTCCCACAGTTTGCTTTTTTCAAATTGGTTTATTTCTTCTGCATGACAAGTATCCATTGATCATCTTTAAGTGCTTCACCAATCTTGGAGTGTTCCATTTGAAAAAAAAATGCCATATTCATGCAAGAATCTTGGAGTTTGAGCCTTGTAGTCACTCATTTGTTGATTTCACCTATAATATTGTTAATGGGTTGATATCTATGGGTTCTCCATTCCTTATAAAGATTATTATTTTGATCTTACTGCTCAATGCTGACTTCATTCCCCTGAATTGGTTGATCATCTTGATTGTCTTTGCTTATATCATCACTTATAAAATCATCATCATCATCATAAGAGACAATTTTGTCCTCTTTTAAGGGGTTAGATTCATCAAATGATACACGCATAGATTCTTCAACTGACAAAGTTCTATTATTTAAAATTCCAAAAGCTTTACTAGATAATGAGTAACCAATAAAGATACCTTCATCGACTTTCTCCTCAAATTTTCCAAGGTTATCCTTACCATTATTCAACACAAAACATTTACATCCAAAAATGTGAAAGTGAGAGATATTGGGTTTTCTACCTTTGTAGAGTTCATATGGAGTCTTCTTTAATATTGGTCAAATTATAACTCGATTGGATACATAACAAGTTGTACTTACAACATCTTCCCAAAAATATTTTGGTAAACTTGAGTCGCTTAGCATGGTCCTTGCAAGTTCTACCAATGATCTATTATTTCTCTCAACAACTCCATTTTCTTTATCTAATATTCTTGGGTTTGAAGGAATCCTTTGTTTTCTCACCCTTTTGACATGCATCACATAATTTGTCGTTTATGAATTTCATCTTTGGTAAGTCTACAACAAGGTCATGCTTGACTAATTTGTTTAAATGATCCATATGGATATGTAAAAATCTTTTATGCCATAGCCATACATCATTATTGTCACATACCAAAAGAAATTTCATTTTTAAGCATAAATCATCAAGATTAATTATAATTTTTTTTTAAAATGCTTACCAACAAAATGAATTTCATTTGATACCTCTTTTCGGATAATGAATTCATCTTTGTTGAAAGCTATTTTATAACCCTTGTCGCAAAACTGACTAATGCTAATAAGATTGTGATTTAATTCCTCAACATATAAAACAACTTCGATTGAAGATTGTGCTTTAATCCCTCAAAATATAAAACATCTCCATAGATCACATAGCCTTTTGATTCAAGAGTTAGAGTTGAAAATTTTGTTTTGTCACCGGTCATGTGTTTTGAGCATTGGCTATCCAAGTACCACATATTAGAGGTACATTTTTGCATACCTACAAAATAAGATTATTATTTGTTAGGTACCCAAAGTGCTTTGGGTCCTTGAGGATTATTACCTTTCTTTACCCACACATAATGGCCATTTGAAACACCAAAGTTTCTAAAATGACAAACATTAGGTGTGTGTCCATTTAGACCACAATAAAAACATGTAGGAGTAGAATTACTTCTATATGTATGTATATGAGATTTCTTTTGAATTAAATTCTCCTTATAATGATGATCTCCTTGCATAATTATAACTTTCTCTTTGTTTGATTGGTTACTTGCCTTAACCAAGATGATTTTATTTATACTTGGTTTCTCAAATTTTAGGTAACCAAGACCACTCTTGTCATTAGAATATCTTTGCATATTAAGAACATTTTCCAATCCCACTTTTCCCTTTTCATATCTTTAAATTACTCTATTTAATTGGAGAATTTTGAAAGAAAGAGAATCACACTTATTGCATGTAAAATTTGGTTTTAATTTTTCAGTATCTTTTTCCATAGTGTCAATTTTCTCTTGAAAAGATGAAATTTGTTTCTTTTGAGTTGACACTATTTTGAACATAATTTTACATTCCATAAGTAATTCTTTAATGGAATTTTTAGCATCGTTATATTCAATAATTAATTCACTATTAGTCTCATTATTATGAAAGTAGTCTATGTTATTAACCTCTTCTTCTTTGTCAGATTGATGTGATGCCTACAGGCAACATTTGCAAATTTGTCACTTTCTGAATGAAGATGAACTGACTTCATTGTCCTCCCATGCTATATAGGCATTTTTGAATTATTTATTTTTAGAGAATTTTTCTTGACAATATTTGGACACCATGCCTTTATGTGTCCTTGCTTACCACACTCAAAGCAAGTGAAGTTTTGGCTTGAAGTGGAAACATCCTTCTTCCTGAAACTTTTCCTTTTAAAAGTTTTATCGTTTTTAAGGAACTTACCAAATTTCATTATGAGGAAGGTGATGTTTTCATCTCCATCTGAATTCTCATCGTTGATTTGCTATTTTGACTCTACTTTTAAGGCAACATTCTTTGTCTTTTTTCTTGACTTTCATTCTTTTCTAGCCTTCCAAGTTCGATTTCATGCTCTTGAAGTTTTATAAAAAGTGCAGAAAGACATATCTTTGATACAATTTTATTTTCAGAAATTATCTTTACTTTAGGTTGTCAAGCCCTTGTTAATGATCTTAAAACTTTGAGGTTCAATTCATATTTACTGAAGATGAGAAAATCTTCTTTGTAAATCCAGAATAGATTCTCAGGGCTGCATTCGAAATTGTTCATATTCTTGAGATAATGTATTGAGTTTAGAATATTTTACCTCAATAGTTCCTTCATGAGTTACTTCAAGAGTATCCCAGATTTCTTTAGCAGTTTTGCAATGAGACACGCGAAAGAATTCATCCATCTCAAGTGCTGATTGTAACATGTTTTTGGCCTTCTTATCAAACAACACTTTCCATTTATCTTCATTTGTCCATGAGATTTTTGTCTTTGTTTCTTATTTATTGTAGATGACTATTTTTGGAACATAGGGACCATTTTCTATTGCATCCCAAATATCATTTCTTTGTGCCTCATGATATGTCGGCATGCGTATCTTCCAAAAGTCATAGTGTTCTCCTATGAAGCAAGGTGGTTTATTGCTACTACTACCATCTCTATAAACTAGTTGTGCTGAAGCCATGAATAAGGATCAAGCAGCAAATTATTGGAACCTTCTCTTATGTAAATTGTAAGAATAGAGGCGCACCTAATAGGGGGTAGGATGAATTAGGTGTTTATAAATTTTCTTGTTTTCAGAGATTTAGTGATCGATTTTTCATATTAGGATAGTGTATTGCAAAAAGTAAATGATAGAAGGAAAAAAAAAACGAACACAACAATATTATCCTAGTTCCCTTTATGACCAAGGCTACATCCAGTCCTCTTGCACACTACAAGATATTTTTCCACTATTGTTAGAATATTTACAAATCCCACCCTAGGATCTCTGCTACAGACTTCTAACACACTTCCTAAGATAACACACCACTATCTTAGATTAGACTACTTGAAGAAAGTACACCACTTTTTTTAAAAGAAAATACAATAACTTCAATGGGTTTTCAACAAATGTTCTTAATTAAGAACAAGAGTATAACATTTCGTTCAATGATATCAATCCAATATTATTTCAAGTATACTAGATAACGTTTCTCAATGATGTGAAAATGTAGTGCATGTACTTGAAATATGAAAAATAACTTTGAGAATATTTCAGAAAATTGTTCAATTTCAACATCACATTCGAATACACCTTAGGATTAAAGACACTTGAGAAGAGTTATACTACTAGAGATCATGTGAAGAAGATACTAAGAAATCTTCCAAGCAAGTGGAGACCTAAGATCACTGCTATTCATGAAGCAAAAGATTTGAATACTCTTAAGCAGGAATAATTAATTAGCTCCCTTAGATCGCTGTAATTGAACTTGAAAAAGATGAGCCTAAGAAGAAGAAACCATCCTTGGCTTTTAAATCCAAGCAGATGAAATTTCTGAAGGCAACAACATAATCAGAGGATAATGATTAAGTTTATCAGAATGGAGACTCATAAGAAGAGGAACTAGCTTACATAACCAAAACAAATCAGAAGATGTGATAAGGATCTCAAGAGCATGAAGATGATTCATATTTTAATAAATTACATCTTCATGCTCTTGAGATCCTTATCAAGATGTGGCACAAAAGAAAGAAGAAATTTCCCCAAAGATATTCCAGGACATTTAGTAGAGGAAACGATTATAAATATGACAAGAAAAACATCATCTGCTATGAATACAAGAAAAGTCAAAATGTCCAAATATGGAGAAAGTAAAACATCAAAGGAAAGATTCTAGACCTAAGAAGAGTTTGATGAATCCTCTAATGATGAAGAGCAAGTATATTTGACTATCGTGGCTCGTACCAACTATGACTCTAGATCTGTAACACCCCAATATTTTTATATATATTATATATGTGTCTTTTAGTAATTTTCGTAATTTATTATTTAATTAATAATTTATTCTATATGTAAAGAAAATAAATTAAAAGTTACCACTCTCTACTTTACCTGAATAATTATAAATTTTATTTTTATTTAATTGTTTTGGCATGACAATTACATGAGGATAATTTATGATGTGATTATTTTCTAAATGGACTATTGTGCATTTTTTTATTTGATTAGTTTTGATAATCATGAAATTGATGTGTTAGATATGTTTGTTATGTGTGAGTGGTATTTTTGTCTTGCTTGATTTATTTTAGTTGATAAAATATTAGTTGAATTATTTAATTAAATTAGAATTTTTAAAGTTATACTGTTTGTTAGTTTTATTTACGACCAAATAAGTATTCATTTTATTATAGAGTTAGTGAAACTCAACCTTTATAAATAAGTGTTTTGAAAATATTTGTGGTCCATCTTAAAAAAATAAATAAATTAGTGACTTGACTCATTCTTTTACTCTCCTTTATGATAAGATTTTATGACAATTTATGATGTTTTCTTAGCATTATGTGCATTAACTCATTTTTAACACCTTTAATTTATTTTTAAAGGAAGATTATAAATTTAATTATGAGTTTCGTTTTTGTGCAATTAAGAGATGACTAGTCTCCTTTTTGTATCTTATGCATTCATCTCTTTTAAACTAAAATTATAATTTTATTTAAATTGTCTACAAAAATAATTTTATGCTATTTTTGGTTTCGTAACTATTAGATAAAAAATTAAAAGGGTGATGTGACCCTCTACATTATTTATTTAATTAAAATAAATGGTGTGACATCCTGCAATATATGGTTAACTTTATTAGTTAATCCTAATTAATTCATACACATAAATACACATGATTTCAATTGGCTTTGTAACAACCTAATAAAATTAAATAAATAGTAATTATTGGTAGCATAATTTTGGAATTAAGTGCACTTCAATTTTAGACAAGAACTCAATCGTAATATTAACGTAAAAAGCTATTATGTTCATACATTTTCATTAGGCCTCTTGCTGTCACAGCTATTTGTCATTCCTACACTTCCAAAATAATTTTCTAAGTCATAAATCCCAATATCTATCGGTGTTGAATTCATCATTGTCTCATGAGCTATTTGTCGTGCGAATTTAGAGATGTTAAGAAAGAAAGCGCCTAAGGTAAGGGGTAAGGGCTTTTCCCAATGCAGAGTTAGGCTAGATATTAAATTATCGGTTCGTAGGATATTGATATGATGTCTGGATGTCTTAAAAGGAAAAAGTTGATTTTATTTTTGTCGTAAAGAAATTAACTATAATGCTTTGATTGTCTCTTTTGAGTAATACATCTATCTTGATGAACTTAATTATAGAGTTATATTTTATTATTATTATCCCTTGATAAATATGTTTGTAGTGAAAATGTTTAGTGTTTTACGTGTTTTAGAGTATTTAATTACGAAGTTATAATTTTTATAATGATGTAATTAGTAATATGTTTATTATGATGTATTTGATTTTATTTGTTGACCTTTGAGTATTTTAAATTTAAAACTTGACTTTTATGAACAATATATGTGTCTTTGAGGAAATTGATGAGAATTTTATATTTCTTTAAATTTAATAATATGAGAAAATTGATTATTGAATGCATTAATGAATAGTCCATTTTTAGAATGATGAAAACTTTTTAGTGAAAGGAATGAAATTTATGTTGTTATTGTATTCTTGGTGATATGAGTTTTAATGGTTATCAATAACATGTAGTCAAATCGAATTTTAAGGATTATTAAAATGAAAGTGGTGATTTTGAGGTACTTGTTCACATGTATATTTGATGTGTTGAAGTTATTGAGTTATAATTATGAACATCCATGAGAATATAAATTTGATGTCTTATGTGATTAAAAAATTTAATCTAAAATATTTTGTCTTTGTGGTTGCCTAAGTGGCTGGTGATTTGTTTGAAATATTGTTATCTTTGTGGTTGCCTAAGTGGCTGGTGACTTGTGTTTTAAATATAATTATCTTTGTAGTGGCCTAGGTGGCTGGTGATTTGTGTTTTAAATATTGTTATCTTTGTGGTGGCCTAAGTGGCTAGTGATTTGTGTTTTAATTATTTTTATCTTTGTGGATTGCCTAAGGGGCTGATGATTTGTGTGATTATTTAAGTGAGTGGTGACTTGTACATTTTGAGCATCATTATCATTTCATGACATATCATATGTATCTTTGTGGACTCCTGTGTGGCTGGTTTAATTTTCCCCATTGATATGGGTGGCTTCTGTGTGGACGCTTGTGTGACTGGTTATATCTGGATCATATATGTTTAGGAGCATGCATAACTTGCATATATTTTGTTGTTATATTTATTTTGATCTAATTATTAGCCCTACGGTTGCTATTTAATTTATTTAGATATATTTTATGACTTTGATACATCTTTGAGAACTATTAAAGAATCAATTTCTTTATAACTTTTATCACGGAAAGATTTTATATTCATATTTTATGGCTGATAATCTATTATTTGGTTTAATTTTTGTTGTGGGATGAACTGACCCCTTACACCAACATTTAGGTACGAATGATCTCAAAGAGTTGCATGAATGATGTTTGATTGGTGCAAGCACGTGGGAAAATAGGAATTTTATTTAAAAAAAATGTGATTGGTGCAATCACGTGGGAAAATGGGATTTTTATTTAAAAATAATATTTTGTATTACTAAAAATTTTGTGGTAAATAGTAAAGTTATTTACTCTTCATCATTAACTTTTAATGGAAATACAGAAGTGAGATTTTATTAACAATTAAATAATTGAATGTCATTAATTTTAGTCAACTTTGCTTCTTTGGAATTTCACTTAAAGATAATTTATTTTATTTTGGAGCATAAATGAATATTGATCTAACAATTGGAATATTAATTTTGCAAATAAATGAATAAATAATATTTTAGTAAATTGCATTATGTTGTCTTACAAAAAATAATATATTAAGTCATTTTATGGCGCATCTTTAAATAATTACATGATGAACTATTCCTAAGGAAAAAAAAAATTATAGTTGTTTCTAAAAGAAAATAAATATTTTGAAGTAATATTTGGATCAAAAATTTGGGGCGTTACAAGATCCATGATGACTCTTCATCATATGCATATTTTTCATTGTTTTTCATCTTATTTATCTTTAATCATTATTAAATTTCAGAAGTTATTTAATATATTTAGTTGATTTTAGTTCTTGGATTTAATGAAATGTTTATGTTCGTATTTCTTTGATTAAGTAGAGATGTTTCATAGTTCTGTGTCGTTTTTTATTTTAGTGTAGTGTTGGATTTTGGTGAGAAATCAACATAACCTATGTGGAGTATATCAGCCATATCTAGAGTTGTAGATGTCCAATTGAAGTCACATCAAGTGAAAATGAAGACACCAAAACCATATTCGGATTTAAAATAGGAGAAAAATGCACTAATTATCGGAAAAAAGATGTTGTGCGCTTGAACGCCAAACCTGTGGTTGAGGCGTATTTCTGCACCACAAAATTTGCTAGATTACGCTTGAAGCACACTTGGGGCACGAGACGTATATCTGAATACATTCAAACACTTTTTTAAAAATCAGAAGTTTGGAAACTTGTGTCCTAGCAGAGAAACTCAGAGACGACTGTTTTTAAAACCATTGGAGGAGTTTTATCAAGAACCATTTATGAATCTTTCTTATAACTCTTCTTTAATCTCTATCTATTGTATCTCTGTCATGAGTAACTAAACCCTATTTGTTAGGGATGAGTGAAATAAGATGAAACCCTGATTTTTCTAATTTGATTTCTAGTTATAAGAATGAGTTTGTTGAATTATTTTTCTCATCTCTTTGCTTAATGCTTTTTATTGATTGATCAACTTTAAAATGTCGTACGATTTGTATTTTTAAACAAAAGTGGACTTTACAAATGCTTGAGATGAGAAATCCATGATATTGTAGTCTAGGGATAGATGCAGGTCATGAAACCAATTGGATTAGCGGCAAAGGCAGTAATTTAATAAGAGAATTCGTGTACTGTAAAGCTTAATTCTAATCTTAAATCCACTAAGGAATTAGGGGTTACTTTGGAATTAAAGGTTCTATCACTAAGTCATAGGGCAAGAATAATAAAGAGAATTTTGTATTTGTAACACCCCGTTTTTCAAAGCGAGGGTGTATTTTTTTTAAAAAAAAAAGAAATTAAAATAATTAAGTCATTATAATTTACAAGCATCGGAAAAAGTTCACAAAATATGAATTCAAAATGTTTACATATCAAAAGTGGTACAGTCATCCAGTTTACAAATAAAAACAACCCAAAAGAAAGACATTTGTTCCTTCTGTGTCAACCTAGCCTGATCATTCTACAAAACCACTAAACACCCTGTGTGATCTCCACGCGCCCCGTGAGATCCTCCTAACGTAGCTCCAGTCAAGCATTCCCATCTACATTCCCATCCACAGGGTATGAACCGGTAGGATAGTCCTGGCTATCATCTGAGGGCAAAGCCCAGATTTCCACAATAGTTATAAAGGGTCACCAACCGAAATTAACAATTAACTCATAACATTTAAGTTTTTAAATGCACAAAATAACATTTCAACTTAGCATACACCTTAAAAGGGTTTCTATATGCCAAACATGCATAAACAAAGTTGAAAAATGAAGTTTTTAACAAAACAGCACTTCTGTATTCGAATACAGCATCTTTGTATTCGAATACAAGGCTATTTCAGCATTCAGCAGCAAAACAGCATGTATGTATTCGCTTACAACAGTCTGTATTCGACTACACAGTAAGTCAGTGGCAAAACAACATGTCTGTATTCGACTACAACAGTCTGTATTCGACTACACAGTAAGTCAGTGGCAAAACAACATGTCTGTATTCGAGTACAACAGTCTGTATTCGACTACATAGTAAGTCAGTGGCAAAACAGCATGTCTGTATTCGAATACAGCTTGCTGTATACGAATACACATCAGACAGCAACAGAAAAACAGCAAAATTCAGCATTTTTCAGCTTTTCAAAGGGTTTCGAAATCAATCAACACCTACCCACAAATCCAAACAATCAAACTTAGAAATTATAGCGCAATCACCACGACATCTCGAGTTTCGAAACAGTTTTGCAATCAATCACACTTACACCCAACTCCAAAACAGAACACTTAGCGATTATAACACAATTACCACAACATCTTAAGTTTCGAAATGGTTTTGCAGTCAAACACGCGATCACACAATTCCCAAATATCCACACTTGGCAATTATAACACAATAACCACAACAACTTGAGCTTCGAAATAGTATTGCAATCAACATGTCATCACCAAATTCCAAAACATAACACTTAACACTTATAATACAATTACTACAACATCATGAGTTTCGAAATGGTATTTCAATCAACATGTTATCACCAAATTCCAAAACATAACACTTAACACTTATAAAACAATTACTACACGGACAAAACGAACCAACAATTCACAATTTACCAAGGTGTAGTATCTCACGGACAAACACCTATGCAGTCTCTCACGGACAAACACAATTCACCAGGGTGTAGTCTCTCACGGACAAACACCTGTGCAGTCTCTCACGGACAAACACAATTCACCAGGGTGTAGTCTCTCACGGACAAACACCTGTGCAGTCTCTCACGGACAAACACAATTTACCAAAAACGTAAGTCGTAAACATACCACCTATCACGGGTCAGTACTGTTTACCGAGGTGCCACCTATCACGGGTCAACACAACTTACCAAACGTAAATCGTAAACGTACCACCTATCACGGGTCAGTACTGTTTACCGAGGTGCCACCTATCACGGGTCAGTACTGTTTACCGAGGTACCACCTATCACGGGTCAGCACAACTTACCAAACGTAAATCGTAAACGTACTACCTATCACGGGTCAGTACTGTTTACCGAGGTGCCACCTATCACGGGTCAACACAATTTACCAAAAACGTAAGTCGTAAACATACCACCTATCACGGGTCAGTACTGTTTACCGAGGTGCCACCTATCACGGGTCAGCACAACTTACCAAACGTAAATCGTAAACGTACCACCTATCACGGGTCAGTACTGTTTACCGAGGTGCCACCTATGACGGGTCAACACGATTTACCAAAACACACATAAGTAAACAAGACATTAAGAGATTCCCCATTCTTAATTCTCATTTAACTTAAATGATAACAAACATTAAGTAAACAAGGCATTAAGAGATTCCCCATTCTTAATACTCATTTAACTTAAACGACTTTTAAAACAAACATTAAGTAAACGAGACATTAAGAGATTCCCCATTCTTAATACTCATTTAACTTAAACGATTTTCATAAACAAACACACATTAAGTAAACAAGACATTAAGAGATTCCCCATTCTTAATACTCGTTTAACTCTAATGGTTTTCAAATTCCACACAGAACGAACTTAAAGGTATTCACAAATTTATTACACAATTCACGCCAAAACACAACAATTCATCTCTCCACAAAATCATTTTCACGACGACATTAAGTAAACGCAGATATTAAGAGATTCCCAATTCTTAATACTCATTTAACTTAATGATTTTCAAAACAAAACATTAAACAAACAGACATATTAAGAGATTCCCCATTCTTAATATACTTTTGACTTAAACGGTTTCCACAACAAAACATTCAGTAAACAAGACATTAAGAGATTCCCCATTCTTAATACTCATTTAACTGAAATGATTTTAAAAAAAACAAACATTAAGTAACCAAGACATTAAGAGATTCCCCATTCTTAACGCCCAGTTAACTTAAACGATTTTCAAAACAACATTAAGTAACCAAGACATTAAGAGATTCCCCATTCTTAACGCCTAGTTAACTTAAACGATTTTCAAAATAACATTAAGTAACCAAGACATTAAGAGATTCCCCATTCTTAATGCCCAGTTAACTTAAACGATTTTCAAAACAACATTAAGTAACCAAGACATTAAGAGATTCCCCATTCTTAACGCCCAGTTAACTTAACCGATTTTCAAAATAAAATTAAGTAAATAAGTCATTAAGAGATTCCCCATTCTTAATACTCGTCAAACATACATTCACATTCAATCCATAATTCACACTAAAACACATCAATCAACAAACGTCAAGTATGAACACACCAAGTACGATGAACACAAATCAACACAATCCACCACTCAAACACACAAGTTTCATTTACTCAAAATCATACATAAATGAGTTTAAATTCATTTTCCACGAAACATTCATCAATATAACTAAAACCTAACTCTGTGATTTTACCCATAAAGCCTTAGATACATTTTTCCCAAATCAATACTCCAACCCTAACAAAATTCATTTCCACACAACCACAGATAAGGCCCTAAATGCAAACTAAAAGTTTGGAAGGAGCCCTTACCTTCACGTTAGCTGTAACGTGCGATTACAGTACCGCGAGCAAATCCGGTAAAATCTCCGCTCGCAACGTTGCTTCCAAAGTTGGTCCCCTAGCACCGTAGCATGGTAGTGAGCAACATTCCCTTCTATCTCTTCGCGAAATGAAGCTTAGATCTAGATGAAACGGGGAGGTTTGTGTTTGAATCCCTAATACCGTTTTTCTTCGTTTTCGAAACAACGAGGAAGTATGAAGCTGAGAAAACCTTGCTCTCTTACCCACTAATCCTTGGGTTTCAATTCTTGAAGAAAAGGGAGCAAAGGAAACGAAAATGAATGAAAATGGAGGAGGGAGGAAGCTAGCTCGCGTGAGGCAGAGGAAGAAGATGGAAAAATGCTATTTTCTCTCCTTTGTCTTTCTTTCCCTTGTTTTTCCTTTCTTTCCTTTTCCCTCTTTCCTTTTTATATCCTTTTCTTTTCTCCCCAAACAAATATATATTATTTACTTTTAACAAATATCTTCAAAATATCTAGATATTTGTTAAATTACCATTTCACCCATAACGCATTAATTCTTCATAAAAGATTCGCCGTAGTTAATTTAATTTATTTATCGACGAGTAATTCTAATCGGGCATCACAATATCTTTTTGATCATATAAACTCCAAAATATTAATAACTTGGCTAAAAAGCCCCTGTGTTCAATACCAAAATCCACTAAAATACATAAAGTATAATTTAAAATTACGGGTCTTATAGTATTAATTCAATAAAAGAATTCACTAACTTGGTTCAAATTAGAAACCAAGGTTGGACTTGAAGTGAAACTCATCTCTGATATTTTTCCTATTATAAAGGATCAATTATATCACCGTTGTTAGTTTTAAATATTATTTCAATCAATTCGGAAATTATTTTGTTCAATTTTAGTAATTAAATAGTAAAATGTTATCCTCGAGTTTGACACTCGGTACTAACGTTTTAATTATTACTTGCAATGATTTAATCCTGAAGTGCTACCAAGTTTTTGGCGCTGTTGTCGGGGATTGCCATATAACTATTTATATATAATTTATTTACTTAATTGAATTTTTTTGCTTTGCCGTAACTTTTTTTTCTTTTATTTTTAATTTTGAAAAAAAAATGTTGTTTTTTTATTTTCTATTTTTATTTGTTGAGCTTCTAATGTTGTGTGCTAGTGATTTGTTTCTTCTTTGTTTGAGAGAACTATCCGTTGTAGAGCATGGAAGATTGTAATGATGATATTCTACTATAATGATTGAAAAAGTATGATATTTGTCTTGTATTTGTTGAATTACGCATAATTGAGGGACAAATATTGAGAGATACATTTGTAAAATATAACCCTCAAATGCGACCTCTTAGGTGTGACTTTTATGGCGAAGGACATAGGAATGGAAGTTTCTTTAATTAATATGTCCCACCACTAGAATATGAAGATCTATTGGTCATAGAAGTAGAATACGACTAGTGTTACATGAAAAAGATCAATTGATAACAAATTCTACCTCATAAAATTATATCTAAAGAATCAGATGACGTGGACTTTCACATCAAGGACGTTTTGGTTGAATTCATGAAAAATAACATCGTTTCAAATGAACAATCCGAAAATCAACGTGAGAGGTTATTTGAGCAAGTGGTTGAGTTTGAGAAGATGGAGGAGAAGTTGAAGATTGAAGATGATTTCACTGTTGTGGTAGAAGAAGATAAGCAAGATAAAAACACGAATGAGGATAAGAAAAAAATAAGAGATTGATGAAGTCCGAGATTCAATGTATGCCTTGTTCATCACTGTCCAATTGAAAAGGACATGGAAGCAACATCATTTATTTCTCATGTTCATGGAATTTCTACCAAACAAAAAGACGAAGAAGAAGAAGAAGAAGAAGAAGAAGAAGAAGAAGAAGAAGGATGTGTTCATGTTATTTGTGTCATATACTCCACCTTGACAATAGTTGAGGCGTCAAGCTAATGACTTTAAATGAGGAGAAAAATGCACTAAACGCCAAACATAAGAGGTTGTGCGCTTGCAACGCGAAACATGTGCCTAGGGTGCATTTCTGCAACACTTGATATGGCAGATTGCACTTGAAGCGCGCCTGGGGAGCGTGACACGTATCAAGATACATTAAAACACGTTTTTATAACTTTTTAGCTATCTATTTTACTATTGGGAAGTTTGGAGACATGTGCCCTAGCAGAGAAACTTAGAGACAATTGTTTCTAACACCATTGGAGGATTTTTATCAAGAATCATTCATTAATCTTTCTTGTAATTCTTCTTTAATCTTTATCTTTTGTATCTCTATCATGAGTAACTAAACCGTATTTGTTAGGGATGAGGGAAACAGATGAAACCCTTTTTTTTTTTGGATTTGATTTATGGTTATATGAATGAGTTTACTGAATATTTTTCTCATCTATGTGCTTAATTCTTTTTATTGATTGATCAACTTTAAAATGTCCTACGCTACGTATTTTGAAATGGAAGTGGACTTTACGAATGCTTGAGATGAGAAGTTCATGATATTGTAGTCTAGGGATAGATGCAGGTCATGAAACCAATTGGATTAGCTATAGAGGTAGTAGTTTAATAAGAGAATTCTTGTATTGTGAAGCTTAATTCTAATCTTAAATTCACTAAGGAATTAGGGGTTACATTGTAATTAAAGGTTATGTCACTAAGACATTAGGGTAAGAATAATAAAGAGAATTCGGTAATATTTCAATAAAGGATTTCAGGAACTAGGATCTAATTAGAAACCAAGGTTGGATTCAAAAGGAAATTAATCCTTGACAATTTTCATATGATAAAGGAATAATTCTATTACAGATGTTAGATTTAGATATTATTTCAATCAATTCAGAAACTATTTTGTTCAATTTTAGTAATTAAATATAATTCAATAGTAAAACGCAATCCTCGAGTTCGACACTTGGTACTACTATTTTCATTATTATTTGCAACAATTGAGTACAATTGCTGAAAATGTTCCGCTCTTCGAGCGCAATTTGGAAAATCTAGTGGTGCAGATACGCGACGCAGGCGCTGGTTTCGCGCTTCAAGTGCACAACATCTTGTGTCTAGCGTTTAATGAAATTTCTCCTTTTTTGAGTCTGAATTAGGTTCTGGTGTCATCATGAAAGTTGTAGCTATTGATCTTATATTTCATTTTCACTTGATGTGACTCTAATTGGACATCTACAACTCTAGATATGGGTGAAATACTCCACATAGATCATGTTGATTTCTCACCAAAATTCAGCACTACACTAAAACATAGTAACAACACAAAACTACAAAAATCTATACTTATTCAAAAAAAAAAAAAAGAAAATAAACATTTCACTAAATCCAAGAACTAAATTTAAGAAAATATCAGATAACTCCATAAATTAACTAATGATGAAAGATAAATAAGACTAAAAACAATGAAAAATATCTATATAATGAAGATTCTTTAATCCAACACATAATCTAACTTTAGAAGTGAATCAACAAATTAACAAATGAAGTGAATCAACACATAATCCAACACATTATCTAACTTTAGAAGTGATTTAGGGTATTTTGTGTTGAATTTCTTAGGCTTTTAGCCCAGTTTTTGGTATTTAGTGAGTTAAATACCAAAAATATATTTTTGGAAATTGGATTAAAATTATTTATCGGAGAATAATTTAGTTACGTTGCGAATGATTTAATACCAGATAGTTTTGTTAAAAATATCACTCGTTGCTGAAAATTTATCTGTCAATTGAGTTGCGCAAGAGTATATATTTTTATCAAAATAGATTGTGATGTCTGTAAGAGTTGTTAAATATTTGTTGGTTTCATTTTAATTCTAATATATATAGATATATTATTATTATTATTATTATTATTATTATTATTATTATTATTATTATTATTATTATTATTATTATTATTATTATTATTATTATTATTATTATTATTATTATTATTATTATTATTATTATTATTATTATTATTATTATTATTATTATTATTATTATTATTATTATTATTATTATTATTATTATAAAGTAACATATGTATATATATGTTAGAAGGGAGGAAAAAAAAGGGAAAATAGAAACAGTGGAAGAAAACGCATTTCCCTCCCTGCTCGCGGATCATTCTTCTTCTTCTTCCTTCTTTCTTCCATTTTTTTTCTCCTTCTTTTGCTTCAAGAAAAGAAACCCAATGCTTGGTGGGTAAGAAAACAAGGATTTCTCAGCTTCATTCTTCTTCTCGGATTCGAAAAGCGGTGTTGGTGATTTCAAAACCGTCAAACACAAAACTCGATTTCTCTTCTAGATCTAAGCTTCATTTCGCAAAGAGATAGAAGGGAAAGTTGCTCACCTCCATGCTACGGTGCTTCTGGACTAACTTTGGAAGCAACGTCGCGAAAAGAGATTTTATCAGAATTACGTGCGGAACCGTAATCACTCGTTAAAGCCAACGTTAAGGTAAGGGCTCCTTCCAAACTTTTAGTTTGCATTTAGGGACTTATTTGTGGTTGAGTGGAAAAGAAATTTGTTAGGGTTGAAGTGTAGATTTGGGGAAAATGAATTTAATACTTTTATGGGTGAAATTTTTGAGTTGGGTTTTTGGTTATATTGATGAGTGTATTGTGGAAAATGAATTTAACTCATTTATGTGTGGTTTTGAGGAAATGAAATTTGATGTGTTTGAGTGGTGGGTTGTGATGATTTATGTTTGTCGTATTTGACGTGTTCATAATTAATATTATAATTTTTGAGATGTGTTTGTGTGGATTTTGTTGAAAAATGAATTGATGTGATTTGGTGTGAATTGTGGATTGAATTTGAGAATATGTTTCAGTATGCTCTGTGTGGAATTTGAAAATTATTAGAGTTAAATTAGTATTAAAAATGAGGAATCTTTTAATATATGCGTTTACTTAATGATTGTCGTGAAAATCGTTAGAGTTAAATGAGTATTAAAAATGGGGAATCTTTTAATATCTGCATTTACTTAATGATTGTCGTGGATAGAGTCAAAGTATGCTCATGCATTTCATAGTACATGGCCACCAGATGGGCGATGGACATAATGGTGACCGAATGGGCCACGAGATGATTCCATGTGATTTGTTGGTTCATCTTATCCTTGCGGGGATTGTCGCATCGTGTAAGGTCTGCGATAGACTGCACATTTTTGGTAAATCATGCTGACCCGTGATAGGTGGCACCTCGGTAAATAGTACTTCAGCCTATAATAGGCGGTACATTTACGATTTATGTTTTTAGTAAATCGTGCTGACCCATGATAGGTAGCACCTTGGTAATTTTGTACTTCGGCCTGTGATAGACAGTACAATTATGATTTATGGCCCTTCGAGGAGGGTTTTGGTTTGGAATTCTGAGGCCATGCATTTTGGCATATACGCATTGCATTAGGGTGCTTGGCACGCGAGTCACGTTTGATTCAAGATTATGATTGAGTGTTTGAACTCAAGTGGTTGTTGTGGTTGTGCTATAATTGCTAAGTGTGAATGTTTTGGATTTGTGTGTAAGTGTGATTGATTGCAAAACCTTTTCAAAACTCAATTTCTTATGGTGATTGGGCTATAATTGCTAGGTGTGAATGTTTTGGATTTGTGTGTAAGTGTGATTGATTGTAAAACCTTTTCGAAACTCAATTTGTCATGGTGATTGTTCTATAATTGCTAAGTTTGATTGTTTGGATTTGTGTGTAAGTGTTGATTCATTTTGAAACCCTTTTAAAAGCTGAATTTTGCTATTTTTCTGCTATTTTCTGATGTGTATTCGAATACAGAAGGTTGTATTCAAATATAGACATACTATTTCTGCTGCTTATTTATGTGTAGTCGAACACCGAAGGCTGTATTCGAATACAAACATGTTGTTTTTGCTGCTGAAATATGTGTAGTCGAATACAGAAGGCTGTATTCTAATACAAACATGTTGTTTTTGTTGTTGACTTATCAAACAGCCTTGTATTCGAATACAAAGATGTTGTATTCCTTTAGAACAGTGCAGTTTTGTTAAAAACTTCATTTTTCAACTTTGTTTATGCATGTCTAGCATATGGAAACCCTTTCAAGGTGCATACTAAGTTGAAAGGTTATTTTGTGCATTTAAAAACTTAAATGTTATGTGTTAATTGTTAATTTTGTTTGGTGATCCTTTACAACTATTGTGGAAATATGGGCTTTTTCCTCAGATGAGAACCAGGACCTTCCCACTAGTTAGTACCCTGTGGATGGGAATGTAGTTGGACACACCTGATTGGAGCTGTCTCAGGAGGATCTTGTGGGGCGCGTGAAGATCACCCAGGATGTATAGTTTTTTTGCAGAATGACCAGATTAGGTTGACGTATAGGGATTAGATGTCTTTCTTTTTGGGTTGTGTTTATTTTAATTTCTAAGACTATACCTATACCAATATTGTCAGCTTGACATTTTATTTTGATGGATTCCATGTACCACTTTTTGATGTGATGCGGGGAGTTAAAATTCTTGGGGTAGTGCTTTTGTACAAGCGTCTACCAAGAATACCCAAGGGGTATGAGCTATGTCTGATAGGCCTCATAGCCCTAGTGTATTTTGATGTTTGAATACTTTGGATTTTTATTTCAAAAATTATTCTGTTGCTTGTAAATATTTGTTGACTTTGTCGTTACGTTACGACTTAAATATTTATCCAAAAATATTTCCTTCTTTATTTCTTTTTCTTTCTTAATTTCGAAATTCGATTTTTGTTTTAAGGAAAAAAACGGGCTGTTACAATTGTGGTACCAGAGCTCTTGGTTTGGATTTCTTTGGGGTTGTGGAGCTTTTGGTTATAGTTTGTAGGTCAACCTGTAGGTTGAGAGTCGTTATTTGATCATGCGTTGGGTTAAGTTGTCTGAGTTGTCAAATATGGGGTAGTTAATATGTCTTGATGTAGTCAACTGTTATCTTGGAATTATTCTAAGTGGTATTAAGATATCTTATTGATGTTGGTTTTGAGGAAACAGTGCCTCCAAGAAGGAACGACACTGCAAGAGGGAATGTCAATGGGGATGATCAAATGGCTGAAGCTATGAATAACATGGTTGCTTGTGTTGCTGCACAGACTGCTGCAAAGACTGCTGCAAAGACTATGCGAGATCTAGAAAGGAGGGTAAGAGAGATTCGTGCTGTTGAGTCAAAAGGATTGGAGGATTTTTGTCGTTACAATCCTCCCAAGTTTAAGGGTGATGAGAATTCAGAGAAAGCTGATAAGTGGGATAAAGAAGTGGAAATGATCTTCGAAATGATTGATTGTCAGGAAGGGTTGAAGTGAATCATGACGACATGGGATTTATGAAGTGGTTCCGAGGACATAGAGGTTGTGTTGTTGGTGGTAACTTGAAAATGATGAGTATGGATGGATTAACGTTATACGGATAGGCGATTCCATGTAAGGATCTATGTGGAGAGCTTTGTAAGAAGAGTATTAGATGTTCGCCTGGAAGATTTTGGGATGAGACTGGATGAAGTTTGATAATTGTCAAAAAGGTGTGAACACCATGGAATTATTGAGAAGACAGGGATTCCATTTGGAATAGCATTTGATGCTTAGGTGTCAACGAAAGAGGCTTATATTGAAGTTAAGGGGCGTTACACATTAGGGGTGAATAGTACCTTGGGTAAATAAAGGACACTTTGAGGAATAGCCGATACCTTGAGGGGTAAGCTCGAGCATTTGAGTTAAACAAGATTCGTGACTTAGATTGTTAAGTATGAATCTCATGACGATTATAGGAGTGAAACTATATATTTTGTTGGTTAATGCCAAATCATTGGGTGATTTAAGAGATAATAAGTATGGATAGTGATATTAGATGAAACTATAGACGCGTAAGTATGAATTTTGAGTGATGTTAGGAAAAACATAAGGAGTTAAGACTTGATTTATTGAACCACATGTTACTATTAAGGATGGAAGTGTATGAAGATTTACTAAAAACGATGTGCTATTATTAGAAAAGTTTTCATTAGTGAGATTACTAAGATAATTAGAATCAATAATGAATAAGACATTGTATTGTATCTTAAGATGAAATTAATGAAATTCGATGATGTGATGAGTATTTGGAGATTTCGAGGATTAGATTTTATAATTTTATTTAATTGTAGAAAGTGAAAAAGAAGAAATGTAACAAATGATTAATGGTTTAGTTGTTGGTCTTGGTAAGTCGAGCGTTAAGATTTAAAATGAGTGTTTCAGTGACTAGATGGACGATGAAAAATATGAAGGTCTTTGAGATATTTTACTGCAAAGTTATGAGGACGAGGTTTATAACTAATTATTTCTTTGGAAATGCTTATTGGGAACAGTTGAGAAATCGTTCTTTAGGACGTTTGATTGTTAGGATTCTTTCAATTTGTACCTCAGTGAAGGTTGAAAAGGAATAAGAATACAACGAGTTAACCAAATTTTGGAGAATGTGCCAAGAAAACTTGTTGGAGCAGCACATAGAGATGTAGCTTATGACAATTGAAGATTCATGAAAGGAATTATCTCACCTATAATTCAGACATTGTTATTATAAGGATATGACAATGATACAAAGGCACTACTTGAGTGCATGTCATGAGGGTTGTTATTGTGTTCGTTAATCAAAGGAGTTAAATGTTTGTTGGTAGGAAAGAATTGAGCATGAAATGGAAAAGTTTGGTGGGAGTTAGTAAGGCTTAATTTATTGATATCACTACAAATAAGAAAGACGAAGTATGATGACAAATGAGCTAAGCAAATAAAGGACTCTAGATGTTGACCACAGGGATGGTTGAATGACGGTAGAGGTGAAAAGTGTTTGAGATATATTTTAGATGTAGAATATTTCGTAAGAAGCGTGAAAATTAGGAGGAATTAAGATTTTGTTTGAATTGTTGAAGGAATTATTAATGACCAGTATGACAAGCTTCTCTGAAGGAAGAAAAGTTTAATAATAAGAGGAAAGACAAAAGAAAATCCAGTTAGGTTGGATGAAATTTTGGGATATGACGCACAATGGTGTGTACCAATTGTGGTTGTCAAAGAAGAGAACAATTTTTGGGAAAAAGCATACAAGAGTAAGCTAAGTAACGATTTTAAAATAATGAAGAGATAATCATCGAACTGCAAAGAAAGGACGCGGCGAAGTTGAGAAGTATTAGAAGGAATGTTGGCAACAGATATAGGAAAATCGTTTTCGGGTTTGTCCAAAATTGCGAAGTATGTAGGAAATTAACTAGGGAAGCGTGAATTTGATGTGTTAGGCATGAGGCAAATATAGGTCTTAACCAGTGAATGAAATTCAAGTTGGATTTTTGTTGGAGACGTGACTCTTGAAATGAAGTACTAAACTGGAAGGAAGTTTGTGTATCATGAGTAGTATAGTTTTGGCATCTTATCAAAAGAATTTGAGGAAGCTTGGATCAACAAAAAAATGTGGGGATGGAATTATTAGAGTTATAATTAGAACAATATACAGATAAGAAAACTATGATTTGGCGTAGTTGTGCGACTAAAGAAAAATCGAGGATTTGTGGACCATGGAGACATTTAGGAGTTCTCGGCGGTAATCATTGTTTTGTGCTCAGTGTGTTGATGTCATACGCAGTGTTTCGGTTTGGTACCAAATGGATGATTCGTCCCAAGTGAACGTATATGAGGTTATGTGACATAGTTTTTGGCGATTGTAATCAGTCGATAAGAGCAAAGTTAAAGGAAAATACGGGAAACTCAGTGGACCTTGAGAAATTTGTTGATCGCTTGTGCATTAGGATAACCTTAAGTGCAAGTCGCGGGAAGCACTATTACAGTTCGATTAAGATAGTCCAAGCCACCATCATGGTTGTTGGTTATTTATTGACAAATTGAGGGACTGATCATCCTTAATCTCTTGTTAATAGTAGACAAAATCATGTGGTAGGGAACAGACGAGTCTTACAGGCTATGGTAGTGTGTAGAGTTATTAAGCACCCTATGAAAAGGGGTAGGCAACAATTTCTTCGAGTAGGCCGGGTGAAACAAGTTGTGACTTGTATGTTGAATTTGAGTACAAACCTAGTGTGGATTGATACTCATGCTTTAAGTTTCGAGGACGAATCTTCTTTTTGGATTAAAATTATTTATCAGAGAATAATTTAGTTACGTTGCGAATGATTTAACACCAGACAATTTTGTTGAAAATATCACTCGTTGCTGAAAATTTATCTGTCAATTGAGTTGCGACGAGAGTATATATTTTTATAAAAATAGATTGTGATGTGTGTAAGAGTTTTTAGATATTTGTTGGTTTCATTTTAATTATAATATACATATATATATATATATATATATATATATATATATTATAATAATAATAATTATTATTATTATTATCATTAATATTATTATTATTATTATTATTATTATTATTATTATTATTATTATTATTATTATTATTATTATTATTATTATTATAAAGTAACATATGTATATATATGTTAGAAAGGAGGAAAAGAAAGGAAAAACAGAAACAGAGGAAGAAAACGCGTTTCCCTCCCTGCTCGCGGATCATTCTATTTCTTCCTTCTTTCTTCCATTTTTTTTCTCCTTATTTTGCTTCAAGAAAAGAAACCCAAGGCTTGGTGGGTAAGAAAGCAAGGATTTCTCAGCTTCATTCTTCTTCTCGGATTCGAAAACAGTGTTGGTGATTTCAAAACCGTCAACACACAAAACTCCATTTCTCTTCTAGATCTAAGCTTTGTTTCGCAAAAAGATAGAAGGGAAAGTTGCTTGTTAAAGCTAACGTTAAGGTAATGGCTCCTTCCAAACTTTTAGTTTGCATTTAGGGACTTATTTGTGGTTGGGTGGAAAAGAAATTTGTTAGGGTTGAAGTGTAGATTTGGAGAAAATGAATTTAATGCTTTTATGGGTGAAATTTTAGAGTTGGGTTTTTGGTGATATTGATGAGTGTTTTATGGAAAATGAATTTAACTCATTTATGTGTGGTTTTGAGGAAATGAAATTTGACGTGTTTGAGTGGTGGGTTGTGATGATTTGTGTTTGACATGTTTGACGTATTCATAATTAATATTATAAATTTTGAGATATGTTTGTGTGGATTTTTTGGAAAAATGAATTGATGTGATTTGGTGTGAATTGTGGATTGAATTTGAGAATATGTCTGAGTATGCTCTGTGTGGAATTTGAAAATCATTAGAGTTAAATGAGTATTAAAAATGGGAAATCTTTTAATAGCTGCATTTACATAATGATTGTCGTGAAAATCGTTAGAGTTAAATGAGTATTAAAAATGGAGAATCTTTTAATATATGCATTTACTTAATGATTGTCGTGGATAAAGTCAGAGTATGCTCATGCATTACATAGTACATGGCGACCAGATGGGCCACGAGATGATTCCATGTGATTTGTTGGTTCATCTTATCCTTGAGGGGATTTTCGCGTCTTGTAAGTTCTGCGATAGACTGCACATTTTTGTTAAATCGTGATGACCCGTGATAGAAGGCACCTCGGTAAATAGTACTTCGGCTTGTGATAGGCGATACATTTACGATTTACGTTTTTAGTAAATTGTGCTGACCTGTGATAGGTAGCACCTCGGTAATTTAGTACTTCGGCCTGTGATAGGCGGTACAATTATGATTTACGGCCCTTCGAGGAGGGTTTTGGTTTTGAATTCCATGTCCATGCATTTTGGCATATACGCGTTGCATTAGGGTGCTTGGCACGTGACTCACGTTTGATTCAAGATTATGATTGAGTGTTTGAACTCAAGTGGTTGTTGTGGTTGTGCAATAATTGCTAAGTGTGAATGTTTTGGATTTGTGTGTAAGTGTGATTGATTGCAAAACCTTTTCAAAACTTAAGTTCTTATGGTGATTGGGCTATAATTGCTAGGTGTGAATGTTTTGGATTTGTGTGCAAGTGTGATTGATTGTAAAACCTTTTCGAAACTAAATTTGTCATGGTGATTGGGCTATAATTTCTAAGTGTGACTGTTTGGATTTGTGAGTAAGTGTTGATTGATTTTCGAAACCCTTTTAAAAGCTGAATTTTGCTGTTTTTTTGTTGTTTTATGGTGTGTATTCGAATACAGAAGGTTGTATTTGAATACAGACATCCTATTTTTGCTGCTTACTTATGTGTAGTCGAATACAGAAGGCTGTATTCGAATACAGACATGTTGTTTTTGCTGCTGACTTATTTGTAGTCGAATACATAAGGTTGTATTCGAATATAGACATGTTGTTTTTGCTGCCGACTTATGAAACAGCCTTGTATTAGAATACAGCGATGCTGTATTTGAATACAACGTCGCTGTATTCGAATACAACAGGGCAGTTTTGTTAAAAACTTCATTTTTCACCCTTGTTTATGCATGTTTGGCATATGGAAACCCTTTCAAGGTGCATGTTATATTGAAAGGTTATTTTGTGCATTTAAAAACGTAAATGTTATGTGTTAATTGTTTATTTCGGTTGGTGACCCTTTACAACTATTGTGGAAATCTGAGTTTTGCCTTCAGATGAGAACCAAGACCTTCCCACCGGTTTGTACCCTGTGGATGGGAATGTAGTTGGACACACCTGACCAGAGCTGTGTCAGGAGGATCTTGCGGGGAGCGTGAAGATCATCTGGGATGTATAATTTTTTTTAGAATGATCAGATTATGTTGACGTATAGGGACTAAGGGTTGTGTTTATTTTAATTTCTAAGACTGTACATATACCAATATTGTCAGCTTGACATTTTTTTTTTGATGGGTTCCATGTACCACATTTTAATCTGATGTAGGGAGTTAAAATTCTTGGGGCAATGCTTTTGTACAGATGTCTACTGAGAATACCCCAGGGGTATGAGCTATGTCTGATAGGCCTCACAGCCCCTGTGTATTTTTATGTTTGAATAATTTGGATATTTTTTTCAAAAACTATTCCGTTGCTTGTAAATATTTCTTGACTTTGTCGTTATGTTACGACTTAAATATTTATCAAAAAGTATTTCCTTATTTATTTCTTTTTCTTTCTTTATTTCGAAATTTGATTTTTGTTTTAAGAAAAAAAACGGGTTGTTACAGAATCAATGTGTTAAACTTAAAACAGAAAATGCTACTCAAAAAAATGATATTATTGAACTTTAATCAACAAATGAAAATATGAAAATTGATGTTGTTGAACTTAAAGATAAAACCTTAAAATATATCCATGTTCAAAATACCACGTGTAATTCTGATAAGTTTGAAGAATTATTACAATATTTTCTATTTAATGTTATGGAAAGAAGCAAATATGCGTCTTAGATTTATGGTGTTAGTTGAAATGGTAAAAGAGATCTACGATTTGAAAAATCTTTAATTGAACATAAACTTATTCACTCTGATGTTTTATGTACTATTTGTTCTATGAAAGCTCACTCTATGTTATCTTGTCTCATTTTAAATATAAGGAAAAACAAGAAACTTTTCAAGACTAACAAACAAGGACCCAAACAGATATCGGTACATAAAGACAAAATAGTTTATGTTGCTGAAGTTCTAAGCAACCAAGTTGAAACACCAACCATAGCATCTGGTAAGTGGATGCTGGAAACTTATAAAAGGAAAAAGATTTAAGTGTCAAGACCTAACTCTGGTGGAAGAAGAACCATATGATGAACAAGAAAAATTAGAAAAATTAGAAAAATCTAGAATATCAACAGAATCAAAATTGGAAGAGAAATAAAACGTATCCAGAAAATCAAAATTGGTAGAGAAATCACACACATCAGCAGAACTAGAACTACCGGAAGAATCAGAATTACCATCAGTCCCAAAATTAACAGAGGAACCTTATACATCAAAAGAAAGAGAAGTGTTAGATAAACAATCAGAATAAAGGGACTTCTTTGAACACTCCGATCTAATTCATCAAGACTATAAACCTGGTTGGGAATTCAAATTCAAGAAAGTAAAAAATGTATATATATTCATCAAATTAAATATACAAAAGAGCTTATCAGGACGATTAAGATGAGTGATTACAAATCTATGGCTACACCAATGCACCCTACCTGTTCAATTAAAAAATATGAATTAGACCCAAAAGTTGACCGAAACATATAGACGAATGATAGGATCCCTTCTTTCCGGTACCTTTTCTAGACATGACATAATGCTTATTGTATGTGTATATGCAAGATTTCAAGCTTACCCTAGGGAATTATATCTAATTGCTATTAAGAGAATCCATAGATACCTAAAAGGAACTACTAACTGTACCTTGTTCTATACGAAATTTCCTTAGTACAAATTGAGTTAATATTGTGATTCTAGTTAATGTTGGAGATAAACTTGAGAGAAAGGGCACTACTAGCAACTGTATGTTTCTAGGTTACAACTTAATATCTAGGTCAAGTAAGAGAAAACGCATCATTTCCATGTCAACAACAGTGGTTGAGTACATTTCATTAGCTGGCTGCGATTCTCAAATACTTTGGATGAAACATCAATTTGAAGACTACAAAATCCTATAATCCAATATTTCCATCTATTATGATAACACTTTTGTCACTTGTCTAATGAAAATCTGTATCCTGCAATCTAGAGCAAAACAAATATAGATCAAACACCACTTAATTAGGGACATTGTTCAAAAAGAGGTAGTAAACATTCAGTTTGTGGACACTGAGCACCAATAGGTTGACATATTCACCAAACCGCTAGCTGAAGATAGGTTTGACTTCATCAAGAAAAACATAAACCTTACCTTCATATCTGACTAATGTTGTGATAACTTCAAAGTAGTCTACCATTAAATTAATATTTTTTTTTATATTTATATTTTCTTGTAAATTTTTATATTCATGTTATTAATAAAAAAAATAGGCAAATTAAAAAAAAGTCAAATTCAAAAAATAATTATTATATTTTTTTAAAAAAAAGAAACAAGTCTCACTTTTAAGTTATGGGAACCCTGAGTTAGAAGGATTCAAAGAAATATAAAGAAAATTTGTTATAAAAAATACAAGTTGTGTCATCATCAAATAAGGCGAGATTGTTAGAACCTATGCTGTTTTATACTTAGAGTTTTCATGATAACATAAGTATTTTATGAGAACAATAAGTTTGAATTCACAAAGTATGAAAGAAGATTCATGTTTTTGAAGAAAATTTAAAATAAGATTTGATTCAGATTTATACTTGAAGAAAATCTAAAATTAGATTTGATTCATATTTATAATTCAAGAAAATCTAAACTAAGATTTGATTTAGATTTATAATTGAAGAAAATCTAACATAAGATTTGATTCAGATTTGAAATTGAAGAAAATATAAAGTAAAATTTGATTCAAATTTATAGTTGAAGAAAATCTTTGACTAACTTGAAAAGAAGATATGGTCAGGATTTGATCAATATTTCGGGGTTGTCACCGTTTTTGGAAAGAATTGCTTGGAGAGTTAGGTGTGTTGTAATTCAAAATATTTGAATTCGTGTATTAAAGCCTTCTAAATGAGGGGACTGGATATAGTCAAGTTAGTTGTTAAACAGGATAATTCTAAGTCCAATTATTTATGCTTTTATTGTTTGTTGTTTCTGAACCAAATTGTTCTTATATTAGTAATTCATAAAATCCAACTTGCCTTCATCAAATTAGCATAAAATTATCAACTTTGTCAAACAAAATTCGACCCCCCTCTTCCCTTCTCGTGTTTACACCTTCAATTCTAAGTCCCACAATTCTACATCTGAATATCATTATTCAAGAAACACAACATCTCACTCCAAGAACATCATGAATCCATTTCAACTCAAATTAAGCAAGGGAATGAAGATTCATTATTTTAAGACAATCTAAAATAAGATTTGATTCAGATTTATAATTGAAGAAAATCATTGACCAAGTCAAAAAGAAGATATAGTCGAGATTTGTTTACACAAAGATTTGATTAAGATTTATCGACAAGAAAATACAAATTACTCACAAGAAGATTTGATTAAGATTTATCACATGAAGATATGAATTATTTACAAAGAGATTTAATCAAGATTTATCAACAAGAAAATATGAATTATTTACAAGAAGATTTCATCAAGATTTATCTACAAGAATGTATAAATTATTTACAAAAATAGTTGATCAGAATGTACAACAAGATATGAATTATTTACAAGAAGATATGATTAAGAATTGTTTACAAGAAGAAACACTCACAAAAAGATACATTTATTATTTGCAAATATATGATTTAGATTTTTCGAGAACAAAGGAGAAAGCCTAACCTATTCATTAAATAGAAACTCAAGGCTGAAGAAGAAAACAAGAGAACTCACAAGCACAAAATTTCCTATGTCATTAGAATTCGTAAGGTTAAGTTATAGAGAAGCACTTTCTCAAAAGAAATATTTTCTAAGTCTTAACTAATGTGAGATTCATAGTTACAATCAACTTGTTAGAAGCAAACCAATTTGTTCCAAACTTTTGTAACCTAGTCTAATAATGGCTTTCGTGTTCCTCAAGAAATCTATTGGTTTTCAAGTTGTGTTGAGGAGACTTGGCTTGTTGAGTCAAAGTATTTATGTTCCTCAAAAAGTCTGTAAGTGTTAGGTTGTTTTGAGAACACTGGCTTGTAGGGTCAGGTTCTATGTAATTAAAGTTTTGAATTAGTGGATTAAATCCTTATGGGTAAGGGGATTGGACGTAGCTACCAAGTTGGTGTTGAATCAGGATAAACTCTTGTGTAACTTTAATTCTGCAATTTCTTTTTTATTGCTGCCTGATCACTTAACCCGATGGCTAGTACTATTATTCTAAGTAAGTCACCAAACATGTACTAGTTTTAAATAAATTAGCAAAAAGAATCGAACTTAATCAAACGAATTCAACCCCTTTGGGAATTAGTTGAAGATGGCTACAATGCTCCAACAAGTTATGATGGTATTGAAATTTAAAGGAAAGAGATGGATGTTGAACATATAAGGATGTACAAGATGCATCACAAGTTCAGAACCTTCATGATCAATGCAATCACCTTCAAGGAATTTGATAAGTGCACTAACAAAGAAACCAAAAAAAAGCATCTATGACAATATGTTTCTGACTTATGAAGAGAGCAAGCTAGTTTAAGAAGCAAAGGCCAACCTCTAGTTAGAAAGTACGAGTTGTTCAAGATGGAAGAAGATGAAGACATTGAAACAATGATTTCCAAATTCAAGACTTTGGTCTCATGATGAAAGGTACTTGAAAAGAGTTATACTATCGATGATCATGTGAAGAAAACTTTTAGGAGTCTTCCAAGCAAATGAAGAATAAGATTATAGCTATTCAAGAAGCTAAAGATCTCAATACTCTTAAATTTAAATAATTGACTAGGTCCTTGATATCACATGAAATTGAGCTTGAAAGGACAAACAACTTTGGCCTTGAAATCCAAGCAGAAGAAGGTTCTTAAGGAAACACTTGAATTAGAGGACAATGACTCATATGATCAGAATCTGAACTCAGAGGATGAGGAGTTGGCTTTCATATCCAAAAAATTCAAAAGATGTGGCATAACAGAAAGTAGAAATCTCCTCAAAGATATTTTAGGCATTCCAATATAGGAAGGGATGAAAAATCTTACAAGAAAAACATCATATGTTATGGATGCAATGAACTGGACATGTCAAGTCTAAATGTCCAAATCTTGAAAAAGGGAAACATCAGAGGAAAGATTTTATACCCAATAATAAGGTTTTGATGGCTACATTGGTTGATTATGACGAATCCTCTGATGATGAAGAGCAAGCAAATATGGCCTTGATAGATCCAACAAAAACACTAATTTTTACTCTTAAAGTGAATCAATTGATGAAGAAATTCATACATTTTCTAACTTAACCCGATCTGATTAAATTAATGTCATAAATGATTTCTTAAATAAAAACTACAAGTTGTCTCTAAAACTAAAACCACTTTAGGAAACACTAACCATGGTAGCTTGATAAACGATGCTGGCGACATGTGATAGAAGACAAGTCTATGTTCCAAGACCTATCATTGATCAAAGGACGTACAATTACTTTTGGACGAAAGAATAAACTCCAAATCATGGGTCAATACACATTTGGTAATGGCACCTCTTCTTTTATTAAAGATATTTTGTTTTTTAAAGGTCTTAAACATAATTTATTCAGTATTGGCCAGTTAAATCATAATAATTATGATATTATATTTAATAAAAAAACATGCAAGACAACTAGTCAAAAGAATGGGTATGTACTCTTTAAGGGCCAGAGGCAAAATAACATATATAAGAACAATATGTTTAGTCTAGAGAAATAAGATGTTAAGTGTCTAATGTTAGTAAATGAAGAGAAATAATTTGGCACAACAAGTAAGGTCATGCAAACCTTAGATTAATCTCAAAATTGAATGGACTTCAACTAGTTAGAGGTCTACCTAAGCTTAGCTACAAAACTTAAATTATGTGTGAAGCTTGTCAAAAGGGAAAACAAAAAAAGAATTCATTTACCCCAAAGAACATAGTCTCTACCTCAAAACCCATTGAGCTCTTATATATAGATCTCTTTCCGCTAGTGAAAACAACCTCACTAAATGGAAAGAAGTATGACTTTGTGACAACAAATGATTACACTAGATGGACTATCGTAAAATTCTTAAGAAATAAACATGAATGCCACAAAGTGTTCATTGCATTTTGCAAACAAGTAATGAATGAAAAATGTCTTAAGATTGTAACAACTTCAAGTAATCATGGAGGAGAATTTAAAAATAAGTTCTTTAAAGGTTTTTGTGATGAGAATGGAATCTCTCACAATTCCTTTTCTCCTAGAACACCACAACTAAATGATATTGTAGAAAGAAAGAATTGATTTCCTTAAGAAATGGTTTGAACCATGCTCAATGAGATAGATGTTACAAAATATTTTTGGGCAAAGGAAATTAATACTACATGTTATATTCTAGACCATGTAAGTGCATCTTCATTGGAAACTTTGAAAGATCTAATTCTTATCAAATGTTTAATAGGGAAACTTAGATTCTGGAAAAATCAATACATGTTAAATTTGATGACAAATATGTTGACCTTAAAAATTTAAAACCAAATTGATGATATTGCAGGTTTACTGGAACCAGAGGAAGAAGATGCAGAAAAAGTAGAAGAACCTAAAAAATTAGAGGATACATGTAAATTAGAAGAATATGACAAATGATTAGATGGTGAATCTAACCAAGTCATAACTAGTGAAGATAAGTCAAAAGGGATATATGAATGAAAGTACGAGTCATTCTTTCTTGAAACTCTAATAATTGGAAATGAAAATGATCCTTTCAATACCAAATCATCACTAAAAGAAACAACTTTGTTTGGTCTACTATCATCAACTAAACCTACATATGTTGATGAAACACAGGCAGATGATGGATGGATCCTTGCACTGCAAGAAAAGTTAAAGGAATATAAAAAGAATTATGTTTAGGATCTAGTACCTGGACCAAAGAAAATCATTATTGGAACTAAGTGGGTTTTCATAAACAAGCTAAATGAAAAATGAGAAATGGTCATAAACAAGGCAAGACTTGTTACTAAGGCTATAGTCAACAAGAAGGCATTGATTACATTAAGACATTTTCTCTAGTTGCAAGGTTAAAAGTTATCGTATCCTTCTCCCTTTTGTTGCTTATAATAACATTTCATTATTTCAAATGGATGTTAAAAGTGCATTTCTAAATGGGTATATAAGGGAAGAAGTCAATGTTAAGCAACCCCCGGGATTTGAAAGTTATGAATTTCTAAACCACGTATTTAAACTTAAGAAATCACTAAATGGTCTAAAAAGTGCACCTCGGGGATGGTATGATAGACTACGTATGTAAGACCCTTAATTTTAAATCCTAAATTATACTATTTTAGGGTATTTTGTGTTGAATTTCTTAGGCTTTTAGCTCAGTTTTTGGTATTTAGTGAGTTAAATGCCAAAAAAATATTTTTGGAAATTGGATTAAAATTATTTGTCGGAAAATAATGTATTTATTTTGCGAAGAATTTAATATCGAACAGTTTTGTTAAAAATATCACTCGTTGCTAAAAATTTATATATGTTAGAAAGAAGAATGAAAAGAAAAGAAAGGAACAAAGAAAGAAAATAGAACAATCCCTTTCCTCTCCCTGCCTCGCGAATTTCTCCATCTTTCTTCTTTCTCCCTTCTTTTTCGTTTTCTTTCTTTTGCTTCAAGAAAAGAAACCCAAGTCTTGGTGGGTTAGAAAGAAAAGAGCTCCCAACTTTCTTCTTCTTCTTTGATTCGAATACTAAGAAAAATGGTGTTAGGGGTTTTCAAAACCGTCAAACACAAACCTCCACTTTTCTTCGACATTTGAGCTTCGTTTCGCGAAGTGATAGAAGGGAAAGTTTCTCACCTCCACACTACGGTTCTAGTGAGCCAACTTTGGAAGCGACGTCGCGAGTGGAAATTTTACTAGAATTAATCGTGGTGTCGTAATCGCTTGATAAAAGCTACCGTTAAGGTAAGAGCTCCTTCCAAATTTTTAGCTTGCATATAAGAGGCTATATGTGTATTTTTGGAAAAAAAATTTGATGTATTTGATGTGTGAAATTGCAGAAAATGAATTTAATGCGATTATGTGAATTGGTGGAAAATGAATTTAAGTCATCTTTATGTGTTTGAGGAAACGTAATTGGAGATGTTTGAGGTGTGTTTTGTGAAGATTAATTTAGCATGAATTATGTTTGAATGTTTGTGGAAATTTATGGATGATTGACGATTGAGCTTGGTGTGGTTTTTGTGGAATTTGAATTGATAGAATTTAATGTGAATTGTGGATTAAATTTGACGTGTGGTGGTGGAAAACATATGTTTGGGTATGCTCTGTGTTGTATTTGAAAATCATTAGTGCTACATGAGTATTAAAAATGGTGAATCTTTTAATATGTACATTTACTTAATGATTGTTGTGGAAAGAGTCAGAGTATGCTCATGCATGTCATAGTACACGGTGACCGTGATCGTGCCATGGTAATAGTGGTGACCGTGATGGACCACGAGATGATGCCATGTGATTTGTTGGTTCATCTTATCCTTACGGGGATTATCACGTCGTGCTGATCTGTGAGAGATTGCACTCTAGAACGTGTTGATCTGTGAGCGATTATACTCTAGAAAATAGTGTAAGGCCTGTGATAGGCGACACTTTAGTAAATCGTGCGAGCCTGTGATGGGTGGCACCTTGATAATTAATATAAGGCCTGTGATAAGCGATACAATTATAATTTACGCCCCTTCGAGGAGGGTTTTGATTGGAATTCCGAAATTCATGTATTTTTGGGCATATACACATTGCATTAGGGTGCTTGGCACGCGAGTCATGTTAAATATGTTGTGATGGTAGTATATTTATGCTCCATTGTGGCTGTGATTATGCCCCAATTGGTAAGTGTGATTCTTTGGATTAGTGTGTAAGTGTTGATTGATTTCGAAACCATTACAAAGTTGAATTATGCATTTTTCTATTGTTGTATTCGAATACAAGGAGGTTTTATTCGAATACAATTGTGCTATTTTTGTTACTGATCTGTCATGTCTCGTATTCAACTACATCTTGTTGATGGTACCAGTAACCTCTGTTAGATGAAAAATATGCAGAAGAATGCCTATTCTAAGAGATATGCGCAGCAGTTTAACAAATTGTAAATTTATTAAACACAACATTAAACAAGGTCCCTAATATACAATTCTAATGAATGCACAAAGTATATGGATCACAGTATATATGGAGAAATGCATCAGATACAATCTTTCAAGATATTGATTTTCATGCAATCATGTTAAGATAATCAATTATATACATGCACTTAACACAGAAACTTTATCATGCATTCAATCAATATCAAAAGCGTAATAATTGCAGAAATTTAAACGAGATAAGGGAAAGAAAAGTGTACGCGGAGATTTATACTGGTTCAGCCGTCCCTCGACGACTTACATCCAGTCCCAAGATCCAAAAGGATCTTAGCCTTTCTTATAGAACTTCTTAGAATCAGTTTACAGATTATACACAGTGCCTCGCACCAATCTTAAACTATTCTACTTGTTCTATCTTTCCCTCCCTGAATTCCCAAGTTTAAGTCCCATAAACTTGACCAAGAATTCAGTCAAGCGTCTTCTTGTTGACTACCTTCAACCTCGAAGAACACCACCAGTAACAACTGGATTTGCTCAAAGTAATTTGGTTACAGAAAATGGTTTACAGAAATTGAAACATATCAATATTACAAAGTTCTTGATCTTTCTTCTTCTCACAACAATCTTTCTCAATTCAGTCTTTTTCCATACTTGTTGATCACAAAGTGCATCTTGTTGATGGCTGAAAAGGATATTCAAAGTAATATCAGTTGAGAAAGAATTAGTGGTGTATGATTGCAACTGATATTATCAAGTTGTTGAAGTTATTGTCTTATGAGAAGAAGTGAATGAAAGCAGTTTTTATAGTTTCAGGAAAAACAACATATGAATCGATTTACCCAATCGATTCATTAAATTCATAAAGTTGGCTAATCGATTTCCTCAATCGATTTCGCGAATCTTGTTTTTCTTGAATCTTGAAATTGTACATTCTAATCGATTTACCCAATCGATTATTTTAAGGAGTTCTTCAGACTTTGATGACAGTATATAATTGAATTGATTTGCATAATCGACTTGATGTGTTTTGTTCAAACAACGAGATCAAAACAATCGATGTACTTAATCGATTCAACCATTCAGTCATCTCTGTTTCTAAAACTTTTTGTACCAATCGATTGTGCCAATCGATTGTGGACTTTAAGTCTGAAGCACTTTTCATCAGTTGGTTTATTCAATCGATTTACCAAGTCGATTGATGCCAACATTTGTAACACCAGATGTATATAAGTAGATTGTGGTAATCGATTGTGTATGTTCCAGACCAAAGTTATTTTGAAACTTGTTTTAGTGAATCGATTGGCCTAATCGATTTAGTAAACATTGGTTTGGCTCTGGGACATTTACAATCGATTGTGTCAATCGATGTAGACAAATTAGAAATAAAGATGTGATTGGTTTAATCGATTTGCCAATTCTATTGCCTGCAAAACGTGCCACTGAATTGCACATTTTAATTTCAGTAAGTAAGTCAATCGATTTGTCTAATCGATGTAAACAATCAGTTCAGTCTTGGTGATTTAATCAATCGATTTGCCTAATCAATTTGTGGCAAACTGGCTCTCTGACTTGCACAATTTATTTTCTAATAAGTGTACCAATCGATTTGGCTAATCGATTGATAGCCTGTTTGATTTCTTCAAAGATGTGCAAATCGATAGTGCCAATCGATTGGTTAACCCCAGACTTTATAAAAAGATTCAACCCTGTTACAGAATCGATTGTATTAATCGATTTGCTCATGGATCTTCAAGCTTTTGTTGATTTCTTGAGTTCCAAGCAATTGTCTCGAGTATGTAGGATTGAATTTGTTGTTCCTGAAATTTTTCTCAGTTGACAATGTTAGATTTATTTCAAACTGTATGTTTGTCAATAACAGAACTGTTGAAAAAAATGAGGTACAAATACAAGTAAATACAAGTTATAATTTCTCTCCCCCTTTGTCAATTAAGGCAAAAAGTGGTGAAAGAGAAATGTTTGCTCCCCCTGAGGTGGTAGCAAACCTGGATATTGCTGTACAAAGAAGTTCAGAAAGATTAGTAACAAAAGCAGTAACATAAACTTAGTTGAAAACAATTTTGGATGAGATCAATAACATAAAACAGATTAAGGCGCGCATTAGACAATATGAAAATGAAATGCAATAGGTAATATGATCAACAAGCTCAAATAGTTCATTAATCAATAATACAAAAATTACATTCATCAGGTTCATTACAAAAAGAAGGCAAAACAAAAACAAGAAAGCTAAGAGACCTAAAGTCCTAAACGCCTAGAGTTGCTGGTCCTCATTATTAGCAGGGGATGAGGCTGAGACCGCTGTATTATCCTCAGCAGGTGTCTCCTCACCATGAGTTGCAGCAACCTCTACTTGTGTTGGAGCAGGTTCTTCAGCCGCCTGTCTTCCTATTTCAGCAACATCACTGAAGGACAACTTAATGCCCAGATGTTCCTGAATAGCTGCCACGTCTTGCGCCATCTGATTCTGATCCGCTTGAATCTTCTGAATAGCAGCTTCAATCCTTTCATGAGATGCCTCCATCTTAGCGTTGTGAACTACTTGAGCTGCCATAAATTCAAGCAGTTTGGTGAGCACCTCCGATTCTGCTGAAACAGTCTCCGCAGCTGGTGGTTCAACACCTTGCTGGGTTTGTTCAGTAGTGGCCTGAGGTCGCTTCCAAACGCCATTGACCTTTCGCAGCTGCATTTGGTTCACGATGGATTCACCAAATGTTAGGATCGTCCTGACACAGCTCCAGTCAGGTGTGTCCAACTACCTTCCCATCTACAGGGTACTAACCCGTAGGATGGTCTTGGTTCTTATCTGAGGGCAAAGCCTAGATTTCCACAATAATTGTAAAAGGACACCAACCGAAATTAACAATTAACACATAGCATTTAGATTTCAAATGCATAAAATAGCCTTTCAACCTAGCATGCACGTTGAAAGGGTTTCCATATGCTAGACATGCATGAACAAAGTTGAAAAATGAAGTTTTTAAAAAAACTGCATTGTTGTATTCGAATACAACATCTCTGTATTCGAATACAAGGCTGTTTCATAAGTCAGTAGCAAAAACAACATGTCTGTATTCGAATACAACCGTTTTTATTCGACTACACATAAGTCAGTAGCTAAAATAGGATGTTTGTATTCGAATACAACCGTTTGTATTCGAATACACATCAGAAAACAACAAAAAACAGCAAAATTCAGCTTTTAAAAGGATTTCGAAATCAATCAACACTTACACACAAATCCAAACAATCACACTTGACAACTTGAGTTTCAAAAACGCTTTGCAATTAATCACACTTACACACAAATCCAAAACATTCACCCTTAGCAATTATGGCACAACCACAACAACCACTTGAGTTGGAACACTCAATCGTAATCTTGAATCAAACATGACTCGCGATGTTTCGCAATCAATCAACAGATGCTCACAAATCCAAAACATTCACACTTAGCAATAATGGCACAACCACAACAACCACAACAACCACTTGAGTTCAAACACTCAATCATAATTTTGAATCAAACATGACTCACATGCCAAGCACCCCAATGCAATGAGTATATGCCAAAATGCATGGACTCGGAATTCCAATCAAAACCCTCCTCGAAATGGCATAAATCATAATTGTATCGCCTATCACAGGCCTTATACTAATTATCAAGGTGCCACCCATCACAGGCCCGCAAGATTTAGTAAAGTGTTACCTATCACAAGTGTAACACCCTGATTTTTAACAGCGAGAGTGTATTTTTTTTTTCAAACAAATTCATAATAACAAAGAAATAAATAACAAAATACATTTGGATAAATATTTAAGTCGTACACAACGACAAATAAGTCAACAAAATTTACAAGCAGCGGAATAGTTTTTGAAATACGAATCCAAAGTATTTTCACTACAAACAATAAGTAAATAGAGATATTAAAAGATTCCCCATTTTTAATACTCGTTTAACTCTAATGATTTTCACGACAAACATTAAGTAAACAGAGATATTAAAAGACTCCCCATTTTTAATACTCGTTTAACTCTAATGATTTTCAAATTCCACAAAGAACATACTCAGAATTTCACACCAAATCACATCAATTCATTTTTCCACAAAATCCACACAAACACATCTCAAAATTTATAAGTATTAGTTATGAACATGTCAAACACGACAACCACAAATCATCACAACCCACCACTCAAACATATAAAATTTCATTTCCTCAAAACCACACATAAATGAGTTAAATTCATTTTCCACAAAACACTCATCAATATCACCAAAAACCCAACTCTAAAATTTAACCCATAAAAGCATTAAATTCATTTTCCCCGAATCTACGCTTCAAACCCAACAAATTTGTAAGACCCATAATTTTAAATTATACCTTATGTATTTTAGTGGATTTTGGTATTGAACTCAGGGGCTTTATAGCCAAGTTGTTAATATTTTGAGAGCTTAAATGCCCAAAAATATATTTGGATACCCCAATTCAAAATTACTCGTAGAAAGATAAATTAAATTAACTGCAGAGAATCATTTACGAAGAATTTAATTCTGGGGAGTTTTGTTAAAAATATCTCGGGTTGTTGAATATTGTATATGTCAAATGAGTTGCGACGAGAGTAGATATTTTTAACAAAAAATGGTTTGGGAAGTGATGGGTGAAATGGTAATTTTAATAAATATCTAATTTTGAGATACTTGTTAATTATAATTAATATATATATATATATATATATATAGAAAGAACAGGAAAGGAAGGAAAAAGAAAAGAAATAGAAAGAAAGGAAAAAGGAAGAAAGGAAAACTGAAAGAAAAACAGAAAACATTTTCCTCTCTCCCTGCCTCGCGCTCATCTTCCTCCTTCCTCCATTGTTATTCATTTTTGCTTTCTTTGCTTCCCTTTTAGTACCAGAAAAGAAACCCAAGGCTTAGTGGGTGAGAAAGATCAAATTCCCAACTTCCTCCTTCTTCCCGGATTCGAAAACAGAGTTAGGGATTTCAAAACCAACAAACACAAACCTCCCTGTTTCATCTAGATCTAAGCTTCGTTTCGTGAAGAGATAGAAGGGAAAGTTGATCACTACCATGCTACGGTTCTAGGGAACCAACTTTGGAAGTGACGTTGCGAGCGGAGATTTTACCGGATTTACTCGCGGTACCGTAATCGCACGTTAAAGCTAACGTGAATGTAAGGGCTCCTTCCAAACTTTTAGTTTGCATTTAGGGACTTATCTGTGGTTGTCTGGAAAAGAATTTTGTTAGGGTTGGAGTATTGACTTGGGGAAAATGAATCTAAGGCTTTATGGGTAAAATCTTAGAGTCAGGTTTTGGTGATATTGATGAATGTTTCGTGGAAAATGAATTTAACTCATTTGTGTATGATTTTGAGTAAATGAAGTTAGCTGTGTTGAGTGGTATGTTGTGATGATTTGTGTTCATTGTATTTGACGTGTTCATAATTAATGCTTATAAAATTTGAGATGTGATTTGGTGTGAATTGTGGATTGGATTTGATAATATGTTTGAGTTTGTTTTGTGTGGAATTTGAAAATCATTACAGATAAACGAGTATTAAGAATGGGGAATCTCTTAATGTCTACGTTTACTTAATGTTGTCGTGAAAACCATTAGAGTTAAACGAGTATTAAGAATGGGGAATCTCTTAATATCCTTGTTTACTTAATGTTGTCGTGAAAACCATTAGAGTTAAACAAGTATTAAAAATGGGGAATCTTTTAATATCTCTGTTTACTTAAATGAGTATTAAGAATAAGGAATCTCTTAATATCCTTGTTTACTTAATGTTTGTTGTGAAAATCGTTTAAGTTAAATGAGTATTAAAAATGGGGAATCTTTTAATATCTGCATTTGCTTAACGATTGTCGTGGATGGAGTCAGAGTATGCTCATGCATTTTCATTCTTTTTGTAAATCGTGCAGACCCGTGATAGGTGGCACCTTGATAAATAGTACTTTGGCCTGTCATAGGCGGTACATTTATGATTTACGTTTTTGTAAATTGTGCAGACCCGTGATAGGTGGCCCCTTGGTAAATAGTACTTTGGCCCGTGATAGGCTGTACATTTACGATTTACGGTTTTATGTAAATTGTGCAGACCCGTGATAGGTGGCACCTTGGTAAATAGTACTTTGGCCTGTGATAGGCGGTACATTTACGATTTACTTTGGCCTGCGATAGGCGGTACAATTATGATTTACAGCCCTTCGAGGAGGGTTTTGGTTTGGAATTTTGGGTCCATGCATTTTGGCATATACGCATTGCATTAGGGTGCTTGGCACACGAGTCGTGTTTGATTCAAGTTTATGATTGAGTGGTTGAACTTGAGATGTCATTGTGATTGTGATGATTTCACTAAGTGTTATGTTTTGGAAATTGTGTGTAAGTGTAATTGATTGTAAAACTATTTCGAAACTCAAGTTGTCGTGGTGATCGTGTTGAAATTGCTAGGTGTTATGTTTTGGAGTCGTGTGTGAATGTGATTGAGTTAGTTTATGTAGTTTTAGAAAAACATTCAGGGAAATCGATTCCCAAATCGATTTTGCGAAAAGCCATTCATAAAAATCGATTTGCCAATCGATTTGATGTATTACAGGAGCTCAGCTAATTTGACAAAATCGATGTGCCAATCGATTTTGTAAATATGTTTCATAAAACCAATTAAGAAATTGATTTCCCAATCGATTGTTGTGTCTCCTGCTTTCTTAAATCTTGAAAAGGTATTGAGCCAATCGATTTGCCAATCGATTTGGGCTATTACAGTAGCTCAGCTAATTGGTCCAAATCGATTTCCCAATCGATTGAACTTGTTACAGGGGCTCAGCTATTCATTCAATCGATTGATTTAAGCCCAGAGTACATGTTTCACTAAAAACCTTCATCCAAATCGATTTCCCAATCGATTGGCTTAGTAGAAATTCTTATTCTGAGTTAGATAATCGATTGCTCAATTGGTTCATCAATGGATTGGCCAGTTGTTTATTACTTGATTGATTTAAGATTTATTTTGATTTCATTTTTATTTGGCAAGCATTATATGAACTTTTAGCATATGGAAAACCCTTTTAAGGTGCATGCTAAGTTGAAAGGTTATTTTGTGCATTTAAAAATTTAAATGTTGTGTTAACTGTTAATTTTGGTTGGTGACCTTTTACAACTATTGTGGAAATCTGGGTTTTGCCCTCAGATGAGAGCCAGGACAATCCTACTGGTGCGTACCCTGTGGATGGGAATGTAGATGGGAATGCCTAACTGGAGCTATGTTAGGAGGATCTTACGGGGCGCGTGGAGATCACTCGGGGCGTTTAGTTTTTTTGTTTATAGAATGATCAGATTAGGTTGACATGGAGGGAACAGATGTCTTTCTTTTTGTTTGCGTTTATTTTAAATTGGAAGACTGTACCTGTACTAATATTGTCAGCATGACATGCTATTTTTGATGGATTCCATGTACCACTTTTTGATGTGTAAATATTTTGGATTCATATTTCGAAAAACTTTTCCGCTGCTTGTAAATTTTAATGACTTAAATATTTATCCAAAGGTATTACCTTATTTATTTCTTCGTTAAATGATTTTGTTTTAGAAAAAAAATATACACTCTCGCTTTGAAAATCGGGGTGTTACAAAATTCATTCTCCACACAACTACACATAAGTCCCTAAATGCAAACTAAAAGTTTGGAAGGAGCCTTTACCTTAACGTTAGCTTTAATGAGCGGTTACGGAACTGCGAGTAATTCCGATAAAATCTCCACTCGCGACGTCGCTTCCAAAGTTAGTTCACTAGCACCGTAGCGTGGAGGTGAGCAACTTTCCCTTCTATCTCTTCTTGAAACGAAGCTTAGATCTAGAAGAAAAGTGGGGGTTTGTGTTTGACGGTTTTGAAAATCCCTAACACAGTTTTTCTTTGTTTTCGAATCAAAGAGGAAGAATGAAGATGAGGAATCCTTGTCTTCTCACCCACCAAGCCTTAGTTCCTTTTCTTGAAGCAAAAGAAAGCAAAAAAAGCAAAAGAGGAAGAGGAAGAAAGAATGCTTCGCAAGGCAAGGAACCGTTTTGGTGTTTCTTGCTCTGTTTCCTTTTTTTTCTACTCCTTTCTAATATACATACATATATATTACTTATAATATTACTACTAATAATAATATATAATATATATAATATATATAATATATATATATATATACAAATATAATAATTAAACCTAAACCAATAAATATCTAAATATCTAGATATTTTAGATATTTATGAAAATCGTCACTTCTCAAACCATTTTGATAAAAATATCTACTCTCGTCACAACTCAATTGACAAATATATTTTTCTGCAACCAGATATATTTTTAACAAAATTGCCTGATATTAAATTCTTCGTAACGTAAATAAATTATTATCCGACAAATAATTTTAATCTAATTTCCAAAAATATATTTTTGGCATTTAACTCACTAAATACCAAAAACAGGGCTAGCAGCCTAAGAAACTCAACACAAAATACCATAAAACTGTATATTTTAGGATTTAAAATTTAGGGTCTTACATTACTACCCTCCAAAAAGAAGTTTTGTCCTCGAAACTTAAAGTACGAGTAGCAATCCACACTAGGTTTGTACTCAAATTCTACATACAAGTGACAATTTGTTTCACCCGTCCTACTTGAAGAAAGTGTTGTCTACCCGTTTTCATAGGGTGCTTAATAAGTCTACACACATCCATAGTCGGTAAGGCTCGTCCGTTCCATTCAACATGATTTTGTCTACTATCAACAAGAGATTAAGGATGATCAGTCCCTCAATTTGTCAATAAATAGCCAACAACCATGATAGTGGCTTGGGCTATCTTAACCGAGCTGTAATAGCGCTCCCTGCAACTTACAACTGAGGTTATCTTAATGTACAAGCAGCCAACAATCTTCTCAAAGTCCAATGAGTTTCCCTTATTTTCCTATAACTTTGATCTTGTCGACGAAGTACAATTTCCCGTAGCTATGTCACATAGCCTCATTTGTATCCACTTGGTACAAAACATCCATTTGGTACCAAACCGAAACACTAAGTATGACACCAACACACTGAGCACAAAACAATCACTACAAAGTACAATTTCTAGTACCTATGTCACATAGCCTCATTTGTATCCACTTGGTACAAAACATCCATTTGGTACCAAACCGAAACACTAAGTATGACACCAACACACAGAGCACAAAACAATCACTACAGTCGAGGACTCCTAAATTTCTCCATTGTCCACAAATCCTCGATTTTTCTTTAGTCTTACAACTATGTCAAACCGTAGTGTTCTTATAAGTATGTTACTCCAATTATAACTTTAATAATTCTATCCCCATATCTGCTTGGTGATGCAAGTTTCCTCAAATATTTTTGAAATCATGCCAATGACTATACTACTTAGGACACACAACCTTCTTTTCAGTTTAGTACTTAATTTCAAGAGTCACATTTCCAACAAAATCCAACCTGAATTCCATTCACTAATTAGGACCTACACTGGTCTTGTAACACCCCAATTTTTAACAACGCGAGTGTAATTTTTTTTTAAAACAAAGAAATAAAACAAATCAAATACTTTTGGATGAATATTTTAGTCGGAACGTAACGACAAAAGCCAATAATATTTACAAGCAGCGGAAATAGTTTTGAAATACAAACTCAAAGTATTTACACGACCAAATACACCGGGGCTATGAGACCTATCAGACATAGCTCATACCCGTAGAGTATTCTCGGCAGACACCTGTACAAAAGCACTGCCCCAAGAATTTTAACTTCCCCATGTCGCATTAAAAAAATGGTACAAGGACCCATCAAAATAAAAGTCAAGCTGACAATATCAGGTATATGTACAATCTTTTAAATTGAAATAAATACATCCACAAAAGAAAGACAATTAAACTCTATACAACCCTCTAATCTGATCATGCTACAAAACTACACAACCCGGATGATCTCTCCACGCGCCCCGCAAGATCCTCCTGACACAGCTTCGGTTAGGTATGACTAACTACTTTCCCATCTCCAGGGTACTAACCAGTAGGATGATCCTGATTTTCATCTGAGGGCAAAGCCCAGATTTCCACAATAATTGTAAAGGTCACCAACCGAAATTAACAAATATCACATAGCAAAATTCTTATATTTTCAATTGCTCAAATGAACCTTTCGTCTTAGCAAGCTCCTCGAAAGTGTTTTCATATGTCCAAAATTGCATCAACAATATTGAAAAATAAAGTTTTGACAAACTGCATTGTCGTAGCCGAATACAAGTGAGAAAATGCAAATTTTCAATTCTAAAATTGCTCTGAATCGATCAACACTTCAAACATTAATATTATCAATTATGAACACATAATTAACACCAAATTAATCTCCACAAATTCACACCTCAATCACACATTCAATATTCATTAAATCAATTATGAACACATAAATACATCAAAACTAGCGTGGATCAGCATGATTCCAGAATTCCAAACCAAAACCCTCCTCAAGGGGCGTAAATCATAATTGTACAGCCTCTCACAGACCAGTACTAATTACCGAGGTGCAATCTCTCACGGATCAGCACAATTTACTAGCGTGCAGTCTCTCATAGACCAGCACGACATACAAGAGTACAGTCGCTCACAGACCAGCACAATTTTCTAGAGTGCAATCGCTCACAGATCAGCACATTCTAGAGTGCAATCTCTCACAGATCAGTACGACGCGACAATCCCCGCAAGGATAAGATGAACCAACAATTCACATGGCATCATCCTGTGGCCCATCACGGTCACCACTATCACCATGGCCCCATCGCGGTCACCATGTACTATGAAATGCATGAGCTTACTCTGACTCTTTTCACAATAATTATTAAGTAAAATCAGCTATTAAAAGATTCCCCATTTTTAATACTCATTTAACACTAATGATTTTTTAAACACAACACAGAGCATACTCAAACATATTTATTCAAACCAATTTCAATTTCCACAAACACACATAAATCACATTTCTAAAATCAATTCCAACATAAAACACACCCATAAAACACACATAAAACACCTCAATTAAATTTCAACAATTCCAACATAACTCACCCAATTTCAAAACTCCACATTTTTACACATAAACCACCAAATTTCATCAATTCATTTTCTAGAAATTCCACAAATAAATCACATCTCAAAAGTTCATAATAATAATTATGAACATATAAATCACACCAAACATGAATCACCACAAACCACACCTCAAATTTAAATTCCACTAAATTACACATAATCACATTAAATTAATTTTTCACAAAATCACACCTCAAATACATCAAATTTCTTTTCCACAAAATCACAAGTAATGTCCTAAATGCAAACTAATAGTTTGGAAGGAGCCCTTACCTTAACGATAGCTCTAACACGCGATTACGGGACCATAATTAATTCCGGTAAAATTTAAGTTCGTGACGTCGCATCAAAAACTAGCTCACTAGCACCGTAGCGTGGCAATGAGCAACTTTCTCTTCTGTCACTTCTCGAATGGAAGCTTAGATCTAGAAGAAAAATGATGATTTATATTTGTTGAGTTTTGAAACCACAACATAAAATGGAAACAGAGAAAGAAAGAAGAAAAGGAAAAAGGAAAGAAGGAAGAAAAGGAACACGCGAAGCTTCTGTTTCCTTGCTTTCTTTTATATATATACATACTTTACTTAATATATATATATATATATATATATATATATATATATATATATATATATATATATATATATATATATATATATATATATATACTTAAACTTTCCTTGCTTTCTTATATATATATATACATCCACTACTTTATATATATATATATATATATATATATTATATTAAAACCAAACTATAAATATCTAAAAATATCTAGATATTTCATAAAATTACCATTTTACTCATTACTTCCCAAACCAGTTTTTGTTAAAAATATCAACTCTCGTCGCAACTCAATTGACAAATACAATTTTCAGCAATCAGAGGTATTTTTTACAAAACTGTATGGTATTAAATTTTTCGTAACCTATTTAAATTATTCTCTAACAAATAATTTAAATCGGGTCTCAAAATATATATATTAAAATATATATAAATATTAAACATATTATTAACTCTAATAAAATATGATTTTGAAATTTAATTCCCAAAATTAAAATTCGATTGTGCTAAATGCCTAAGCAATTTAACACCAAATACCCTAAAATCGCATAAATTAGAATTTATAATTAAGGGTCTTATATTACTACCCTCCAAAAAGAAGTTTCGTCCTCGAAACTTAAAGTACGAGTAACAATCCACACTAAGTTTGTACTCAAATTTAACATACAAGTCACAACTTGTTTCACCGGCCTATTCGAAGAAAATGTTGCCCACCCTTTTCATAGAGTGCTTAATAACTCTACACACTACCGTAGTCGGTAAGACTCGTTCATTCAATTCAACATGATTTTGTTACTATCAACAAGAGATTAAGGATGACCAGTTCCTCAATTTGTCAATAAGTAGCCAACAACCATGATGGTGGCTTAGACTATCTTAACCGAACTGTAATAGCACTATTTGCGACTTACACTTAAGGTTATCTTAATGCACAAGTGGTCAAACAATCTCCTTAAGGTCCATTGAGTTTTTCCTTTTTTTCCTATAACTTTGATCCTATCGACGAAGTACAATCACCCATAGCTATGTCACATAGCCTCATATACATCCACTTGGTACGAATCATCCATTTGGTACCAAACTGAAACACTTAGTATGACCTCAACTCACAGAGCACAAAACAATTATTACCAACGAGAACTCCTAAATGTCTCCATGGTCCAGAAATCCTCGATTTCTCTTTATTCACACAACTATGCCAAACCATAGTGTTCTTATCCGTACGTTGTTCTAATTATAACTCTAATAATTCCATCCCCTCATCTGCTTGGTGATCTAAGCTTCCTCAATTTTGTTCGATAACGTGCCAAAATTATACTACTCGTGATACACAAACTTCCTTCCAGTGAAGTACTTCATTTCAAGAGTCACGTCTCCAACAAAAATCCAACTTGAATTTCATTCATGATTAAGACCTACATTTGTTTCATGCCTTAACACCTCAAATTCACACTTCACTAATCCATCTCCTACATACTTCGCAATTATGGACAAACCCGAAAATAATTTTCTTACATTTACTACCAACATTCATTCTGATACTTCTCAATTCCGTCATGTCCTTTGTTTGCAGCTTGATGATTATCTTTTCAGCATGACGGGTAAAACATATTGTATTCACTCCATTACTTTTCCAATCCGTGCTCAATTCTTCCCTATCAACCAAACATTAAACTCTGTTGATTGGCGAACACAATAACAACCCCCATGACATGCACTCAATTAGTGCCTTTGAATCATTCGCATACCCTTATAATAACAATATCTAAATCACGAGTGAGATAATTCCTTTCATGAATCCTTAATTGTCATAAGCTACATCTCCATGTGCTGTTCTGACACGTTTTCTTGGCACATTCTCCAAAATTTGGTTCACTTGTTTGGTTCTTATTCGTTCCCAATAAGCATCTCCTAAGGAATAATTATCTATAAATCTCATCCTCATAAATTTGTAGTAAAATATCTCAAAGACCCACATACCTTTCATCGTCATCTAGTCACTGAAACACTCATTTTAAATCTTAACATTTGACTTCCCAAGACCAACATCTAAACCATAAATCATTTGTTACATTTCTTCTTTTTCACTTTCTATTACTAAATAAAATTCTAAAATAAGATCCTTGAAATCTCCAAATACTCATCACACCGTCTAATTCCATCAATTTCATCTTAAGATACAGTACGAGGTCGTATTCATCATTGACTCTAACTGTATTAGTAAACTCACTAATAAAAACTCTTCTAATCATAACACGACCTATTTAGTAAATCTTCAAACACTTTCATCCATAACATGAATTAGTTATCACTTGTCTATCTCAACTACCTCAATTATACCAGTTTTAGGCATTTCTTGATCCTCCCTCCAACCTTGTTGATTTTAAATCATTGACTTAAAGATCAACCATCTTAGGGTACTAAATCAAGTCTCATATAATCCATCTGACCTATCAAAACATTAACATTCTCCTAGTAATTACCATTCGTTAATAGACTCTCGAAGCTTACATTGTTATAATCTCTCAGTATTCTCGTACTATGCACTTTCAATTCCACCTAATAGTAACATGCGGTTCAATACATCAAATCTTAACTCTTCATGTTTGTCTAGACATCACCCAAAATTCACACTTATGCGTCTATAGTTTCATCTAAAATCACTATCCGTACTTACCATCTCCTAAAGATACGGTACGAGGTCGTATTCATCATTGACTCTAACTGTATTAGTAATCTCACTAATAAAAACTCTTCTAATCATAACACGACCTTTTTAGTAAATCTTCAAACACTTTCATCCATAACATGAATTATTTATCACTTGTCTATCTCAACTACCTCAATTATACCAGTTTTAGGCATTTCTTGATCCTCCCTCCAACCTTGTGGATTTTAAATCATTGACTTAAAGATCAACCATCTTAGGGTACTAAATCAAGTCTCAAATAATCCATCTGACCTATCAAAACATTAACATTCTCCTAGTAATTACCATTCGTTAATAGACTCTCGAAGCTTACATTGTTATAATCTCTCAGTATTCTCGTACTATGCACTTTCAATTCCACCTAATAGTAACATGCGGTTCAATACATCAAATCTTAACTCTTCATGTTTGTCTAGACATCACCCAAAATTCACACTTATGCGTCTATAGTTTCATCTAAAATCACTATCCGTACTTACCATCTCCTAAAGATACGGTACGAGGTCGTATTCATCATTGACTCTAACTGTATTAGTAATCTCACTAATAAAAACTCTTCTAATCATAACACGACCTTTTTAGTAAATCTTCAAACACTTTCATCCATAACATGAATTATTTATCACTTGTCTATCTCAACTACCTCAATTATACCAGTTTTAGGCATTTCTTGATCCTCCCTCCAACCTTGTGGATTTTAAATCATTGACTTAAAGATCAACCATCTTAGGGTACTAAATCAAGTCTCAAATAATCCATCTGACCTATCAAAACATTAACATTCTCCTAGTAATTACCATTCGTTAATAGACTCTCGAAGCTTACATTGTTATAATGTCTCAGTATTCTCGTACTATGCACTTTCAATTCCACCTAATAGTAACATGCGGTTCAATACATCAAATCTTAACTCTTCATGTTTGTCTAAACATCACCCAAAATTCACACTTACGCGTCTATAGTTTCATCTAAAATCACTATTCGTACTTACCATCTCCTAAAGCATATAGAGATTTGTCACTTATCAAAGAAATATATATTCCCCCTCTTAAAATTGTCATGAGATTCATACTTAACAATTTAAGTTGTGAATCTAGTTTAACTCGAATGCTCGACCTTACCCCTCAAGATATTGACTATTCCTCAAAGTGTACTTTATCTAACCAAGGTGGTATATACCCCCTAACGTGCAGTGCCCTTTAACTTCAATACAAGCCTCTTCCTGGACACCTAAGCACCAAATGATATTTCAAAAAGGAAGTCTCGTCTTCTCAACAATTCCATGATGTTCATATCTCTTTGACAGTTATCAAACTTCATCCAGTTGCATCCTGAAATCTACCAGGAAAACATCTAATAATTTTCTTAACAACAGTCCTCCACTTAGATCTTTACTTGAAATCCCTTATTAGTCTAATGTTAATCAATTCATACGCATCCTCTTCGAGTTAACACAAACACATAGCTTCTATGTCCTTGGAACCACTTCTTAAATTTCATGCTGTCATGATTCGCTTCAACTTCGCCTGACAATCCATCATCTCAAAGATCTTTTCTACTTCTTGAATCCACTGATAAGCTTTTTCTGAGTTCTCATCACCCTTGAACTTTGGAGGATGGTAACGACGAAAATCTTCCAGTCCCCTTGACGCAACATCACATATCCCTATTTCCCTATTCTCCAGATCATGCAGAGTCCTTGCAGCAGTCTGTGCAGCAACAGAAACAACCATGTTGTTCATAGCTTCAGTCACTTGATCATCCCCGTTGACGTTGACTCTTGCAGCGTAATCCCTTCTTGGATGCATTGTTTCCTCAAAACCAACATCAAGAAGAATTCTCAACACCCCTTATAATAATTCCAAAAATAATTTTCGACTACATTAATACATAATAACTACCCCTGATCTGACAACTCAGACCAATTACCCCAACGCATGATCAGATAACGACTCTCAACCTACAAGGTGACCTACAATCTATAACCAAAACTCCACAATCCCAAAGAAATCCAAACCAAAGCTCTGATACCACAATGTAACACCCCGATTTTTAACAGCGCAAGTGTATTTTTTTTAAAAAAAAAACAAAGAAATAAAACAAATCAAATAATTTTGGATGAATATTTTAGTCGGAACATAACGACAAAAGCCAACAATATTTACAAGCAGCGGAAATAGTTTTGAAATACAAACCCAAAGTATTTACACGACCAAATACACCGGGGATATGAGACCTATCAGACATAGCTCATACCCCTAGAGTATTCTCGGCAGACACCTGTACAAAGGCACTTCCCCAAGAATTTTAACTTCCCCATGTCGCATTAAAAAAATGGTACAAGGACCCATCAAAATAAAAGTCAAGCTGACAATATGAGGTATATGTACAGTCTTTTAAATTGAAATAAATACATCCACAAAAGAAAGACAATTAAACCCTATACAACCCTCTAATCTGATCATGCTACAAAATTACACAACCCGGATGATATCTCCACGCGCCCCGCAAGATCCTCCTCACACAGCTTCAGTTAGGTATGACTAACTACTTTCCCATCTCCAGGGTACTAATCGGTAGAATGATCCTGAATCTCATCTAAGGGCAAATCCCATATTTCCACAATAATTGTAAAGGTCACCAACCGAAATTAACAAATATCACCTAGCAAAAGTCTTATATTTTCAAATGCTCAAATGAACCTTGCGTCTTAGCAAGCTCCTCGAAAGAATTTTCATATGTCCAAAATTGCATAAACAATATTGAAAAATAAAGTTTTGACAAACTGCATTGTCTCAGCCGAATACAAGTAAGAAAATGCAAATTTTCAATTCTAAAATTGCTCTGAATCGATCAACACTTCAAACATTAATATTATCAATTATGAACACATAATTAACACCAAATTGATCTCCACAAATTCACACCTCAATCACACATTCAATATTCATTAAATCAATTATGAAGACATAAATACATCAAAACTTAATCAACCCGACTTCACACCTCAAAGCACTTACGACAAATCACAACAACAACCGAATATGTATATACAATCATCAAAGTATAACAAACATGACTCGCGTGCCAAGCACCCTAATGCAATGCGTATATGCCAAAATGCATGATTCCGGAACTCCAAACCAAAACCTTCCTTGAGGGGCGTAAATCATAATTGTACAGCCTCTCACAGACTAGTACTAATTACCGAGGTGCAATCTCTCACGGATCAGCACAATTTACTAGCGTGTAGTCTCTCATAGACCAGCACGACATACAAGAGTACAGTCGCTCACAGACCAGCACAATTTTCTAGAGTGCAATCGCTCACAGATCAGCACATTCTAGAGTGCAATCTCTCACAGATTAGTACGACGCGACAATCCCCGCAAGGATAAGATGAACCAATAATTCACATGGCATCATCCTGTGGCCCATCACGGTCACCACTATCACCATGGCCCCATCGCGGTCACCATGTACTATGAAATGCATGAGCATACTCTGACTCTTTTCACGATAATCATTAAGTAAAATCAGCTATTAAAAGATTCCCCATTTTTAATACTCATTTAACACTAATGATTTTTTAAACACAACACAGAGCATACTCAAACATATTTCTTCAAACCAATTTCAATTTCCACAAACACACATAAATCACATTTCTAAATTCAATCCACACATAAATTGAATTAAATTCATTTTCCACCAAACCACACATAAATCACATCTCCAAATTCCATCCACACCTAAATTGAATTAAATTCATTTTCCACCAAGTCACACAAAAAATTCATCTCAAAAATTCACAATATTAATTATGAACACATCAATTTCACCTAACATGAATCACCAAAATTTCCAAACATTAATCACCATAATCAATCTCCAATATTTTCAATCATAAATCACCACAAGAACATTAAAATATCATAGTTCTCCCCACCGCTAACTCGGTGTCAACGGTCTCGATTCCTTTTCGAGACTCAAGGAGCTAACTACATAAAAATGAATATTTATAACAATTTATTCACAATAAAACTAATTCAAACACAACAAAATTCCCAAAATTAAATATTTTTGACACATCAATTTTTTAAAACCAAATAATCTATATTATTTACTTCTAACTAAATAAAACAAATATTGTCCAAATTTCACATTCACATACTCGACTATTAAAGCATCGAAATATTTGAGTTAATAAAATACTATAAACTTTTTTTTTCTTTTTAAACTCAATCAAAGAGTAACTAAAAGAGTAACATTTTAAACTCTAACCATTTTTAATTTCAATTTGTCTTTTTACTTAAACTCTTTAACTTAGTTAAAATTTGAACTTTTTCACAATTTTAACAACTCTAAATTTTTCGTAAAATTTCAACTTTAATTCAAACTCATTTATTTGAAAATAACTCATTATGCAACTCAAACGCATCAAATTTAATTACCGCCATTTCCCACTAACAATAATTAATTCAATTCCACAACACACATAAAACACCTCAATTAAATTTCAACAATTCCAACATAACTCACCCAATTTCAAAACTTCACATTTTTACACATAAACCACCAAATTTCATCAATTCATTTTCTACAAATTCCACAAATAAATCACATCTCAAAAGTTCATAATAATAATTATGAACATATAAATCACACCAAACTTGAATCACCACAAACCACACCTCAAATTTAAATTCCACTAAATTACACATAATCACATTAAATTAATTTTTCACAAAATCACACCTCAAATACATCAAATTTCTTTTCCACAAAATCACAAGTAATGTCCTAAATGCAAACTAATAGTTTGGAAGGAGCCCTTACCTTAACGATAGCTCTAACTGCCGATTACGGGACCGTAATTAATTCCGGTAAAATTTAAGTTCGTGACGTCGCGTCAAAAACTAGCTCACTAGCACCGTAGCGTGGCAATGAGCAACTTTCTCTTCTGTCACTTCTCGAATGGAAGCTTAGATCTAGAAGAAAAATGATGATTTATATTTGTTGAGTTTTGAAACCACAACATAAAATTGAAACAGAGAAAGAAAGAAGAAAAGGAAAAAGGAAAGAAGGAAGAAAAGGAACACGCGAAGCTTCTGTTTCCTTGCTTTCTTTTATATATATACATACTTTACTTAATATATATATATATATATATATACATATATATATATATATATA
>JBBPBR010000008.1:32696170-32709964 GCA_037974775.1 Cicer pinnatifidum
AACTTTCCTTGCTTTCTTATATATATATATACATCCACTACTTTATATATATATATATATATACTTAAACTAATAATATATATATATATATATATATTATATTATATTAAAACCAAACTATAAATATCTAAAAATATCTATATATTTCATAAAATTACCATTTCACTCATTACTTCCCAAACCAATTTTTGTTAAAAATATCAACTTTCGTCGCAACTCAATTGACAAATACAATTTTCAGCAATCTGAGGTATTTTTAACAAAACTGTATGGTATTAAATTTTTCGTAACCTATTTAAATTATTCTCTAACAAATAATTTAAATCGGGTCTCAAAATATATATATTAAAATATATATAAATATTAAACATATTATTAACTCTAATAAAATATGATTTTGAAATTAAATTCCAAAAATTAAAATTCGATTGTGCTAAATGCCTAAGCAATTTAACACCAAATACCCTAAAATCGCATAAATTAGAATTTATAATTAAGGGTCTTACATTACTACCCTCCAAAAAGAAGTTTTGTCCTCGAAACTTAAAGTACGAGTAACAATCCACACTAAGTTTGTACTCAAATTTAACATACAAGTCACAACTTGTTTCACCGGCCTAATCGAAGAAAATGCTGCCCACCCTTTTCATAGAGTGCTTAATAACTCTACACACTACCATAGTCGGTAAGACTTGTTCATTCAATTCAACATGATTTTGTTACTATCAACAAGAGATTAAGGATGATCAGTTCCTCAATTTGTCAATAAGTAGCCAACAACCATGATGGTGGCTTAGACTATCTTAACCGAACTGTAATAGCACTATTTGCGACTTACACTTAAGGTTATCTTAATGCACAAGTGGTCAAACAATCTCCTTAAGGTCCATTGAGTTTTTCCTTTTTTTCCTATAACTTTGATCCTATCGACGAAGTACAATCACCCATAGCTATGTCACATAGCCTCATATACATCCACTTGGTACGAATCATCCATTTGGTACCAAACTGAAACACTTAGTATGACCTCAACTCACAGAGCACAAAACAATTATTACCAACGAGAACTCCTAAATGTCTCCATGGTCCAGAAATCCTCGATTTCTCTTTATTCACACAACTATGCCAAACCATAGTGTTCTTATCCGTACGTTGTTCTAATTATAACTCTAATAATTCCATCCCCTCATCTGCTTGGTGATCTAAGCTTCCTCAATTTTGTTCGATAACGTGCCAAAATTATACTACTCGTGATACACAAACTTCCTTCCAGTGAAGTACTTCATTTCAAGAGTCACGTCTCCAACAAAAATCCAACTTGAATTTCATTCATGATTAAGACCTACATTTGTTTCATGCCTTAACACCTCAAATTCACACTTCACTAATCCATCTCCTACATACTTTGCAATTATGGACAAACCCGAAAATAATTTTCTTACATCTACTACCAACATTCATTCTGATACTTCTCAATTCCGTCATGTCCTTTGTTTGCAGCTTGATGATTATCTTTTCAGCATGACGGGTAAAACATATTGTATTCACTCCATTACTTTTCCAATTCGTGCTCAATTCTTCCCTATCAACCAAACATTAAACTCTGTTGATTGGCGAACACAATAACAACCCCCATGACATGCACTCAATTAGTGCTTTTGAATCATTCGCATACCCTTATAATAACAATATCTAAATCACGAGTGAGATAATTCCTTTCATGAATCCTTAATTGTCATAAGCTACATCTCCATGTGCTGTTCTGACACGTTTTCTTGGCACATTCTCCAAAATTTGGTTCACTTGTTTGGTTCTTATTCGTTCCCAATAAGCATCTCCTAAGGAATAATTATCTATAAATCTCATCCTCATAAATTTGTAGTAAAATATCTCAAAGACCCACATACCTTTCATCGTCATCTAGTCACTGAAACACTCATTTTAAATCTTAACATTTGACTTCCCAAGACCAACATCTAAATCATAAATCATTTGTTACATTTCTTCTTTTTCACTTTCTATTACTAAATAAAATTCTAAAATAAGATCCTTGAAATCTCCAAATACTCATCACACCGTCTAATTCCATCAATTTCATCTTAAGATACAGTACGAGGTCGTATTCATCATTGACTCTAACTGTATTAGTAAACTCACTAATAAAAACTCTTCTAATCATAACACGACCTTTTTAGTAAATCTTCAAACACTTTCATCCATAACATGAATTATTTATCACTTGTCTATCTAAACTACCTCAACTATACCAGTTTTAGGCATTTCTTGATCCTCCCTCCAACCTTGTGGATTTTAAATCATTGACTTAAAGATCAACCATCTTAGGGTACTAAATCAAGTCTCAAATAATCCATCTGACCTATCAAAACATTAACATTCTCCTAGTAATTACCATTCGTTAATAGACTCTCGAAGCTTACATTGTTATAATCTCTCAGTATTCTCGTACTATGCACTTTCAATTCCACCTAATAGTAACATGCGGTTCAATACATCAAATCTTAACTCTTCATGTTTGTCTAGACATCACCCAAAATTCACACTTATGCGTCTATAGTTTCAGCACAATTTTCTAGAGTGCAATCGCTCACAGATCAGCACATTCTAGAGTGCAATCTCTCACAAATCAGTACGACGCGACAATCCCCGCAAGGATAAGATGAACCAACAATTCTCATGGCATCATCCTGTGGCCCATCACGGTCACCACTATCACCATGGCCCCATCGCGGTCACCATGTACTATGAAATGCATGAGCATACTTTGACTCTTTTCAGGATAATCATTAAGTAGAATCAGCTATTAAAAGATTCCCCATTTTTAATACTCATTTAACACTAATGATTTTTTAAACACAACACAGAGCATACTTAAACATATTTATTCAAACCAATTTCAATTTCCACAAACACACAAAAATCACATTTCTAAATTCAATCCACACGTAAATTGAATTAAATTCATTTTCCACCAAACCACACATAAATCACATCTCCAAATTCCATCCACACCTAAATTGAATTAAATTCATTTTCCACCAAGTCACACATAAATTTCATCTCAGAAATTCACAATATTAATTATGAACACATCAATTCCACCTAACATGAATCACCAAAATTTCCAAACATTAATCACCATAATCAATCTCCAATATTTTCAATCATAAATCACCACAACAACATTAAAATATCAGAGTTCTCCCCACCGCTAACTCGGTGTCAACGGTCTCGATTCCTTTTCGAGACTCAAGGAGCTAACTACATAAACATGAATATTTATAACAATTTATTCACAATAAAACTAATCCAAACACAACAAAATTCCCAAAATTAAATCTTTTTGACACATCAATTTTTTAAAACCAAATAATCTATATTATTTACTTAAAACTAATTAAAACAAATATTGTCCAAATTTCACATTCACATACTCGACTATTAAAGCACCGAAATATTTGAGTTAATAAAATACTATAAACTTTTTTTATTCTTTTTAAACTCAATCAAAGAGTAATTAAAAGAGTAACATTTTAAACTCTAACCATTTTTAATTTCAATTTGTCTTTTTACTCAAACTCTTTAACTTAGTTAAAATTTGAAATTTTTCACAATTTTAACAACTCTAAATTTTTCGTAAAATTTCAACTTCAGTTCAAACTCTTTTATTTGAAAATAACTCATTATGTAACTCAAACGCATCAAATTTAATTACCGCCATTTCACACTAACAATAATTAATTCCATTCCACAACACACATAAAACACCTCAATTAAATTTCAACAATTCCAACATAACTCACCCAATTTCAAAACTCCACATTTTTACACATAAACCACCAAATTTCATCAATTCATTTTCTACAAAATCCACAAATAAATCACATCTCAAAAATTCATAATAATAATTATGAACATATAAATCACACCAAACTTGAATCACCACAAACCACACATCAAATTTAAATTCCACTAAATTACACATAATCACATTAAATTAATTTTTCACAAAATCACAACTCAAATACATCAAATTTCTTTTCCACAAAATCACAAATAATGTCCTAAATGCAAACTAAAAGTTTGGAAGGAGCCCTTACCTTAACGATAGCTCTAACACGCGATTACGGGACAGTAATTAATTTCGGTAAAATTTAAGTTCGTGACGTCGCGTCAAAAACTAGCTCACTAGCACCGTAGCGTGACAATGAGCAACTTTCTCTTCTGTCACTTCTCGAATGGAAGCTTAGATCTAGAAGAAAAATAATGATTTATATTTGTTGACTTTTGAAACCACAACATAAAATGGAAACAGAGAAAGAAAGAAGAAAAGGAAAAAGGAAAGAAGGAAGAAAAGGAACACGCGAAGCTTCTGTTTCCTTGCTTTCTTTTATATATATACATACTTTACTTAATATATATATATATATATATATACTTAAACTAATAATATATATATATATATATTATATTAAAATCAAACTATAAATATCTAAAAATATCTAGATATTTCATAAAATTACCATTTCACTCATTACTTCCTAAACCATTTTTTGTTAAAAATATCAACTCTCGTCGCAACTCAATTAACAAATACAATTTTCAGCAACCCGAGGTATTTTTAACAAAACTGTCTGGTATTAAATTTTTCGTAACCTATTTAAATTATTCTCTAACAAATAATTTAAATCGGGTCTCAAAATATATATATTAAAATATATATAAATATTAAACATATTATTAACTCTAATAAAATATGATTTTGAAATTTAATTCCCAAAATTAAAATTCGATTGTGCTAAATGCCTAAGCAATTTAACACCAAATACCCTAAAATTGCATAAATTAGAATTTAAAATTAAGGGTCTTACAGGTCTCATGTCTAACATCTCCAATTAACGCTTCACTAAACAATTTCCTACACACTTCGCAGATCTAGACAAACCCGAAAATAATGTTCCTACATCCACTACCACCATTCATTCTGATACTTCTCAACTTTGTCGCGTCCTTTCTTTGCAGCTCGATAATTATACTTTCTTTACCAACATGTCAAACAAATTGTATTCACTCCATCGTTTTTCCATTTATACAAACCTTATATTTCTACCTTGAACCTTGATACATCTTCATTATAGTGATTTCAATAAATCAAGCCTTACTAATTCCCACCAAACTTTTCCATTCCATGCTAAATTGTTTCCTACCAAGCAAACATTTAACTCTTTTGATTGACGAACCCAATAATAACCACATGACATGCACTCAAGTAGTACCTTGGTATCATTGGCATACCCTTCTAATAACAATGTCTGAATTATAGGTGAGATAATTCCTTTCATCAATCTTTAATCGTCATCAGCTACATCTCTATGTGCTGCTCCAAGTTTTCCTGGCACATTTTTCCAAAATTTGGTTTACTCGCTGGATTCTTATTCCTTCTCAACCTTAACCGAGGTACAAATTGAAAGAATCCTTACAATCAAACGTCCTAAAGAATTATTTCTCAAACGTTTCCCATAAGCATTTCCTAAGAAATAATTATCTATAACTTCATCCTCATATATTGGTAGTAAAATATCTCAAAGACCCACATACCTTTCATTGTTCTTCTAGTCACTGAAACACTCATTTGAAATCTTAACGCTTGACTTTCCAAGACCAACATCTAAACCATAAATCAGTTGTTACATTTCTTCTTTTTCACTTTCTATCATTGAATAATAGTCTAAAATTTGATCCTCAAAATCTCCAAATACTCATCACATCGTCTAATTTCATTCATTTCATCTTAAGATACACTACCATTTCGTTTTCAACATTGACTCTAATCTTCTTAGTAATCTCACTAATTAAAACTCTTATAATCATAACATTTTTAGTAGATCTTCAAACACTCTCATCCATAACTTGAACTATTTATCCCTTGCCTACCTCAACTACCTCAATTATGAAAGTTTTAGACATTACTTGGTCCTCCATCTAACCTTGTGGATTTAAAACATCAACTAAAAAAAATCAACCATCTTAGGCTCCCAAATCAAATCTTGAATAATTCCTCCAACCTATCAAAATATTAACATCCTCTTAGTAATTTACATACTTTAATAGACTCTCTAAACTTATATTACCACAATCTCGAAGTATTCTCGCACTCGATACTTCAAATTCCACTTAATGGTAACGTAGAGTTCAATACATCAAGGCTTAACTCGTTATGTTTTTTCGAACATCACTCAAAATTCACACTTACGTGTCTATAGTTTCATCCAATATCACTATCCATACTTACCATCTCCTAATCCACACTGAGATTTGTTACTTATTGAAGAAATATATATCCTCACTCCTATAATCGTCATGAGATTCATACTTAATAATCTGAGTCGCGAATCTAGTTTAACTCAAATGTTCGACCTTACCCCTCAAGGTATCGACTATTCCTCAAAGTGTACTTTATCTATCCAAGGTAGTATTCACCCCTAATGTGCAATGCCTCTTAACTTCAATACAAGCCTCTTCCTGGACAGCTAAGCACCAAAATGCTATTCCAAAAGGAAGCCTCGTCTTCTCAACAATTCCATGATGTTCACATCTCGTTTACATTATCAACTTCTTCTAGTCTCATCTTGAGATCTACAAGGAAAACATCTAATACTTTTCTTAACAAAAATCCTCCACTTAGATCTTTACATGAAATCCCTTATTAGTCTAATGTTAATCCATCCATACTCATCATCTTCGAGTTATCACCAACACATACCTTATGTGTCCTTAGAACCATTTCATAAATTCCATGCCGTCATAATTCGCTTCAACTCTACCTGACAATCCGTCATCTCGAAGATCTTTTCCACTTCTTGAATCCACTGATCAGCTTTTTCTGAGTTCTCACCACCCTTGAACTTTGGAGGATGGTAACGACGAAAAAATCTCCTAATCCTCTTGACTCAGAAGCACAAATCTCTCTTTCCCTCTTTTCTAGATCCTGTCGAGTCTTTGCGATACTTTGGGCAGCAACAGAAGCAGCCATGTTATTCATAGCTTCCGCCATTTGGTCATCCCTATTGACATTGACTCTTGGAGCGTCATTCCTTCTTGGCGGCATGGTTTTCCTTTAAAACCATCATCAAGAAGAGTCTTAACACCACTTCAAATAATTCCAAGACTAACTTCTTACTATATCAACACATAATAACTACCTATGATCTGACAACTCAGACAAATTAGCTCGACGCATGATCAAATAACGCTCTCAACCAACAGGTTGACCTACAATCTATAACCAAGGGATCCACAACCCCAACGAGATCCAAAACCAAAGCTCTGATACCACAATTGTAACACCCCGATTTTTAACAGCGAGAGTGTATTTTTTTTTTCAAAACAGATTCATAATAACAAAGAAATAAATAAGAAATTACTTTTTGATAAATATTTAAGTCGTACACAACGACAAATAAGTCAACATAATTTACAAGCAGCGGAATAGTTTTTGAAATACGAATCCAAAGTATTTACACATCAAAAAGTGGTACATGGACCCATCAAATAAAATGTCAAGGTGACAATATTGGTATAGGTACAGTCTTCCAAATTAAAATATATACAACCAAAAAAGAAAGAAATCTAGTCCCTATATGTCCACCTAATCTGATCATACTACAAAAACTGTACAACCCGAGTGATCTCCACACGCCTCGCAAGATCCTCTAACACAGCTCCAGTCAAGTGTGTCCAATTACATTCCCATCCATAGGGTACTAACCAGTAGGATGGCCCTGGTTCTCATCTGAGGGCAAAGCCCAGATTTCCACAATAGTTGTAAAGGGTCACCAACCGAAATTAACAATTAACACATAACATTTAAGTTTTTAAATGCACAAAATAACCTTTCAACTTAGCATGCACCTTAAAAGGGTTTCCATATGCCAAACATTCATAAACAAGGATGAAAAATGAAGTTTTTAACAAAACAACACTGCTGTATTCGAATACAATGTTGTTTCAGCATTCAGCAGCAAAAACAGCATGTCTGTATTCGAATACAGCCTTCTGTATTCGACTACACAGCAAGTCAATAGCAAAACAACATGTCTGTATTCGAATACAACCTTTTGTATTCGACTACACAGTAAGTCAGTGGTAAAAACAGCATGTCTGTATTCGAATACAACCTTCTGTATTCGAATACACATTAGACAGCAGCAGAAAAACAACAAAATTCAGCATCATCAGCTTTGTAAAGGGTTTCGAAATCAATCAACATTTACACACAAATCCAAACAATCACACTTAGCAATTATAACACAATCACCATGACAACTTGAGTTTCGAAATGGTTTTGAAATCAATCACACTTACACACAAATCCAAAACATCCACACTTGGTAATTATAACACAATCATCATGAAAACTTGAGTTCAAACACTCAATTACAATCTTGAATCAAACACAACTCGCGTGCCAAGCTCCCTAATGGGATGCGTATATGCCACAATGCATGGACTCGGAATTCAAATCAAACTCTCCGAGAGTAGAACATCGTAATTGTACAGTCTCTCACAGACCAGCACTTATTACCAAGGTGCCACCTATTACAGGCCCGCGCGATTTATTAATATTTAGCCTATAACAAGTCTTACACCTCAATTCCAAACAAAACCCTCCGCGAGAGGCTTAAATCCTAAACATACAGTTTCTCACGAACGAACACGAGTACAGTCTCTCATGGACAAACACGGGTGCAGTCTCTCCCGGACAACCACAATTTTCAAGGGTGTAGTCTCTCACAGACAAAGACCAGTGCAGTCTCTCACGAACAAACACAATTTACTAGGGTGTAGTCTCTCACGGACAAACACCAGTGTAGTCTCTCACGGACAAACACAATTTACTAGAGTGTAGTCTCTCACGGACAAACACCAGTACAGTCTATCACAGACATACACAATTTACTAGGGTGTAGTCTCTCACGGACAAACACTAGTGCAGTCTCTCACGGACAAACACAATTTACTAGGGTGTAATCTCTCACAGACAAACACCAGTGCAGTCTCTCACGGACAAACACAATTTACTAGGGTGTAGTCTCTCACGGACAAACACCAGTGCAGTCTCTCACGGGCAAACACAATTTACTAGGGTGTAGTCTCTCACGGACAAACACCAATGCAGTCTCTCACGGCTAAACACAATTTACTAGGGTGTAGTCTCTCACGGACAAACACCAGTGCAGTCTCTCACGGACAAACACGTTTTACTAGGGTGTAGTCTCTCACAGACAACAATCATTAAGTAAATGTAGATATTAAAAGATTCCCCATTTTTAATACCCATTTAACTCTAACAATTCGGACGACAGTCATTAAGTAAATGCAGATATTAAAAGATTCCCCATTTTTAATACCCATTTAACTCTGATAATTTGGACGACAAACATTAAGTAAATGCAGATATTAAGAGTTTCCCTATTCTTAATAGTCATTTAACTCTAATGATTTTCACTACAAACAATAAGTAAATACAGATATTAAAAGATTCCCCATTTTTAATATTCGTTTTACTCTAATGACTTTCACGACAAACACTAAGTAAACAGAGATATTAAAAGATTCCCCATTTTTAATACTCGTTTAACTCTAATGATTTTCAAATTCCACACAGAACATAGTCAGACATATTCTCAAATTCAATCCATAATTCACACCAAATCACATCAATTCATTTTTCCACAAAATCCACACAAACACATCTCAAAATTTATAAGTATTAGTTATGAGCACCTCAAACACAACAACCAAAAATCATCACAACCCACCACTCAAACATATAAAATTCCATTTCCTCAAAACCACACATAAATGAGTTAAATTCATTTTCCACAAAACACTCATCAATATCACCAAAAACCCAACTCTAAAATTTCACCCATAAAAGCATTAAATTCATTTTCCCCTAATCTACACTTCAAACCCAACAAATTCATTCTCCACACAACTACACATAAGTCTCTAAATGCAAACTAAAAGTTTAGAAGTAGCCTTTACCTTAACGTTAGCTTTAATGAGCGATTACGGTACTGCAAGTAATTCCGATAAAATCTCCGCTTGCGACGTCGCTTCCAAAGTTAGTTCACTAGCACCGTAGCGTGGAGGTGAACAACTTTCCCTTCTATCTCTTCTCGAAACGAAGCTTAGATCTAGATGAAAAGTGGGGGTTTGTGTTTGACGGTTTTGAAAATCCCTAACACCGTTTTTCTTTGTTTTCGAATCAAAGAGGAAGAATGAAGCTGAGAAATCCTTGTCTTCTCACCCACCAAGCCTTGGTTCCTTTTCTTGAATCAAAAGAAAGCAAAGAAAGCAAAAGAGGAAGAGGAAGAACGAATGCTTCGCGAGGCAGGGAACCGTTTTGGTGTTTCTTGCTTTGTTTCCTTTTTTTTTCTACTCCTTTCTAATATACATACATATATATTACTACTAATAATAATATATAATATAATATATATATATATATATATAATAATTAAACCTAAACCAATAAATATCTAAATATATAGATATTTTAGATATTTATGAAAATCGTCACTTCTCAAACCATTTTGATAAAAATATCTAATCTCGTCACAACTCAACTGAAAAATAAATTTTTCTACAACCAGATATATTTTTAACAAAATTATCTGGTATTAAATTCTTCGTAACGTAAATCAATTATTATCCGACAAATAATTTCACTATTTTCTAGAGTGCAATCACTCACAGATCAGCACGTTCTAGAGTGAAATCTCTCACAGATCAGTATGATGCGATAATCCCCATAAGGATAAGATGAACCATCGCGGTCACCTCGGGGCCCATCACGGTTACCACTATCACCATGGCACCATCGCGGTCACCATGTACTATGAAATGCATGAGCATACTCTAACTCTTTCCACAACAATCATTAAGTAAATGCAGATATTAAAAGATTCCCCATTTTTAATACTCATTTAACACTAATGATTTTTCAATCACACAGAGCATACTCAAGGATATTTTCTCACCACCACTAATCAAATTTAATCCACAACTTACATTAAATTCGATCAATTCAAATTCCACAAAATCCACAACAAGTTCAATCATCAATCACCCATAAATTTCCACATTTTCAACATGAATCATGCCAAATTAAGTGTCACAAACCACACCTCAAACATCTCAAATTTAATTTCCTCAAAACACCCATAAATGAATCAAATTCATTTGCCACCAATTCACATAAGTTTCTTCTCCAAAATTTCATAATTTTAATTTATGAACACATCAAGCACACTAACACACAGGAATCACCACAAATTTCCACAAAACTCAAACATAACACTTGCCAATTAATTTTCACAAACCACAACTCAAACACATGAAATTTCTTTTCCTCAACAACACACATAGATGAATCAAATTCCTTTTCCACGAGAACACTCATCAATTTCACCAAAAACCCAACTCCAAACTTTCACCCATAAAAGCATTAAATTCATTTTCCCCAAATCTACACTTCAAACCCAACAAATTTATTTTCCACACAACCACAAATAAGTCCCTAAATGCAAACTAAAAGTTTGGAAGGAGCCCTTACCTTAACGATAGCTCTAACACGCGATTACGGTACTGTAATTAATTCCGGTAAAATCTCCGCTCGCGACATCGCTTCCAAAGTTAGTTCACTAGTACCGCAACGTGGAGATGAGTAACTTTCCCTTCTATCTCTTTGCAAAACGAAGCTTAGATCTAGTAGAAAATGGAGGTTTTGAGTTATGGCGGTTTTTGGTTTTTCTCGTGAAACAGAGAGAAGAAGAAGATAGAATCGCGAAGGAAATGATTTCAGTTTTTCTTTCAGTTTTCCTTCCTTTCCCTTTCTTTCTTTCTTTTTCTTTCCTTTTTCATTTCCATTTCCTTTTTCCTCTTTTCCTTTATATATATATATATATATATATATATATATATATATATATATATATATATATATATATATATATATATATATATATATATATATATATATATAACAAATATCTAAAAATATCTAGATATTTTATCAAAATTACCATTCCACCCACAAATTTCCACATCACCTCCCATCACTTCTCAAACCACTTTTTGTTAAAAATATCTACTCTCGTCGCAACTCAATTGACAGATTAAATTTTTAGCGACAAGTGATATTTTTAACAAAAAATCTCTAGTATCCAATTCTTTGTAACGTAAATAAATTATTCTTAGAAAAATAATTTTAACCAGTTCCAAAAGATATTTTTGGGCATTAAACTCATAAAATATCAATAACTTGGCTAAAAAGCCTCCGAGTTCAATACCAAAATACACTAAAAACATAAATTAGAGTTTAAAACTATGGGTCTTACAGAGAGATAGAGAGAGAGAGAGAGAGAGAGAGAGAGAGAGAGAGAGCGAGAGAGAGAATGAACAAGGCAGTATGTTAAGAAGAAATTCTTAAAAAATCAAGTACACATCAAAAGAAAAGGATGAATGATATATCCTCTCAATTGGGAATTATTAGAAATGGTGTAAAGCAATCAAAATGTTCTCATACACTTGTACTGGCGTATGACTTGATTTGTAAAATCCCCTCGATGAGAATTAGAATCCTAGAAAAAAACTTTGTGTCAATTCAGACACAAACTAAAACTTATGTAAATCAGCTCAATAGTGGCAACAACTCTCTCACCTCTAAGAACTACTTGAAAAGGTACAACGACTATCATGAACCTCAACGACATGTTTCCAGAAAGTTGAAGAAGGTTTGGACGACAACTTCTTGGAAAGGCTAGAAAAATTACCCAAAGCCTGAAGAGGAAGAATAAAGAGTACTTGTATGCTATTAATTGAAATAGTGGATTAAGTCATCGACTGTACTAAGGAAAATTCTCTCTATAAGGGGAGGACTATATGTATCAAATGTTTGTTAGCTACTATAATAGTATTTGTGTCTCTTTTATATTTCCTTTTCTCTCATCTTAGTTCTTTACGATTCAACTTTACTCTAACTAAACGTGTTTTATAAAAGTAAGTTCAATGTTTTAATAAAGAAAAATATTTGGTAAGAAAATCAAAATATCTTATAGAAACGGTAAATACAATTCAAATCCCCTCATTTTCTTGTGTTTTCCAACACCTTCACAAATAAGGCTTTTTGTAAATTTTTTATAATTTGGTATACTATAGACAACGCTATAAACATTAGACAACATTTCTAAGAAAATAATTTTCTAAGGTTCACCAAAACAATTTTTTTTTTTATTATAAGACCTAAAAGTAAGCGCTTTCTAACCAAAAAAACTTCCTTCTTTTTATAAGACCTAAGACAAGGCTTCACAGAAAAGCATTTTCTAATGTATATGCTTATGATAGCATTTTACTAACAAGTGTTGTGTAAAGGACTATCTAAAAGTTATTTATTTTTTTAATGCATGTAACAACAACGCTTTTAAAAAAAATGCTATAAAAGGAGCGCGATATGTACTCATTTTTAGTGTAGAGTTAAAGTTTTCATTGACGTTGACGTATTTCACTTTAGGACTTATAGCTTTTGTTTTGCATTTTTTTTTCTTTATCATGATTTTATCGAATGCAAAGTCTCTTATACTAATGGAGTAGCTTTGGTTGCCCTGAAAAATATAATTTTGTGAATAAATAATATATTTTATGTTTAGTTACTCTAATAATATATATTTAGTTAGTTCGAGCTAGTTTATTTGTCCAAAAAAAAAAAAA
>JBBPBR010000008.1:32710039-32754848 GCA_037974775.1 Cicer pinnatifidum
AAAAAAAAAGTACTTCATTTGATAATTTTATTTTCTTTTATTTATTTTGTAAGATACTTTACTGTAGATAAATTTTACAATTAGGTGCAATTAGGGCTGTGCATGGTTGGTTTTAAAAAAAAACTAAACAATATCCATTTAAAAACCAATATACGGATTTGGATTTATAACCAAATCCATTATTTGGTTTAAAACCGGTTATAAAACCAATTGTAAAATTGGTTATGGTTAAATAACCGGTTGTTTTTATGCGACCAATTTTAAAAAATCAATTTTAAAATCGATTTTTTCTCAAAATCAGTTAAAATTTGGTTATTTTTAAATATCCATTTTTAACAAAATAATTTAGGCATAGTTTAAAAACCGACTATTTATAAAAAAAAAAATCGATAAAATTCTCAAACCAACTCAAAATCAAGCTGCTGCAACCCTAAACCCTTAAAAATATTTTCAATGGAAAAACTTTCTGTTCATGCTCAACAAAAGACAGGAAAAGTTCAATCAAGATAGTAGTAAAATAAAGCCTCAAGAAACAAATTACAATTTTCAATTTTTTCACCGATAAAACTTTTTTGATAAAAAATGTCCGATTATTTTCGATAAAAAACCGGTCCAAATTCATAACCGGGTCCAAAACCATTTTAAAAATCCGGTTTAAATAATATGGATATAAACCAATTTATTTATAACCGGTTGGATAACCATCCACATTTTATTTTTGGATTTGGATTTAAACCGGATTTTATCCACCCAACTCCCAAATTCCATGCCCATTGGCCCACTTTTTTGAAAAAGAATGGATTTTCTTTTTTGATTTCAATATTTTCACGGATAAAATAACTTTTGATTTTTTTCTATAAAAATTTTCGATTTTTTTTCGATAAAAAATATTCGATTTTTTTTTTTGATAAAAAAATGTCCGATTTTTTTTGATTAAAAGTTTTTGATTTTTTTTCGATAAAAATTTCTTATTAAACCTCTATTTTAGGCCCCAATGTTTTGTTAATTTAGAGTTTTTTTTTTAAAAAAAACATTTTATCCAAAAAAAAATTATCAAAAAAAAATCAGAAATTTTTTATCGAAAAAAATCCGATATTTTTTATCGAAAAAAAATCGGACATTTTTTATCGAAAAAAAATCAAACATTTTTTATCGAAAAAAAATTGAAAATTTTTTATCGAAAAAAAAAATCGAACATTTTTTTATTGAAAAAAAATCGAAAATTTTTTATCGAAAAAAAATCATAAATTTTTTATTGAAAAAAAATCGGAAATTTTTATCGAAAAAAATCGGAAACTTTTTTATCGAAAAAAAATCGGAAATGTTTTTATCGAAAAAAAATCTGAAATTTTTTATCGAAAATAATCGGACATTTTTTATCGAAAAAATCGAAAAAGTTTTATCGATGAAAAATTGAAAATTATATTTTGTTTCTTGAGGCTTTATTTTACTGCTATCTTGATTGAACTTTCCCTGTGTTTTGTTGAGCATGAACAGAAAGTTTTTCCATTGAAAATATTTGTAAGGGTTTAGGGTTGCAGCAGCTTGATTTTGAGTTGGTTTGAGAATTTTATCGATTTTTTTTATAAATAGTCGGTTTTTAAACTATGCCTAAATTATTTTGTTAAAAATGGATATTTAAAAATAACCAAATTTTAACTGATTTTGAGAAAAAATCGATTTTAAAATTGATTTTTTAAAATTGGTTGCATAAAAACAACCGGTTATTTAACCATAACCAGTTTTACAATTGGTTTTATAACCGGTTTTAAACCAAATAATGGATTTGGTTATAAATCCAAATCCGTATATTGATTTTTAAATGGATATAGTTTGGTTTTTTTTTAAAACCAACCATGCACAGCCCTAGGTGCAACCTAGTTGGGGTGAAACGTCTTTCTCTTTTGGCCCTTACAAAAAGTTTATTTGTCAAAAGAAAAAAAAACTCCTGAGACAAGTTTACACGAAGTGAGAAAAAGACTATTCAAGCTGGGTGATGAGTAGTAATTAATAAACTAGATTTCAACCTACGCAAATATTTAATAAAAATTAATAATCATTAGAAATTATATAAAATTCAATTTATATATAAAATTTAGAAGTCTTATATTTCATTTTGCTTTGAGAATTAACACCTTATTAAACAAACTTTGTATCTTAATAGCATAAATGCAATGACTTAAATATCAAATCAAACTCAATAGTTGTATTTATAATTTTATTTTACACAATTTTATTTGTAAATATCATTTCAAAATAATATTAGTCAATTAGATGTATGAATTATAGGGAAGGAAGTGGACAATAAGGTGTTAGTCACGTCACAAAAGAATAAATTGAAAAAATATTAAAAGTGACATTAGTATATGTAAAATTCATAAGGAAACTAAAGAAATTAAAAAATGATTGCATATTTGAATTGATAGTAATAATTACTTTTCTTTCTAACATAAGTGCAGCTTAAAAAAGAAATTAATTAAATTTAACTATGAAAATATGTGCATTTAGAATAAAATTATTTTGGAACCCAATCGAAATTTGTTTTGATTGCATTAGTGTGAAAAACAACGTCACTCTTCAAGATAAGTACTTCCTTCGTCTCATTTTAAACATTTCATTTGAGGTGTGTACAAATATTTAAAAAATGGTTAGTTGATTTGATTTCAATGATAAAATATTTCATTTACTCAAATGTTTATATTAATTGCAGTTAGCGAAAAAATTTGATGAATTGAAATATAATAAATAAGAATATTAATGGAAAAAAAGGAATTAATGTTGTATTGAGATTGTAAAATGACAAATAATTTAAGACAAAAAGAAATAACAAATGAGGAATTTAAAATGAGATGGAGGAAATAATTGTTTCCTCGTAAACTTGACTTATCATAATGGAATAACAATTTATAAATTTGTGGCAAATATAAAATATTTTGTTAAAACCTAATTTGTAGCCTCCATATATTCATCTCTAGCTCACATGTCTCTTGTGTCGGGTCTTTTTTGTTGAGTTATATATGACCCAAAAGCAACAAATATAAAGTCACTCATGGTACAATTATAACACAAAAGAAAATATTGAAATTTGATTTGGAGAACGTAAAGTTAAAAACATGGATTATAAGTTTCAAATTATCCTGTAGACAAATGTGTTGTTATTATTTTTCCTTAATTAATGGGGGAACTTTAATTTTCCAAGAATTATATATATTCCAACTATTGTCCAGTTGATTTATTGCGCTAAAAAAATATGCATTGTAACAATAAATCTACTTTGAATTAATGATGGAAATTATCAACTATCAAGACCTATTGATTTAAAAGAAAAAAATGAACAAATGATATAATAAGAAGTGATTGAAAGGAGACAAAATGTACATTTTATTGAATGAAACATCAATAACTTGCATCGACATAAATTAAATAAATAAAATGGAACATACATTTTTAGTGGCTAGCAATCCCCTGTGAAAGAAGAAGATTGTCATGAAGGAGAAAATAAAACTAGAGTCAGAGTCAACTACTCAATTGAATATAAATATCCATTGCATTTCATCAAACACCACAAAAGCAATTTTATTATACTCAAATTGAAAAATAAGTTAGCATAAACAATGATTCATGTCTCGAGATCGTAGTATGGTGTCTTCTTAAATCTTAGTTCAGAAAAAAATAATAATTAAGAATCTATTTTAATATATTATAATAGATAAAAAACACAATCATTATATTAAATTTGTAAGTATCCCTGCAAATAGTTTAGTGCCCATGTGGTATAACTTATGTTGTGCCATGTAAACGGAACTTATACTACTGACTATATCCAATAAAAGTACTTTGTTTTTTTTTTAAATTTCTATGTACATTTATGCAGAAGACAGGTATTAGATTTTGTGAGTGTCATGTGCAATTGTTCCACAAATATATATATATATATATGTGCTCGGTTTATATATTTTATGTGGGTGCCATATTGCATTGCATCTGCATAGCCGTCTATATGTCCCTTGCTTTATCAGCAAACCACGAACTTGTTTTTGTCTTATTAATTGACCTGAGTCTCTTTTCCTACTCTGAAATTAAATTCAAATTAAATCACGAGAGCTTCAAACACATGTATTTCAAACACGTAAAAGACACAAGCTAGCGATCTTGAATTCCTTCTTTGAACTTCTTTGTTATTAATTTATTAAGGGGAGTAGTGGACATTTTGTCTATAATCTACCAAATCTAGGCATAGATCCACGTAACTTAACTAGATAATAGTTTACTGATTAAAATATTCTAATTTCATTACATATTACATACTCCCTCTATGATTAAATGTCACAGTTGAGGTCTGTGTAGTTATTGAAAAAATAATTAGTTAAATTTATTTTAATAATAAAACTATTATTTGTAAAAATGTTCTTATTAATTGTATTTAATAAAATACTTAAGTCAAGTAAAATTTAATAAACAAAGTATATTAATTGAGAAAAATAATAAATATTGCATTTGTATTTTAAAATGACAATTATTTTAAGACCGTAAAAATGACAAAATAATACACTATTCAACACAAACGAAGTATAATGTATGTAAATAATAAGAGATAAAAAAAAAAAAAAAAGTCACTTCTCATGACTAAAACCAATCTCCACCCTCGTATACATCCAACAATGTTATTTTAAAAAATTAGGAGGAGTTGCAATTTTAAAGTGAATTAGGTAGTGTCACTTGGAGTCATACCCATATTTTTTGGGGGAGTGCTAAAAAAAGTGCTTTGAACATATCCAGAAAAAGGGTTTTCCATCTTGAAAACTAAGTCACATTGGGGTTTATCTTTTTATCCTTTTTGGATGCTTCCAAAGTAATGGTTGCGAAAAGAAACAAATATGATTAGAAAGTTAATGGGATTTCTAATATGATAGGATCATGTCTCTTACTAATCAATGATTTAATATTTTAATTTATGGTCTCATTGGGTTAATTGTCCGTGATAAGCACCTTTGTGGGCCATAATCAGGATTTGGGAGATCTTAAGTGATAATATTTGCAAATCGCTTCAATCAACAACGAAGGAAAAACATGATTAATGCCCTCCAAATGTGATTCTCTTCTAAAATGATGGTGGAAACCATTTCAGCATGTTCACAAACAGAAAAATAAATAAATATAAAAACCCAATTTTACTATTTCAAAAAACAAATTGTCTAATCAACAATTTCATTTTAAGAAGTAATTTACAAAAACATGGAAGACGTGTCATGATAATTTTTAATTGTGTTTCATAACTATAATTGTGACCGTAATATTATAGATGTTTAAATTATTTCATCTGCTGTAATGTAGTTTACACCACCTCCATCTTATATTTACATTTTTTTTATAATATAAAAGTTTACATATAACCTGAACTGCAATTTAAAGTGCAGCTATTACACACAAAGTTTCGAATGTTATTCATTCTAATATTATTCCTTTTAAAGAGTTTTTTCTTTTTTTTTTTTTTACTTTTTTTTTTGTTACATCTTAACTGCTCTCTTTTTTTAGGGTTAACTCTCTTAATTGAAAAGACAATCTTTTACAAGATCTCTTAATTAAACAGTTAAGTGTACATGTTTGGGCAAGTTCTATAAAACTTGCGTGTGGTCCCAATTTGGGTAGCACGTTCCTAAGTTCGAACAGTTTCGGAACCAATCAGATGTATCTAATTCCCATGTGTTATTATAACCCTACATCAGTGGAGGAAACCTTGAGTTTATGTCTAGCAATTTTAAAACAATGCTTGGTCAAGTTATATAAAACTTGCGTGTGGTCCAAATTTTAAACAGTTAAGTGTACATGTTTGGGCAAGTTCTATAATTCATTTAAATAGATTATATTAAGCCACATCACTTTGAATCAACTCATTCCTTTTTTACTGTTTAACTTTTAAAAAAACATATTATATTCCATAACTTTAATTTATACATTAATATTTTATTTATATTCAATTTTATTATAACTTAAAATATTTATTTAAATATTCCAATTAATATTATTATACATTATTTTAATTTAACATTAATATAAAAAAATTAATTTAAAAATAAGTTAACGGCTACATATTATTTTTATTATACATTATTTTTATTACTATTAATAAATTAAAAAAAAAGTTAACAGCTATAAATTAATAAAAAAGAATAAAGTTATTATTATTAATAAATTAATAAAAAATAGCAGTTATAATTATATTACTATTAAATTATGAAAGTAGATAGGGTCTACCACTAACCGTGATATATTTATTATTATACGTAAAATAATTTTTTTTTTTTAAAAAAAGTAACTGCCATGAATTACCGTTACTTCTTGACAGTACCGTGATGACACATTGGCACAACTCCAATAGTGAACTTACAAAGAACTGGAAGTTAAGTGATTACACGCTGGCGGACGAACTCATTTGGCTACCGTTGGAGATGCTCTAAATCCTATCCCACATCTTTCATTTCTTTTTTATTTTTTTTTTATTTTATTTCCTTATTATCTGTTTTTTTCCATAAAGACACCTTTTCTATAAACCCATTTTAAACCTTTTAACTTGTCACAGTTTTTTTAGTATGCAATTGTTTTAAGAGCAAACAATATAAATTGTCAACATACAATAATTTTACACTAACATCCAACAATTATTAACTATTTCGTTAAATAACTGCACTTTAATAGTATGACATAAAAAAATATATAATGGTATTATATAGAAAAAATAGACAATTTTCATTAAATATCAGTGTAAGAATAGTTTACATTAACAATTTATGCATATTCATTAAACTATTGTTTTAAATTGTATTTTGTAATTGTATTTATTTTTAAAATAGAAATGATTGATGATATGTTTGGTTCCTGAAAATATAGTGACAGTTAGTTTTAGACCTTTCAATACCTAATATTTATACTAGTTTTCTTTAAATGTTACATCTAGTTCTTCCCATGAAAGAGATTTTACCTTAGTACAATCAAGGATATAATCCACTATAAAGTGACATTATTGTTCAATCTGCCTCTATAGGCATAACTTGTTCTTAAACACAATCCAAATTAAGTATTCTTTTCTTGGCTCTACAGGCATTGAGTATTGAAAGGTCTCTTTCGGCCATTAAACGTACAATTTCTAGATTTTTCAAGATTTAGCTTCACTCTCCACTTGAGTTGAGTATTGCCTACCAATCTAGACAACAGGTATTATTTTCTCGCCTCTTCAAACATTGAGTATTGAAAGACCTCTATAAGTCTCTCCAAACTATATAATATTTATTGATTATTGTAGGCTCATTAAACTCTTTAACATGTACTCTTTATTGTCCTCTCTAGGCTTCATCAATCTAGTCTTCTCAACAACCGACAATTTTCTTATTTGGTTTAAAATGTTCGATTTTTTTTCGATAAAAAATGTCCGATTTTTTTTTGATAAAAAATTTCTCATTTTTTTTTCGATAAAAAATTCTGATTTTTTTCGATAATTTTTTTTTTAGATAAAATGTTTTTTTAAAAAAAACTCAAAATTAACAAAACATTGGGGGCCTAAAACCCCCGAAAGCCCCCTCCCTTAAGCCACTAAAATAATTGGCCGAAATCTTAAAAAAATTATTTTGATAGGGGGCCTAATAATAGAGGTTTAATAAGAAACTTTTATTGAAAAAAAATCGAAAAATTTTTATCAAAAAAAATCGGACATTTTTTTATCAAAAAAAAAAAAATCGAACATTTTTTAACGAAAAAAAATCGAAAATTTTTATAGAAAAAAATCAAAAATTATTTATCGGTGGAAATATTAAAATCAAAAAAGAAAATCGATTCTTTTTTAAAAAAGTGGACCTATGGACATGGAATTTGGGAGTTGGGTGGATAAAATCCGGTTTAAATCCAAATCCAAAAATAAAATGTGGATGTTTATCCAACCGGTTATAAATAAATTGGTTTATATCCATATTATTTTAACCGGATTTTTAAAATGGTTTTGGATCCGATTATGGATTTGGACCTAAAAACCGGTTTTTTTGCACAGCCCTAGTTGGGACCAATAATTAGAGGGTTTGTCAAATTGACGGCTCTAGCTAGGGTAGAGGAATGTCTGAAAATAGTATTTTATTTCTTGAGGCTTTATTTTACTACTATCTTGATTGAACTTTCCCTGTCTTTTGTTGAGCATGAACAAAAAGTTTTTCCATTGAAAACATTTTTAAATGATTTCTGATCATGAGTTGCAGCAGCTTGACTTTGAGTTGGTTTGAGAATTTTATCGATTTTTTTATAAATAGTCGGTTTTTAAACTATGATTAAATTATTTTGTTAAAAATTGATATTTAAAAATAACCAAATTTTAACTGATTTTGAGAAAAAATCGATTTTAAAATTGATTTTTTAAAATTGGTTGCATAAAAATAACTGGTTATTTAACCATAACCAGTTTTACAATTGGTTTTATAACCGGTTTTAAACCAAATAATGGATTTGGTTACAAATCCAAATCCGTATATTGGTTTTTAAATGGATATGGTTTGGATTTTTTTTAAAACCAACCATGCACAGCCCTATAGAGGATGTACAATTTTTCCATCTTGTGAAAAGACTTTTTTAAATATATTGTATTGTATATAAACTTAGTCTTTTTGTCTTTTCTTTCTTTATGATATTGGATACTCCAAATCATAGTTCTTATTTTCTCTCTTCATCGATATTCATTGAAACTATATTAGAAGGATGTTAATCGTGATGGTTTTGTGGTGCAAAAGTTAATCTAACCAATAATAAATTTGTTGATGTAATTGTAAGGTTCTCTTATATTAGACTAAGTGTTTTGTAAGGTTCTCAATCATTCTCAAATGAATTTCAATCATAATTTTTTCATGAAAACCATATTTTATCCAGCATAAATTTAGTTGCATGATAGGACCTTGTTGGCACACTTTGAAATGCATTAAAAATCAATATGCATACAAGTGTATATGATAAGTCAAGTCATTCCTAATATAACCCTAGGCACTATCATATTCATATCATATTATATTTTCTAACGGTCATCAGTGTTGAGTGTCAAGTTTTTATATTTACCATTAACCTTTTTTTACTTTAACCTTATACCATTACCTATCTAATGCATTTCTCCATTATTGCATCATATGTTAAAACCAAACCATCATTTAAAATACAACAATCATAAGCTTACAAGTATCTCATAGCACATTCAAACAATTAGGAAAAACAACAAACACAAACAAATATCCATTACATCTCCAAATAATATTTATTATATCAATCCTATAAAAAGCTACTTAAGGATTCATAACCACATAAGTTACTAACAAGCATTAGCTCTCCGTAAGTGTTTATTTATGGTACGGCTTGATTCATAACCACATAGACACGGATATCTCCCCCTTCTTTGGTTGGATTAAAAATGAGTAGGTGCAGCTACTGTCCTGTTCGAGTTGAGTTGAAAATTCCTTTGTCGATAATAGTACTTGCACCAGAACTACCCATAATTCTCCAGAAACTCGAGTAAGTTTTTAAATAAATTTTAGGTTAACCATAGAGCATTATAACCTATGTGGAAACACCTATTTATGGGGAAGTACTTTTTGAGGAAGATCAAGATAGAGAGTTTTTTAACTTGAGTTAAGGAAACATGACTATAAGGGAATATGTGAGGAAATTAGAATCACTAATTATGTCCTTTGAGTTTTGCTAACTATATTAATCCGTTGTTGCACACGGGTCAAATACAATTGATAAAATATAAATAGACGTAATAACTCGACTCGTTTCGCAAGGACTTTCGATATAATAATATTACCGAATTGAGAGTTGAAATTACAAAGGAGGTTTTTTAGATTTATGTTTTAACAGATGAGCAAAATAATTAATCCACTAATTCGAGTTTCAGACTTATCACAGATTCTATCAATGAGTTTAATTTTTAATCGTGATTCTATTCTTATTTGACTATAGAATTGATCAAACAAGTGTAATCAATCCTATGTGTATTTGGTTTCTTTGACTAAATTAGGCATCACAATTATCAAAATATTACAATTAACGATCAAACGTCGCAAAATGATAATTCAATTAAATTAGAAACCAAAACCAAATTCTGTCAAATGAATTTAATCGATCCTATTGAAATTCAATTTAAGCAATCAAAATATCAATATAATCAAATAAACAGAGATAGAATCATGAAGAGAAATTGACAGTGTAACCTGAATCTCAAGGTGTTGATAAAACTCTGAACTTGTGGATTAATCTTATAAAATTAGCCTTCCATGAAATTAAAATAAAAAGTGTTTACTTCTTGTAGCAATCTGAATCTTAATATTTCATATCTCTAGAAAAGAAAGAAAACTCCCAATATATAGTACTCGAAATTGGGCTTTAGGGCTTAGGGTTTAAAAACAAGTGGTCCCCTATTTAAAATTATTACAAAAGCACATATTACGAAATCTGCAATTTAGGCCTATTAAAGTTCGGCATTGGACTTTTATTCCAACACAAAAGTTGTAGCTCTGATTTTTAGCTTTCCAACGCTTGCTTGTATGCGTCAATATGATATCCAGAGCTCAAGTTATAGCCTACAAAGCGAGAAAGGTTCAAAATACAAATAATAAAATTATAATATAATTTCGACTCAAAGTTTAGAAACAAGCTAAAAAATTATTCTAAACGAAAAGTACATATAAAATACCTAACAAAAAAGCTAGAAACATATGCTCAAAAGCTATTATCAATACTCACAAAAGGTGTGGGGGTTTTACGAAACTTCAAGATGGATTAAAGTACGATCTTCATATATTTGAGATGTCGTTACACTCTGAAAATTTTAATGATATAATCGGTAGGAGATAAACGTTAGAGAACGTTACGATGAGTAATAACTAGTTCATAGCTTAAGGGATTGTTTGCACAAGAGGATTTTAGAGAAGAGGTTTTCTGCGGGGTGGAGGAAGTTGACCTTACTCATTCTAAGCAAGACCATATAGTAGGCCACAGCTATTAAGAGAAAATCCCAAATTAATATTTTGATGATAATTAAATAAAGGTTAATTAAGACTTCTCATAATGATTCTAAGTGTTTTGGGATTTAACATGTGTATTTGAGTGTGTTGGTCAAGATAGGTACCAAGCATTACAAAGCATATCATATTAAAATAAAGAAAACTAATTCAGTGAAATGAAGAATGTTCTTGACAAATTTCTGGAAAACAAAGAATGTTCTCCATATCTGTAATTTAAAAAGAATAATTAGATTCTTAAAGAAAATATTAGATCCAAGAAATGCAATCATTCTAGAATTTCACCAGAAAATATACAAGGATCAATGCAAAAATCACTCCAAAGATTCGAAGGCAAAATACTATGCTTCACAAAATTCATAAAGCAAGATCATTCTCCAAGTTAAGCAAGTTTAAGTACATATTTGACTAGCTAGAAATGACACTTCTGTTGTAATTTCAAAAAGACCTGCACACGTGATTGAAGGCATGAGATCACTTTAGACAACTGTCAAGATAAGATTAAGAGTCAGCTCATCTCAAGGAAAAATCAAAGATCGTTCTTGGTTCACAAGAACATTCATGTTTTCACCAAGAACATTTTTGCTTTATGGTTGATCTTATACACTCACTGACTCATGGCAACTGGACTATTTTCAATGGAAAAATGAGTTTTCATAAGCTCTCTCGAAGCCTATAAATAAAGCCTCAAGATGAAGAACACATCAGAGCTTCAAGTGCAAAGCAATACATCACTCATTCAATCATAAACGAATACTCTTGAGCTTCTCAATCATTTCTAAGTGTTATTTCAGTTCTTAGTTTGATATTAGAATCAGTTTCTACTGAGTTCTAAAATCTAAAATCTATTCTCAAACACGAGTTATACTATATTCTAAAACTCTCAAAATCATTACTTTGTACTCAAGGTTATATTATTGGCATAGCTTGAGTACTTTGTAAAAATCCTTTTATGTTTAAAAGGTAGTTTGTAAAAATCCTTTTATTATTTCAGTGCAAGGTAAACTATGGAAATTCTTTCTAGGTTGAAAGGTAGTGCTTTGTAACATATCAAGATTGATCTGTAAAAGTTTTGTGCAAACCAAGAACGATCTTCCTTTGAGCACTTAGTGGAAAATCTCACAATTGTGAGGACTGAACATAACCTGTGTAGGGTGACCTAGGATATATCTTTGTATGATATCTTTTCCCTTATCTCTATTTACTTTTTATCTTCTAATTAGTTTTTATATAAATAAGTTCATATTGTTGTTTTTCACTAACCAAGAGCGTTCTTCATTTGTAACCAAGATCAATCTTGGGTTAAACATTTGAAACAAGAATAGACATTGACATACGAAAGTTCGAATTATTTGAAATGAATGAAGAAGAGAAAATCGATGAAATATACTCAAGATTCACAACCATATTGAACAAAATGAGTTTTCTTGGGAAAGCTTACTCTGTATAACATAGGGTAAGAAAGATCATGAGATGTCTTCCAATCATGTGAAGACCAATGGTAACAGCTGTAAGCCAATCCAATAATCTTCAGGTATTAGGTTTGGAAGAACTTGTTGGAACTCTAAGGGCACATGAAGTGTTGTTATAGAAGGATATACCTGTCAAGAAAGGAAAAGTAATAGCTCTGAAGGCATCTCATAATTCACAAAGCACGCCACAATCACATGAGAAAAGTGATTCTATAGATAGCCAAGAAGATGCTAATGAAGAGATTGTTCTCCTCAAAAGAAAGATATAGAGAATGATGAGGAGAAGGGATTAGATCAAAAAGAGATCTTCAGATAAAAAAGAAAACTTCGAAATAAAGTAGACAAAAGTAAAATCACTTGTTTTGGATGCAACAATCAAGGACATTACAAAATTGAATGTCCTTTGAACAAAAGAGCACCAATGAAATTTCCTTTCAATAAGAAATCAAAGATGGTGACCTGGGATGATTCTGATGAATCATAAACAAAGGAACCTAAAGAAACCAACCTATGTTTGATGGCAAACTCTAAAGATATGGAGGTAATAAATTATGAACTTTGTCCCTTATGTCAACAAATTGAAAAAGATTATGATAGTCTACTTATTCATTCACACAAGTTTGTTTAAAAATGTAACTCTTTAATGGATCAAGTTTTAAAAAGAAAAAAAAGGATAAAGAGAAAGCTTAGGATATGATTGTTGAACTAAAAAACATCATTCCGAACATGCAGGAATCTCATTTTAAGAAAACTAATGAATATGAAAACGAAGAATGTTCTACGATTCAAAAGGAGAACATTCTTCTTAAAACAGAAATTGAAATTCTCAAAATGACTTAGGAAACTTTGTCAGGTCCACTGAAACATTTCAAAAAATCATGGGATCCCAAGTAGATATATTTGCCAAAGCTATACTTGGTTTTGATAAAACTCAAAAATAAAAAATGTATGAAAACTTTTTTGTTCTCGAAAGAAAGGATGACAAGTACAAAACAAGATATTCATACTATAAAAAAATTGGATATTTAGAATATGCTTGCTATTTCCAAAAAAAAGGGATGAAAAACTGAAAGCAAAATGGTCATTTAAAACCCATGAACGTTTTGCAAACATACAAGAACGTTATTCCCAAAGTGTCAAAATAGGAGAACCTTATGGACACAGACCAGAACAATCTTCAGAAAGTAAATGCTCTTTATGTTTAAAGATTGGACATCATGAATTATAATGTTATTTTAAAAAATTAAATATAACAAGAAGAACTAACCCTCAAGGACCCAAGATCAAATGGGTACCTAAAAATTATATAACATCAAATGCATGATGTTTCTCGAAGTATCAAGAAAAAGCCATGGTAGTTGGACAGTGGTTGTTTAAGACATATGACAGGAGATAAACAAAGCTTTTTTTCCTTCATTAAAAAGGATGGAGGAATAGTAACATTTGGAAACAATGATTGATCATAGCATTTGGGCACATGCTTTTAGGTGTTTAGTTTGGTATTTTAAAAGCTCTTTATAGCTTAGATTAATATTTTTAGCTTGTTTTTAAACTTTAGGTCGAATTTGAATTATAATTTTATTATTTGTATTTTAATTTTATTATTTACATTTTGACCCTTTCTCGTTGTGTAGGTCATAACTTGAGCTCTGGATATCGGATTGATAGATATGAGCAGACATTGGAAAGATAAAAATTTGAGCTACAACGTTTGTGTTGGAAGGAAAGACCAATTCTGAGCTTTACTGGGCCGAAATTGCAAATTTCGTAATTTGAATTATTATTAATAATTTTAATTAGTGGGCCACTTGTTTTTAAACTCTAAACCCTAAAGTCCAATATCAAGTACTATATATTGGCAGTTTTGTTTCTTTTCTAAGAACGGAAAAATTAGGATTCAAATTGCTACAAGAAATAAATAGTGTTATTTTAATTTCATGGAAGGCTAATTTTATAAGATTAATCAACGAGTTCAAAGTTTCATCAACACCTTGAGATTCAGGTTACACTATCAATTTCTATTCATGATTCTATTCTTGTTTATTTGATTATATTGATATTTTGATTGCTTAAATTGAATTTCAATAAGATTGATTAATTTTATTTGATTGAATTTGGTTTCGGTTTCTAATTTAATTGAATTATAATTTTACGACGCTTGATCGTTAATTGTAATATTTTGATGATTGTGATGCTTAATCCAATCAAAGAAACCAAATTCACATAGGATTGATTACGCTTGTTTGATCAATTCTATAGTCAAATAAGAATAGGGATAGTTCTGTGAATCTTCATTCTCTTGAACCTGAAATAGATAGGACATTTCATTTATGTCGTAGACTTAATAGAGCTGCTACTGTTAACGAGTTAGAGTCAGATACTGAAATTGATAACTTGTTGCAAAATATGGATGATTCGAATAATAGAACCTTAAGACAACTTGCTGCACCTAATGTCAATTATAATGCTTTATGTATCACATATCCTGAAGTTACTGTACCATTTGAACTTAAATCTGGTTTAATACACTTGCTTCAAAAGTTTAATGGTCTTGCAGGTGAGGATCCCCACAAACACTTGAACAAATTCTATATTTTGTGTTCTACCATGAAGCCTCAAGGAGTCACAGAAGACCATATTAAGCTGAGAGCCTTCCCATTTTCACTCCAAGATGCTGCCAAGGACTGGTTATACTACCTTCAACCAGGTTCTGTTACAAGTTGGAATGATCTCAAGATATTGTTTCTAGAAAAATTCTTCCCTGCCTCAAGAGCTGCTTCAATTAGAAAAGAAATATGTGGTATCAGGCAGATTGACAGGGAATCATTACATGAGTATTGGGAGAGATTCAATAAATTAGTGTCAAGTTGTCCTCATCACCAAATTTCTGAACAATTGCTCATCCAATATTTTTATGAAGCCTTGCTATCTATGGATAGAAGCATTTTGGATGTTGCTAGTGGGGGAGCACTTGTCGATAAGACTCCAGAAGCGGCAAGGGCTTTGATTGAGAACATGTCCATTAATTCTCAGCAGTTTACGACTAGAAGCAATTCAATAGTGTTGACAAAGGGTGTGAATGAAATTCAAGCTTTTTCCCACAAGAATTTAGAAGGAAAACTTGATGAGCTTACATCTCTAGTAAAAAAATTGGCAATAGGTAAAACCCAAGTAGTTGTTTGTGGTATTTGCACTTCTCCAGAGCATTCTTCAGATTCATGTCCTACATTGCAAGAAGACCCAATTGCTGATGCTCCTCAAGCATATGCAGCAAATATATACAATCCTCAAGCCAACTATGATCTATCATCTAACAGGTACAATCCTGGTTGGAGAAACCATCCCAACTTGAGATGGTCGAATTCATCTGCACAACAGCAACCTAGGCAACAACAACAAAATTCTCCTCAACAGCAAAACATTGCACCTTCATTAGAGGACCTCGTTAAACAGATGGCTGTCCAGAATCTCCAATTTCAACAACGAACAGATTCCACCATTCAAAATTTGGAAACAAAGATTGGTCAGCTAGCCACTTCAATCAATCAATTACAAACTCAAGGGTCAAACCAATTGCCTGCACAGTCAGTAGTAACTCCAAATGCTCCCAATATCAGTTCAATTACATTGAGGTCTGGGAAAGGTGTTGAAATACCAAAGGTACCTGAAATTGTAGAAAAAAATAACAAGTTTGTCGAGGATACTTCGATATCTGAAACTGTGGATGTTGAGCAAAATATACCACTTCCTTTTCCTCAAAGGGCAATGAAGACTAAGAAAATGGACGAGGCAGATAGGGACAATGAGATCTTGGATACATTTAGGAAGGTGGAAGTGAACATTCCCCTTCTTGAAGCAATTAAACAGATTCCAAGATATGCAAAATTTCTAAAAGATTTGTGCACACACAAGAGAAGGTTTAAAGGTAATGTAAGAGTAAACATGGAGCGAAATGTTTCAGCCCTCATTCAGCCCATGCCTCAGAAATGCAAAGATCCAAGAACTTTTTCCATTCCATGTACCATAGTCAATAGTCAATTTGAAAATGCCATGTTAGATTTAGGAGCTTCCATTAATGTTATGCCTACATCTATTTTTAACACTCTTGCTCTTGGACCTTTACAAAGTACAGGTGTTACAATTCAATTGGCGAACAGGAGCAATACTCGTCCCACTGGACTTATGGAGGATGTACTTGTTCGAGTTAATGAATTGATATTTCTTGCAGATTTTTACATTCTGGACATGGAGGGAGAGAATAAGTCCAATAGGGCGCCTATCATCTTAGGCATACCATTCTTGAAAACTGCTAGAACAAAAATTGATGTGCATGCTGGAACTCTATCCATGGAATTTGGTGATAGCATTGTAAAATTTAATACTTTGATGCTATGAAACACCCCGTGGAAGAGCATTCTATTTTTCAAATTGAATTGCTTGCTGATTTGGTTGATGACACTTACCCAGATATGTTTGCCACTAATTTTCCTTCATTGTCTGGTTTTGATGATTCTTATACTTGTGAACTTTGTACAGATACTCAATTGTGCTCTTTATGTGCTGAGATCGAAGTTGCCTTGCAAGTTGATCATTGTACTAATATTAATATTTCTACTAACATAATTAATTTTGCAGACTTAGCTTCGACCACTAGTGTTGTACCTTCCATTGAACAACCACCGGCTATAGAGTTTAAACCTCTTTCTGAAAATTTGGTGGCAGATCTTTTGAGCAGAATAGAAATGGATGAGGACCCCATCCCCATTCAAGATGACTTCCCTGATGAGCAACTGCTACAGTTGCGTGAGGTAACTCCTTGGTTTGCTGATTTAGTTATTTATCTAGTTGCTGGAGTCTTTCCTGTAGATGCATCCCGAACACAAATACACATTAAAAGTGATTCCAAATACTATGTGTGGGATGATCCCTATCTGTGGAAATTCTGTAGTGACCAGGTGATTAGGCGATGTGTTTCTCACCATGAGGCTAAATCCATTCTTCATTTTTGTCATGCCTCTCCAACTGGAGGACATTTTGGTCCTCAACGGACAGCAAGAAAAGTCTTAGACTAGGGTTTCTTTTGGCCCACTTTGTTTAAAGATGCTTTTGAGACTTACAAAACTTGTGAACAGTGCCAAATAGCAGGAACAACAATCACTCGTAGGAGTGAGATGTCTCAACAACCTATGCTTTTCTGTGAAGTATTTGATGTGTGGGGCATTGACTTTATGGGCCCTTTCCCTGTATCTTTTGGTTATGTCTATATTTTACTAGCTGTTGATTATGTTTCAAAGTGGGTAGAAGCAATACCCACTAGGACTAATGATTCTAAAGTTTTTGCAGGTTTTATCAGATCAAATATTTATTTGCAAGTTTGGAATACCCCGAGCCATCATAAGTGATCAAGGCACTCATTTTTGCAACCGCACCATGGATGCTTTGCTTCAGAAGTATGGAGTTGTGCATAGAGTTTCTACACCTTATCATCCCTAGACTAATGGGCAAGCTGAAGTCTCAAATAAGGAAATCAAATAGATCTTAGAAAAGATGGTGCAGCCAAACAGGAAAGATTGGAGCCATCAACTTGAAGAAGCTCTTTGGGCTCATAGAACAACCTACAAAACACCTATAGGAATGTCCCCTTATCGACTTGTGTTTGGTAAGGCATGCCACCTCCCAGTAGAAATAGAGCACCGTGCTTATTGGGCGGTCAAGAGTTGTAACCTTGAGATGGAGAAAGCAGGTTGTGAGAGAAAGCTCCAATTACAACAACTTGAAGAGCTTAGAATCGAAGCTTACGAGAACTCTCGCATCTATAAGGAGAAAACTAAGTACTTTCATGATAAGATGATTCCTAGGAAGAAATTTTCCATTGGCCAAAAAGTTTTATTATTCAACTCCCGTTTGAAAATTATGGCTGGGAAACTTCGATCGAAGTGGATTGGTCCTTTTGTTGTTACTAACATTTTTCCTCATGGTGCAGTGGAAATAAAAAGTGAAAACACCGAAAAAAGGTTTGAAGTAAATGGACAACACCTCAAGCTATTCCATGAGAACCTTGTGCTTGAATATTCTACCATAGAAGAACTCTCCTTGGAACAGCCCACCTACACTGAAGTTTAAACAGGGAGCTCCCTTTTCTTACTCTTATTTTATACTTGTTACTTTCATTGAGGATAATGTGTAATTTAAGTGTGGGAGTATTATTTAGGATTCTATTTGTTATGATTTTAATTATTATAATTCCAAAAAAAAAATAATAATAATAATAATAAAATAAATAAAATAAAATAATGGACATTGCATTGCATGCTTTTCATTAGATTTTATGGTTGTAAATGTTGAGAGTTTGTTTGGATTGGCATGATTAGATACTATTTTTGCATTCTTGGTAAAATAAATTGGATAAAAATGCTAAATTATGTATCATTTGTGATAAGTCATTAACCTTTGTGAGATTTTTGAACCTTATTATGAATGGAATACATTTTTCCATCCTTTTTTTCTTGTGTGTTATCTCACTCATGATTGCTAGTTACGCCATAATTTGACTTGACTCTTGTCCGCATGCATATATTGAAATGATCTAGGCATTTGTTTCTAATTAAGCTACCAGCCAAATATACCTACCCTACAATTATCCATTTGTTTAAGACCCTTTGAGCCTAATTACCCCATTTTTTGTTATATAGCTCATTACAAGCCTAAAAGTGAAAAACAATGAATTGCCTCAATCTTGGGGGATAAAAGAGTCTTTCCATACATAAATTTAGGGGTGCTCAACTTGTTTGAGAGTGATGAAAAAAAAAAGAAAGAAAGAAAGATAAAAAAAAAAAAACCGAAAGAAAAATAAAAATAAAAATATATATATATGGAAAAATGGTTGTGTTATGAACAAAGAGAGTATGAAAATAAAAGTTAATGATGTTTTGTTGAGCTACTTAATGTTGTTTTTCTCTCTTCATCAGTACTTCTTTATCCTCTTTGATTTTCAGCCCTAGTCTCCTTAGGATTATCTCACTGTTACCTTGGCCACATTACAACCTAAATAAAGACCTTTTGATCATTATCTGCATGTGCTTCAAATATAGATTATAGAGGCATGTCAAGCCTATGGTAGTGCTAGCTTTCATGATGTGTTTTGAGTGTAAACAGTAGCCCAAACACATTGAGTGTAAACACTTTGAGAGAATTTTATATCCCGGGAGGACTCTATCACTTATGATCCATATTTTAGTTAACTTGTCCTCTTGTTTTCCTTGGTTGTGATAACAAAACTATTCATAATTGCCTTAAGCTAGAAATATTTTTCTCTCTCACCACTTGCATTCATAAAGATATTTGCAATCACATGCATTGTTTTGCTAAGAGTGCAAAAGTTTAAGTGTGGGGGAATTTGATCATAGCATTTGGGCACATGTTTTTAGGTTTTTAGTTTGGTATTTTAAAAGCTCTTTATAGCTTAGATTAATATTTTTAGCTTGTTTCTAAACTTTAGGTCGAATTTGAATTATAATTTTATTATTTGTATTTTAATTTTGTTATTTACATTTTGACCCTTTCTCGCTGTGTAGGTCATAACTTCAGCTCTGGATATCGGATTGACATATATGAGCCGGCGTTGGAAAGATAAAAATTTGAGCTACAACTTTTGTGTTGGAAGGAAAGACCAATTCTAAACTTTACTGGGCCGAAATTGCAAATTTCGTAATATGAATTATTATTAATAATTTTAATTAGTGGGCCACTTGTTTTTAAACCCTAAACCCTAAAGTCCAATATCAAGTACTATATATTGACAGTTTTATTTCTTTTCTAAGAACGGAAAAATTAGGATTCAAATTGCTACAAGAAATAAATAGTGTTATTTTAATTTCATGGAAGGCTAATTGTATAAGATTAATCCACGAGTTCAGAGTTTCATCAACACCTTGAGATTCAAGTTACAATGTCAATTTCTATTCATGATTCTATTCTTGTTTATTTGATTATATTGATATTTTGATTGCTTAAATTGAATTTCAATAGGATTGATTAAATTTATTTGATAGAATTTGGTTTCGGTTTCTAATTTAATTGAATTATAATTTTACGACGCTTGATCGTTAATTGTAATATTTTTATGATTGTGATGCTTAATCCAATCAAAGAAATCAAATTCACATAGGATTGATTACGCTTGTTAGATCAATTCTATAGTCAAATAAGAATAGAATTGTCAATTAGAAATTAAACTCATTGATAGAATCTGTGATAGGTCTAAAACTCGAATAAGTGGATTAATCGTTTTGCTCATCTTTTAAATAAAAATTTCTAAAAACCCCTTTTTAATTTCAATTTTCAATTCGGTTATTGTTATTATATCAAAAGTCCTTGTGAAATGAGTTGAGTTATTACCTCTATCTACATTTTATCAATTGTATTTGACCCGTGTGCGACAACGGATCAATGATCAAGCAAAAAATCAAAGGAAAAAGCACCATAGGTAAAGGAAACTCTCCCAAAATCAATTATGTTCAATATGTTGAGGGATTGAAACATAATCTTCTAAGAATCAGTCAACTTTGTGATAATGGCTTTGAAGTTATTTTTAAACTAATCATATGTGAAGTGAGAATGAAAAACTCATGTGAGATTTTGTTTTCTGCATCTAGAATGAAAAATCTCTATGCTTTATACATTGATGGACTACCAGTTGAGTCTTGCATCATGTCCATTAACAAAGACAAATGGATATCGAATAAGAGATCTGCATATGTGAGTATGAAAATATTTTCAAATTTATCAAAGCTAGATCTTGTTAAAGGACTTCCTAAAATAAACTTTGATAAAGATAAAATATGTGAAGATTGTGCAAAGGGAAAACAACTTAAGAGTAGTTTTCACTCAAAATATTTTATATCAACAAAAAAACCTCTTAAACTACTTCAGATTGATCTTTTGGGTTCATCAAAACCACTAGTCTAGAGGATATGAAATATGGATTTGTCATTGTTGATGATATTTCTAGAGACACTTGGATACTATTTTTAAAACAAAAAGATGGTGCATTTGATGCTTTCAAAATGTTATGTAAAAATTTTCAAAAAGGAAAAGAATCCAATATAACCGCGGAACGAATTGATCATGGAGGTTAATTCATAAATGCATCTTTTAAAACGTTTTTTTGATGAACTTGGTATCTCTCATTATCTATCTTGCGCATGAACTCCTCAACAAAATAGAGTTGTTGAAAGAAAAAATAGAACATTACAAGAGATGGCAAGAAATTTTTTGGAAGAATCAAATGTTGAAAGTATTTATGGGTTGAAGCTATAACACTTATTGCTACATTTTAAATCATGTTTCAATTAAAAAAAATCATAAACAAAACACACTATGAGATCTGGAAAAATAAAAAGCCGAACATTTCATATTTTCACATCTTTGGATGTTATTGCTATATCTTAAACAACAAAGATAACTTAGGAAAATTTGATGCAAAATCAGACAAAGCTATATTTTTAGGATATTCAACAGAATCTAAAGGATATCGTATCTTTAATTTGAAAAATAAAACAGTTGAAATAAGTATGCATATATTATTTGATGAGTTTGATGATCTTGATTTAAAAAAGATGATGAGGAGGAAGAACAATTTCGACAGTCACAATAGATTGTTCCCCTAGAAAACGAGATTGATAAACAATCTTTGTTTCAAACTCCTCCTAGAAGTTGGAAACTAATAAGTGATCATCCTCAAAATCAAATCATTGGAGAAACAATTGATGGAATTAGAACAAGAAAGTCATTTAAAGATGATGTAAACAACAACATGGTAATGATATGCCAAATGGAACCCAAATTCATCAAATAAACCATAATTGATCAAACTTGGAATGATGCAATTAAGGAAGAAATTCTTCAATTTGAGAAGAATGAAGTCTGGACTCTTTGTTCCATATCCACTAGATCAAACTATCATTAGAACACGATGGGTCTTCAGAAACAAGCTAGATAAAGAAGGTAAGATTGTGAGAAACAAAGCAAGGTTAGTTGCTCAAGGTTATAATCAACAAGAAGGAATAAACTATGATGAAACATTTGCTCGAGTTGCAAGGTTAAAGGCCATACGAAATCTTCTTGCATATGCATCTCATAAACATATCAAACTTTTTAAATGGATGTTAAAAGTGAATTCTTAAATATTTTTTAAATAAATAAGTTTATGTTCGTCAACCCCCTGGTTTTGAAGATCAAAAGAAACCAAATCACGTTTTTAAACTCACTAAAGCCTTATATGGATTAAAACAAGCTCCTAGAACATGGTATGAAAGATTAAGTTCTTTTTTTGATCAAAAATTTATTTTCCCGAGGAAATATTGACACAACACTTTGTAAGAAAACAAATAAAAGTTATCTACTCATTGTTCAAGTGTATGTTGACGATATTATCTTTGGATCAACTAATGAAAAAATGTTTGAAGATTTTTCAAATCTCATGCAAAGTGAATTTGAAATGAGTATGATGGGAGAATTGAGGTATTTTTTTGGATAGCAAATAAAGCAACATAAAGATGAAATTTTCATATGTCAAGCAAAATACGTAAAAGATCTTTTAACAAAATATAAAATGAGTGAAGCCAAAATTATAACTACTCCCTTGCATCCATCCTCTTCATTAGACAAAGATGAAAATGGAAATACACTTTCTGAAAAAGAATATAGGGATATGATTAGTTCAATATTATACTTAACTGCAAGTAGGTCTGATATTATTTTCGCAGTAGGATTATGTGCTAGGTTTCAAATCTCACCCAAAGAACGCCATTTAACTGTTGTAAAATAAATTTTTCGTTATCTTGTTGGTATTACTGATCTTGGCCTTTAGTATAACAAAGGTTCTCATTTTGATTTTGTAGCTTATTATGATGTTGATTATGCCGATGATAAGATCGAAAGAAAGAGCACAGGTGGTGCATGTCAGTTCCTAGGAGAAGCATTGGTAATCTGGTCATGTAGAAAGCAAAACACAATTGCTCTATGAACCACTAAAGTTGAATATGTCTCAACAGCAAATTGTTGCTCCCAAGTTTTATGGATCAAAAATCAACTTGAAGACTTTTCATTAAGATATTCTCATATTCCAATTTATTGTGATACTAGTGTCATTAATCTATCAAAAAACCAATTTCAAGATCAAAACATATTGAAATAAAACTTCACTTTATTAGGGATCATTTGAATAAAAAGGAAATTGAATTAATCTTTGTTGATACAAAGAATCAGTTAGCTAACATATTTACAAAGCCTCTTGTCGAAGAAAACTTTAAATCAATCAAAGAACGATGAAAAATCATAAAAAATTCCACTCAAAATCGTTAAAAATAAAACCAGAACATTCTGGTCATAACGGAGAACATTCTCCGTTTTGAGTCTGTTTGCAACAAACAACTCAAGAACATTCTTCATTTTCATCATGAAGAGAAGTTCAAAATCAACATTTGAAGTTGTACCGTCTACTACTCTCCAAAAGGTAACGACTACCCATTCTATTACTGCCACATCATCTTCACTTTCCTCATTCATAATAAACGCCTGCCCAATCAATCAACTCACACACGTGACACTCTCTCCAATCACAAACCAACATCAAAAATTCAAAACCGTCCATCTTTCTCCACTAAACAACAACATCACACTTTTATGAAAAAAGTTCATCTATTTGTCCTCTTCATCCTCAACTCTCATTTTCTTTCAAAAATAGCTCGTACCAAAGCGCAACACGCAAGAAACCTAGCTCACCAACACCATCATCATCTCCTTCACCATCATGAACATAGTCACCATCACCTCCACCTAGACCAACAACTCCACATTCGTCTTCAGAGATAATGTTCTCTAACAACATGTCTTCATCCCCGGAGTTAAGCCCTCAACCTATCACACTTGTTGCACTTGCCACCATTATTCCTCCATTATATCAATGTGTTGCCCCTTATATCAGTCAAGCTCCACCCCATCTCCATAAAACTCTTAACCCTAGTTCAAGTACTTCTTCTTCTAAAAGAAGATCAATGCGAGTCTTGGCAGGTATTGGCGCCTCCAAAACCAAAAAAATAACACAACAATTTATACCATTTCTGATGATGAGTACGAACCTTCATCACTACCACAGATTCCCAAACCAAATTCTGCTACTTCATCACAACCCTCTAAACCCTCAAATTTCCTAAAACTTCAAAATCCCCTTCCAAAGTGAGTTCATCCAAATTCACTCCCTCTAAAACTAAAACACCGATTCCTAAATCAAAATCTATTCCCTCTAAAAGTAAAACAACAATTCCTACCAACCCTAATTCTAGCTTCTAAGAAATTAAAAACCCTAAAAAATCAACAAAGAAAACTTCAAACACAGAACATTCTTTGTCCAAACCATAAACCCAACAAGGTTCTCCATCTCAAAACTTCAAACTCAAAACCAACAAAATCTTCCAAACTAGCAACCACAAAACCCCAAACGAAACCATCGTCTTCCAAAATCCTCATTCATCCCTTGATTCCATCAAAACATCAAAGACTCTATACTGAAAAATGTGCTCAAAGACCTATTAGCATTCTTCAGGTTTTCATCTTTGAAAACCTCCAATATGAAGGAATCTCCATTCAACATCACACTGATGCCCTTGGATGGACTAATTTTCTTAAAATATATGAATGCTTTTATCCTAATGTCTGTAACACCTCGATTTTTAACGCGCGAGTGTATTTTTTTTTTCAAAACAAATTCATAAAAACAAAGAAATAAAAAAGGAAATACTTTTGGATAAATATTTAAGTCGTAACACAACAACAAAATTCAACAGTATTTACAAGCATTCAAGTATTCAAACATCAAAATACATCGGTGAAGGGAAATATAGACCTCAGTTTAGTAGAATTTATGAAGAATAAAACCTATTCTAACGATATTGCTAAACAGTTTACAAAATTCAAATTTTATTAAACAAAAGATTAACCACAGTCCCAAATATCAATCCTAAAAGAAGATTAACACTAACAAGTATTGTCTAATAGAGAGTGCAGCAGATACAATAATTGTTCAACAGATTGATCAAGATACAAGCATGCCAAATTAACAATTTAAGCAATGCCAATTAATACAGAAATTTCACTATTGCATGCAATCAAGATTAATCAAATAAGCATTGCAGAAATAAAAGAGATAAGGGTAGGAAATTGTACACCGCAATTTTTATACTGGTTCAGCCGTCTGTTTGACGGCCTACATCCAGTCCTAAGATCAAACCGATCTTAGCCTTTTCAATAGAATCTTGTAGAGTCGTTTTACAGATGTTCCAGCGCTTCCCGTCTATCAATCTTAAAACCACTCTCCCTATTCTATCTTTATCCCACTGTATCCCAGAGTTCCTCTACAAACTCTTCCAAGATCATAGCACAATTTCTTCTTGATGAGACCTCTCAACACAGAAGATAACTACCAGTTTCACCACTGGATTTTTCAACGTTCTTTGTTTAAAAAATCTTTGTTACAGAAAATCTAAAAAGAAATATACAGAATTTCTTAAGCAGTCTTCTTCTCTAGTTCTCTTTCTCAAGCAATCTTTTTCAGGTCTCTATTGATCACCAAGGATGGTTGGTTCAAGTCTGAAAAAGTAATATTCAAAGTTATTCAAAATGTGAGAAAGAGATGTCAGAAAGTTATATTTTTTCTATCTGTGTGTTATGAGAAGAAGTAATTGAAAAACGTTTATGTAGTTTCTGAAAAAGCAACAGATGAATCGATTTACCAATCGATTCATTAATGTAATAAAACAGGCTCAATCGATTTACCAAATCGATTTCTCGAATCTTGTTTTTCTTGAATCTTGAAACTACATAAACTAATCGATTTACCTAATCGATTATTTTAATCCACTTTCAGAGATTTAAAAGCAGTTCATAATGGAATCGATTGCCTAATCGATTGAAGATGTTTTGTTCCAACAACGAGATCAAAACAATCGATTACTCAGTCGATTCGTTAATACACATAATCGATTTGGCTATAGGCTAAGTTTCCTCTGTAGCTTAAAATATTGTTCCAATCGATTGTACTGGTCTCAGGGACTCAGTTGTTTTTGTCAAATCGATTAGCCAAATCGATTTGGATTATTACAGGGAGTTAGCTTATTTTATGCTAATCGATGTGTCAATCAATTACGTAATATGTTTCAAAAAAGAGATTTACTAGTTGGTTCATCCAATCGATTTCTCAATCGATTGATGCCAAACTTGTTTAAATGGATTGTGCCAATCGATTGTGTTTATCACAGACCATGTTCATTTTGAAACCTTATTTTTGAAATCGATTTGCCTAATCGATTATTTAATAAATGGCTTGGCTCTGTAACTTGCACAATCGATTTTGTCGATCGATTTAAACAATCAGCTTAGTCTTTGTGATTTGAACAATCGATTTGCCAATCGATTAGCTTGCTAAACGGCTTGCTTCTGACTTGCACAATTGATTTTCAGTAAATGTGCCAGTTGATTTGCCTAATCGATTGCTTAATCACAGACTACACATTTTCATACAACCCTATTACAAAATCGATTTGCCTAATCGATTTGCTTAGTGAATTTTCCAACTTTTGTTGATTCCTTGAGTTCCAAGCTATTGTCTCAAGTATGTAGGATTGAGTTGTTGTTCCTGAAATTTTACTCAGTTTAAAATGTTAGATTTATCACATGATGTATGTTTGTCAATAATATCAAAAATGGACTTATGTCTAACAATCTCCCCCTTTTTGATTAAGTGACAAACATGCAATTTTAACTTGAGATATATTTCAAGGAATGACATTAGATTTACAAAAACAGAGAAGCTCCCCCTAGATTTGAGCAGTCATGCTGTTCACACTTTGGAATTAGGGTTAGAGCCACAAAACAAAACAGATCTGACATATCAGAGCAGTTTGTTTATCAATATCAGAGCAACTAATATTAGAGAAAATTGATCAATTGTAGCAGTATCAGAGCAAATGGATCAATAGTAGCAGTATCAGAGCAAATTTATCAGTTTTGTAGCAGCAGTGGAAGCAGTAAATTCAATTTAAGTGCATATCAACACTATGTAATAAGTAATACACGTTAACAAGTTATAAATTTTCTCCCCCTTTGTTAGTTAATCCAAAAAGAAGTAAAGGAGAGAACATGAAAGGAGAAATCATCAGCAGAAAATTTCTCCCCTATGTCAGTAACAAAAAGAACACTAGTGATGATGGCTTCAGAGCAAAACAAAAAACAGATTAAAGCAGATTATGGCAGATTATAGAAAACAGCAATATAGATCAAACAATTAAACATAAACCCTGTTTGTCATATATTTCAACATAATAGTACACGGAGCAAGAGCATTACACAGGAATAGTAGAGCATCTCAATACAACAAAGAACCTAAAAACCTAAACACCTAGACTGGGTTGTTCCTCACTATTAGCTAAGGGAGAGGCAGAGACCATTGTATTACCCTCAGCAGGTGTCTCCTCAACATGAGGTTCAACACTATCTATTGTCGCGGGATGTGGTTCTGTAGCTGCTTGTCGGCCAATCTCAGCAACATCGCTAAAAGACAGTTTTATGCCTAGATGTTCCTGGATTGATGCGACATCCTGCGCAACCGAGTTTAGATTAGCTTGAAGCTTTCTGAGAGCAGCTTCCATCCTTGCATTTGACGCATCCACTTTGGCGTTGTGAGCTGCCTGCACTGCCATAAACTCCAGCAATTTGGCTAAGACTTCAGAATTTGCTGCAACTGGCTCAGCAGCTGGTTCAGAATTTTGCTGAGCTTGTTCAGCATTAGATTGAGGTCTTTTCGAAATGCCATTCACCCTTCTCATCTGCATTTGGTTCACAATAGACTCACCAAAAGAAAGGGTGGTTTTTGACGATTCTTCATTAGCGAATGACACTTTGAAGTGCTTCAGAATCTTAGTAATTAGTTGTGGGTATGGAAGCACTAGCTTTCCCTATGCAGCTTCCAACATGTGCCTCAGGACAATCCATGCCTAGCTCATCTTGAGCTCCTTGCACAGTCCCCACAACAACGTAATGTCCATCCTTTGGACAACTGCATGATTACCGGATCGTGGAACAAGCATCCGGGTGAGAGCATACATGAGCATTCTTTGTTGAACCTTCATTTGGCCGATTGGCAGTGAAACCGTTTCAACAAAGCCATCGACCATCAGGTCCTGTACTGTTGTGTGTCTCTCTAGTGAAGCTTCCCAGCCTTCATCAGCAGCATCAGCTTTAGAGCTTCCGTCGATAGATTTTCCATGATATGGCAGTCCCGACAGCTTCGAGAACTCGTCAAAGGTCATGGAAATTTTCTTCCCTTTAACCACAGCTTTGAACCCGGTGTCATTGATTTTGAAAGTTGAATAGAAAGCGCGAATCAGATTAGGATAGGTGTCTAGAGAGCAATATAGAAAATCTTCTAATCCATGAAACCGTAGATGGTCTTGAAACGTGAAACCATCTTGGTCGAAGTACGAAAAATCTAAGGTACGGGCTTCATGTATTTTCCTTTTAATGAAGGCAGGTGGTAGCTTGAACTCTTCAACTTGTTTATCTTTAGTAATTGGTGCCTTCTTTTGAGGAGTAGAGGAAACACTTTTCTTCTTTTTCTGAGTGATTTCCTTCATAGCATTAGCAAGAAATTTCTCAATGGGTGGCTCCTTTCTTTTCTTTGACTTGCCTTGATCGGTGGCAATGGCCTTGCCCTTGTCTTTTGCTAAAATTTTATGAGTTGGCACTGAAACTCTTTTAGACATTGTTGGAGGTGGTGAGGGACTTCTTCCACTTGATGAAGAAGACGGTGAAGGAGTGTTTGGTGATGTACGTTTAACACGAGCCATTTCAAGTAGTTTTGAAACTGTAACTGAGATAGAATATCAGAGATAAAGAGTTTGGGTGGATTGGAATCTGAGAATCAGCAAAGGTTTGAGAGAGTATGCAGAGGTTTTAAGTGCGAAATCGATTTAGGGTTTGAAAGAAGTGAGTAGAATCGATTGGCAACTGTTCCTTTTATACTTTCAGGCGCGTAAATCGATTGGGCCAATCGACTATGTTACCGTTGCTGGGGAAGATCAATCGATTGAGTCATTATGAGTCTGTAAAGGCTAGTAAAAACACTTTACAACGGTCATATTGTCAATCGATTCCCAAATCGATTCCCTTATTCACTAAATCGATGTTCAAATCGATTGCCATATCAGTTCAGGAACTTCCATATCAGTTCAGAAATATACTCATCTCAGCATCGATTTACCAAATCGATTCATTTGAGTTAAGATTTCAAACAAATTGAATCAATCGATTTCCCTAATCGATTCTCATGGTAGAGTCTGGAAATATTTCCTCAACTTTGATGTTTGGGGCCAACGTAATCGATTTTCCAAATCGATTCTTTAAACTATATACCAAGTGGTCAATCGATTATCCAATCGATTGGAAAGAGAAATATTTGAAGCTTCCTGGGATCAACAACTCGATTTACCAAATCGATTATCGTGTTTCTATTTTAAAAAAATAGACACTGTATGGCATAAATCGATTTGTGCAATCGATTTCATAAAGCCATTTTTGTGTATCCACAGGATAATCGATGTGTCAATCGATTTGACACAGAGATCAGATCTCACTAGGATCTATGATACCTAGTTTCATCCTAATATGAAGGAAGCTTTCCTTTGGTAAAGCTTTGGTAAATATGTTAGCCAAGTGATCAGCTGTATTGACATATTCGAGCTTTATATTCCCACTTTGAAATTGGTCCCTAATGAAGTGATGCCTTATCTCAATGTGCTTGGTTCTAGAGTGCATCACTGGATTCTTAGTAATGCTAATTGCAATTGTGTTATCACACATGATAGGTACAGTCCATAAATCAACACCAAAATCAGATGAGTGTTGTTTCATCCAGAGAATCTGTGCACAGCAGCTTCCAGCTGCAATGTATTCAGCCTCAGCTGTTGATAGTGCAATGCTAGTTTGTTTCTTGCTAAACCAAGACACAAGGGAGTTTCCTAGTAAGTGACAAGTACCAGAGGTACTTTTCCTATCTAGTTTGCATCCAGCAAAGTCTGAATCAGAATATCCAACTAATGTACAAGTAGATCCCTTAGGATACCACAAGCCTAGACTCTTAGTTCCTACTAGATATCTGAATATCCTCTTTATTGCACTAAGGTGAGACTCTTTTGGATTGGATTGGTATCTTGCACACATGCAAACACTGAACATGATGTCAAGCCTGCTTGCTGTAAGATAGAGCAATGATCCTATCATACCCCTAAACCTTGTAACATCTACAAGTTTACCTATCTCATCTCTATCTAAGTGGTTTCCTTGACTCATGGGAGTATCAACGGACTTAAAGTTATCAAAACTGAATTTCTTTATCAAATCATTGCAGTATTTAGTTTGACTAATCAAAATGCCTTGCTTGCTTTGGTTAATTTGAAATCCCAAGAAATAAGATAGCTCACTCATCATTGAGATTTCAAATTTACCTTTCATTAAGTTTTCAAAATCTTTGCACAATTAATTTTTTGTAGATCCAAAGATTATGTCATCAACATAAACTTGGACCAGCAAGATGTCATTTCCATTAGTTTTTATGAAAAGTATCTTGTCAACATTTCCTCTTAAAAAGTTTTGTTGTATGAGGAAATTATTGAGCTTCTCATACCAAGCTCTTGGAGCTTGTTTCAACCCATAGAGGGCTTTTGTTAGCTTGTAGACATGATTAGGAAAATCAGGATTCTCAAAACCAGGTGTTTGGCTAACAAAAACTTCCTCTTGGATATCACCATTGAGAAAGGCACTTTTCACATCCATTTGATAAAGCTTAAAGTCCATTATACATGCATAAGCAAGTAGTATTCTAATGGCTTCTAACCTAGCTACAGGGGCATAGGTTTAATTAAAATCTATTCCTTCTTCCTGATTATAACCCTTGGCCACTAATCTAGCTTTGTTCCTAGTGATGACTCCATTCTCATCTAATTTGTTCCTAAACACCCATCTTGTTCCTATGATGTGCTTATTTTGTGGTTTAGGTACTAGAATCCAGACCTTGTTTCTCTCAAATTGGTGTAACTCCTCTTGCATAGCAAGTATCTACTCACTATCTAGTAAAGCCTCCTTAATGTTCTTGGGTTCAATTTGAGATGCAAAGGCTGTAAAGTTACAGAAATGCCTAAGGTTCTTCCTAGTTGCAACTCCTTTAGAGATGTCCCCTATAATGTTGTTTATGGGGTGATTCTTATTGAACTTTCATTCCCTAGGCAAATCATCAGTCTTTAATGGTTCTACACAGTCAGTACTAGTTGGAGGTACAGGTTTAGTTGGTTCTAATTGTTCAGATTCTACAACTTCATCCAAAGAAGCATCAACTATAGAAGGAGTGTTGTTCAAGTTTTCACTAAAAGGTTCATCAAACTTCACATGAACTGACTCTTCTATGGTTTTTGTTCTTTTGTTGTAGATTCTATAGGCTTTGCTAGTTTGGGAATAACCTAGAAAGATACCCTCATCTGCCTTGGGGTCAAACTTACCTAGGTGTTCTTTGCCATTGTTTAAAACAAAGCACTTACAACCAAAGACTCTAAAGTAAGAAATATTTGGCTTTCTACCCTTGTACAACTCATAGGGAGTTTTCCTAAGAATTGGCCTAATTAAAACCCTGTTGACAACATGTGTCGCAGTGTTAATTGCATCAGCCCAGAAATACTTAGGAATATTTGAGTTTTTAAGCATAGTCCTAGCTAATTCCTCTAAAGACCTATTTTTCCTCTCCACTACACCATTTTGCTGTGGAGTCCTAGGGGCTGAATACATATGATGAATACCACTCTGTTCATAGTAAGTATTGTTGGTACCAGTAACCTCTGTTAAATGAAAATTATGCGGAAGATTACCTATTTTTAGAGATATGCGCAGCAGTTTAACAAATCGTACATTTATTAAACATAGCATCAAATAAGATCCCAAAACTACAATACAAATGAATGCACAAAGTATATGGATCAAAGAATATATTGAGAGATGCACCAGTTACGTTTATTATTCAAGATATTGATTCACTTACAATCTTGCTGGAAACAGTCTTTCATGTAATATCAAAATATGCAGAAAGATATTCAAGTACTCAATCAATATCAAACAAATACACAATGCAGAAATTAAAAAGAGATAAGGGTAAGAAAGATTGTACGCAGTGATTTATACTGGTTCAGCCGTTGTTGAACGACCTACGTCCAGTCCCAAGATCAAATCCAATCTTGGCCGTTCCAATAGAATATCTCAGAATCCGTTTACAGATGTTCTAGCTCCTCGCCTATCAATCTAAAACGATTCTTTCTATTCTATTCTTATCTCCCTGAATCCCAGAGTTTATCTCCCATAAACTCTTCCAAGATTACAGTCAAGTTTCTTCTTGATGAGACCTCTCAATCACAGAAGATAACCACCAGTTAAGACTGGATTTCTCAATGTTATTTGTTTTAAGAATTTGTTTACAGATGTATCTAAACAGAAATTACACAGAAATTTCTTCAGCAGTCTTCTTCTCTAAAGTTGTTTCTTCAGCAATCTTTCTCAGTTCTTGTTGATCATGAAAGATGAATCTTCATGACTGAAAAAGTAATGTTCAAAGTTATTTCACAGTGAGAAACAAAGATATCAGAAAGTTATGTGTACGTTGTTGTATATCTTAGAAGAAGAGAATGAAAAACAGTTTATATAGTTTCAGGAAAAACAACATATGCATCGATTTACCCAATCGATTCATTAAAGTCATAATGCTGGTTAATCGATTTCCTCAATCGATTTCGCGAGTCTTGTTTTTCTTGAATCTTGAAACTGTACATTCTAATCGATTTACTCAATCAATTATTTTAAGTAGTTCTTCAAACTTTGATGACAGTATATAATTAAATCGATTTGCAGAATCAACTTGATGTGTTTTGTTCAAACAACGAGATCAAAACCATCGATGTGCTTAATCGATTTAACCATTCAGTCATCTCTGTTTATAAAACTTTTATGTCAATCGATTGTGCCAATCGATTGTGGACTTTAAGTCTGAAGTACTTTTCATCAGTTGGGTTATTCAATCGATTTACCAAGTCGATTGATACCAACATTTATAACACAGATGTATATAAACAGATTGTAGTAATCGATTGTGTATGTTCCAGACCTAAGTTATTTTGAAACTTGTTTTAGTGAATCGATTGGCCTAATCGATTTAGTAAACAGGTTTGGCTCTGGGACATTAACAATCGATTGTTTCAATCGATGTAGACAAAACAAAATTAAAGATGTGATTATTTCAATCGATTTGCCAAATCGATTGCCTGCAAAACGTGCTACTGACTTGCACATTTTAATTTCAGTAAGAATGTCAATCGATTTGTCTAATCGATGTAAACAATCAGTTCAGTCTTAGTGATTTACTCAATCGATGTGCCTAATCGATTTGTGGCAAACTAGCTCTCTGACTTGTACAATTTATTTTCCAATATGTGTACCAATCGATTTGGAGAATCGATTGATAGCCCGTTTGATTTCTTCAAGGATGTACAAATCGATTGTGCTAATCGATTGGGTAACACCAAACTTTATAAACTTATTCAACCCTGTTATAGAATCGATTGTACTAATCGATGTGCTCATGGATCATCAAGATTTTGTTGATTCCTTGAGTTCCAAGCAATTGTCTCGAGTATGTAGGATTGAATTTGTTGTTCCTGAAATTTTTCTCAGTTGACAGTGTTAGATGTATTTCAAATTGGATGCTTGTCAATAACATCAAAAACGAACATATGTCGTACAATCTCCCCCTTTTTGATTTAAGTGACAAACATGCAATTTTAACTTGAGAAAAAAAAATTCAAAGGAATTATAAGTAACAGTTTTAGTAGAGCTCCCCCTAAGTTCAATATTCATAGAGAGTAAAGATAAGGATTAGAGCAATAAAACTGATAAAATAAAGCAATAAAGAAATTACAGTTAGCACAAGTTATAATTTCTCTCCCCCTTTTGTCAGTTAAGGCAAAAAGTGGTGAAAGATAAATCTTTGCTCCCCCTGAGGTTGTAGCAAACCTGAATACTGCTCTACAAAGAATCTAGAAAAGATTAGTAATAACAAGCAGTAATTCCAGTAATATTATAACTTAGTTGAAAACAATTTTGGAATAGTGTACAAAATATAAACAGATTATGGCGCGCACTAGACAATATGAAAATGAAATGCAACAGTTGAAATGATTAACAATCTCAAGGTTCATTAATCAAAAAGAATTACATTCATCATGATCATTACAAAACGAAAAAAAAAACAAAGACAAACAAAACTAAGAAGCCTAAGGTCCTAAACGCCTAGAGATGCTGGTCCTCATTATTAGCAGGGGATGAGGCTGAGACCGCTGTATTAACCTCAGCAGGTGTCTCCTCACCATGAGTTGCAGCAACCTCTACTGGTGTTGGAGCAGGTTCTTCAGCCGCCTGTCTTCCTATTTCAACAACATCGCTGAAGGACAACTTAATGCCCAGATGTTCCTGAATAGCTGCCACGTCTTGCGCCATCTGATTTTGGTCTGCTTAAATCTTCTGAATAGCAGCTTCAATCCTTTCATGAGATGCCTCCATCTTAGCGTTGTGAACTGCTTGTGCTGCCATAAATTCAAGCAGTTTGGTGAGCACTTCCGATTCTGCTAAAACATTCTCCGCAGCTGGTTGTTCAACACCTTGTTGGGTTTGTTCAGTAGAAGTCTGAGGTCGCTTCCAAACTCCATTGACTTTTCGCAGCTGCATTTGGTTCACGATGGATTCACCAAATGTTAGGACGGTCTTCGAAACTTCTTCACCCTTCAGAGATACCTTGAAGTGAGTGAGAATCTTCGTGACGAGCTGTGGATACGGAAGTACCAACTTCCCTTGAGCAGCTTCTAGCATGTGCCTGAGAACAATCCATGTCCAGCTCATCTTGAGCTCTTTGCATAGACCCCACAGTAGCACGATATCCAGCCGTTGCACAACTGCGTGATTTCCGGAACGTGGAACCAGCATCCGGGTGAGGGCGTACATCAGCATCTGTTGCTGAACCTTCATCTGGCCTATAGGGAGTGAAACAGATTCCACGAACCCTTCGACCATAAGATCCTGCACAGCTGCTTGCCTATCCAGATACTCTTCCCATCCGTCGTCATCAGCGTCTGCTTCGGTGCTGCCATCCACTGAGTTTCCAAAGTAGGGAAGTCCTGACAGAGTAGAGAACTCTTCGAAAGACATCGAAATCTTCTTCCCTTTGACTGTTGCTTTGAAGCCGGTGTCGGTCATCTTGAAATTTGAGTAGAATATCCGAATAAGATTCGGATACGTATCAAGCGAACAGGATAAGAAGTCTTCTAAACCATGAAACCGGAGATGGTTTTGAAACGAAAAACCATTACTGTCGAAGTAGCTGAAGTCCAAGACGCGAGCTTCGTGTATTTTCCGATTGACAAAAGCTTGCGGAAGTTTGAATTCATCAGCTTGATTAGGTGGAGGAGCAGTTGATTTCTTTGGAGTAGTCTTTTTCTTTTTCCTTTGCGATATTTCCTTCATTGCGTCAGCGAGCAATTTTTCAGTCGGAGCTTCCTTTCTCTTTTTGGGTTTACCTTGATCAGGGGCAATACCTTTACCCTTATCTTGAGATGCAATCTTGTGTGTAGGTATTGGTACCCGTTTTGGAAGAGTGGGTGGTGGAGACGGAGTCCTCCCACTAGATGAAGAAGATGAAGGTGAAAGAGAAGGGGTTCGGGGTTGAGTTTGCTTAACACGAGCCATTAAAAAAATTGTGACACGATGAAGATTTGAAGGAAAGAAAAGTGTTTGGGAGTTGAAAACAGAGACTTTTTGAGAAATATTGCAGAAAACTGAAGTTGCAATCGATTAGGAAAAGTGATTGGAAAAGGATGGAAAATCGATTGTCACTGTTCCTTTTATAGAAAAAAAATCCAGAAATCGATTTCTCCAATCGATTTGATGACCGTTACTGGGGAAGATCAACCAACAGAGCCGTTAGATCCTGCAACGGCTAGTAAAAACTGTAACGGTAACTATGCCAATCGATTACCCAAATCGATTCATGAAGTTACGCAATCGATTACCCAAATCGATTTCGTATCAACTTAACAGTTTTCACATCAGTTCAACTCAGAATACACTTCAACAACTAACTCAGAGTCGATGTCCCCAATCGATTCTTTTAAAAAAAATCAACAAGCTCAATTGATTTCCCAAATCGATTTCGAGCAATTTCAGAAGACTTTCATCTCAGTTCAAAAGATACCTGCCTCAGCATCGATTTACCAAATCGATTTTTTTAAAGAAATAAAAACCACATATAAATCAATCGATTTCCCAAATCGATTTCGTGTTCACAGTTTTGATAAAAATAGACATATTATGGGTCACATCGATTAGGGCAATCGATTGTGTAACACATTTTCATGTGTAATCACAGGACAATCGATTTAGCAAATCGATTTGACACATAATTCAGATCTGACTAGGATCAATTATGCCTAATTTCATCCTAATGTGACGGAAGCTTTCCTTTGGCAATGCTTTGGTGAAGATGTCTACTAGCTGTTCAGTTGTGTTGACGTATTCCAACTTGATATTCCCACACTGAAACTGATCTCGAATGAAGTGATGCCGAATCTCGATATGCTTGGTTTTCTGGTTTAGGTACTAGCTGCCACACTTTGTTCCTCTCAAACTGGTTTAACTCCTCTTGCATGGCTACTATCCAGTCAGGGTCCAAAAGGGCTTCTTTAATGTTTTTGGGTTCTACTTGGGAAACAAAGGCTGTAAGGTTGCAAAATTCTCTAAGGGATTTTCTGGTTGAAACACCTTTTGAAATCTCTCCAATAATATTGTCTATGGGATGGTTCTTGGCAAACTTCCACTCTTTGGGTAGATCATCTTCCCTAATTGGTTCTACGCAGTCAGGATTGGTTGGAGGTTCAGGTTCACTGGTTTCTACAGGTTCAGAATCAACAATATCGTCCAATGAGTTACCAACTATAGTAAGAGTGCTGTTCAAGTTTTCATCAAATTTGACATGGACAGACTCCTCTATAGTTTTGGTTCTTTTATTGTAGATTCTATAGGCCTTACTAACCTGGGAATACCCCAAAAAGATGCCCTCGTCTGCTTTAGGATCAAATTTACCTAGATGTCCCTTGCCATTGTTTAACACAAAGCACTTACACCCAAAAATCCTAAAGTAGGAGATGTTAGGCTTTCTCCCTTTGTATAACTCATAAGGAGTTTTCTTAAGAAAGGGCCTAATCAACACTCTATTGATAACATGTGTGGTAGTGTTAATCGCATCAGCCCAGAAATACTTGGGAGTATTTGAGTCTTTCAGCATGGTCCTAGCCAACTCTTCTAAAGACCTATTCTTTCTCTCCACTACACCATTCTTCTGAGGTGTCCTAGGGGCTGAAAACATGTGATGTATGCCATTCTCTTCACAGTAAGTATCAAAAGAATCATTTTAGAATTCACCTCCATGATCACTCTTGATGGATATAATTTTCTGACTTGTTTCATTTTGAACTAATTTGGCAAATTTTTTAAAAACAGAAAAAGTGTCACTTTTATGAGTCAGAAAATACGTCCATGTGAAACGAGAATAATCATCGATCAACACAAATCCATACAAGTTACCACCAAAACTTCTAATCTGAAATGGTCCAAACAAATCCATGTGGATAAGTTGTAAAACCCTATTGGTTTTGACCATATCTATAGGGGGAAAAGAAGACTTAACAAGCTTGCTTTGCTCACAGGAGTCACACAGCCTATCTTTAGAAAACTTTCTATTGGGAAGGCCTATGACTAACTGCTTGCTAACAAGTCTATTCAGATGATCAATATGAATGTGTGCAATGCGTTTATGCCATAACCATGTTTCATCAACATTTGATAATAAGCAACAGGCAGAATTAACAGGCATATCAGTTAAATCTAACATGTATATATTATTAACTCTATTACCTACTAATTTCATGCTTTTATCATGCTTGTTTTCAATTGTGCAAGAGAGTGGTGAAAAGCTTATTTGAAAGCCATTGTCACACAGCTGACTTATACTTAGAAGGTTATGTTTCAGCCCTTCCACATATAAGACATTTTTAATTATGGCAGTTGATTTGCTGCCAATGTTACCTTCACCGCATATCCTGCCCTTGTTGTTATCGCCGTACTTTACGAAACCACCTTCTTTCAGATTAAGGGACACAAACATTGATTTGTCCCCTGTCATATGCTTTGAGCATCCACTATCAAGATACCATTGGTGTTTTGTGGATCTCAAGCATACCTGCAATAGGATTAGAATTTGCATTCAGGTCCCCAATACAAATTGGGTCCTGGGGGGTTAATTTTAACATCTTGTGTCTTCATTTTCCAAATCTGTTTACATCCTCTATTGGCAAGTCTTTTAAATTTGCAATTGTAAACAAAATGTCCTTTTCTACAACAGAAATGACAAGTGACAGCAGAGGATGCAAACTGTTTCGGTTTGACAAAGACATTATGCAAATGACTAGACTTAGCATATTTTTGGTGATGTTTAACATTTTCATAACCTATGCCATGTTTAGTCATATTCCGATTTGCATGCTTTTTGCTATTAAAACCAAGTCCAGATTTTATATTGACATTTCTCTGGTTGCTAAGAATATCATTTAGTTTATCCTTGCTACTAGAGAGTTTCAATAAATCAGACTTCAATAATGCAACAGAATTCTCAAGATCAATGCATTTGGCAGATTTATCATGTGAGTCCTTTTTCAGTTGTTCACATAAGTCCTCAATCTTTTTATAATCATTTTTCATTTGATCATGCAATTTACATTGTTGTTCAAGCATTTTCTTAGTGTTTACTAATTGCTTAACAGATTTAACATATTCAGCATGCAGTTCGTTAAATGCATCTTGCAGTTCATCAAAAGAAGGATTATATTGAGAGCTTACCTCACTTTCTGATTCAGAATCCGTTTTAGCCATAAGACACAGATTTGCTTCTTCCGTTTCAGAAGATGTGGACGAATCTTCGTTGTCATTCCACGCAATGTATGCTTTTCTGTTTTTCTGAGCTGGTTCCTTGCCTTTAGGTTTGGAATTTTTGTTCTTGTTCTGCAGCTTGTAACAATCAGCTTTTATATGACCAGGTTTGCCACATTCGTAGCATGTAACTGTTTTACTGTCATTGTTTTTCGAGCTGGATTGCTTTCTGAATTTACTGTCTTTCTTTTTCAGAGATTTCTTAAATCTTTTGACAAGTAGTCCCAGTTCAGGTTCTTCATCATCCTCACTGCTTGATTCATCTGAGCTGGTCTCATGTTCAGATTTGGACTGTTGTGTTTGGACTTTCAACGACAATCCTTTACGTTTCCTGTCAATTTGCTCAGCTTCATTTAGTCGATGTAGTTCCATCTCATGCTCTCTCAGTTTTCCAAACAATGTAGCTATTGTCATGCTTCCTAGATCCTTGGATTCTGCAATGGCAGTGATTTTTGGCTGCCATTCTCTAGTCAAACATCTCATTATTTTACTAATTTGCTGATCATTATCAATCTCTTTGCCTAAGGCATTCAGGTTGTTGACTATGTGCGTGAATCGGGTCTGCATGTCGTTTACTGATTCTTCTTTCTTCATGCTAAACAATTCGTACTCGTGCATGAGAGTATTTATCCGAGCTCTCTTTACATCTGTGGTTCCTTCATGCGTTTGCTGAAGTGTATCCCACATTTGTTTTGTTGTTTTGCAATTTGAGACTCTGAAGAATTCATCATGACTCAAGGCTGCAGTTATAATGTTCTTTGCTTTGGCGTTGTACCCAACCTTCTTTTTGTCTTCATCAGTCCAGTCACTTTTTGGCTTTAGGATTGCTGATTCACCTGTACCTGCTATGGTTGGCACAAATGGTCCATTTTCTACAGCATCTAGAATATCAATACCACTAGCTTCAAGAAAAATTAACATGCGTTGTTTCCAATACATGTATGCGGCCCCGTTAAAAGCGGGAGGCCTAGCTAATGATGCACCCTCTCCTAGGAAATCAGAGGTCATGATTTTTGATGAGAGTTACTCTAACAAAAATTGGCTCTGATACCAATTGTTGGTACCAGTAACCTCTGTTAAATGAAAATTATGCGGAAGATTACCTATTTTTAGAGATATGCGCAGCAGTTTAACAAATCATACATTTATTAAACATAGCATCAAATAAGGTCCCAAAACTACAATACAAATGAATGCACAAAGTATATGGATCAAAGAATATATTGAGAGGTGCACCAGTTACGTTTATTATTCAAGATATTGATTCACTTACAATCATGCTGGAAACAGTCTTTCATGTAATATCAAAATATGCAGAAAGATATTCAAGTACTCAATCAATATCAAACAAATACACAATGCAGAAATTAAAAAGAGATAAGGGTAAGAAAGATTGTACGCAGTGATTTATACTGGTTCAGCCGTTGTTGAACGACCTACGTCCAGTCCCAAGATCAAATCCAATCTTGGCCTTTCCAATAGAATATCTCAGAATCCGTTTACAGATGTTCTAGCTCCTCGCCTATCAATCTAAAACGATTCTTTCTATTATATTCTTATCTCCCTGAATCCCAGAGTTTATCTCCCATAAACTCTTCCAAGATTACAGTCAAGTTTCTTCTTGATGAGACCTCTCAATCACAGAAGATAACCACCAGTTAAGACTGGATTTCTCAATGTTATTTGTTTTAAGAATTTGTTTACAGATGTATCTAAACAGAAATTACACAGAAATTTCTTCAGCAGTCTTCTTCTCTAAAGTTGTTTCTTCAGCAATCTTTCTCAGTTCTTGTTGATCATGAAAGATGAATCTTCATGACTGAAAAAGTAATGTTCAAAGTTATTTCACAGTGAGAAACAAAGATATCAGAAAGTTATGTGTACGTTGTTGTATATCTTAGAAGAAGAGAATGAAAAACAGTTTATATAGTTTCAGGAAAAACAACATATGCATCGATTTACCCAATCGATTCATTAAAGTCATAATGCTGGTTAATCGATTTCCTCAATCGATTTCGCGAGTCTTGTTTTTCTTGAATCTTGAAACTGTACATTCTAATCGATTTACTCAATCAATTATTTTAAGTAGTTCTTCAAACTTTGATGACAGTATATAATTAAATCGATTTGCAGAATCAACTTGATGTGTTTTGTTCAAACAACGAGATCAAAACCATCGATGTGCTTAATCGATTTAACCATTCAGTCATCTCTGTTTATAAAACTTTTATGTCAATCGATTGTGCCAATCGATTGTGGACTTTAAGTCTGAAGTACTTTTCATCAGTTGGGTTATTCAATCGATTTACCAAGTCGATTGATACCAACATTTATAACACAGATGTATATAAACAGATTGTAGTAATCGATTGTGTATGTTCCAGACCTAAGTTATTTTGAAACTTGTTTTAGTGAATCGATTGGCCTAATCGATTTAGTAAACAGGTTTGGCTCTGGGACATTAACAATCGATTGTTTCAATCGATGTAGACAAAACAAAATTAAAGATGTGATTATTTCAATCGATTTGCCAAATCGATTGCCTGCAAAACGTGCTACTGACTTGCACATTTTAATTTCAGTAAGAATGTCAATCGATTTGTCTAATCGATGTAAACAATCAGTTCAGTCTTAGTGATTTACTCAATCGATGTGCCTAATCGATTTGTGGCAAACTGGCTCTCTAACTTGTACAATTTATTTTCCAATATGTGTACCAATCGATTTGGAGAATCGATTGATAGCCCGTTTGATTTCTTCAAGGATGTACAAATCGATTGTGCTAATCGATTGGGTAACACCAAACTTTATAAACTTATTCAACCCTGTTATAGAATCGATTGTACTAATCGATGTGCTCATGGATCATCAAGATTTTGTTGATTCCTTGAGTTCCAAGCAATTGTCTCGAGTATGTAGGATTGAATTTGTTGTTCCTGAAATTTTTCTCTGTTGACAGTGTTAGATGTATTTCAAATTGGATGCTTGTCAATAACATCAAAAACGAACATATGTCTAACAATTGGATGAACATTTTGGTCATTTTCGTCCTCCCAATGCTTATTCTTGTCCAATTAGGGTTTTCAACCAATCTTGTGCATCCAATAAGTTCATTTGTGTCATTGGATGAACATTTAGGTCATTTTCGTCCTCCCTAGGCTTATTCTTGTCCAATTAGGGTTTTTAACCAATCTTGTGCATCCAATAAGTTCATTTGTGTCATTGGATGAACATTTAGGTCATTTTCGTCCTCCCTAGTCTTATTCTTGTCCAATTAGGGTTTTTATGCAATCTTGTGCATCCAATAGGTGTGTTTGTGTCATTGGAGGAACATTTAGGTCATTTTCGTCCTCCCTAGTCTTATTCTTGTCCAATTAGGGTTTTTATGCAATCTTGTGCATCCAATAGGTGTGTTTGTGTCATTGAACAAACATTTAGGTCATATTCGTCCTCCCTAGGCTTATTCTTGTCCAATTAGGGTTTTTAACCAATCTTGTGCATCCAATAAGTTCATTTGTGTCATTGGATGAACATTTAGGTCATTTTCGTCCTCCCTAGTCTTATTCTTGTCCAATTAGGGTTTTTATGCAATCTTGGGCATCCAATATGTGTGTTTGTGTCATTGGACGAACATTTAGGTCATTTTCGTCCTCCCTAGGCTTATTCTTGTCCAATTAGGGTTTTTAACCAATCTTGTGCATCCAATAAGTTCATTTGTGTCATTGGATGAACATTTAGGTCATTTTCGTCCTCCCTAGGCTTATTGTTGTCCAATTACGGTTTTTAACCAATCTTGTGCATCCAATAAGTTCATTTGTGTCATTGGTGTTGGTACCAGTAACCTCTGTTAAATGAAAATTATGCGGAAGATTACCTATTTTTAGAGATATGCGCAGCAGTTTAACAAATCGTACATTTATTAAACATAACATCAAATAAGGTCCCAAAACTACAATACAAATGAATGCACAAAGTATATGGATCAAAGAATATATTGAGAGATGCACCAGTTACGTTTATTATTCAAGATATTGATTCACTTACAATCATGCTGGAAACAGTCTTTCATGTAATATCAAAATATGCAGAAAGATATTCAAGTACTCAATCAATATCAAACAAATACACAATGCAGAAATTAAAAAGAGATAAGGGTAAGAAAGATTGTACGCAGTGATTTATACTGGTTCAGCCGTTGTTGAACGACCTACGTCCAGTCCCAAGATCAAATCCAATCTTGGCCTTTTCAATAGAATATCTCAGACTCCGTTTACAGATGTTCTAGCTCCTCGCCTATCAATCTAAAACGATTCTTTCTATTCTATTCTTATCTCCCTGAATCCCAGAGTTTATCTCCCATAAACTCTTCCAAGATTACAGTCAAGTTTCTTCTTGATGAGACCTCTCAATCACAGAAGATAACCACCAGTTAAGACTGGATTTCTCAATGTTATTTGTTTTAAGAATTTGTTTACAGATGTATCTAAACAGAAATTACACAGAAATTTCTTCAGCAGTCTTCTTCTCTAAAGTTGTTTCTTCAGCAATCTTTCTCAGTTCTTGTTGATCATGAAAGATGAATCTTCATGACTGAAAAAGTAATGTTCAAAGTTATTTCAAGTGAGATACAAAGATATCAGAAAGTTATGTGTACGTTGTTGTATATCATAGAAGAAGAGAATGAAAAACAGTTTATATAGTTTCAGGAAAAACAACATATGCATCGATTTACCCAATCGATTCATTAAAGTCATAATGCTGGTTAATCGATTTCCTCAATCGATTTCGCGAGTCTTGTTTTTCTTGAATCTTGAAACTGTACATTCTAATCGATTTACTCAATCGATTATTTTAAGTAGTTCTTCAAACTTTGATGACAGTATATAATTAAATCGATTTGCAGAATCGACTTGATGTGTTTTGTTCAAACAACGAGATCAAAACCATCGATGTGCTTAATCGATTTAACCATTCAGTCATCTCTGTTTATAAAACTTTTATGTCAATCGATTGTGCCAATCGATTGTGGACTTTAAGTCTGAAGTACTTTTCATCAGTTGGGTTATTCAATCGATTTACCAAGTCGATTGATACCAACATTTATAACACAGATGTATATAA
>JBBPBR010000008.1:32755115-32793822 GCA_037974775.1 Cicer pinnatifidum
ACAAAATTAAAGATGTGATTATTTCAATCGATTTGCCAAATCGATTGCCTGCAAAACGTGCTACTGACTTGCACATTTTAATTTCAGTAAGAATGTCAATCGATTTGTCTAATCGATGTAAACAATCAGTTCAGTCTTAGTGATTTACTCAATCGATGTGCCTAATCGATTTGTGGCAAACTAGCTCTCTGACTTGTACAATTTATTTTCCAATATGTGTACCAATCGATTTGGAGAATCGATTGATAGCCCGTTTGATTTCTTCAAGGATGTACAAATCGATTGTGCTAATCGATTGGGTAACACCAAACTTTATAAACTTATTCAACCCTGTTATAGAATCGATTGTACTAATCGATGTGCTCATGGATCATCAAGATTTTGTTGATTCCTTGAGTTCCAAGCAATTGTCTCGAGTATGTAGGATTGAATTTGTTGTTCCTGAAATTTTTCTCAGTTGACAGTGTTAGATGTATTTCAAATTGGATGCTTGTCAATAACATCAAAAACGAACATATGTCTAACAAGTATCAAAAGAATCATTTTGGAATTCACCTCCATGATCACTTTTGTTGGACATTATTTTCTGACTAGTTTCATTTTGTACCAAGTTTGCAAACTTTTTGAAAACAGAAAAAGCGTCACTATTATGAGTCAGAAAGAAAGTCCAGGTGAATCTAGAATAGTCATCAATTAACATGAAACCATACAGATTACCTCCAAAACTTCTCACTTGGGATGGACCAAAAAGGTCCATGTGAATCAGCTGCAAAACCCTATTGGTTTTGACCATGTCTATTGGGGGAAACGAAGATTTGACTAGTTTACTTTTCTCACAGGAATCACACAATCTATCCTTAGTAAACTTTTTTGTTGGGAAGACCTATAACTAACTATTTGCTAACAAGTTTATTCAAGTGATCTATATGAATATGCGCAACACGTTTATGCCATAACCAGTTTTCATCAGCATTTGATAATAAACAACAAACAGTACTAGCAGGCAAAGCTTTTAAATCTAGCATGTAAATGTTGTTAACTCTATCACCAACCAGTTTGATACTTTTATCATCCTTATTCTCAATTATGCAAGAATGTGGTGAAAAGCTTACTTGGAAACCATTGTCACAAAGCTGGCTTATACTTAGAAGGTTGTGTTTTAGCCCTTCCACATATAAGACGTTTTTGATGATTGCAGTTGATTCACTGCCTATGTCACCAACACCACAGATCTTACCCTTATTATTGTCACCATATTTGACAAATCCTCCATCTTTTAGGCTTAGGGACAGGAACATTGACTTGTCCCCTGTCATATGCTTTGAGCACCCACTATCAAGGTACCATTAGTGCCTTGTGGATCTCAAGCATACCTGCAACAAAATTAGAATTTAGTTTTAGGTACCCAATATAAATTGGGTCCTGGGGGGTCAGTTTCAAACTTTGGTGTCTTGACCTTCCAAATTTGTTTACACCCTCCGTTGGCAAGTTTTTTAAATTTGCAATTGTAAACAAAATGACCTTTTCTACAACAGAAATGACATGTGACAACAGAGGACGCATACTGTTTTGGTTTAATAAAGACACTATGCATATGACTAGATCTACCATACTTCTGATTATGTTTAACATTCCTATATCCAATTCCATGTTTATTGTGATTCTGTTTAACATGCATATTTGGTTTATAGCCTAGTCCAGATTTCTCATTGAAATTCCTTTGATTACCAAGAAGCATGTCTAACTGGTTTTTACTACTGTTAAACTTCTCTAGATCACTATGCAATGCATGAGTTTCCTTTTTCAGATTTTTATTTATATCCTTAAGGGACTCATGCTCAAGTTTAATCTCATCATACAACATGCATTTCTCTTCTAATAACTTCTTAGTACTAATCAACTGTTTAATAGTACTAACATACTCATCATGTAATTCATTAAATGCATTTTGTAACTCATCATATGAAGGATTAGATGAACTTACCTCACTTTCCGAATCTGAGTCTGTTTTAGCCATAAGACATAGATTTGCTTGTTCTTCTTCGGAAGATGAAGAGGATTCGTTGTCATTATCGTTCAATGCAACATAAGCTTTTCTGGATTTAGGAGTTGGTTCCTTGCCTTTGTTCTTTGCAGTTCTATTTTTGTTTTTCAACTTGTAACACTCAGACTTTATGTGGCCTGTTTTTCCACACTCATAACAGGTTATTGTCTTGGTGTCATTTGTCATAGAACTTGATGGTTTTCTGAACTTGTTGTCTTTCTTTTTCAGAAACTTTTTGAATTTTTTGACAAGTAACCCAATCTCTGATTCATCATCAGTTTCACTGCTTGACTCATCCGAGCAGCATTCTTGTTCAGCTTTTGATTGATGTGCTTGGACTTTCAAAGACAGTCCTTTCCTTTTTATGTCAGTTTGTTCAGCCTCATTGAGTCTGTGCAATTCCATTTCATGCTCCCTCAGTTTACCAAACAGTGTAGCTATCGCCATACTTCCAAGATCCTTTGATTCTGCAAAGGCAATAATTTTTGGTTGCCATTCTCTAGTTAGGCATCGCATGACTTTGCTGATTTGTTGTTCATTGTCTATTTCCTTTCCTAGAACATTCAAGTTGTTGACAATGTGTGTGAATCTGGTTTGCATGTCATTGACTGATTCCTCTTTCTTCATGCTGAATAGCTCGTACTCATGCATCAATGTATTTACTCGAGCCCTTTTCACGTCAGTGGTTCCTTCATGTGTCTGTTGAAGAGTGTCCCACATCTCCTTTGCAGTCTTGCAGTTTGAGACCCTGAAAAACTCATCAGCAGATAATGCAGAGGTTATTATATTCTTAGCCTTAGCATTATAATCTACCTTCTTCTTATCATCCTCAAACCAGTCAGCTCTGGGTTTAGGGATGAAAGAATTATCAGTTCCTGCAATTTTTGGCACATAAGATCCTTCTAAAAAAGCATCTAATATGTCTATCCTAGCTGCTTCTAGGAAAAGCAACATCCTATGTTTCCAGTACATATAGGCGACCCCATTAAAGGCAGGGGGCCTAGCCAATGAAGCACCCTCTCCTAGGAATTCTGAGGTCATTATCTTTTTATGAGAGTTACTCTAAAAAAAGTAGGCTCTTGATGCCAATTGAAGGGAAATATAGACCTCAGTTTAGCAGAATTTATGAAGAATAAAACCTATTCTAACGATATTGCTAAACAGTTTACAAAATTCAAATTTTATTAAACAAAAGATTAACCACAGTCCACAAGTATTGTCTAATAGAGAGTGCAGTAGATACAATAATTGTTCAACAGATTGATCAAGATACAAGCATGCCAAATTAACAATTCAAGCAATGTCAATTAATACATAAATTTCACTATTGCATGCAATCAAGATTAATCAAATAAGCAATGCAGAAATAAAAGAGATAAGGGTAGGAAATTGTACACCGCAATTTTTATATTGGTTAAGCTGTCTGTTTGACGGCCTACGTCCAGTCCTAAGATCAAACCAGTCTTAGCCTTTTCAATAGAATCTTGTAGAGTCGTTTTACAGATGTTCCAGCGCTCCCCTCCTATCAATCTTAAAACCATTCTCCCTATTCTATCTTTATCCCACTGTATCCCAGAGTTCCTGTTCAAACTCTTCCAAGATCACAACACAATTTCTTTTTGATGAGACCTCTCAACACAGAAGATAACTACCAGTTTCACCACTGGATTTTTCAACGTTCTTTGTTTATAGAATCTTTGTTACAGAAAATCTAAAAATAAATATACATAATTTCTTAAGCAGTCTTCTTCTCTAGTTCTCTTTCTCAAGCAATCTTTTTCACGTCTCTATTGATCACCAAGGATGGTTGGTTCAAGTCTGAAAAAGTAATATTCAAAGTTATTCAAAATGTAAGAAAGAGATGTCAGAAAGTTATATTTTTTCTATCAGTGTGGTATGAGAAGAAGTAATTGAAAAACGTTTATGTAGTTTCTGAAAAACAACAGATAAATCGATTTACCAAATGATTCATTAATGTAATAAAACAGGCTCAATCGATTTACCAAATCGATTTCGCGAATCTTGTTTTTCTTGAATCTTGAAACTACATAAACTAATCGATTTACCTAATCGATTATTTTAATCCACTTTTCAGAGCTTTAAAAGCAGTTCATAATGGAATTGATTGTACTGGTCTCAGGGACTCAGTTGTTTTTGTCAAATCAATTAGCCAAATCGATTTGGATTATTACAGGGAGTTAGCTTATTTTATGCTAATCGATGTGTCAATCGATTACGTAATATGTTTATGAAAAGAGATTTACCAGTTGGTTCATCCAATCGATTTCTCAATCGATTGATGCCAAACTTGTTTAAATGGATTGTGCCAATCGATTGTGTTTATCACAGACCATGTTCATTTTGAAACCTTATTTTTGAAATCGATTTGCCTAATCGATTATTTAATAAATGGTTTGGCTCTGTAACTTGCACAGTCGATTTTGTCAATCGATTTAAACAATCAGCTTAGTCTTTGTGATTTGAACAATCGATTTGCCAATCGATTAGCTTGCTAAACGGCTTGCTTCTGACTTGCACAATTGATTTTCAATAAATGTGCCAGTCGATTTGCCTAATCGATTGCTTAATCACAGACTACACATTTTCATACAACCCTATTACAAAATCGATTTGCCTAATTGATTTCCTTAGTGAATTTTCCAACTTTTGTTGATTCCTTGAGTTCCAAGCTATTGTCTCAAGTATGTAGGGTTGAGTTGTTGTTCCTGAAATTTTACTCAGTTTAAAATGTTAGATTTATCACATGATGTATGTTTGTCAATAATATCAAAAATGGACTTATGTCTAACAATCGGGACTATGAGACCTATAAGACATAGGTCATACCCCTGGGGTATTCTCAACAGACGCTTGTACAAAAGCACTGCCCCAAGAATTTAACTCCCCCACATCACATCAAAAAGTGGTACACGGAACCCATCAAAATAAAATGTCAAGCTGACAATATTGGTATAGGTACAGTCCTCCAAATTAAAATAAACACAACCCAAAAAGAAAGCCATCTAGTCCCTATACGTCAACCTAATATAATCATTCTACAAAAAACTATACATCCCGGATAATCTTCAGGCGCCCCGCAAGATCCTCCTGACACAGCTCCAGTCAGGTGTGTCCAACTACATTCCCATCCATAGGGTACTAACCGGTAGGAAGATCCTGGTTCTCATCTGAGGGAAAAGCCCAGATTTCCACAATAGTTGTAAAGGGTCACCAACCGAAATTAACAATTAACACATAACATTTACATTTTTAAATGCACAAAATAACCTTTCAACTTAGCATGCACCTTGAAAGGGTTTCCACACTTAGCAATTATAGCACAATAACCATGAGAACTTGAGTTTTGAAAAGGTTTTGCAATCAATCACACTTACACACAAATCCAAAACATTCACACTTAGCAATTATACCACAACCACAACAACCACTTGAGTTCAAACACTTAAACATAATCTTGAATCAAACGTGACTCACGTGCCAAGCACCCTAATGCAATGCGTATATGCCAAAATGCATGGACTCGGAATTCCAAACCAAAACCCTCCTCGAAGGGCCGTAAATCATAATTGTATCGCCTATCACATGCCGAAGTACTAAATTACCGAGATTCTACCTATCACGGGTTAGCACGATTTACTAAAAAAATAAATCGTAAATGTATCACCTATCATAGGCCGCAAGTACAATTTACCGAGGTTCCACCTATCACGGGTCAGGACGATTTACCTAAAATGTGTAGTCTATCGCAGACCTTACACGACGCGACAATCCCCGTAAGGATAAGATGAACCAACAAATCACATGGAATTATCTCGTGGCCCATCCGATCACCACTATCACCATGGCCCATCCAGTCGCCATGTACTATGAAATGCATAAGCATACTCTGACTCTATCCACGACAATCATTAAGTAAATGCATATATTAAAAGATTTCCCATTTTTAATACTCATTTAACTATAACGATTTTCACGGCAATCATTAAGTAAACACATATATTAAAATATTCCCCATTTTTAATACTAATTTAACTCTAATGATTTTCAAATTCCATGCAGAGCATACTCAAACATATTCTCAAATTCAATCCACAATTCACAGGAAATCACATCAATTCATTTTTCCAAAAAATCTACACAAACATATCTCAAAATTTATAATATTAATTATGAACCCGACAACACAAATCATCACAACCCACCACTCAAACACATCAAATTTCATTTCCTCAAAACCACACATAAATGAGATAAATTCATTTTCCACAAAACACTCATCAATATCACCAAAAACCCAACTCCAAAATTTCACCCTTAAAAGCATTAAATTCATTTTCCCCAAATCTACTCTTCAAACCCAACAAATTTATTTTCCACACAACCACAAATAAGTCCCTAAATGCAAACTAAAAGTTTGGAATGAGCCCTTACCTTAACGTTAGCTTTAACGAGCGATTACGGTACCGTGAGTAATTCCGATAAAACCTCCCCTCGCGATGTCGCTTCCAATGTTAGTTCACTAGCACCTAGCATGGAGGTGAGCAACTTTCCGTTCTATCTCTTCGCGAAACGAAGCTTAGATCTAGAAGAGAAATGGAGTTTTGTGTTTGACGGTTTTGAAATCACCAACACCGTTTTCGAATCCGAGAAGAAGAATGAAGCTGAGAAATCCTTGCTTTCTTACCCACCAAGCCTTGGGTTTCTTTTCTTGAAGCAAAAGGAAGCAACGAAAATGAAAGAAAAAGAAGGAAGAAGAAGACGTGGTCGCGAGGTAGCAGGGAAGAAAGGTTATGTTTTCTTTCCTTTTCCTTTGTCTTTCCTTTCTTCTATTTTCTTTTCTTTCTTTTCCTTTTCTTTCTTCTCACATATATATATATATATATATATATATATATATATATATATATATATATATATATATATATATATATATATATATATATATATATATTACTTATAACCAAACAAATATCTAAGTACACTTACACCACATCACTTCACTCACATCTCAACTATCTTGATAAAAATATTTACTCTCGTCGCAACTCAATTGACAGGTAAATTTTCGGCAACGAGTGATATTTTTAACAAAACTCATCAGTATTAAATTCTTCGCAACGTAAATAAATTATTTTCCGACAAATAATTTTAATCCAATTTCCAAAAATATATTTTTGGCATTTAACTCACTAAATACCAAAAATTGGGCTAAAAGCCTAAGAAATTCAACGCAAAGTACACTTAAATAGTATAATTTAGGATTTAAAATTAAGAGTCTTAAAATGTCAGTCGAGTGTTTTACTGCAAAGCTGAAGCTTTTGAAGATAAATCACTCATTATGTCAAAGTACCCTGAAGGACCAACAGTTTATATAAAACAAATTGGTACTCAGCCTTAAACACTAACAAAGAGGAAGTGTTTCAAGAGATGTTCTTATGGGTCTACAAACTTTTTATCAGCATACCTAAAACCCTACCAAAAAAATTTAACACTACTAGTCAACATTCCATACTTCCCCATTGTGTTAGCCATGAATTTGTTTATGATAATGACACATTAGTCATTTATCATCTTCTTCACTACAAGAAGTTGAACCTGCCTTACATGATAATCGAACACATGATTATTGCAATCAACAAGGACTACATGAGAAACATTGTTCCATATGGTATGGTTTTCTCCAAAAAATTTAGATATTTTAATATCCCCTTGATGATTGAATCTTCACACATTAAGATATCAAAATTTTCCTCAAAGAACATTTCACACTTGAAACAAATTCCACTATCCCATCCTCACCAAAAGCTACATTCACTCCACCTACCACTAAAAGAAAAAGGTTTGCCTACACCTCTACCATCAACACCAATGTTGAGCAGCCCTCACATCAAGAACGGTCTCCCCCTCAACAAAATGTTGAAGAATGTTCTCCACCTCCTACTATTCCATAAAATTTGAATCGACTCCTAGATCAGGTATCCCTTGTAGCTCCTACCTTTCAACATCTCACTACTCCTATGTTACAAAGTGATTTATGCCCCCCACTTCAAATCCAACACAACTCTTTGATGTCACCAACCGTTGTGTCACCACAAAAAACAAAATTCATCCATTTTTGGAATAAGCCAATATCTGCTCTTTCCAGATTCAAACATCGATGGTCCATAAGTGTCTATCATTCTACTCCTACCAACTCTCTTCCTCATATTAACACCTCATATGCCACTTTGTCCACATTATGTACCACTACGGCACCCTATCTCAATACCCGCTTTATATCTTCCAATTGAGGATGCTTAGTATCCATTCAAAAGGAAAAAAAATGGAAAGGGAAACACCCAAGACCTATAAGGAAATCCCTAGAATATTAGCTGATCTTCAGACTATCGTTACTAGACAAGCATATCAGGACAAAGAGCAAGTCATTTTGAGGGATTGGATGGCTAACCAGCTTGCTCCAAAGCTTGGTCTTGAGCTTCCCATGCCTAATCCTCCTCCAACATTCCCAGAAATACCTCAGTTGTCCATGTCTCCATCATCTAAGGGATCTTCCCCATCACTATCATTCTGATTTAGCAACTGCTTATTCTCCTACTCCTTTTTTCCATGAAAAAAGGGGAGAAGTTATTTAGATTTTAAGTAGATCAGAAGTCTTAAATTTAGATATTAAGTATATAAGAAGCCTTTTTTGTATGATTACTTTTGTATTTTTTGTTTTTGAACCGTATGTATGATCCAAACATTATTGTTATATTAAATGAAAATTATAATTCGGTTCAAATAATTAGCACATATTGAGGGGGAACCTTTAACTGAAAAGCTACCTATAATTATTATTTGAATCTAAATTAAAATTTAAATTAATATGTTTGTGATAATCAAAAACGGGAAGATTATTGAGACAAAATCCCAAATTAATATTTTGATGATAATCAAACAAAGGTTAATTAAGACTTCTAATTATGATTCTAAGTGTCTTGGTATTTAACATGTGTATTTGAGTGTATTCATCAAGATAGGTACCAAAGAACGATCTTGATAGATTTCTGGAAAATAAAGAACGTTCTCCACATCTACAATTTAACAAGAATGATCAAATTCTTAGATAAAAGATTAGATCAAAGAAATACAATCCATTCCAGAATTTCACTAAAAAATATACAAGAATCAATTCAATGCAAGAAACACTCCAACGGTTCAAATGAAAAAAACTATACTTCACAAAATTCATAAAGCAATATCCTTCTCCAAGTTAAGCAAGTTCAAGTACAGATCTGACTGGATGGAAAGGACACTTCTACTGTACTTTCAAACAGACCTGCACACGTGATTGAAAACATGAGATCACTTCAGACAAATGTCAAGATAAGATTAAGAGTCACTTCATCTCAAGGAAAAATCAAATATCGTTATAGGTTCACAAGAACATTCATGTTTTCCCCAAGAACATTTTTGCTTTATGGCTAATCTTATCCACTCACTTACTCATGATAGTTGGACTATTTTCAATGGAAAAATGAGTTGTCATAAGCCCTCTTGAAGCCTATAAATAAAGCCTCAAGATGAAGAACAAATCAGAGTTTCAAGTACAAAGAAATACATCAATCATACTCGAATACTCTTGAGCTTCACATTCATTTCTAAATATTATTTATGTTCTTAGTTCGATATTAGAATCAGTTTCTACTGGGTTCTAAAATCTAGAATCTATTCTCAAACACAAGTTGAGCATACTCAGATTCTAACAATATCCAAATCATTACCTTGTAACTCAAGGCTATATTGTTGACATAACTTGAGTAGTTTGAAAAAAAAATCCTTTTATGTTTGAATGGTAGTTTGTCAAAATCCTTTTTGAAATAATGTAAGGTAACCTATGGAAATCCTTTCTAGGTAGAAAGGTAGTACTTTGTAACATATCAAGATTAATCTGTAAAAGTTGTGTGAAAACCAAGAACAATCTTGCTTTGAGCACTTAGTGGAAAATCTCACAATATTGAGGACATGACGTAACTCGTGTTGGATGAACCAGGATATATCTTTGTGTGATATCTTTTCATTTTTCTCTATTTATTTTTTACCTTCTAATTAATTTTTATATATATATAAGTTAATATTATTGTTTTTTACTAACCAATAATGTTCTTCATTTTTAACCAAGATCAATCTTGAGTTAAACATTTTTGTTTTTAATAGGAAGATTAATCTGTAACATGTCAAGATTAATGTGTAAAGGTTGTGTGAAAACCAAGAACAATCTTGCTTTGAGCACTTAGTGGAAAATCTCACAATATTGAGGACTAGACGTAACTCGTGTTGGATGAACCAGGATATATCTTTGTATGATATCTTTTCCTTTTTCTCTGTTTATTTTTTATCTTCTAATTAATTTTTATAAAGATAAGTTAATATTATTGTTGTTTTTTACTAACCAATAACGTTCTTCATTTGTAACCAAGATCAATCTTGAGTTAAACATTTTAGTTTTTAATATGAATTTTAAAAAGGGGCAATTATAATTCAAACCATCCTTCTTTATAATTAACATTGTTACTTCAACACCTAACACAAGATGTGGAAGATAGAGACCTTCAGCATTAAGATTCCATAGTTTCAATGGATCTAAGGATTGTCCACGACAAGTTGAAGGTTCTTGTTTCTATTGCTTCCAAGTGGGTCACTATTCTAGATAGTGTCGACAATGATAAAGCGAAAAACCAATTGTACGAAACCAAAACATAAGTAATCAAAAAACCTTATAAATTGACTCACAACCATTGTTTAAAACAAAACATTTGCATCTAACCAAGTGAAAATGGGAAACATTTGGTATTCTTCCTTTCAAAATTTCATATGATTTTTTGTAAAAAGTAGGTCTAATAAGAACCTTATTCAAGACATAAAAATCGATATTGATGAGTACCACCCAAAAGTATTTTGGAAGATAATTTTCATTAAACAAAGTTCTTCCCAAAAAAGAGTATTTGATTGATACCTTTGAAAACACTTTATTTCAATCAAATATCTGAAGAGTGCAAGAATCACTTAATATTTCACAATGGAAGAAACACAATAAAAAAAGAAACTTCAACTAAGTATCAAATCCAAATTACCGAGGATGGTTCAAAACATATTTTTTTTTTCATTTCAAAACATGAAATCTAGAGACTGTACTTCTTATAGATCTAAAGAGACATTGAATAATAGTTAGCCTAGAGAGAAAGATAATAGAACACTCAACTCAAAAGGTGATTGAAGCTAGTAGTCTTGAAAAGTTTAGATATTACATTTCTAGTAAGACTAGAGAGACTTCAAACATTACTTAACTTGGAGATGCTTTAAAAATACTCAAAGCGTGATGAGCTGGAGTAAAAATATTTTATTGGATTCGGTCCCAACTGTAACAAAGAAAAATTTGTCTAAAAAGGGAAGACTAGATGTAACAACTATTGTTGTGAACTAGTATAAAAATACTTTTGTATTTTTCTTCTTATCTGTTTATTTTGTATCTAAACACTACACCAAAAATAGGATTTTACAGCGTTTTTTTTAATCCATTTACAGCGCTTTTTCAAAAAAAAACGATGTGGAATCGAACGCTTTTAAAAAAGCGCTATAAATCATGTAAATATAACGCACGCTTGTTATGCACATTTTACAGCGCTTTTTTAAAAAAGCGTTGTAAAATGCGCACATAATATGCATTATTATGCACATTTTACAGCGCTTATTTGAACAAGCGCTGTAAAATGTGCATATAAAATTCATATACTGGGTGTGCCTTTTACAGCGCTTTTTTCAACAAGCGGTGTAAAATGTAGACCCATAATTCATATATTTGGTGTGCCTTTTACAGCGCTTTGTTTTAAAAAGCGTTGTAAAATGCAGACCCGTAATTCATATATTTGGTGTTCCTTTTACAGCGCTTTTGTTAAAAAGAGCTGTAAAATGTCCACCCAATGCACATTTTACAGCGCTTTTTCAAAAAACCGCTGTAAAATGTGTTTTTTTTTAAAACGTTGTAAATTAAATTTTTGAAAAGCGCTTTTTAGCTTTTTATGGCATATTTTTTAGAAAGCGTTGTCTTTTATCTTTTTATCCAAAATAATTTTGATGCAGTTCACACAACACAACCAGTTCACACAACACAACCACAATCAGTTCACACAACACAACTAGAATCAGTTCACAATCAGTTCACACAACACAACAAAAACATATTCAAATACCATAAGCAATTCACACAATTAGATACATATATATAACCCTGTAACTCTGTAATTTACAACCTAATTAACTACATTCAAATACATATATATAACCTAATTTACAACCTAATTAACTACATATACATTGAACCTAATTTACAACCTAATTAACTACATATTCATATGCATGGTCATATATTGTCCTATGATCATATACATATAATAACTAAAAAATTATACATAATATGCACTAGCTACCATATAATACTAAGATCCCTTGCCCAGCAACATGCTATTTCCCAGAAAATCAAATAATTTTCATTTCAAGCACATACTCACACCATTCTTCCTTTAATTCCATTAGATCTTCCTAGAATATGATGGACTGGAATTGTCAAAGTACTGCAATATAAAAATTGAACATATTATATTCAGTTAGTATCAAATATATAGATAATTTATATATGAAATTCATATAATGAAAATATCGTACCGCTTTTGGGATAATAGTTTTATTCTTGTCAACAATCTCTTTCATGAATCTCAATACGTAGTACCCACAATCGATGTTGTTTGTTTGATGAGGGCACTATAAAATAAAATATATAAGTTAATAAAATATTTGTGCATTAATCGTCAAGGCATATATTTGTAAATGAAAATTTAAAGGCATATATTTCAAACCTTTATTGGGATCCATGTAATGTTATTAGACTTTTGCTTCGACACTGTAGCACCTCTTTGAGCTCGAAAAACTTTTAAGGCACTATCGAATGAATAAATGTGATTATTATAGCATGTCGAACAAATAAATGAATGAATATTTATATATATATATATATATATATGTAAGAAATAAATGAATATAACTTACTTGTCGAACATAGTCTTTATTTCGAAGTGATTGTTGTAATTGTCATGCAAGGGATCCAAATAGTATATAACTTCAGAGACCGCATTGATTGCAAATAGCAGCCAATGTGCTCTACAACCTTAGGGAATAAATGTGACAAACCTTTTCGGGAGATGTAACTGATTTGTTTCTGGGAATCTTTTTTTCGAGGGCAACAAGGTGGGTGGGCCATGCCACGTAACTACAAATAGCATCGCCCAATAAATGCATATCTCCATCATTGTCCAGGATCGACAACGGTGCAACTGGTTCGAAAGCAACAACAGGCGATACTTTGACATGGCCCGCAGGGATCGGGGTATTGTACAATTTTCCTTTTCCCACCTTCCGATGAGTAGGCGAGGACAAGTATAGGAAACATGGAGTGACACCCTAAATCAATAGTTAAAACCTAAGTACGGTTAATATATAAGTTTGTTTAATACATAAGTAATTACATAAGCAAGTAAGTAATTAATTACCTCGGGAATACTTTTGAGACCGACGTTGCAACTCGCGGTTTCACCCTCCTCTTGTATTTCATGTTGGAGCTGATCCGGGAGTTGCTTGTCTTTGTTCGTATTCACCAAAAGTGCCACTTGCTCTGTAAGTATTCTGAGCTTCTCTAATACTTCCTCGTTGGAAGGTTTTTGGCGCTTCTCTTGAGGAAAATAGCTTTTGGGAGTTACACCAAATCCTTTCCCCCTAACCCGACCGGAATACTCAGGGACATTAAACACTTTACCAAGAATGTCCCTGCAAGTATCCTTGTTGCCCTCTTGATTTTCAAAACTTTGTTCGATAATCTCCTAAAATACATGTAACATTAAAAAGATAAGTTCAATAGCCTAAAATACATGTAACATTAAAAAGATAAGTTCAATAGCATTTTTAAAATACAATATTAAAAAGTATTCAAGTGATAAATACAATATTAAAAAATATTAAAGTGATAATATACTTACACAAAGTTCTACTACTTTTTTGACATTTTCATTATCAACCACTCCGTCTTTATTAACACGCGCTTCCTTCCATAATATATGACGACCCAAGGGTTGATCGGCTTGGGTGTCTTTTCGCTATTCGTTAAGATCATAAACAAAATAATACAAATTAGTTACACACTGTAGTTTATAATACAAATTACTTCATTATATAAAAGTGATGTTTAATTACTTACAAGTTGTTGATCAAGGCGTGCATATACCATACGTGATTTTTTGTATGGGTGGGTTCGATTGCTTGCCCGTTCGCGATTTGCCTTACTAATATTCTATATAAAAAAATATAGCAATTGTGTAAAAATTTAAAATACGCTACGAATATGAATAATAAAACACAAATGCTAATAAATTAATCACTTACGCCAAATGCGGGGTCAGAACGTTTGGAAACAAATGCACTCCATTCATCGTTTGATATATAATGTTTATATATTTTTGGAGCTTCAGCATTTGTGTTTCCTTCTCTATCTTTTAGATAGAAATTTGAGATGAGATCTAAATCCCCGATGGATCTTCCCAGCAACTCCCAAAACATAACTCTTTCGTCCCTCATCAAGAACAAAAGTAGTCTGTAATGAAAAAAATTATAAGTAAAGTATTTCAATGAAAAAAATTATAAATGACAAAAGAGTGGATCAAAAAATTTACTTGAATGTCATTCCATATTATATCTTTGGCATCCTTCAACGCCTTATCTCTCCAATCGTCAATCGTAATTAGGATATTTTGACGAAGAACAGCCCCAATGTAACTTACAAACATTGAGCTGTTGGGGTCAATTGGCTGACCACTCTCATTCCAGTCAACCTAATAAACTCATATAGTAAGTACATGCTATTGAAAAAAGATAAAAAAAAATACACAGCAAACATAGTATAGTATAGTATAACCTCAAACTTGATGCCATTACTCCTTGCTTTAATGACTTTTTGCATGATAGTTGCACCATGTTTGACTTCATTTTCATAAGTCTTAGAGGTGCCAACTTCTTCATTTTGACATTCTAAATCTTTGTTTGTATCCATTTAACTACAACAAATTTAACATGCAGTTTAGTATAACATCAACAAGCTCAACATGCATCATGCATTATTCTAAGTACATATCAGTATCAGTATATATTAAACAAGCTCAACATGCATTTTAATGATTACAAAAAATTAATAAAATCAATACCTGAATAATGAGGGTTCGAAGAAAGACGAAATGCGAAGAAAAGAGGGTTTGCAGAAAGTTCATAGAAATATGGTTCACAAAAATACGGTTTGAAGAAATACGTAATGAGGGTTACGTATTTCAATGAAAATATATTGTGTGCAATGGGAGAGATGATCTTGGATGGAAATAAGGTTCGAAATGAAGGAGATGATCGTGGAAATAAGGTTCGTAATGGACGGGATTATAGGGTTTGCAAAAGAAGAGAAGAACGATGAAGGTTGAGATGATAGTGAAGTTTACGTAATGAAGAGGAAACTGAAGCGGTTACTGTTATATATAAAACCCTTTTACAGCGCTTTTTTATAACCCTTTTACAGCGCTTTTCCAAAAAGCGCTCTAAAAGGCCTAAGCCTTTTACAGCGCTTGTTTGAAAAGCGCTCTAAAAGGCGTCCTTATTTAATTTTTTAAAAGGCTCTTTTACAGTGCTTTTCCCAATAAATGTTGTAAAAGACCTCATTGTTTTATTATGTTATATAATGTTTTTTTTTAAATCTTTTACAGCGCTTTTTCATTGTTTTATTATCTTTAATCATTGATTTACTTATGTTGTGTTAAAATGAAGATACATTTTTTTATAATGAACTATATAAAAATAAAGTTTAAAAATAATCAACACAATTCAAATTTTTTTTTTTTTTTTTGTATTTTCCTGTACATGAGTTGCATTTGTCCAAAATTATCTTTCATTTAAAAGATTACACCATAACTCTAACAACCACTATTGCATTTTAAAAACTGTTGAAACTATAATCAATTTGTAAATATACATGGTAAACTACCATACTACTTCCTCCGTCTCTATTTTTTGTTTTTTGACTTTTTATTTTTATCATAATTTTGTTTCTTTTAAAAATTCAAGATACAATTATATATATTTTTCCTTTAATACAATTTAAAACTCAAAATATATCTTTTAAATAGAAGTACTTTAATTACCACGAGTGTAGTATACTGAAACCTGAATTTTAAAGCACACCCATGCATATAAAACGTAAGTGAAGTAAGTTCAAAAATCAACGTGAACAAAATATAATATTAATAAATAAAGAAAATTGGCCTATATTCTTTTAAATTGATTACTTGTTAATATGGGTGTTTAAGTTATATAAGAACCAAAAAATTACGGAGGGAGAGAATATAGTGGTTGAGACAAGAGCCTAAATCTTAACTAGACCCAATACTTGCTCAACTTTATGGCAATTTAATTGAATTCAATTCAATAAAAGAGAAGGTAATAATTTTAGGTGGATGTATGAATGGATTATAAATAATATTATTTTTGTCTCATTATAACCTTTACATTTGTAACAAATAATTATTCGAGAAATGTGTCTAAATTATAGAATCTTTTTCAACTATTTATATCAAATTTGAAAAAAATTAATAGAATTTTGAAAAATAATTATTCGAGAAATGTGTCTATCCGAACCTACATGGGTATCAAATATTTATAGTTCTCAAATTTAATATTTTGATTTAATTAATACTATTAAATATTTTAATATTAAATATTTTAGTCTTTATATATAATATCGATTTTACTCTTTTATTTTGGTGCTAATTAATTTAATTAAAAATTTATTAAATCATGTGAGTGTATTTAGTATTTATTTATAAGTTGTTTAATTTAACCAAAAAAAAAAGTTATTTAGTATTGTTTATCTGTCAAATATAATCTTTAATATTGTAAAAATAATTACACTTAAAAAGTCTCCACTTTTTTAATTAGAATTTTAAATGTTTTCATTTTAAAATTTTCTTCTAGGCCGGCCTCTAGTATTGATTTGTATTTTGTAACATTTTTTAAAAAGGCAATTTATTGAAGACATGTAATACCAAGGATGGCTTGACCATTTATCGAAGACATGGTACTAGTGATGGTTTGGCTACCACTGGTCCCAACCCACATTTATAGGCCATTTGCACGTTTTCTTCTGTATGTGAGTGTGGGGTTGACTCCTTGAGCTACATAGTCGGACTAAAAGTGGTCCAGTCTTTGTTTTCCTTACCTTCTCAATTAAGATGCCAAGATTGATGAGAAAGACCCAAAGAGCAAAATCATTGAATCCACAAAATAGAGCAAAAAGGTTGTTAGGTTTAGCGGTACATTAAATCTTTTTTACTTTTTATAAACTCATTAATGGAGATCCTAATGTGATTCATAAATCTACGTGCATTATTATATAGTGGCTCCATTGACCCCATGTTAACTAGATATGATAAAGGAATCCCCAAAAACTCATACATGTTAACAATTGGGTGACATGATTGAATATTTTGACCTATCAAATACCATGCCAAATTACAAAATACTCCAACGCCTCTATCCATAATTAATATCTTTGAAAAATAAAATCTGCTCACTATACCGAGAAAAGTATTAAATAGTCGTCTTTTAAATATTAGATAATGTTTTTAAGTGTTGTTTATTTGAGTGCTATTAAAAGTATCGAAAACGTTTATATGTGAACCACAATTAAAAAATTGAAATTTTTTTTTCATTTGTGCGATTATTCATGAACTTTATTTTCCTACGTGTAATTTTTATTTTAAAAAAATATAAAAAAAAAATAAAAAACAACTAGGTCTTTGACAATAAATAAAAATAGACAATTAAATCTCTGACAACAACTAAATGAATAATTTCTTCATTAGGAGAAGATTCATTAAACTTATCATTAAAATTTTATTTGGCATCTTTAAGATACTTTTTTGTTAAGAGAATTTGAAAACCTCTACACAAAAAACAAAGGGTTGGAGTGAATGTATTTTAATTTCAACAAAGTAAACAAAAAACAATTACAACAAACATGATACTTGTTTATCTTTCCAAACTAGGTTTTTAGTGGCTCCCAACGCTTTATTTCTCCAATCATCCCAAGTAATTAGAATATGTTGACGAGCCAACACACCAATGTAGCTTACTAGCATTGAACTATTAGACTCAATCGGTTGATCATATGCATTCCAAGCTGAAGTAGTAATGTCGATTTACAAGGAAGGGGGGTTTGAATTGTAAATCTCCCTATTTAAAATTTCTTGTTAAAAACTTAAAGAAAATAACTCAAGATTGATCTTGGTTGTGAAAACAGAAAACGGAGAACGTTCTTGGCTAGTTCAAATCAATAATTCAGTTTATGTATTTAACTTGATAATCAACTAGACTGAAAGTAAATAGATAAGGGAAGAGATACCACACAACGATATATCCTGATTCATCCAACCCGAGTTACGTCCAGTCCTCAAAACCGAGAGATTTTCCACTAAGTGTTTAAAACAAAGAATCTTCTTGGTTTTACAACACCTAGTTCATATCAACTTTGATCTGCTACAAAGTTAAAACCTTTCCATCTATAAAGGAGTACAATCACGTCACCTACCAACCTTGATAAGATTTCTTACAATCTACCCAAACTACACTACACTCTTATAGCTTGAGTTTTATAATAATGATGAGATTGTTTTGTTAGAATCTAAGAAGGGTCAACACTTGTTTGAGTTTTGATTCTTTGACAGAGAAATACAAGAGAATGATTCTAGGAATCGAATGGAAAAAATCATAATTGATTCAATGTAAGTGAGTTACAGGAATTCAAGTATGATTGAAATGAGTAATGAATTGCTTAGTACTTGAAGCTCTCATTTTTCCTTGAGCATTGGCCTTCCTTTTATAGGCTTTTAAGACGTTTAATAATGGTCAAAAGAGCTATTGATAGTGCTCTGTCAGATTTGACCAAAACCAATATTTTTGAATAAAAATATTCAAACCTTTGAACACAATTTGAACTTTGTTGACTGAGCTGATTTCTTTGTTCTTGATGAGATTTATCTTTTGTTTAATGATCCTTTATACCTCATATATATTTGATGATGATATTTCTTCGATCTGGAGATTTGATTCTGCCAAAACAGCTTGGAGAATGATGATGAACTTCTGCAGAAATATAGAAATTGATATTGAACTTCTGCAGAAACGAAGATTGATAATCTATCTAGAGATTGGTCTGATCACTCTGGAGAAAGATGTTTGCTACTGAAGATCAAGTGTAACAAGCTGGAGAATGTTTATCAGTCTGAAGACTGATATTACACTGTTGTCAAGATTGATAAGAATGTTGTCAAGAATGTTCAGATTTGTCTAGTCTTGCTAATTCATGATCTTCTCTCTTTGTGATTCGAATGCCTTCTTTGACTAGAATGGTTCCTACTTGTTCCTTGCCAAGTACTGATAACATTAGCATGAAATTCAGAGGCAGGATCTTCTTTGAACTAATGGAGATTGATTGATTTTGGAGCTGTGAAGATCATTCTTGAAACTCGAGAACATTCTCCGTTTTCCCGATTTTTCTAAGAATTTTCTCCTTTCTTGTTTGTTCAGAGTTTTCTTTTCATGCTGATTTAATCTTCCTTTACTTGGATCCTATCTTTGATTAATACACTCAAACACACATGTTGAATACCAAAACACTTAGAATCATAATTAACATTCTTAATTAACTTTTTATTTGTTTTCATCAAAACATTAAATTGAGATTTTGTCTCAACACAGGCCACCTTATAATCTTAAAGTAAGTAGGTGTATATAAAAAAACAACATATTCAAATTATAAACAAAGTATTGAACTACCTCAAATTGTATTCCTCTATCTCTTGCATAAATGACTTTCTGATGGTATATGTAACCTCTGTTAGATAGAAAAATATGCGGAAGAATGCCTATTCTAACAATATGCGCAGCAGTTTAACAAATTCTAAATTTATTAAACACAAGATTAAACAAGGTCCCTAATGAACAATTCTAATGAATGCCAAACTATATGGATCATGGGTATATATGGAGAAATGCATCAGAAACAATTATTATCCAAGTCTGAAGCACATTTCATCAGTTGGTTCAATCAATCGATTTACCAAGTCGATTGATGCCAACATTTATTTCAAAAGAAGTATATAAGTAGATTGTACTAATCGACTGTGTATGTTCCAGACCAAGGTTATTTTGAAACTTGTTTTAGTAAATCGATTTGCCTAATCGATTTATTAAACATTGGTTTGGCTGTGGGACATTCACAATCGATTGTGTCAATCGATGTAGACAAACATATTAAAGATGTGATTGGATTAATCGATTTTCCAAATCCATTAGCTTGCAAGGCATGCCACTGACTTGCATATTTTAATTTCAGTAAATGTGCCAATCGATTTGTCTAATCGATGTAAACAATCAGTTCAGTCTTGGTGATTTAAACAATCGATTTGCCTAATCGATTTGTGGCAAACTGGCTCTCTGACTTGCACAATTTATTTTCTAATAAGTGTACCAATCGTTTTGTCTAATCGATTGATAACCTGTTTGATTTTTCAGAAGATGTGCAAATCGATTGTGCCAATCGATTGGTTAATCCCAGACTGCATAATATCATTCAACCCTGTTACAAAATCGATTTTACTAATCGATTTGCTTATGGATCTTCAAGCTTTTGTTGATTTCTTGAGTTCCAAGCAATTGTCTCAAGTTTGTAGGATTGAATTGTTGTCCCTGAAATTTTCTCAGTTTATAATGTTAGATTTATTTCAAGCTGTATGTTTGTCAATAATATCAAAAACGAACATTTGTCTAACAATCTCCTCCTTTTTGATTTAAGTGACAAACATGCAATTTTAACTTGAGAAACATTTCAAAGGAAAAAACATTGTAATAATAACAGTCTCGTTAAGCTCCCCCTAAATACGAGTACCATTCTTTTCATGTAGTGAAATAAGGGTTAGAGCATTAGACAATAACAGAACGTATCAGAGTAATGTGCAGAAATACTACTTGTATCAGAGCTTACTACTGGTATCAGAACTGTTAGAAAGTATCAAGCAAAAAAAACTATTAAGTAGCATAAAGTTAGTACAAGTTATAATTTCTCTCCCCCTTTGTCAATTAAGTCAAAAAGAGGTAAAAGAGAGAAGTTTGCTCCCCCTGAGTTGGTAGCAAACCTGAATGCTGCTATACAATGAAACTTGAGCAGATTAGTAACAAGAGCAGTAAATACAGTATGATCATAAACTTGGAAAAAAGCTTGTATCAGATCAATAAACAGAAACAGATTATGGCGCGCACTAGAAAATATCAAAATGAAATGCAGCAGTCAATATGATCAATATGCTCAAATGTCATATTCATTAATCAATAATCAAGTACATCCAACTAACTCATTACATAGAAAAGAGCAAAACAGAAAAAACAAAACAACTAAGAAACCTAAAGTCCTAAACATCTAGAGTTTGTTGGTCCTCATTATTATCTGGGGATGAGGCTGAGACCGTTGTATTATCCTCAACAGGTGTCTCCTCACCATGAGTTGCAGCAGCATCTAAGTGTGTTGGAGTTGGTTCTTCATTCGCTTGTCTTCCAATTTCAGCAACATCGCTGAAGGACAACTTGATGCCCAGATGTTCCTGAATTGATGCCACGTCTTGTGCAATCTGGTTCTGATCGGATTGAATCTTCTGGATCGCAGCTTCCATTCTCTCATTCAATGCCTCCATCTTGGTGTTGTGAGCTGCTTGAGCTGCCATAAATTCAAGCAGTTTGGTGAGCACCTCAGACTCCGCTGAAACTGACTCAGCAGCTGGTGGTTCAACACTTTGCTGGGTTTGTTCAGCATTTGCTTGAGGTCGCCTCCAACCGCTATTCACTTTGCGCAGCTGCATTTGGTTCACGATGGATTCACCAAATGTCAGAATGGTCTTGGACATTTCTTCACCCTTGAGAGATACCTTGAAGTGAGTGAGAATCTTTGTGATCAACTGTGGATACGAAAGCACCAGCTTTCCTTGAGCTGCTTCCAGCATGTGTCGAAGAACGATCCATGCCCAGCTCATCTTGAGCTCTTTGCATAGACCCCACAGTAGCACAATGTCCAGCCGTTGGATGATTGCGTGATTTCCGGAACACGGAACAAGCATCCAGGTGAGCGCGTACATCAGCATACGTTGCTGAACCTTCATCTGGCTGATTGGAAGTGAGACGGATTCCAAAAATCCTTCGACCATTAGGTCCTGCACAGCTGTTTGCCTCTCCAGAGACTCTTCCCATCCTTCAACAGCAGCGTCGGCTTCGGTGCTGCCATCAGCTGAGTTACCTAAGTAAGGAAGTCCCGACAAGTTCGAGAACTCCTCAAAAGACATAGAGATTTTATTCCCTTTCACCGTTGCTTTGAAGCCTGTATACGTCATCTTGAATGTAGCGTAGAATGCTCGAATCAAGTTCGGATAAGAGTCAAGTGAGCAGGATAGAAAGTCTTCCAGTCCATGAAACCGGAGATGATCTTGAAACGAAAATCCATCGCTATCGAAGTAGTTGAAATCCAGTACACGAGCTTCGTGAATTTTCCTTTTGACGAAAGCTGGAGGAAGCTTGAATTCCTCAGCTTGCTTGTTTTGAGGAGCAGGAGTCTTCTGTAGTGGTGTTGTCTTCTTCTGAGGTGTTGTCTTCTTCTGAGGTGTTGAAGAAGCACCCTTCCTTTTCTTCTTTTTATACGATAATTCCTTCATCGCATCAGCTAACAACTTTTCAGTTGGAGCCTCTTTCCTCTTCTTTGGTTTTCCTTGCTCTATGGCAATACCTTTGCCTTTGTCTTGAGCAGCAATTTTGTGAGTAGGAATTGGAACCCTTTTGGAAAGAGTGGGTGGTGGAGATGGAGTTATTCCACTTGAAGAAGAAGAAGGTGATAGAGTAGAAGGAGATGTTCTCTTGACTCTTGCCATAGTAATTGAGTTTGGATGGATTGAAAGCAAAGAAATAGAGGAGATTTTAGTGATTTTGCAGCAAGATGAACTGAGAAATCGATTAGGTTGTGAAAGCAGGTGGTTGGAATCGATTGTCACTGTTCCTTTTATAGATTTCAGATTAGTCAATCGATTGGTCCAATCGATTTGGTAACCGTTAATGGGGAAGTCCAATCAACAGAGTCGTTAGAGTCTGCAACGGCTAGTAAAAACTACGTAACGGTAACAATGTCAATCGATTATCCAAATCAATTCCTTTAGTTACTCAATCGATTTCCCTAATCGATTTTGTATCAACTTAGCAGCTTTCATACCAGTTCAGAACTAAATCCATCTCAGAATCGATTTCCCACATCGATTCTTTAAATGAAAAACTCAAACCAATTCTATCAATCGATTTCCCAAATCGATTTCGAGCTTGTTCAGAAATCTTTCATATCAGTCCAGAAGTTACCTTGTCTCAGCATCGATTATCCAAATCGATTCTTTAAATAACAATTTCACACATATTTAAGACAATCGATTTCCCAAATCGATTTAACTGGGAGAGTAAGAACATCTGAAGCTTCCTGGGGATGGCCAATCGATTTCCCAAATCGATTTCGAGTGCAAACCTTGAGAAAATAGACATGTTATGGGTCAAGTCGACTAGGGCAATCGATTTTATAAAGACATTTTCCTGTGTATCCAAAGGACAATCGATTTACCCATTCGATTAGACACATAATTCAGATCTGACTAGGATCTATTATGCCCAATTTCATCCTAATGTGATGGAAGCTATCATTTGGCAATGCTTTGGTGAAGATGTCTGCTAACTGTTCAGTTGTGTTGACGTATGTTAGACATATGTTCGTTTTTGATGTTATTGACAAACATATAGCTTGAAATAAATCTAACATTGTAAACCGAGAAAAATTTCAGGAACAACAATTCAATCCTACAAACTTGAGACAATTGCTTGGAACTCAAGAAATCAACAAAAGCTTGAAGATCCATAAGCAAATCGATTAGTAAAATCGATTCTGTAACAGGGTTGAATGATATTATGCAGTCTGGGATTAACCAATCGATTGGCACAATCAATTTGCACATCTTCTGAAGAATCAAACAGGTTATCAATCGATTAGCCAAATTGATTGGTACACTTATTAGAAAATAAATTGTGCAAGTCAGAGAGCCAGTTTGCCACAAATCGATTAGGCAAATGGATTGATTAAATCACCAAGACTGAACTGATTGTTTACATCGATTAGACAAATCGATTGGTACATTTACTGAAATAAAAATGTGCAAGTCAGTGGCATGTCTTGCAAGCAAATCGATTTGGCAAATCGATTAATCCAATCACCTCTTTATTTTGTTTGTCTACATCGATTGACACAATCGATTGTGAATGTCCCAGAGTCAAACCAATGTTTAATAAATCAATTAGGCAAATCGATTCACTAAAACAAGTTTCAAAATAACCTTGGTCTGGAACATACACAGTCAATTAGCACAATCGATTTATATACTTCTTTTGAAACAAATGTTGGCATCAATCGACTTGGTAAATCGATTGAATGAACCAACTGGTGAAATGTGCTTCAGACTTAAAGTCCAAAATCGATTAACCAAATTGATTGGTACAAAAAGTTTTAGAAACATAGATGACAGAAATGGTTGAATCGATTAAGTACATCGATTGTTTTGATCTCGTTGTTTGAACAAAACACTTCAAGTCGATTATGACAATCGATTCAATTATATACATTCATCAAAGTCTGAAGAACTCATTTAAAATAATCGATTGGCTAAATCGATTAGGTTATGCAGTTTCAAGATTCAAGAAAAACAAGACTCACGAAATCGATTGGATCAATCGATTAGGGTGCTATATGACTTTAATGAATCGATTGGGAAAATCGATTCATGTGTTGTTTTTCCTGAAACTATATAAACTGCTTTCATTCTCTTCTTCTCATAATCTAAAACAACAACAACTTGATATTATCTCTTGATAACAAAGTTTCATAATATCAATAACAATCATACACCACTAATTCTTTCTCAACTGATATTACTTTGAACATCTTTTTTAGCCATGAACAATCTACATTTGTGATCAACAAGGATTGAAAAAGACTGAATTGAGAAAGATTGCTTTGAGAAGAAGGAAGATCAAGAACTTTGTAAAATTGATATGTTTCAATTTCTATAAATCATTTTCTGTAACGAAATTACTTTGAGAAAATCCAGTTGTTACTGGTGGTGTTCTTCGAGGTTGAAGGCTGTCAACAAGAAGAAGCTTGACTGAATTCTTGGTCAAGTTTATGGGACTTAAACTTGGGAATTCAGGGAGGGAAAGATAGAACAGGTAGAATAGTTTAAGATTGGTGCGAGGCGCTGTGTGTAATCTGTAAACTGATTCTAAGAAGTTCTATAAGAAAGGCTAAGATCCAGTTGGATCTTGGGACTGGATGTAAGTCGTCACGAGACGGCTGAACCAGTATAAAAATCCGCATACACTTTTCTTTCTTTTATCTCGTTTAAATTTCTGCAATTATTACGTTTTTGATATTGATTGAATGCATGATAAAGATTCTGTGTTAAGTGAATTTACATGATTGATTGTCTTAACATGATTGCATGAAAATCAACATCTTGAATAATAATTGTTTCTGATGCATTTCTCCATATATACCATGATCCATAGAGTTTGACATTCATTAGAATTGTATATTAGGGACCTTGTTTAATGTTGTGTTTAATAAATTTAGAATTTGTTAAACTGCTGCGCATAATTGTTAGAATAGGCATTCTTCCGCATATTTTTCTATCAAACAGAGGTTACATATACCATCAACGTACTCCAACTTGATGTTCCCACACTGAAACTGATCTCGAATGAAATGATGCCGAATATCGATATGTTTGGTCCGGGAATGCATAACTGGGTTCTTAGTGATACTGATCGCACTTGTGTTGTTGTACAAGATGGGAACAGTTCCTAAGTTCACACCAAAATCTAACAGATGCTGTTTCATCCACATGATCTGAGCACAGCAACTTCCAGCTGCAATGTACTCAGCTTCAGCTGTTGACAAAGCAATACTGGTTTGCTTCTTGCTGAACCAAGATACAAGTGAATTACCTAGCAAATGACAAGTACCAGAGGTACTTTTCCTATCCAGTTTGCATCCTGCAAAGTCTGAATTTGAATACCCAACCAAAGAATAAGTTGATCCCTTAGGATACCATAATCCAAGGCTCCTAGTCCCAACTAAATTCCTGAAAATCCTCTTGACTGCACTAAGGTGAGACTCTTTAGGATTGGATTGATATCTCTCACACATGCAAACACTGAACATAATGTCAGGCCTGCTTGCTGTGAGATAGAGCAATGATCCTATCATGCCTCTATACCTTGTAACATCCACTGGTTTACCTATTTCATCTCTATCTAGAAGGTTTCCTTGGCTCATTGGAGTATCAATGGGCTTGAAGCTATCAAAGGAGAATTTCTTTATCAAATCATTACAATATTTTGTTTGACTAATGATGATACCTTGCTTGCTTTGGTTAATTTGAAATCCCAAAAAGTATGATAGTTCACCCATCATTGACATTTCAAATTGACCTTTCATCAAATTTTCAAAATTTTTGCACAACTTATCATTTGTAGATCCAAAGATTATGTCATCAACATAAACTTGGACCAGCAAGATATCTTTATCATTAGTTTGTATGAAAAGTGTCTTGTCCACATTTCCTCTCAAAAAGTTTTGTGAAATGAGGAAATTGCTAAGTTTGTCATACCAAGCTCTAGGAGCTTGTTTCAATCCATAGAGGGCTTTTGTTAGCTTGTACACATGATTAGGAAATTCTGGATTTTCAAAGCCAGGTGTTTGGCTAACAAAAACTTCCTATTGGATCTCACCATTGAGAAAGGCACTTTTCACATCCATTTGATAAAGCTTAAAGTCCATTATACAAGCATAAGCATGGAGTATTCTAATGGCTTCTAGTCTAGCTACAGAGGCATAGGTTTCATCAAAATCTATTCCCTCCACTTGGTTGCAACCCTTGGCTACTAACCTAGCTTTGTTTCTAGTTATAACACCATTCTCATCTAGCTTGTTTCTAAACACCCATCTAGTTCCTATGATGTGCTGGTTTTCTGGTTTAGGTACTAGCTGCCACACCTTGTTTCTCTCAAATTGGTTTAACTCCTCTTGCATAGCAAGTATCCACTCACTATCTAGTAAGGCTTCCTTAATGTTCTTAGGCTCAATCTGAGATACAAAGGTTGTAAGGTTACAAAAGTGACTAAGGTTCCTTCTAGTTGCCACTCCTTTAGAGATGTCACCTATGATGTTATCTATGGGATGGTTTCTATTGAACTTCCACTCCTTAGGTAACTCATCTATTCTAATAGGTTCAACACAGTCACTCTTTGTTGGAGGTGTAGGTTCCTTTGGTTCTAAAGGTTCAGATTCTATAACTTCATCTAAAGAAGCATCAACAATAGAAGGAGTGTTGTTCAAGTTTTCTTTAAAAAGTTCATCAAATTTCACATGAACTGACTCTTCTATTGTTTTTGTTCTCTTGTAATAGATTCTATAGGCTTTGCTAGTTTGGGAATAACCTAGAAAGATACCCTCATCTGCCTTGGGATCAAACTTGCCAAGGTGTTCTTTACCATTGTTCAAAACAAAGCACTTGCAACCATACACTCTAAAGTAGGAAATATTAGGCTTTCTACCCTTGAACAACTCATAAGGAGTTTTCCTAAGTATTGGCCTAATCAATACCCTGTTGATAACATGTGTGGCAGTGTTAATCGCATCAGCCCAGAAATACTTGGGAGTATTTGAATCTTTCAGCATGGTCCTAGCTAACTCCTCTAAAGACCTATTCTTCCTCTCCACTACACCATTTTGTTGTGGTGTCCTAGGGGCTGAAAACATGTGATGTATGCCATTCTCTTCACAGTAAGTATCAAACGAATCATTTTGGAATTCACCTCCATGATCACTTTTGATGGACATAATTTTCAGACTTGTTTCATTTTGAACTAAGTTTGCGAACTTTTTGAAAACAGAAAAATTGTCACTTTTATGAGTCAGAAAGTAGGTCCAAGTGAATCTAGAATAGTCATCGATTAACACAAATTCATACAAGTTACCTCCAAAACTTCTCACTTGGGATGGTCCAAACAAATCCATGTGGATAAGTTGCACAACCCTATTGGTTTTGACCATATCTATTGGGGGAAAAATAGACTTGACAAGCTTACTTTTCTCACAAGAATCACACAGCCTATCCTTAGAAAACTTTCTATTGGGAAGCCCTATGACTAACTGCTTGCTAACAAGTCTATTCAAATGATCAATATGAATGTGTGCAATGCGTTTATGCCATAACCATGTTTCATCAGCATTTGATAATAAGCAACAAGCAGAATTAGCAGGCATAGCAGTTAAGTCTAACATGTAAATATTATTAACTCTATTACCTACCAATTTCATGCTTTTATCAAGTTCATTCTCAATAATGCAGGAAAGTGGCGAAAAACTCACTTGAAAGCCGTTATCACACATTTGACTTATGCTTAGAAGATTGTGTTTCAATCCTTCTACGTATAAGACATTTTTTTATGATAACAGTTGATTCGTTACATATGTCACCAATTCCGCAGATCTTACCCTTATTGTTGTCACCGTATTTGACAAATCCATCTTCTTTTAGGCTTAGGGACAGGAACAAAGATTTGTCCCCTGTCATGTGCTTTGAGCATCCACTATCAAGATACCATTGGTGTTTAGTGGATCTCAAGCATACCTCACTTTCTGATTCAGAATCCGTGTTAGCCATGAGGCACAGATTTGCTTCTTCAGTTTCGGAAGATGTGGAGGATTCTTCATTGTCATTCCATGCAATATATGCTTTTCTGTTTTTCTGAGCTGGTTCTTTGCCTTTAGTTTTGGAATTTCTGCTCTTGTTCTGCAGCTTGTAACAATCAGCCTTTATATGACCAGGTTTTCCACATTCATAGCATGTGACTGTTTTACTGTCATTGTTCTTCGAGCTGGATTGTTTTCTGAATTTACTGTCTTTCTTTTTCATAAATTTCTTAAATTTCTTGACAAGTAACCCCAGTTCAGGTTCCTCATCATCCTCACTGCTTGATTCATCTGAGCTGGTCTCATGTTCAGATTTAGACTGATGTGTTTGGGCTTTCAACGACAATCCTTTTCGTTTCCTATCAACTTGCTCAGCTTCATTGAGTCTATGTAGTTCCATCTCATGCTCCCTCAGTTTTCCAAACAATGTAGCTATTGTCATGCTTCCTAGATCCTTTGATTCTGCAATGGCAGTGATTTTTTGCAGCCATTCCCTAGTCAAACACCTCATCACCTTGCTAATTTGCTGATCATTATCAATCTCCTTCATAATATCATTCAACCCTGTTACAGAATCGATTTTACTAATCGATTTGCTTATGGATCTTCAAGCTTTTGTTGATTTCTTGAGTTCCAAGCAATTGTCTCAAGTTTGTAGGATTGAATTGTTGTCCCTGAAATTTTCTCAGTTTACAATGTTAGATTTATTTCAAGCTGTATGTTTGTCAATAATATCAAAAACGAACATATGTCTAACATTTTCTTCATAACAGTTAACCCACGCTTAATCTCCTTTACCTTTTTTGTATAGAGTGATTTTCTTCATTAAGAGAAGACTCATTTCCTTGTTATAAATAGCATCATCATCAGAATACTCCATTTATCTACACTCACGCACACACACAAAAATTTGGCCTCTTAAGATGAGTTTCTAATGCCTTGTTAAATATGTTATCCTTGGTTATCATTATAGACTAATATAGAATTGTGCTTGCTCCCATTTTTTCCTTGATATGATCCCTATTTTATTTTCAATTATATGTTTTTCTATTATTCTTTTCAAATTATGAGACTTCGGAAGTCCAATGGGTCATTAGACAAATATCCAGTACAAAATTCAACAACTTCAACAATGTATCGTTCAACAATACAATATTTTGGTTGAATTTGACTTTTCACGTAGTCTTTTAATATTTCCATGTAACACTCAATCAGGTACATCCATCTCATATAAATTGGTCCTCATAATTGTGTCTTTTTCATGAGATGAACAATTAGATGATCAATTATGTCAAAAAATGAAGGCAAAAAATACATCTCAAGTTCTCACAAAGTAACAACAATTTATTTATGGTAAATTGCAGGGAAGAAGAAACATAATTTATTTATGGTGCTTCTAACTTTTTTAGGAAAATGGAATGTATACCTATTAGTAGTAAATGTTTCATCAATACATGACAATCATGAGACTTTAAACCTCTTAAATTGAGTTCTTTCATAGATATCAGATTTATAATATTTGAAGAGTACCCTTCTAGAACTTAACTTCATGATAAAACTTATTGAAAAATATGTTCTCCTTTCTAGATATAGTATGAGCCACTGGTGGTATATATGTTAGTTTTCCATTCTTCATGGATCCCAATTCACTTCTTATTCATATGCTTATCAAGTTTATACTTGCATCAATGTATTTCTTACACTTTCCTAGTACATTTAGTAACGTGACAATAAAACTATCAAATATATTTTTTTCAATATACATTACATCTAGAAAATATCTTAGATATAATAATTTCCAATATGTATATTTAAAAAAAAATGACTTCTTCTTCCACCTGTTTTTGACAAGTTCTCCAACAAAAGGTTTGACAAATTTCTTATTGATATGCTTTATCTTATCAAATACTTGATCACATGCCAATGTCATAGGAGCTCTTCCTTCTTCTATTTTCCATTGGATACTTTTCTCTACCAATGGTAGTCATGAATAATATGTAAAAATCTATGATGTCCGACAAAGGCATTCTTTTTACAATATTCAAACTACATTTTATGTGTATTCTATTCACACAATGGCCTTTAATGTTATATCTTCATAGATTCTTATCATTAATTGTGTTGAACAATATTGCACTCCAATTATAATATTTTTCCATATATCCATCATATACATCCATACCTATCTTCGTCATATACTTTAAATCGTCAATTAAATGTGGCCAAGATACGTCTATAGCATTCTCTGGTTGCATCGGCCCAGAAATTAACATATTCAACATCATGAACTTGGGCTTCATACATGGCCATAGGGAAGGTCATAAATCACCAAAATCACAGGTCATGTGTTGTGTGAGATACTTTGAAGACCATGTGGGTTCACTCCATCAATTGATATTACCATGCGTAAATTTCTTGCCCAAAATCAAGATAATTGTAATCAATTTTCGTCCGTTTTTGGAGAATCTACAAGGTTCCATAAATCTTCATCTTTAATGTTTTCCATGCAAAATGTTTTGGATTGCATTCACTATAATACATGCGCCTAAACTTAGGTATAATAGAAAAATATCATACGACTTTCACAAAAGTTAATTGTTTCTTATATCTATAAATGTTACATTTAGGGCACTCTTTTAACGATGCTTATTCATTTGCAATCAAAATACAATCATTAGGACAAACATGAATCCTGTCATAACTCATGTCAATATAGCATAACATTTGTTTGACCTCGTACCTTCGATTAGAAAGAACATTATCCTCTAGCAACATATTTTTTAGAAGGGTTAATAAGTTTGTGAAGTTTTTATCATACCATCAATTCATCGCTTTTAAGTTGTGAAACTTCAATATCGCAGAAAATCTCTAGAACTTATTGCAACCATTGTATATCGGTTTCGTGGCATCACTTAACATTCTCTCAAACATTTTAGGACAATCTCAATGTTCTTCTTCAACCACATTTGCAATATATGTAAGTAGATCACAGTCATAAGTATTTGTGTCAAAATCATTCAATTCATATTTCAAATTATACCATAAATCAACGTTCTCATTACATGTATAATCATGCATTTTCAAACATGTATAGTTTCGATCAATTTCTTTCCTCCTTATCTATCAATCCAACTCATCTTCCTTAATCCAGTTTCCATAACAACAATCTAATCATAGATAAAAGATTTAACTAGGGTCTTCGGTGTGTTTCACATAAAACATAACAAACTTTGTTACTTCATTTTCATATTCCTTTGACAATTGATTGAAGGATATTTACGTTTTATCCATATTTTACCTTTTATCCATCATTTCTTTAAATTTACTTACATTTCAGGGTTTCACATTTCCCGTTTCTTGCATTTGTATTTAATTTTTTTTTTGTTAATTTATAATATTTAAAATAAAAAAAATTAATATATAATTTTTCACAATAGTAATTTTATTATTTAAATAGAATATATATTATATTATATCATGATGAAATGTGAATCAAATACATGACAAAATAAAATGTTATCATGTGTAAATGAAACACATGATTTGATAATGTTTATCCTATCATATATTTTCCTACTTTTATTCAACTTTATATCATAGTTTTTCTCTTTCTATTTTGCACATCAAAGAAACCCTTCAATTATATAGAGTTTGATCTATAAATATAAATCTAACCATCATAAAAACTATATTACTTTTTTTATACATACTTTCATATGTGAGAAAAGCTCCTCCCGGACAATTTGATTAATTAGGATTTAGGTGTCTTTGAATTGATAATTCTAAATATAAAAAATAAAAAATAAAAAGAAGAGAGAAGGTGGGTTCATTCGGAATTCTGAAAAAATTTAAGAATTAAAGAAATGCTAAGAATTGTTATAAGAACCCGTTTAAACATATAAAAATGAAAATATTAAATTAAAAGTATATTAAAAATTATTTATTCAACTTTTGAAATATAAAATATTATTATTTTTTATTACAAAATGTTTTACTTTTATATCTTTAACAAGTGTTTAATTAAAGGTACTTGTTAGTAATTAGTATGACCTTAAAATTAATAAATTATTTTTAGAAAATAATACTGATTCTATTGATCCATTATTGTGATAATTATGCTTTTTAAGTGGGAGATTAGCACAAAAAAGCACTAATCTCAATCTCTCGATCTCGGTAGTTAGTAAGATTCGCTCAGATCTCTTCGCAAGAAAAGTAAGCAATATAGAAATATATAGACTTCAACGTCAATCACGCAAACATCCTAAACAATTATTCATCATCAAGTGGGGGACCCAAACCACGAGTTTTGTAATAAACACCCACCTGAACGTTATTATACTCATTTTTATATCCTCCATGTTATAATACTAAAATGTCATTTCAAAGATGCCAATGTGAAGTATGTACTAATAACTAATGGTTTTCATTTAGGCATTATATCTAGCAATTTAGAGCTGGTACATGGTTGATTTTTAAAAAAAAAACTAAATCATATCCATTTAAAAACCAATATACGGATTTGAATTTATAACCAAATCCATTATTTGATTTAAAATCGGTTATAAAACCAATTGTAAAACTGATTATGGTTAAATAACCGGTTGTTTTTATGCAACAAATTTTAAAAAATCAATTTTAAAATCGATTTTTTCTCAAAATCAGTTAAAATTTGGTTATTTTTAAATATCCATTTTTAACAAAATAATTTAGGCATAGTTTAAAAACCGACTATTTATAAAAAAATCGATAAAATTCTCAAACCAACTCAAAATCAAGATGCTGCAACCCTAAACCCTTAAAAATATTTTCAATGCAAAAACTTTCTATTCATGCTCAACAAAAGACAGGGAAAGTTCAATCAAGATAGTAGTAAAATAAAGCCTCAAGAAACAAAATACAATTTTCAATTTTTTCACCGATAAAACTTTTTCGATTTTTTTCGATAAAAAATGTCCAATCATTTTCGATAAAAAATGTTTGATTTTTTTTCGATAAAAAATGTTTGATTTTTTTTCGATAAAAAATGTTTGATTTTTTTTCGATAAAAAATGTTTGATTTTTTTTCGATAAAAAATGTTCGATTTTTTTTCGATAAAAAATGTTCGATTTTTTTTCGATAAAAAATGTTCGATTTTTTTTCGATAAAAAATGTTCGATTTTTTTTCGATAAAAAATGTCCAATTTTTTTTCGATAAAAAATTCTGATTTTTTTCGATAATCTTTTTTTTGGATAAAATGTTTTTTTAAAAAAAAACTCAAAATTAACAAAACATTGGGAGCCTAAAATAGAGGTTTAATAAGAAATTTTTATCGAAAAAAAATCAAAAACTTTTTTATCAATAAAAATCGGACATTTTTTTATCAAAAAAAAAATCGAATATTTTTTATCAAAAAAAAAATCGAAAATTTTTATAGAAAAAAATTTATAGAAAAAAATCAAAAATTATTTATCGGTGAAAATATTGAAATCAAAAAAAAAAATCGATTCTTTTTTAAAAAAGTGGGCCAATGGGCATGGAATTTGGGAGTTGGGTGGATAAAATCCGGTTTAAATCCAAATCCAAAAATAAAATATGGATGGTTATCCAACCGGTTATAAATAAATTGGTTTATATCCATATTATTTTAACCGAATTTTTAAAATGGTTTTGGATCCGGTTATGAATTTGGACCTAAAAACCGGTTTTTTTCACAGCCCTATGTAGCATAGATTACAAGCACACTGAATCCTATATTTTTAACACCATAAAATATCATGTTTGAAAATTAAAATAAAGGTTTAATTTCCTTTTTTTATACCTATTTTATCCAGATCACAAAAGTAGTTACTTAAATTGGAATATTTTAGTCTTTTTATTAACACAATTTTCACAATATTAGTCTCTAAATTTAGTGTTTTTGAAACACTAACGATGTGTTATTTTTATATGATGTATTTAAATTGATGATGTGGCAAATCAGGTGTATATAATAATTTTATCTCACTAAAAATTAAATATTATATGATAAAATAATTCAAATAAATTATAAAAAGAACTATAAAACAGAAAATTGATTAAATTCAAACCTTGTAAAAATCGGGTGCCTCTAATATGGACCCTCTAAAAAGAGTTCCAAAGGTGCACGATGACATTTTATCCACTGTAGTAAGTCATCGTATTTAGATAGATCCAATAAATAAATAAATAAAAACTAGCGTCAATAAACTTAAAAATATAAGTAAAAAAAATGTGAATAAAAGAGAACGTACTTATAGCAAATCAAATTCAGACGCAAGTATAACTTTAAACCCTAAAACACAGTTGATCAATACTCAATGTAAAGAATAAGAGCAATAAATCACGTAGAATTAAATGAAAAAAAATTAACACAAACTAAGTTATATAATAACAAGAAAAAAAATGGTTCGAGAAAAGCAGATTGAACACAGGTATATGCAAAGGAAACACACACAGGTATATGCAAAGGAAACACATATGACTAACAAAGGTGTATGTCAAAATATAACTTACAAATTAAAAAAAACAAAAACAAAAATAAAAACAAAAAAGTCACTAGGACTGATAACTAATCCTACCTAGAATTTAGACATCTTTCAAATAACACCCAAAAAACTATTCTTGATCTGAGTTAAATTTGAAGTGTATATATTTTGGACTTAAATGTAGTTTTGGTCTCCATGTTTTAGAAATTTTGGTCCTCCTATTTCTAAATCAACAATTTTACTTCCTTAGTTTTCTCATTTTTTGAAATTAAACTCATCTTATTTCATTATGCTTATGTGACAATTTTTAATATATTGTGGCATTGATTAATTTAAAAATTATTGTCACATCACATAATCATTTCCTTTATATTCTTCAACCTTGTTGTGTTGACAAAGGGGGAGACTTATTTTAGATTTTATATTTAGATTTTATATTGGTTCAAAAATATAAAGCATATTTTGAGGGGGGGCTTTTAAGCTCTCTATGATTAAAATTAAAATCAAAATTAAAATCAAAATTAAAATCTAAATTAACATGTTTGTCATCATTAAAAAGGGGGAGATTGTTGAGACAATCTCAATTTAATGTTTTGGTATTTGACATGTGCATTTGAGTGTGTTAAAATAAGATAGGTATCAAACATTACACAGCAGATCTCATTAAAATCAAAGAAAGTAAAAGCAGTAAAACGAAGATTGATCTTGAAGTAGTTCTGGAAATCGAATAACGATCTTCGTTTTTGGCAGAAACAAGAATAATCAGCTTCTTTATTAGAGATTGGATCCTGTAAGCTTTATTCATCTCATACCTTCATCAAAGAATAAGCAAGGATCAATCTAAGTCATAATCATTCTAGAATTCGAAGGATCAAAGATATGCTTCATAAAAAGCTTAAAACAAGATCATTCTTCAAGTGAGGCAATTGCAAGTACAAAGTTGCAAGTTGTAAAAGTATACTGTTGATTGTACTTTCAATCTAGACCTACACATGTGACTGAAAAGCAAGCAATCATCTTAGACAACTGACACAATCACAAGTATAAGTCAGCTCATCACCAACAAACTCGAAGAACGATCTTGGATGTCAAGAACGTTCCTGGATCTAGCATAATCACTCTTGCTTTATGAATGGTTTTATCCAACCACTCCTTCATGATAGCTGGCCCTATTTCAACGGACATATGAGTTGTCCTAAAGCTCTATTAAAGCTTATAAATACAGCTTGAAGATAAAGAACAAGACACAACTCAAAGTGTTAAACAAAGCATCAATCATTCACTCATACTCAAGTTTGTCAAAATCATTCTCACGCTTGCAGTTCCATTCTTTGTGTTGTGTTAGAATCAGTAACAACTGAGTTCTAATTATAGAATCTATTTCTCAAACAAGAGTTGAGACATCTCATATTCTAACAAAATAATCTCATCATTATTGTAAAACTTAAACTATAAGGGTTTAGTATAATTTGGATAGATTGTAAGAAATCCTATCAAGGTTGATAGATGACCTGATTGAACTCCTTTCTAGGTGGAAAGGATTTAAGTTTGTAACAGATCAAGGTTGATTTGAGCTTGGTGTTGTAAAACCAAGAAGGTTCTTTATTTTGAACAGTTAGTGGAAAATCTCACGGTTGTGAGAATTGGACGTAACCGGGTTGGGTGAACTATGATACATACTTGTGTGATATCTCTATCTCTATTTATTATATGATTTACAATCAATTTTTATATTGATAAAATTGATATTGCTGTTTTACACTAACCAAGATCAATCTTCGTTTATAACCAAGATCAATCTTGAGTTAAACTTTCAATTTTTAAACAGGAATTTTGAAAAGAGACAATTATAATTCAAACCCTCTTCCTTATAATTGACATTGCTACTTCAATTGGCATCAGAGCACTGCCTCTAAAGTTGAGCACCTAACAAGTATTAAAGAAAAATATTCAGGAAGAAGAAGTAATGTGAGAAGCTAACATGTGCTTGATGGAAAACTTAGAAAATAATGAGTTAACCATCTCTGAGCTTTGTTCACATGAACTTTGTCCTTCATGTGAACAAATGTCAAAAGAATTTGATAACTTGCTAAACGATTCAAACCTTCTTATTAAAAAATGTAGTTCTTTAAAAGAACAATTTTTCATCGCTAAAAATAGAATAATTTTTCATCGCCTTCTCATCCCTAATTCCTTGTACAAACCTTTTTCATCACTGCCTTTATCATGTTTCTTAACCGTTGGTATCACGTTTCATCACCGCTTTACAAACATTTGTCGCAGAACCCAAGTCTGAGTCCAACTCCAGCCCCAACTTGTTCGAATTGATTCTACAACCGTGACACTATTGTGTTCTCCTAAACTCTCAAATTGCAACTGCGACATGAAACACTCAATTTTTGTCGTCTCGTCGCTATAGTGAACGAAGAGGTAAGGAACTTGTTTTATAATTCTTTTGAAATTTTTTTGTCGTCTCATGCTAATGTTATTTCATGTGACGTCATATTGTTTCTTCTTCATTTTCTTAGAGAAAGAAGGTGTTCCAGAGTAGTTGAATTGATGCATACGGTCATTGGAAGAGACCAAATGACCTCGTCGAGATTTGAAAAAACAAGCACCAGGACAACCTCTTCAAGAAGCAAATTGGCATACTTCTTCTCCTGTTACTGTTGTTTTTGCCCTTATTTGCCTCACCAACACAATACATATAAAATTTCTTTCAAAAGATAGATTTAAATTTGCTCAAACTAAACCACATCATAGATGTTATTCTTATGACTTTTAGATGAAATTTTTGTTGAGTATTAATATTATACGCACACATACTTATAAAAAAGAACAAATAGTACTTTAAAAAACATTATGAATTAGTGACTATATTTATTGAATAAGGAATAACGGGCAGAGGGTAAACATTAGGCTCTTTGTATGTTAATAAAATTAAAACTGAATATATTCAATTGGATTTTAAACCCTATATAAAATTGGATTAAAGTATTTAATTGTATCGAATGTTATAATTAGAGTGTTCATTTTGCACAATTAAAACCTAAGCATTCAAAATACCTTTGGAATCAAAGTGTAATGACGCCTAGTTTAATTGTTTCTCATAAAGTATCTAGTGTGGAGTGACACTATTAAGCTTTAGTTTTTCTCTATTTTTTTT
>JBBPBR010000008.1:32793871-32874072 GCA_037974775.1 Cicer pinnatifidum
TTTTTGTGAATGCTTGTTAAGCTGTATTAGTGATCAAAGGAATAAAATTTGAGATAAAGTTTTATTAGTAATCAAGGTCATATATCAAATTTTGTTTGTGCATTGTAAAAACTTACATGTATGTTATTTTAACAGTTACATATAATTCAATTATAATTGTAACGTATGTGTTTTATTATGTGTAATTTCAATTAATTTTTAAACAAATGCATACAATATAATTTTGTTGTATATAATTTTTGACATTTACATCGTATAATTTTGTTGTGTGTATAATTTTTGACATTTGCATCATATAATTTTGTTGTTAAATTATATATGTTAACATGTTCTTACTTAATGTTGAGTTTTCTTAAGTTGTTAGACGGAATTGGATGATACCTCTCTCACATTCAGATTTTTTTTTCACACCCACATATATAGCAAGGATAAAAGTTGGATTGATAGGAGTTTTTTTTTTTTTGTTATTATTATTATTATTATTATTATTATTATTATTATTATTATTATTATTATTATTTATATTGGTTTCATTCTATTTTAGTGTGTTTTAAAATATTAATTAGTCTTATATTTATGTTGAATGAAAAAATTTAGACGTAAATTGAAAGAATCGATCCAAGAAGTATATCATTAGATGAAAGATATCAACTTTGAGTAAAATTAGCTAATACAAAAAAAGTAGTTGAGCACAACCAAGTTCATGATGACGAGATTGGTGATAATGTGTTGTATTTTGCTAGGACTAAAATATATTATGTTTAGATTAAACTTTTATATGTATTTTTTTCTAGTACTTCGAAATGCCACTTAAAATGTTTTTGACGTCGTGTAAAAAAAGGATTTGTGTATGATCCGTTTTAGATATTGATATTCGATTTAAAAAGTGTTTCTATTGTATTTTTAGACTATTAATACAACATATCTAAAAAAACTATAAAGTTTAGAGGTAAAATTAGTGACCAAATATTTGGTAAAAACAATAGATTCAATTACAAAATGTGTCTCTAAATTAGTCACTCTTGGCGTAGAAAATCAATACAAAATTGTTGCTAAATCGGTCTAAAATTTTAGTCTCTAAATCAGTCTCCAAAGTTGACCACTAAATTTCAGTCGCCGATTTGGTAACCAACAATTAATGACTAAAAGTATATCAATTGAATTTAAATGGTCTCTGATTCAGACACTAAAAAAAAACACTGACCGAATTTGAAAAAATAGTGATCGAAAAGACAATAACTAAAAGAGAAATTTCTAGTAATATCCTTTGTCAATGCACTTAACTGTATAAGCTAGTAGAGAGGGTTGGATGATGATGTTTGTCTTGATGACAAAGATTTTTCTAAATCCTTTAGAAATGTAGGTATGGTGCTAGAATTCCTAAATGAGATAATCATAGATTTGTTTTTCTTCTAAAGAGAAAAGCTCAAACCATCGCATTAGAGAAAAAAATTCTTTGAAGTCGAAGTATATTTTAGTTAGATCATGGAGATCTACCTTGAGTTCTCTAAAAATAGAAAGTTCGTCATTAGAGTTTGGCATGGTGGAGTTATGATTTTCGGCCATTCTTAGTTTTGAGATTAAGGAAGTAAAGTTAAAATGTGACGATTAAAAGAAGATGGGAAGAAGATGGTTGTGAAAGAGTATTAAAAAACACATGTGCGGTTCAATTTCGAATGAATTAGATATCGTATGCTTTATTGAAACATTGTTACTTTTAGTATTCAAACTATTGCTTCAAGTGCAAGAAATAGAAGAATACACTAGCATATGAATTGTAGGACTTGTTTGTTAAATGAATGGAGTGTGCTATTTGTACATGGTCTATTTTAACTGCCATCTAACTAAATAACTAATTAAGTGATTAGTTAGTTAGTTATCACATACAACTAATGTTTTTACTTGAATTACAAATTTATCTAAAACCAATAACGTTATTGGTTTATCAAAATCATTTTGGTTTTAATAATTTGATGTTATCCTTTAATTCAAGTATCTAAGTGATATTACACCTATCATTTTTCTTAACTCCTCAAATTTGATTGTCCTCAATACTTGGTCATAATGTCAACCACTTGCATTTCAATTTGGCAATATGTGAGTTTAAGCTTTCATTTTCCAACTTGATCTCTTAGGAAATGAAACCTTGTTTCAATGTACTTGCTTCTTCCATGAGACACAATATTCTTTGCTAGATTTATGGTTGAGATGTTGTCAATTATCAATAGTACTGGCCTGCACACTTCAATTTTCAATTCAGCTATCAAAGATTCTAGCCACAATGTCTGGCATGTTGCATAACTGCCAACAATGTATTCAGCTTCACACTAACAATGCAATGACTGGCTGCTTCTTTGAACTACCAACAATCCTTATCTCCACACTAATCAAAATATGAATATCATACCAAGTCTCCATTTTTCTGCCTCAGTTCTGTTGTAAACAGGATTCCATGCTCTAATGTGCCTTAAATGTATCTCATGGTTCCCTTGACTGTCATCCAGTAAAAATGCTTATGATTCTCCATGAATCTGCTAATAACACTCACATTATAGCAAAGATCAGGTCTTGTGTTGCATAGGTATCTTAGGGAGCCAACAACTTGCTTGAATAGAGTAGTGTCAGCCAACTCTTCTTCAATTTCTTTCCCTAGCTTTGTGTTGACTTCAATTGGAATTACAACAGGGTTGCAGCCAGCTATGTTATACCTTCTTGGGATTTCTCCAACATATTTCTTCTGATGCATCAACATCCCTCCTTCTGTCTCAGTGAATTTCATGCCCAGGAAACAGTTCAAGTTGCCCAAATCTGACATTTCAAACTCTTCTTTCATGATTTCTTTGAATTCTTCAATTATCTTCTTGTTGCTGCCAATTATCAGCAAGTCATCATCATATAGGCACAATAGGATCATTACAGGACTTCCATTCATTGTGTAATGCATCACATAGACTCCATATTGCGTTGTCCATTTGATGAAGCCAATGCTAATTAGGAATGAGTCAATTCTTTTGTTCTAAGCTCTTCAAACCATAAAGGGCTTTCCGTAATTTGAGCACTTTATCCTCCTTTCCCTTAATTACAAATTGTGGTGGTTGAGAGACATACACTTCTTCTTCCAATAATCCATTCAAAAAGGCGAACTTAACATCAAGCTGGCACATCATCCGTCCTCTAGCACAGGCCAGTGCTATTACTAGTTTGATTGTCTCAATCCTGACCACTGGAGAAAACACTTCACAATAGTCTATACATATCCTTTGTAATAATCCTTTGGCCACCAATCTTGCTTTGTATTTAGTAATTGTTCCATCTGGATTTAGTTTGAGTTTGTAGACCCATTTTACTCAAGTGATGTATACTCACCACCTCCATTTGTTCTTAGCACTTTGACAATTTATCGACTTTTATTTTGAAATTCTTGAATATTTCCAATGCTTCATCTTTGGTCTTTATCAAATAAATCTACAATATTCTACTAAATTTCTCAAGAAAGTTATGAAGTACTTTTTACCTCCTAATGGTGGCACCTCAAATGGTCCACAAATGTCACTATGAACCATTCAAGACACTTATTTGTCCATGCTTGCACTTGTGATTTGAAGGAGTTCTTTGATTGTTTTCTTGCCATACACACTTCACACACCTTCTCAAGAACATCAATCATAGGAATTTCGTTAACCATTTTCTTTATTCCTAACTGTTGCAAACTTCTAAAGTTGAGATGGCCAAATCTTGAATGCCACAACCTATTTTCGTCAAATGAGCTTATTGATTTGAAGCATTGGATATCTACAGCTTGTATATTGATGACAAATGTTATGTTCTTTGACATAAGAGCCTTTAGTATCATCTTTTTTTGCTTGTCATACATGATGCATCTCTAAATCATCAAATCATCATCTTTCATAATAACCTGAAATCCTTTCTGAATCAATTGAACTATGCTCAACAAATTGCTTTTCATTTCTGCCACATACAACACATTTTTAATTACAACTTTTTCTATTTTTTTTTCTTTTGATAACCATGTTGTCAACTCCCCCATCTTCCAAAGTTCTATCATCAACAAACCTGATCTTGCTCCTTCTTGATGTATTAATATCCACCAACCATTCTTTGTGATTTATCATGTGATTTGAACATCCAGTATCAAGGAACCAAAATTAGGACTGAGAGGGTTCTTCATTCGTGGTAACCATCAACAAAATTGTGTCTAAGTCTGAATCATCTTCCTGAGCAACACAGGCCTCATCCTCATATTTCTGCTTCTATTTTTCTTTCCTAGACCAGCATTCATCATTAAATTGTCGAAACTTCTCACAATTGTAACAATGCACATTCTTCTTGTGAAATTTCTTTGATTTTGCTCTTGATTTACCACTTTTATGGCCTCCCTTTGATGAGAATTCAGACTTGTTATCAGGTTTCTTGATTTTATACATTTTCCACTGCTTTTCCTGATCTCCTTTCTTGTAGACTTGTGTTTCCAGCGCCTGATCCCCAGGTTTCACTCTACTTTATTTCCTCCATTCTCAACTCTCTTGCTTCTAAAGTTTCATGTAACTCTTCAAGAATTTGTGTGTAAATATCTTTGGATTCTTCAATGGCACATACAATGTAATCAAACCTGGGATGCAAGGATCTTAAGGTATTTTCAAACAATTTTTGTTAAGTCAACTTCTCACCACAACTAGCCATTTGATTTGTGATATTCCTCAGTCTAGAGATCAGATCAATCACCTTTCTTGTTCCTCCATCTACAACAATTTGAATTTTCTTTGTAGGGTATGCAACTTCACCTTCTTGACCTTGGTGTCTTATGCATAACACTTCTCAAGAATGTACCATGCTTATTTTGCACTTCTTGCATCATATATCGTCAAAAATGGTAGTATCAAGGCATTGATGAAGAATGAATGTAGCCTTGCAATCTTTCTTCTTGTTTTCTCTAAATCTAGATGTCTGCTCCTCTGTTGGATTTGCAACCAGTTCTTCAAAGCCATTTTCTATGATCTCCAATAGATATTGGAACTTAAACAATTCCCGAATCTACACCCTCCATCTATCTCAATCCTTTCCATCAAAGTGTGGCATATGAGTTGGAAACTTTTCATTGTTTGCACTTGAACTCATCCTCACTTCACTCGTGTTTTGATCCTCACACTCCACTCGTGTTTTTCTTTGGATCAAGGAACCTAGCTCTGGATACCAATTTTAGCTTTCAAGTTATTGCTTCAAGTGCAAGAAATAGAATAATACACTAGCATATGAATTGTAGGACTTATTGATTGAATGGATGGAATGTGCTAATTATACATAGTTTATTCTAATTGTCTTCTAACTAATAATTAACTAATTAAGTGATTACTTAATTAGTTATCATATACAACTAATGTTTTTACTTGAATTACAAATTTATCTAAAACCATAAAACCAAAAACATTCTTAGCTTATCAGGATCATTCTAGTTTTAACAATTTAATAGTTACATGTGGGGAGAGATGGCTAGAGAGTTTAGGATGCACATGAGTAATTTGAATAACAAATAATTGTTAGTTAGGATTGGGAACATATCAAAATCTAAGAATGAGAACGATTACTGCATGAATTGGTGGTTAGGATTAGTTGTTCTAATGGGATAGTCAAAATTTATATAATGGAGGATAGAGATCTTTTAGTAGGACTAACATAATGATAAATCCAAATCATCATATGGGTTGTCCATAGAATACGATCCAGAACAAAATATTAATTTTATAAACGTCAAGTTTCTGCATACGAGTATTTAAATAATTGATATTATTATTATTAATATATATTTTAATTAATGAATTTAGGGTCATCCATAAAATTTAACACAATTTACCACCATTCACTAATTAGTAGGTGGTTGGTTGAGAGATATATGTATAAATTATATTTTCTATAATAAAAATCACATTTCTCGAGTCTTCAAGAACTTTTATTGTTTAATATACTCATGAGATTGCCATGACACATACTGACAAAGTGGTGAAATGTGTGTGAGAAATTAAAGAGCAAGGTTACTTGGAAGGAGTAGGAAGTGTGAAACATGCGTATCTAAATCGAGATATGCAGGGTGAATATGACGTTGACACGTGGGACATGAAACAGTGATTAGTGGATGTTAGATTTGAGTGTTTATTTCTCGTTCCTAGGAGTAGTTTATGATCTTGGATGCTATCATACATCAAAAGCTCCTTCTCATATACTCTTTTTCAATAACTTTACTTGGTGGGCTTCTTTGACTTTTTCTAGAGATAAATAGACACTGGTAGCCAACGGTGTCGGATTCCCATATTTTGCAAAATCAAAATTATATATCAAACCCAAATATGAAACAAAAAATATACAATTATTTATTTAAAAACGAAGATGCTGTGAAATTCAATATACTTTGGGAAAAGTACAAACATAAACATGTTCATTGAGGTGGTCATTCAAACACCGTAGACTATTATGTCAGAAAAAAGGGCACCATGTGCATTATATATATATAGAGTAGTACATGTACGTTTTTTTAATTGAAGTGGTCATTCAAACACGGTAACGCCGAAGTTTGAGTTGTGTTAGATTTTTTAGAAGATATTTAGATATTAACTTTTATGTTGGTAGAAACTGGTGTGAAACTTTTTACACACACGAAGTCTTTGTATAATTAAAAGTTAAAACGTGTACATTAATGGTCATCTTAAAATATAGTACCTCCGTCTTTAAATAAAAAATTCATTTAAAATTTCTTTCTTTTATTCTTGTAAAATGTTCTTTGTATTTTCAATTATATTAATTATTTTCTGATTATATATTTACTAAGTATTTTTAATTAATTTATCTATTTTTCTTAAGTTAACAATAAATACTATGATAAAAATATATTACCGAATAAAATTGTAAAAATCAATTATCAAAAAGTTTATTACTATTTTCAAATTTTTTAATTTTTGTGATTTGATCAATAAAATTATATAATTAGAAACAAATATATTAATTTCTTAAATTTCCATATTATTTGTTAGATCCGACAAGTCTCGGATTGATATTGTATGTTCAAAAGTATATATCATAGCACTCAAGTGTAATATCACACATAAACATTCATGCAAATTTTTCTAACCTAATTGCTTAGATGAGATCAGATCTAGGTCCCTTACTTTCTGATTGTTGGTTGGACATTCCAATTAAACAGCGCGCGTTTGATGGGTTAATTAATTGTGATGATAAACAAAGGGAGAATCGTTCCAAATTGAGTACTATAATTTAAATGAATTGATTAGTCCGCTGATTTAATGGGTTTGATAATGCTATATATAATCCTCAAGCTAAGTTGCTGTCAAAAAAATATTCCTCATGATATTGTTATTTGGTTGAGACTTTGGTAGTTTCCTTTCAAACTAGCAGATACATGCATGATATACATATATTCATAATTTATATATACCTGTGCCTTGTATGTATATGAGGAAGATCCTTGTGAAGAAAAAATAAATAAAATATTAACATATGTTTTATAAGAAGCCAAATCATTTTATAGATAGGGATTTTCAACCCGCCCCATACATCCATCATCACATGCATCATATTCTATAGCTTTTATCACAATAATTTATTATATTATATTTTATTAATCAACATATAAAGAGCACAATTGCGAAGCTAACCAGATTTATATGATTCAATGAGGTGGTCATTTTCTAAAAAATAATTAATATATCAAATTTAACTAGTGAGCAAAAAATTCATAATAATTTTTACTAATAAAGAAGAAAAAATCGACATTAACTATTTATAAAAGTAGCATGCAAGGACACTTTAAGAAGTCAATTTAATCTATATAATTGAGTCTATAATAACTAATAATATTTTTTTAAATATAAACAATTAAAATATTTATAAGAAATTGATTTTCATCAATCTTATTTTTGAATCATGTCTTGAATAAATATAACGATCAAGTGATAGTTTTTTGACTTTTTATTCTTCTAATTTGATTAGTAGTTAATCTTATTGGGGTAGCTAAATATATATTATTAAAATAATTAAATATAAAATTATACTTACTTATTCTGAAGAGAAAACAATTGGGGGTAGTCAAAGCTACCTCATTCGAATGGATAGCTTCGTCTTGCCAATGTGGTGAACATGCAAAGTCATTACAATAATGATAATTAATCTTTAATATAAACAAAAATAATTAACATCACATTTACTAATAAAAAATACAAATGGTAACTAATATATATATATATATATATATATATATATATATATATATATATATATATATATATATATATATATATCACTAAATAGAGTAAAAAGTAGGTTAAACATGCTTATATTTGAAATCAAAGAATATAGGTATATTGTTTACAATCTTTTCAAAATTCAAAAACATATAACTTCAATATTAACACTGAAATTAAGATAAATTTAAATAACATAGATGTTATGAAATTTAAACAAACGAAATAAAATAAAACAAAATATATGTACAACAAAACACAATAAAAAGTTGATAATATAAACGAACATGTTAGTGGATATCTTTTTGCTATTTATAATAAGAATAATTACAAATATAGTGTGACATAATAATTCTATAACTTGGTGCATCTATTAAATATGTGGTTAGGAATTCCATCCAAAATTATTGAAGAACATATATTAAAATGTATCAGTTTCTTAATGGATTTAGATAAAATTAAAGGGAGAGTTAATTGAGATTTTGAAAGAATCGTAAAGGAAAAAGTCTTAATTGTGAGTTTCAAAAGACAGTGTAATAATTTATGACTTATAAGATTTTTTAAAACACTTTTTGATAAATGAGATTATTCTAAATTTTGGAAGGGGTTGAAAGAGTTCAAATATTTTAGAGATTTTTGCAAATGCGAATATTTTAAAAAAAACGTAATGAGCAAAACTATTTGTATTAGAGATTTATTTCACAAAACATAGAGATATTGCTATTAGCCAATTAATGATTAAATACTCTATAATTCAAACGTATCATTCATAATTATTGAAATTTTTCCAAAACAAAATTTAACGACAACATTTAAAATCATGGGTAGGTTCAAAACATAAATTTTGTTAGTCTAAGTATCTATCTCAAAAACAAAAAATAGTTTTAACCACCTCCAAACACTATTAAACATAGTTAGTCCTTTTATTATACGAGTCATATATTGATTTAGTTTGTATTATAATTAAATATTTATTTTTCCCTCTTCTCTAGATAGTTAATTTGTTAGTTTTGGTTTGTTTTCAGTTTTTCCCTTTCAGTTCATTCTTTTAATATAAAAAGAGAGAACATTTTACTCTTTGTAAATTAGAGCAAGAGATTCTAATGAATATGATTTTACCAACATGGTATATATCAGTAGCAAATCCATAGTGATTTCTCGTTCATCTTCTTCCTTTGTGCCTCTAATTCTCCATTCCTTCGCGACAATTCTTTTTCCCCTTTGTGTTTTGCGATGGAATTGGATACCGATAGCCCTTCTTCTTCTTCATCTGATGATCAATCTCAGATTTATCATCAAATCAAGAAATCTTCAAATCGAAATTGAAGCTATCAACATGATAAGCTCGATCCCTACTTCATGCACCCAAGTGATAATCCGTACTTTGCACTCGTCTCTCTGCCGCTTAATAACATCAACTTCCACACCTGGTCTTGTGACATGCTCGTTGCTCTCCAATCCAAGAACAAGTCTGGAATCGTTCTTGGAACCCTAAATCGCCCTCTAGACTCTGATCGATTTTTCTATTGCTTGGGATCGGTGTAACACTATGGTCATGTCATGGATTGCCAACTCTCTTGATCCTGAAATTGCCCAGAGTATCATGTGGATGGAATATGCTGCTAAAATCTGGAAGGAATTAAAGGATAGATATTATCAAGGTGATGTTTTTCGAATCTCAAATTTACAAGAAGAAATATTTGCTCTCCGTCAATGTGATTCAACAATTACTAATTACTTTACTAGTTTGAAAAAGATCTGGCAAAAACATGATAATTTTCGTCCTCTACCTACATCCGTAAGGTATTTGTTTCCCTTCAATGATTGCATCCATTCAATTAATTAATTAACTTAAGTATGACATAGACATTGAGTTCGTTCTTATCACATAGTTCTTTTGACGAAGATTCATGTTTCAGTGGATTTTTTTTTGATGTGCATGGATGTTGTTTGCAAAATTTTCTAAGTGGATTTTACTTTTTGAACTGTGTTGCGAAGAAATTTGTACTATTTTTATGTTTAGCTTAATGGCATTTTTTATCCCTTTATTATTATTATTATTATTATTATTATTATTATTATTATTATTATTATTATTATTATTATTATTATTATTATTATTATTATTATTAATTTACGGCATTGGTCAACTTATTTAAAACTTGATAGTTTTGATCCCTCTCTCATATTTTTGAACTAAAAATAATAATGATTTGACATTTTTTAAGGACGTAATATACAATTATATGATTTAGAACCATCGAGAAGCACTAATTATTTTTATGTCTTTAATTAATTTAAAAATATGAAAAACTTTCAAAGTTGAAATATAAGTTTTTATGATGTTTTGTTCAAATGTCATTATTTTTAAGTTAAAAAATTAGAGGTAGAGACCAAAATGGTCGACTTTTAAAATAGGGGGACCAAAATTAAAATTAAACCTTTATGTTTTGATGGAATTAAATATTTGAAAAATATATGTAATTGATTGAGAAAAGGATGAATAAAATTATAGATGATTAAAGAAGATAATGAATTGAGCAAAGGAGAGGAAAATCAATTCTTATATTAAGAATTACGGATGCTTTATTATATCATGATGTCAATCGTATGATGATGATGATGATGATGATGATGATTCAAGCTTGACTAAGTTTAATCTTGATTCAACATAATTCTAGATTTGTGTAGTGAATTCATGTCTGCCATGACACATTTTTCTTTCTTCTTGCCCAAGTAATCTTTCTTAATTGATAAATAAGCTTCTTAAGTGAACCCTAATTCAATCTAAACTCATCACAACACTCAACAATCAATTGTAAACGTATTTTAACTTTTGTAAATGAAAATTGGGTTGTTACATAAAGTTTTTTTTTCTTCTTCAATACATCATTTTAAATCAAGCATTTCTATCTTTTCTCCTTTTCCAAGTTTAAAAGATTAACCAATAAAACTAAAGTGTTCATGTTAAGAATTAAAGACAACTTTAAAATAACTTGTTCAAGTGGAAGCTAAACATGCCCTAATATGTCTTTTACCAAAAAATATATACAAAATAATAATGCCAAAACTAAAAGGATTTAGCTCACAGTGAGCATAAGAAAATTTAAAAAACAAAGATGAATGTAACAAGACTCGTTGTAACTAAACATTACAACTAGAAAAAGTAATTACTATCATGATTACATAGGTAGAAGAAATACAATAGTAGAAAATTCCAATTTTGAACTCCAACTAATCATTTCTTGCTTACTAATTTCAATGGTCTTGTAATGGAAGAAATTAGATATTGATGGAAGGTATCAGGATGGAGATGAATGTTGAAGCTACTCCAAATTAGGTTAGGAGCAACTTCTCTTTTAGTGTAATTGTTTTCCTATTTCATATGATACTTTTAAGACCATCTCTCTCGTCCTTTTTTTAATATTTTTGTCCTTTTTGCATGTAGCAACTTTGTGCTATTGGAATAAAGGTTTAAGACAAATGAAATATTTCTTTGAGTTGTCCTTCAATATATTGGTGAGGTGTCTCTTGTGCCCATAGAATAAGGTTGTCATATAGTGGCCCAAAACCAATTGATGTTTTACTGTCGTATAAACATGCTACAACATTGATACAACATTTACCAAGATTTTCTTTAGATTACTTTGCACCAAAAAACACCTAACAAACCACATGTAATTCACTCATAATACACTTAATTGTTTTGTTTTACTCCTAAAAGGACAACATGCCTTAAATTAATGCATAAATACTAAAAACATAATAAAGTAATCACCAAAGACTTAATAATTCAAGCTTAATTGTGCTAAATTATTAATTCAAGCTTAATTGTGCTAAATTATTCATCAATTTAAGAGTTCTCACACATACCAATCCCCACTCCATCATTAACATGAAGAAAAAAAACTCGCATCGACGTTGTATTTTACTACTATGCAAGTTATTGATACCATTATGTTGCCATCGTTAACTGCTAATGCAGTACAGCTTGAGTTTGATCAGCAACTGAGTTCCATGCCAACCAATTTACATAAGTTTTGGGATAAACTGAAAGTATGCAAGCATACACATTCGTGACAAGTAATAAAGTGAAAGTAGAGTATCATTCTCACAAGGATTGATATGTCTAAGTTCTAAATATTCCCAAAATTATAAGTTAAATTAGTCAAGATCCAAAGTAACAATTATCAAACATAATCATTTTGAGAGTGACAATAAAAAGTAAATTTAAAATGCAAGAAATAATGAGATAAAGTTTTCCTAAGATTTGGAGGACAAAGAGTAATTAAGAATACAACTCAATTATGAAATATGTTTATATGTTTAATGAGGCTACAATATGTTATAGCATTCTTGGGACCATATTGACTTTAGGAGTTCTCCAACAAAGTCATCATGATAATTAGTGGGTTATTACTATCCTAAGATTCACACAATACACATCATATTATTGTACTCTTTATTTTAAAAAATTTGCTTCCATATGTACTTAAATGCTATTCCTAGTCATTTAGCATCAATATCTTTTCCGAGCATATTGGTTATATCCATATTAAATCAAGTATTTCTATCTTTTCTTTTCCCAAGCTAAAAATACTATAAATAAAGCTTAAGTGACCAACATAATAATGAAAGGCAAAGGTAAAACAACTTATTTAACAGGAAGCTAAACATACTACATCATATTAACATATAAACTTCATTAATATTCATGGATCCTTTACTACAATAGTTCATATTGACATTAGGGAATAACATAGAAATAAAAGCTAAAATAAAGGAGTTAATTACAATTGAGTTTATTGAATTAAGAATGAATAAAAAAGAGATAACACAAGCAAAATTAACCTTTGCAACTGATTCGACAACAAGTCAAAGTGGAAATTATGTTTCTTCAACCCATAGAGCTAGCTCAAATGGCTCCAAAATATGGTGGGAGATGATGGTAGTGATGATGGTAGTGATGAAATAGGGTTAGGAAATGTGTACGATGGCTAGGGCAAAGTGGAGCTTTTGAAAATTAAGTTAAAACTCCACTTCATTAGATATGCAACAATTATCCTTTATATAGAAAAATTTTAGACCACTTTTCTCTCTCCAATTTCTGCCTATTTTGTCTTTATTCATAAAGTTGACTTTTACCCAATAGAGTAAAGTGGTAGTTAAAACAATAATATTTTAATGTATCCTTGACATGATTACGTGTCCCAAAGTATTAAATTGAAGTTTTTCACTTGTGGGTCCCACATTTTTGTACTTTTATTATACCTTCAGATAATGCGGTTGAATGATGTAGCTTCCTACAACATTGCTCAAGACTTAGCTGAAATATAATTTCCTGCACAAATTCAATACAACTCAGCATAATTTTAACTTAACTTAGTTTAATCTAATAAAAAGGACACCTAATTAATATTTTACTAAAATATACTAAAACTTCTGGATTGTGGCTTGTATCAACCCTCCGTTGTGCAACCAATATTCATTTCAAAGAAGAATTGAAACGACCATCACTTATTTTCCCCCTATGTCCCTCAGTCAAAAGAGCCATCACTTATTTTCCCCCTATATCCCTCAGTCAAAAGAGCTATATTGATACGAATGCTTTGTTATGAATAATTTAGATTATGACAAATATTGGAATCCAAAACGTCTCCTCTAGAAAAATAAATTTAAAAGACTTTTATAATAAAAATTTGTGGTTTGGATTTAAATGGATTTGTTTCACAAGAATGAATAGGATTTGAAAAGATCATGAATTTATAAGATTTCATATAACTGCTTGAAATTTTAGCAAACTTTTAAAGTTACAAGAGTATGTGTTAACATATATTAAAAAAATAACATAAGACTATTCTTTTTAAATGACCAAAGTTAGTCATTATTATTTTTTACAAGGGGGAGTTGAAATCAAGACCTTATTATCATTATAATTTCAATGTTGCTTCCTAAAATCACCAAACCACCTTAAGATCTTAAATAAGATAAGACTTATAAATAATGTCAAATCAATCAATACAACACTCCTACATTTAAAATTATACTACTCATTATCAATTGACTATTTTATTAAATTAAAAAAAATACACTACAATAAAAAAGTTCATTTGCAGCGGTTAAAAAGGATATATACGACGATTATAACTGCCCTAAACTCGTCCTTGCGAAACATCCCAAACTGTCGTCGAAGTGTGTCACGAAGCATCTTTGTGATGGTTCAGAAAACCAATGTTCCATTTGCTAACAATATTTGTGGCGGTTGGAAACCCTCGCCAAGCCTTGTTTGCAATAATTCTAGACATCTTTAAACACACTTTTTTTTTTTCGTTTCTAGAGCATTGCAACAGTTATCAACTGCCAGTATATAATACTTGTGATAGTTTGAACCGTCACAATCTATGTTCATAATTTTATCCTTTTTCTTTTTAATTTTTTAATACTTTATTAATTAAATTAAAATTACAAATATTCAAAAAGTTCATCCATATAATTAAAATGCACAAATATATACCTATAATGACTAAATCTGATTCATATAATCTTCTTAAAAGTACAACTTTGATTTATACATCAAAATTAATTAAAATAAAAAATATAGTAGTTTAAATATTCAAAATCAAAATGTTAGTGCAATGGTTAAACATACAAAACATTTGCTTCAAACTTAGAAGTTCATAAAAATAACTAAATAGTCTCTAATGATGTTGCACCATGATTCTTAGGCCGATAGCTAGACTCGGAGGAACATGTACTATCTATTGGAGATTCTATGTTTGTTGCATAAAAAAAAGTACATATTAACCTCAATAAATATTGACAAAAACCAATTAACTAAACTTCTCATATATGCAAGATTATCACCAACATTAAAACTAAAAAAGATTATGTCTTTAGAATAATTGGTTTGTGGACTTGTGTTGAACCAATGTAGGTTTTCTAAAATATGACTCAACCGTTAGAATTAATTTTAGACAATTCACACAAGATAGTTTGCACTTGTATTTTTAGTGTACATCTTTGTAAATAGGTTCTTTAATATAGCAATTTTACATGTTTTTTCTATAATTTTGCATTTGCAATAAGAAAGAAATTTTCAACTTCAAGTTATCAAATTCTAAATCCCTTTTCTTGAACCTATTGATTTGAAATTGTATTTTCTCCATCTTATCGTTAGCCTTAAAGGAAGAAGTAGATCTTGTAGAGTGGGTAGTAGATCTATTGATTTGAGATGGTATCATTCCATGTCGCATACAACGAACATATTTGGGATGTTCATTTTCAAACACCTTCCTAATCTTTCATTTGGAGAATGAGTCTTCTCAATTTCAGCCTACAATTGTTCTTGCATATGAAAATAAAGCAAACTAAATTCATCTTTTTAACAGAAAGGTCTGAAATACTCCCACAATTTCAACATCAAAGCACCATGTAATACATTCAAGTGTGTGTAGCAATAGAACAATCTATTTGATAGCATCTAAGAAAACAAAAAGTTTGAAACAACAAAGTTTATTGATAACAGTTGATAGAAACATAAAGTATGATCAATCAAGAGAAAATGCATAATGTACATAGCTTATAATAGATGAACTATATTGGTACAAGCACCAAACTAACTACATCTAGCCATAATGCACCAAACAAAGCCTTTGTAACATTGGTACAAGCACACTTTACCACTAGTGAATTCAATGACAAAATTGAAGCTAAACTAACTATAAGGAAATAGTGGCAAGGAGTACCCCACAACCATCCAATAACAAACCTAAAAAGTAATAATATAGCTTTATAGCTTTGCACCTCTCTATTACCCAAACTAAAAATTGCATCTTTAAAAATGGTCAACAAGTGATACCAAAACTAACACTTATATTTTTAACACTTGCACTTGCATTTTTTCCTTTACCTCTTCATTGAAAAATGACCCATCAAACATTTTATGACAAATTGAATACATCTCACCCCTACTGTATTTTCGACCATCCCTAAGTTCCTACAAGTAAGTACATATAATAAGTACTTGTGCAAGTAAGTATACAATCAATAGTAGATTGAGTGAATCATACCAACTCAGCTCACATCCTTGCAAGCGTCTTAAAGCCTAGCGAATGATGGATTGTTAGATTTTCATTGTGCAACCACGAAAATTTGCAATTAGATAGTTGAAAATTGTATAGTAGTAACTCCTTGGGTCATGTTAGTCTGACATATTCATCTTTGCAAGACCCTCTTTTAATTTTACAGTTATTCTCCCAAAATATTTGGAACATAATGCTACACACCTATAATATTGTGACCAGTGGAAAAGAGATAATTAATTGAAGTCTAATATTTGTAAACATTTTCCATATTCTAGTTCCAATTCAAATAAGATATGTGATTCTTGCTATCTTGCCAAACAATCTAGATTACCTTTTCATGTTAGTAATACTATTTCTGATAACACTTTTGATTTGATTCATATGGATATTTGGGGACCCTTGTCCCATTCGTCTATTCATGGTCATAAATATTTTCTAAATACTTTGATGATTGTACTAGGCGCACTTGGATTTATATTATAAAAGCTAAATTTGAAACTCGGAAGTTAATGCTTGATTGTGTTGTTTTAATTAAAAATCAGTTTGACAAAGTTATCAAAGTTATTAGGACTGATAATGGTGTTGAGTTCTTGTATCCTAAATTTTATGCAAAATAAGGAATTCTACATCAAACACCATGTGTTGACACTCCACAACAAAACTCTGTTGTGGAAAGAAAAAATAGACATATTTTAAATGTTACTAGATGCTTGCTTTTTTCATGCTAATTTTCCAAATATATTTTGGTCTTTTGCTGTCAAACATGCCATTTATCTCATTAATAGATTACCATCAACAACCATTGATAATCATAGCCTTTATGAGGTTTTATATAAATACCTCTATGATCTTAATGAATTGAACTTTTTTGGATCTCTTTGCTTTGTTTCTACTTTGCAACAAATTAGGACTAAATTAGATCCTAGATCTAGAAAATGTCTATTTCTTGGATATAAATTTGGTACTTAAGGCTTTATTTGTTATGATTTACATACTAGGGAAATTCTAGTTTCTAGGTATGTTATTTTTCATGAAAATGTTTTTCCATACTTATCTAGTAATGATTCTTCTAAAAGTGGTCCTCTTGCGGTGATTTGGGCACTTTTAATTTTCTTCTTGAACCTATAGAACTCGATTCTATCAATAGTGAATTCAGTCATTCTAATTTGAATGATATTAATGTCATTCATACTTGTGATGAAAATAATTTTGTACATGAAGAACCTTTTATACCTCCTAGTATTTGCAAATCAACAAGGCCTAGAAATCCTCTTGTTTACCTTCAGGACTTTCATTGCAATCTTTTAAACACTTCAGATACTTCTACTAACTCTACAACTAATTTTGTTTTATATCTTTATCTTATGTTTTGTCTTATAAATCTTATTCTTCGACTCATTTAAAATATATTTGTGCTATGACTAGTGATATTGAACCCCAAACTTATCATGAAGTCATTAAATCTAAGGATTGGGTCATTTCTATGCAACTTGAAATTACAGCTTTAGAATCTAATAATACTTGGGAGTTAGTTGATATGCCTAAAGATAAACGTGTCATAGGATGTAGGTGGGTATATAAGATTAAGCATAGAGTTGATGGTTCTATTGAAAGGAAAAAGGCTAGACTTGTTGCCAAAGGTTTCACTCAATTAGAAGGTGTTGATTTTCTAGACACATTTTCTCCTGTGGCCAAATTAACTAATGTTAGATTACTTCTTGCTTTGAATGCCACTAATAATTAGTTTTTAAAATAGTTAGATGTTAGTAACACTTTTCTTCACGGTGACCTTCATGAGGAATAAGGTTTGTCATTTAAAAAAAAATATTTGTATGGTTATCTAAGTCATAATAGTAATAAGGTTTGTCGTTTTAATAAATCTTTATATGGTTTAAAACAAGTGAGTCGATATTGGTTTGCCAAACGTACTTTTGCTTTGATATCATTTGGTTTTCCACATTCAAAACATGATCACTCCTTATTGATTCTCAAGAAATTAAATTCTTTTACTGTTTTGTTGGTTTACGTAGATGATATTATTATTGTAGGTAATTATGAATTGGAGATCTCTTGTTCAAGGGACGCTATTTACATATGTCAATGTAAATATGTTCTCAATATCTTGTCAGACGCTGGATTATTAGGTGCTAAACCTTGCAATACACCTAGGATCAAGGACTGCAAATTTCCATACAACTCAAAGGCACAACCTCATGACTCAACCTCTTTTAGAAGAATTTTTGGACGTCTTATCTACTTCACCAACACACGACCTGATATCACTTTCACAGTGCAACAACTTAGCCAATTTATGCAATCACCGACTGAAGACCATTACATGGAAGCCGCGGGGATCCTCAAATACATAAAAACTGCACCAACTCAAGGATTGTTTTACTCATCAGCCTCTAGACTTCAACTGCAAGCGTTTAGCGATTCTGATTGGGCAACCTACCCATAAACGAGAAGGTATGTAACTAGATTTTGTATATTTCTTCGATCATCATTGATTTCGTGGAGGTCTAAGAAACAAAGCACTGCATCTCGTTCATCTTCAGAAGCAGAGTATAGAGCATTAGCGTCAACAACTTGTGAAATTCAATGGATAACATTTCTTTTGCAAGAATTAAACAGGGATTTTTCTATCCCTACAACTCTTTATTGAAATAATCAATTACCCAAGAACATTACATCAAACCCAACATTCCATGAGAGAACAAAACATATCTCATTGTTCGGGATAAACTGCTAACTAGATTGTTCAAGCTCCTGCCCATCTCTTCATTAAATATGCTGGCAAATTTCTGTACTAAGTCACTTGAACCTAATAAAACAAGCTTGTTTTGACTATTTGATATTTTGGTGAGATTTCTTAAAAAAAAAAAAAATCATGCATGATAGATAACAAGGGAAAATCATTTCTACAAATTTATGTAGAAATAATAAGAAGTGAATACAAGAGTATTCACTACAAGAAATACCCTTATTTGTGGCCAACTTCATAAATATTTTGTGGCCGAAAAAAACCCTTACAAATTAGTGACCGAAAAAGCCCTCACAAATACAAAAATACAAATTGGTCTTTATTTGTGGCTGAAAAAGCCATCACAAAAGACTAAAATTTTAGCTGGATTTTGTGGCTGCCTAAGCCCTCACAAAATCACAACGCTGTCATTTTGTGAGGGCTTAGGCCGCCACAAAATTCAGCTAAAATCGGAGCCTTTTGTGAGGGCTTTTGCAGCCACAAAATCAACCCTTTGTGAGGGTAAAGGCCGCCACAAAGGCAAGCCATTTTTGGCCGCTCAGGCCGCCACAAAGGACTTAATTTCTGACCTTTAAAACCGCCACAAAGGATTTTGTACAATTGACTTTTGTGGCTGCTTTGGCCGCCACAAATGATCAACCATTTTCTATAAATATTCCTCTACTCCTCTTATCATTTTTCACTTCTACCTTCTCTCTAAACCTTCTTTCTAAATTTTCTCTCCACATTCTCTCTACAAAAATTATTTCTCCAAGATTTTCTTTACTATCTTGAATTTTGGTAAGTTTATATTATATATATTTAGTTTTTTAATTTTATTTTTTATTTGAAGTTATTTATTTAATTAATATTATTGAATTTTTATTTTCATAGTGGTGATATATTGTGTTTACTTCGAAGAGTTGTCAGCTCTATGAAAGCTTCAAGTCACACACTACCCGACATCAAGTTAATATTTTATATATTTTAAATATAGATTAGTAGAATATATAATATTATAAATATATTTATATTATGTTTAAAATATAGATTAGTAAAATAAGTGTTATTATAGATTTATTATAAAAAAAATAGAAATCATGTTGTTTACATAATATATGATAAATAAAAATTTGAAACACATGTAAAATTCATTGCTTTTAATATAACTATTTTTTTAAAAAACATTATTAAAACTGATTATATTAATATTTGCTGTTAGTTATTAAAAAGAGTTGTAGTTGAGTTCGTACGAAAAATTTATATACTTTAATATAGTCTCTATTTTTGTTTATATATATAGAAGTTATTTTATAAAAAAATTCACGAAACATCATTTAAAATTTTATTTCGGTCTATATAATTATAGTCTTGATAATAATTTATTATATGAATATATTATATCTTGTCCTATTTAATTATGGTGTGTTTAATTTTTAGTTTGTAAGACATGATTTATTAATTTTGGAATGTTTTATTTGGTTTGGTAGTAATTACTTTAATTAATATTAAAATTATATTTTCATATATAATAGTTATTTTAATTTTTAAATTTTAATTTAATTTTAGTTTAAATTTAATTTAAATTTAAATATTATATTTAAATTTAATTTAAATTTTAATTAAATTGTAATATTATATTTTAAATTTAAATTTTAAATTTATATTGATATTAGTTTATTATATATAATATATTTAATTTAAATTTAATTTAAATATTATATTTTAAATTTATATTGATATTAATTTATTATATATAATATCAATTTTTAATATTAATTTCAAATTTAATAAATTTTTTTTTAATAAAGCAAAACTTTTGTGGCGGCTTAAGCCCTCACAAAAGATTTAAATTTAATTCGTTTCATCCTTTGTGGCAGCCTAAGTTCTCACAAAAGGGAGACATTTGTGGCAGCCTAGGCCCTACAAGCTTAATTTTAAAATTTTGCTTTAACCTTTGTGGCGGTCTAAGCCCTAACAAAAGGAGGCATTTGTGGCAGCCTAAGCCTTCACAAAAAGAAGGACTTTGTGGCGGCCTTTGCCCTCACAAATGGCAATGAAAATTTTAAATTTTGTGGCCGTTTTAGCCGCCACAAAGGTTTGTGATCACCTTATTTGTGGCTGCCTAAGGCCGCCACAAATGCCTCCTTTGTGGCTGCTTCTCCCCTTTTGTGAGGGCTTTTGGCCCTCACAAATTCAATGCATTCTTGTTGTGATTATTGTAACAAATAGAGGAGAGTGGAGATCTATATGACAGGAGATATATAAATCAATAAGAAGAAAAAAAATAGGATTAAAAGAGAGCTCGAAGAAAGAACAATAAGAAAAAAAATTATAAACAAATAAAAAAATAAAAGCTAAAAACTCATAAAAATCTCATGTGGTGCGGTAGAAACATCTCCTAATTAAAGTTGAAGGACATTAATTAAATATAGTTTTGCCTAAGTATTAAGTATATATAATGATTCCTCCTAACATATTTCGTAATAATGTTGCAGAGGCGTATTTGTTTAAGAAAAAAGAATATTTTAAAAAGATGAATTCCTAATTTCTGTAATTATCTATTTCCGCACTATTGATTAATCAAATAATTGAAATGCTGATGAATAAAAGGCATCTATAAAATTTGATGTGTTAATCAGCAAATGGAAATAAAAGTGGCAGAGAGACAAGTGCAATCCATTTGGGTCCCCTGTGGGGTGTTCTTGGGTTGTGTTCCATATTTTCACACACTTCTCTTCTCATTGGGATGTTCGCACAAACCCCTACTTTTCTTTCTCACAAACACATTAATCTTTCCGGTCATTATTTAATTTTTCATCATATTTTACCTTTTCTATGTTGAAAAATATTTGGTGTCCATCAATAAAATTCTATATAGGTTATGTAATAGAAAAAGCGACATATAAATAAAATAATAAAATGAAATGAAATGTTAAATAAATATATAATATTTTAGAGTTTATGTTATTCTTTTTCCTAAATTCCATATATAAATAGAAATAGACCCAACACATTGAACACCACCTTAACATCAAACAAACTACTTCAGACCCCCCACAAACTTATCTCCTCTTCTCTTATTTCTACTGCCTTATCTTATTCTTCAAAACACACAAAAATAACCACACTCCCATGGAAGATCAAATCCACAACCACACTAAAAGAATAAACACCAATTCCACCACGTGCTTAAAACTCTTCGGTTTCAGCGTCCAAGAAGAAAACGACGACGAAGCACAAGCAGCACAACCACTTCAAGACGCGTCAGACTCAGCCGTAAAAGGCAGCACGGGCAACACTTCACCGTCCGGGTCGACCGAATCCATCTCTGTAGACGGTGGCACTTCCGGTTTAAATCCGTCCTCAGGCGATCGGAAATACGAGTGCCAATATTGCTGTCGAGAGTTTGCAAACTCTCAAGCTCTTGGCGGACACCAAAACGCGCACAAAAAAGAACGCCAACAGCTTAAACGGGCACAGTTACAAGCTACACGAAACGCTGCCGTTTCGTTTGTTAGAAACCCGATCATCTCCGCTTTCGCTCCGCCACCACATCTGCTAGCTTCGCCGGGACAAGTGGTGATGCCAGCTACTCCTCCTTCGTGGGTCTACATGCCTCAACGTGCTGCTCCTCCTCCTTTCCACGTGTCAGTTTCACACGGTTGTGCTTTCCCGTCTCCGAACAACAACGGCAACGGTATTGGTAACTGTAACGGTGGTGGCAACAATTATTTTAGCATTATAACAGGTGCAAGATCCGCGAGTGCAGGTGTCTTACCGTGCGTTGGCGGTGTAGGGGATTATTCAACCACATTGTCGACGATGGGCTCAGAAGTACATAGCATGGCCCAGTTTGGGAAACTTGATGGGCCATCATTGAGTAGGTTCACAAAAGGTGATGTAGGGCCCAACTTTGATGATGGATTTGGTTTGGATTTGCATCTTAGCCTAGCCCCGCCTTGATATATCGGCGCAGCTGAATTCGGCTCGTTTTGATTGGATTTATTTGAAAGTGTGAGTCAAATGATGTGATGGTGTAGCCATCTCTAGAGTCAAGCTTGAGACGCCGTGGCTAGCTGCTAGTACTTCAGTTTCACATCTTGTACATTTTTTTCTTCCATTTATTTGTTTATTTAATTTTTTCCCCTCTAGCAATTGATTAATTTCACTTGGCACGGATTGCAGTCATTAATTTGCTCAAGGACCACATACATATAGACTAGTTTTCCTTTTATTTTTTTACTTTTTCTCACTATATTATTTTTTTGGTACAAACTTTTTCTCACTATTATTATTGAAATTTTGTACATGACTATCTATATTTATAAGTTCAAACTTTTAAATTTATTTTGATTAATTTTTTTTTTTAGTTTTATTTGTGTGCACTATCGATATAGATTTTTTTTAAAATTTAAGCAAATCATAACTAATTATGTGAGTAATTTTTTAAGTAGATATGACAAAAGTTAGACATTAATAATGATTTAACTGTTATAATTATTTTATAATATAAAAATAATATAAAATAATTAAATTCTGTTTTATTAATATTTTAAACTGGACTTTCGAAAGCTGTGGACAATAATAAATGACATACAGGTATCAAATTCACCAAGAGCTAAAAGCCAATTTGAGAAACTTTTCAATATTTGGAATTTACCTCAAAACTATTATGTGAGATTTGTTACTTCCTTCTTTTCACAGAGGGAAAACAAGACAAAAATAATATTGTTCATACACGATCATCATCATCGGCGATGGCAAGTTTATACGATCTTCATGAAATTCCACATTGTATTGCTTTAATTAGTAATGAAGTGAAGTAGCTCCGGATCCCCTAATTTATATAAAAAAATTACAAGTCGTTTATAATTAAGGAACTTGTTATGCAAAAAAAGAATTGAAAATGATATGGTGTGAGGATAGGGAGTTAGGGACTTAATCTTGCATATTCTGCATCATGTTCCATATTTCACATGCTAGTTCTTTTAACCCTCTCTATAATTATAAGGTTACAACTGTTTACTTAGGTAGAACTTTGTATAATTATTTTGAAATTATCATGGTCATTGTTTGATTCTTCAGCAGGAGTTGGAATTTTTAAGTTATCGTTTCCTTCTTTTAAAATAACTTTTGTTTTCATTTTTAAAATAACTTTTGAAATTATCATGGTCATTGTTTGATTCTTCAGTAGGAGAGGAACACAAAAGCATATGCGTATGCCTTTGAGTATATGCCTCTGAAAGTAGTGTGCCTTTAAATGTTACGAAGACTGCCTCTAATGTTTGGGTATGAAGATTGCATCTAACAACTTGGTCTGAAGACTAACTCTAAATACTGGGTCTGAAGACTACCTCTAAAGATTGAATTTGAAGCATGTCTCTAAATCCCTTGTGTGCCTCTGATGTGCACAAACACAACATGTCTTTGAAGAGTTCATATCAAGCTATCATTAACTATGAAGATATTGTTCAAGCAATGCATTCAAAGCTCATATTCCGCTGATCCAAAAGTTGCAACACACTCCAAATGCTACATCTGACTAATGTTGCACTAACTTTGATGATTCAATAATGTGATTTTACCAAAGCCACTAGTTCAAAGTTATGCAATTTTGCTTCTTCCTATTATTTCTCAAGAAGCATAGCAATTGAATCTAGAAAGAAAGTCAATGGCTCTAATGGAAAGTCAACAACTCTAATGGAAATAATTAACTCTCTTGATGAGTAAGTTTTTTTGAAGATCTTAGAACAATCCCCAATCCATTTTCGCTCCAATCAATCAAGAGTATGAAGGAAGATTTGCAAGAATAAATTTTTGAAGATAATACAAAATTAGATATGATTCAAAATTATAATTGAAGGAAATATTTGACAAATGTGAAAAGATGATATGGTCAAAATATTATTCACAAGAAGATATGGCCAAGATACGGTTCATAAGAAGATATGGGCAAAATATTTTTCACATAAGATATGGTCAAAATATTATTCACAAGAAGATATAACCAAAATATTCACATTAAGATATAGTCAAAATATTATTCACAAGAAGTTATGGTAAAAAAAATGTTCACGAGATGATATGGCCAAAATATTGTTTACAAGAAGATATGGTCAAAATATTGTTCACAGGAAGATACACTCATTATTTGTTTATAAGAAAAAACACTTATAATTTGTTCACAAGAAGATACACTAAGAAATTTTTCACAAGAAGAATATGATCTAGATTTTACAAGCACGAAAGTGAAACTCTAATATGTTCTATAAGTATATACTCAAGGCTGAAGAATGTAAGACTCATAGTTTTAAACTCTAATTTATGTTTTTAGTGTATTTTGGTATTGAACTCGGAGGCTTTTTAGCCAAGTTATTGATATTTTGTGAGTTTAATGCCCAAAAGTATCTTTTGGAATTGGTTAAAATTATTTGTCGAAGAATAATTTATTTACGTTACGAAGAATTGGATACCAGAGAGTTTTGTTAAAAATATCACTTGTCGCTGAAAATTTTATCTGTCAACTGAGTTGCGACGAGAGTATATATTTTTAACAAAAAGAGGTTTGAGAAGTGATGGGAGGTGACGTGGAAATTTGTGGGTAAAATGGTAATTTTGATAAAATATCTAGATATTTGTTATATATAAATATATATATATATATATATATATATATATATATATATATATATATATATATATAAAGGAAAAGAGTAAAAAGGAAATGGAAAGGAAAAAGGAAACAAAAGGAAAGAAAGGAAAAGGAAGGAAGATAGAAAGAAAATTGGAAATCATTTCCTTCGCGATTCTATCTTCTTCTTCTCTTTGTTTCACGAGAAAAACCAAAAACTTCCATAACTCAAAACCTCCATTTTCTTCAAGATCTACGTTTCTCGAAGAGATAAAAGGGAAAGTTACTCATCTCCACGTTGCGGTGCTAGTGAACTAACTTTTGAAGCGACGTCGCGAGCGAAGATTTTATTGGAATAAAAAATACGGTACCGTAATCGCGTATTAGAGCTATCGTTAAGGTAAGGGCTCCTTCCAAACTTTTAGTTTGAATTTAGGGACTTATTTGTGGTTGTGTGGAAAACAAATTTGTTGGGTTTGAAATGTAGATTTAGGGAAAATGAATTTAATGCTTTTATGGGTGAAAGTTTGGAGTTGGATTTTTGGTGAAATTGATGAGTGTTCTCGTGGAAAAGGAATTTGATTCATCTATGTGTGTTGTTCATGAAAAGAAATTTGATGAGTTTGAGTTGTGGTTTGTGAAAATTAGTGTGGCATGTGTTATGTTTGACTTTTGTGGAAATTTGGGGTGATTTCAGTTTGGTGTGCTTGATGTGTTCATAAATTAAAATTATGAAATTTTGGAGAAGAAACTTGTGTGAATTGTTGGAAAATGAATTTGATTCATTTATGGGTGTTTTGAGGAACTTGTGCTCATGCATTTCATGGTACATGGTGACCTCGATGGTGCCATGGTGATAGTGGTGACCGTGATGGGCCACGAGATGATGCCATGTGAATTGTTGGTTTATCTTATCCTTATGGGAATTATCGCGTCATGCTGATCTGTGAGAGATTGCACTTGGAGGCTTTTTAGTCAAGTTATTGATATTTTGTGAGTTTAATGTCCAAAAGTATCTTTTGGAATTGGTTAAAATTATTTGTCGAAGAATAATTTATTTACATTACGAAGAATTAGATACCAAAGAGTTTTGTTAAAAATATCATTTGTCGATGAAAATTTTATCTGTCAATTGAGTTGCGACGAGAGTATATATTTTTAACAAAAAGTGGTTTGAGAAGTGATGGGAGGTGATGTAGAAATTTGTGGGTGAAATGGTAATTTTGATAAAATATCTAGATATTTGTTATATATATATATATATATATATATATATATATATATATATATATATATATATATATATATATATATATATATATATATATATAAAGGAAAAGAGTAAAAAGGAAATAGAAAGAAAAAAGGTGACAGAAGGAAAGAAAGGGAAAGGAAGGAAGACAGAAAGAAAATTGGAAATCATTTCCTTCGCAATTCCATCTTCTTCTTCTCTTTGTTTCACGAGAAAAACCAAAAATTGCCATAACTCAAAATCTCCATTTTCTTCTAGATCTAAGCTTCGTTTCTCGAATAGATAGAAGGGAAAGTTACTCATCTCCACGTTGCGGTGCTAGTGAACTAACTTTTGAAGCGACGTCGCGAGCGGAGATTTTATTGGAATTAATTACGGTACCGTAATCGCGTGTTAGAGCTATCGTTAAGGTAAGGGCTCCTTCCAAACTTTTAGTTTGAATTTAGGGACTTATTTGTGGTTGTGTGGAAAATAAATTTGTTGGGTTTAAAGTGTAGATTTAGGGAAAATGAATTTAATGCTTTTATGGGTGAAAGTTTGGAGTTGGGTTTTTGGTGAAATTGATGAGTGTTCTCGTGGAAAAGGAATTTGATTCATCTATGTGTGTTGTTGATGAAAAGAAATTTGATGTGTTTGAGTTGTGGTTTGTGAAAATTAGTGTGGCATGTGTTATGTTTGACTTTTGTGGAAATTTGGGGTGATTTCAGTTTGGTGTGCTTGATGTGTTCATAAATTAAAATTATGAAATTTTGGAGAAGAAAATTGTGTGAATTGTTGGTAAATGAATTTGATTCATTTATGGGTGTTTTGAGGAAATTAAATTTGAAATGTTTGAGGTGTGGTTTGTGACACTTAACTTGGCATGATTCATGTTGAAAATGTGGAAATTTATGGGTGATTGATGATTGAAATTGTTGTGGAATTTGAATTAATCGAATTTAATGTAAATTGTGGATTAAATTTGATGTGTGGTGGTGAGAAAATATGCTTGAGTATGCTCTGTGTGATTGAAAAATCATTAGTGTTAAATGAGTATTAAAAATGGGGAATCTTTTAATATCTGCATTTACTTAATGATTGTTGTGGAAAGAGTCAGAGTATGCTCATGCACTTCATAGTACATGGTGACCTCGATGGAGCCATGGTGATAGTGGTGACCGTGATGGGCCACGAGATGATGCCATGTGATTTGTTGGTTCATCTTATCCTTATGGGAATTATCGCGTCATGCTGATCTGTGAGAGATTGCACTCGGAGGCTTTTTAGCCAAGTTATTGATATTTTGTGAGTTTAATGCCCAAAAGTATCTTTTGGAATTGGTTAAAATTATTTGTCGAAGAATAATTTATTTACGTTACGAAGAATTAGATACTAAAGAGTTTTGTTAAAAATATCATTTGTCGATGAAAATTTTATCTGTCAATTGAGTTGCGACGAGAGTATATATTTTTAACAAAAAGTGGTTTGAGAAGTGATGGGAGGTGATGTGGAAATTTGTGTGTGAAACGGTAATTTTGATAAAATATCTAGATATTTGTTATATATATATATATATATATATATATAAAGGAAAAGAGTAAAAAGGAAATGGAAAGGAAAAAGGAAACAAAAGGAAAGAAAGGGAAAGGAAGGAAGACAGAAAGAAAATTGGAAATCATTTCCTTCGCGATTCCATCTTCTTCTTCTTCTCGTTGTTTCACGAGAAAAACCAAAAATTGCCATAACTCAAAATCTCCATTTTCTTCTAGATCTAAGCTTCGTTTCTCGAATAGATAGAAGGGAAAGTTACTCATCTCCACGTGGCGGTGCTAGTGAACTAACTTTGGAAGAGACGTCGCGAGCGGAGATTTTATTGGAATTAATTACGGTACCGTAATCGCGTGTTAGAGCTATTGTTAAGGTAAAGGCTCCTTCCAAACTTTTAGTTTGAACTTAGGGACTTATTTGTGGTTGTGTGGAAAATGAATTTGTTGGGTTTAAAGTGTAGATTTAGGGAAAATGAATTTAATGCTTTTATGGGTGAAAGTTTGGAGTTGGGTTTTTGGTGAAATTGATGAGTGTTCTCGTGGAAAAGGAATTTGATTCATCTATGTGTGTTGTTGATGAAAAGAAATATGATGGGTTTGAGTTGTGGTTTGTGAAAATTAGTTTGGCATGTGTTATGTTTGACTTTTGTGGAAATTTGTGGTGATTTCAGTTTGGTGTGCTTGATGTGTTCATAAATTAAAATTATGAAATTTTGGAGAAGAAACTTGTGTGAATTGGTGGAAAATGAATTTGATTCATTTATGGGTGTTTTGAGGAAATTAAATTTGAAATGTTTAAGGTGTGGTTTGTGACACTTAATTTGGCATGATTCATGTTGAAAATGTGGAAATTTATGGGTGATTGATGATTGAAATTGTTGTGGAATTTGAATTAATCGAATTTAATGTAAATTGTGGATTAAATTTGATGTGTGGTGGTGAGAAAATATGCTTGATTATGCTCTGTGTGATTGAAAAATCATTAGTATTAAATGAGTATTAAAAATGGAGAATCTTTTAATATCTGCATTTACTTAATGATTGTTGTGGAAAGAGTTAGAGTATGATCATGCATTTCATAGTACATGGTGACCTCGATGGCGCCATGGTGATAGTGGTGACCGTGATGGGCCACGAGATGATGCCATGTGATTTGTTGGTTCATCTTATCCTTATGGGAATTATCGCGTCATGCTGATCTGTGAGAGATTGCACTCGGAGGCTTTTTAGCCAAGTTATTGATATTTTGTGAGTTTAATGCCCAAAAGTATCTTTTGGAATTGGTTAAAATTATTTGTCGAAGAATAATTTATTTACGTTACGAAGAATTAGATACTAAAGAGTTTTGTTAAAAATATCATTTGTCGATGAAAATTTTATCTGTCAATTGTGTTGCGACGAGAGTATATATTTTTAACAAAAAGTGGTTTGAGAAGTGATGGGAGGTGATGTGGAAATTTGTGGGTGAAATGGTAATTTTGATAAAATATCTAGATATTTGTTATATATATATATATATATATATATATATATATATATATATATATATATATATATATATATATATATATATATATATATATAAAGGAAAAGAGTAAAAAGGAAATAGAAAGGAAAAAGGAAACAAAAGGAAAGAAAGGGAAAGGAAGGAAGACAGAAAGAAAATTGGAAATCATTTCCTTCGTGATTCCATCTTCTTCTTCTCTTTGTTTCACGAGAAAAACCAAAAATTGCCGTAACTCATCTCCTATGATGTTGTCAATAGGATGGTTTTTGTTAAATTTCCACTTCTTAGGTAAGTCATCTTCCCTTATAGGTTCTATATAATCAATGTTAGTTGGAGGTGATGTTTCATTTGGTTCTTTTGGATCTGATTCTACAATTTCGTCAAGGGAATCCCCAACTATAAGAGGGGTATTGTTCAAGTTTTTAGTAAACATTTCTTCAAATTTTACATGAACAGATTCCTCTATAGTTTTAGTTCCTTTATTGTAGATCCTATAGGCCTTACTAGTTTGTGAATATCCTCAAAAAATTCCCTCATCTTCCTTAGACTCAAATTTCCCTATATGCTCTTTTCCATTATTTAGTATAAAACACTTGCATCCAAAGACTCTAAAATAGGCAATGTTTGGTTTTCTACCTTTGTATATTTCATAGGGTGTTTTTCTAATTATAGGCCTAATTAGAACTCTATTTATTACATGTGTAGCTGTGTTTATTGCATCAGCCCAAAAGTATTTTGGAAGATTAGAGTCATTAAGCATTGTTCTAGCAAGTTCTTCTAGAGATCTATTCTTCCTTTCTACAACTCCATTCTGTTGTGGAGTTCTTGGGGCTGAGTAAATGTGGTGAATTCCATTTTGTTCACAATATTTGTCAAAAGATTCATTTTGAAATTCTCCACCATGATCACTCTTAATGGAAATTATTTTCTGATTCTTCTCATTTTGAACTTGATTTGCAAATTTTTTGAAAATTGAGAAGGCATCACTTTTGTGAGTCAGAAAATAAGTCCATGTATATCTAGAGTAATCATCAACTAAAACATAGCCGTACAGATTTCCTCCAAAACTTTTTACTTGAGAAGGACCAAATAGATCCATGTGAATTAATTGTAGAACTCTATTAGTTTGTACTAAGTTTATTGGTGGGAAAGAGGACTTGACCAATTTACTTTTCTCACAAGAGTCACACAATTTGTCCTTAGTAAATTTTCTGTTTGGAAGACCTAGCACTAGTTGTTTGCTAACAAGTTTGTTAAGATGATCTATATGTGTGTGAGCTATTCTCTTGTGCCACAACCAATCTTCATCATATTAAGATAACAAACAACAAACATTATTTGCAGGCAAAGAATCAAGATCAATCATGTATATATTATTTACCCTTTCACCTACCAATTTTATGCTATCATCTTCCTTGTGCTCAAGTATACAAGTATGTGATGTAAAATATACCTAGAATCCTTTATCGCAAGGCTGACTAATGCTAAGCAAGTTGTGTTTCAAACCTTTTACATAGAGAAAAATCCTTGATTACCGTTGTTGATTCACTCCCTATGTCTCCAGCACCAAGTATTTTACCTTTGTTGTTGTCACCATACTTTACATATCCACCATCTTTTAAATTCAGAGACAAGAATTTTGATTTGTCTCCAGTCATATGCTTGGAACATCCACATTCTAGGTACCATGAGTGCGTTTTGGATGTCAAGCATATCTGCAAAACATAATTTAAATTTTGGTTTTAGGTACCCAATTTAGATTGGGTCCTGGAGGGTTAGTCTCACTCACAACTTTTTTTATTCTCCAAATTTGTTTCCATATCTTGTTAGCAAGCTTTTTCAGTTTACAATTAAAAGCTATATGTCTCTTTTTACAACAAAAATGACATGAAAAAGCAGAGGATGTATTTTGAATTTGTTTAATGACAACATCATGCATTTGCTTTGATCTAACAAATTTATAATTCTTTTGAGCATTCTTATTTGGTCTATAGCCAATTCCAAATTTTTTATTATGATTCTTTTGATCATTCCCATATGGTCTATAGCCAATTCCAGATTTTTCATTATGATTCTTTTGATTACCAAGAAGAACATTCAGGTTGTTTCTACCACTAGTAAATTTTGCTAAATCAAATTTTAGTGATTCAACCTTTCATTCAAGTTCAATAAACCTACTGAGTTTATCATTTGCTTCCTTTTTCAAAAGTTCATTCGTGTCTTCAAGTAACTTATGATCTTTTTTAATTTCTTCATACATCATGCACTGTTTTTCTAACATTTTCTTAGTGCAGATTAATTGTTTGACTACCTTAATTTGTTCATCATGCAATTCATTGAAAGCATCATGCAATTCTTCATAAGAGGGATTAGAGGTAGTACTTACATCACTATCTGAATCTGTGTTGGCCATTAAACATAAGTTTGTTTCTTCTTCTTCTGAAAATGCAGAAGATTCTTCATCATTGTCATTCCATGCTATGCAGGCTCTTTTTGTTTTTGAGGATGGTTGATCCTTGCCTTTAGCTTTCACAAACTTGTTTCTACTTTGTAGTTGAAAACATTCAGATTTTATGTGGCCTGTTTTTCCACATTCATAGCATGTTATCACCTTGCTATCATTTGCCTCATTCTTGATGAAGCTTTTTGTTCTTGAACTGGATGGTTTCTTTGATTGGTTTCCTTTCTTTTCCAGAAACTTCTTGAACTTTCTGACCAGCATTCCGATTTCAGGTTCTTCATCAGTTTCACTATCAGAATCATCAATACATGTTTCTGGTTCAAATTTTGTTTTAGGAGCTTGAACCTTCATAGATAGTCCCTTTCTTTTCCGATCAGTTTGCTCAGCCTCATTCAACCTGTGCAGCTCCATTTCATGTTCTTCGAGTTTTCCAAAAAGGGTGGCAATGGTCATGCTTCCAAGATCCTTTGATTTAGCTATTGCAGTGACCTTAGGTTGCCATTCTCTTGTCAAGCATCTCATCACTTTGTTTATTTGTTGCTCATTGTCAATTACTTTACCTAGAGCATTTAGATTGTTAATGACATGTGTGAACCTTGTCTTAAAGTCATTAATTGACTCATCCTTCTTCATATTAAAAAGTTCATATTCATGCATCAGAGTGTTGGTTCTGGCCCTCTTGACATCAGTTGTGCCTTCATGAGTTTCTTGGAGTGTGTCCCACATTTCTTTGGCAGTTTTGCAATTTGATACCCTGAAAAACAAATCAGCACTTAAAGCAGAAGTTATTATATTTTTGGCTTTTGCATTATAGCCAACTTTTTTCTTATCATCATCAGACCAATCAGATCTGGGTTTCAAGATTAATCATTCACCAGTACCAGCAACTCTAGGCACATAAGGACCATTTTCTACTGCATCTAATATGTCAAGACCACTTGCCTCTAGAAAGATAAGCATTCTTTCTTTCCAGTACATATAAGCAGACCCATTAAAGGCAGGGGTCTAGCTAAAGAGGCACCTTCGCCCAGGAATTCAATAGAGGTCATTTTCTTTTTGAGAATTAGTCTAAAAGATTAGGCTCTTGATGCCAATTGTTTGTTAAATGGCCTATATCCTTAGAAAGTTATACACAATATTGTTGACCAAATTATCCAATTTGTTTCTAAGTGATGAACTTAATATTAAAACCAACTTGTTTAATATTAATTCCAATTTAACAGTGATAGATTTAAAAGATTATTCAAAACAGATATTCAAAAACATTCAAGAACATAACAATAATATATTCAGAACTTATTCAAAACAAACATTCAAGATTACATGCATTATCAATATAAAGAGTTTAGAGATAGAAAAATGTGCACCAGGGATTTTTATATTGGTTCGACTATCGATTCGATAGTCTACATCCAGTCTTGAAATCACTCAAAGATTTCAGCCTTCACTAGTAATGATTTGAGTATGTTTACAGACTTTCCAGCACTTCACTGCCTATACATCTAACTCAACATCAAACTACAACACCACCAATCTATCCTTAAGAGATAATCGCCAAGCTCTAGCAAGATCAGATTGAGATCTCTTTTAGATGAACACAAGCATCCTAAAAGATGACCACCAGTTTCACAATATTGGATTTCCACACTTTCTTTTACAAAGTTTGTTTGTTCAAAAAGAACTAAGAATTAAGAACACTTGACTCAATCACACAATTCTAACACTAAGTATTTGCCAATATTTGTGAGTTATAAGAATTTCTCTCAAAGTATATTTTTCAAAGGTTAATGAAATTCTATATGTTCTAGATTGTTATGAAAATTGTGATTGATTCAGTTTATATAGTTTCAGAAAAACTTCAGACAAATCGATTTCCCAATCGATTTTATTAATGTGTATTACCAGCTTAATCGATTTCCTAATCGATTATTGCATTTCTTGTTTTTCTTGAATCTTGAAAATAGATGAACTAATCGATTTGCTAATCGATTCTTTTAATGTATATATCAGAAAATGATACTCAGTTTATCTCAGAATCGATTGAATAATCGATTATACTTGTTTTGTTCAAACAACGAGATCAAAACAATCGATTACTCAGTCGTCTCACTTTCATTGACATAATCGATTTGGCAATGGGCTAAATACTCCCTGTAACTCAGACATTTACTCCAATCGATTTGCCAATCGACTTGACTTGTCCAAGTAACTCAGGTATTTAGTTAAAATCGATGTGCCAATCGATTATGCAATATGTTTCTGATAAATGATTAACTAGTTCATTCATGCAATTAATTTCCTAAACGAGTAGAAAACTTGTAATTTAAGAAAAATATATCAATCGATTGTCCAATCGATTTTCTTTTAATGAGAGAACACAGGTCTGATGAAAACATTTAAGTAATCGATTTGCTAATCGATTAACTCAATAAGCCTTTGTTCTGTGAATCAGAAAATCGATTAACCAATTGATTAACTAATCGATTGTCAAATCGATTGCATTAATCACAGAACACAAGTCTGATACAAATATTTAAGTAATCGATTTGTTAATCGATTTACTCAATGAAACCTTGGTTCTGTGACTTAGAAAATCGAGTAACCAATTGATTTATCAATTGATTAACACCCTTATTTTATGATTTCAATTTTAATTGGCAAATATTAGATGTGTGAAATCATAATGATGAATCTACCTAATAAACACTATGAACACTAGACAAATTGCACATAATCTTCAAGCCTTGTATAATATCATCAATCTTTGCTTGATTGCTTGAGATCCAAGATTTGTCCAAGTGTAGTGTTTGATTCTTTCATATAATCTTCAAGCCTTATGATATGATCAATTTTTGCTTGATTGATTTCCTGAAAGGTATCTCAACTTACACTATTAGATTAATCAGATAATGCGTATACATTATATGTTTGGAAGTTATATCAGAATCAATGTCAAGGAGGCATATATCTTACATCAAAAACGTCAAACACAAACCCCACTTTTCTTCGACGTTTGAGCTTCGTTTCGAAAAGTGATAGAAGGGAAAGTTAATCATTTCCCCGCTACGGTCTTAATGAGCCAACTTAATAAGCGACGTCGCGAGCGAAAATTTTACCGAAATTAATCGTAGTGCCGTAGTCGCTATTTAAAGCTACTGTTAAGGTAAGGGCTCCTTCCAAATTTTTAGCTTCCATATAGGAAGATATATGTGTATTTGTGGTGTTGGAAATTGGTGAATTTGATGTATGATTATGTGGAAAAGGAATTTAATTCATTTATGTGTGTTTTGAGGAAATTAAATTTGATGTGTTTTATGTGTGGACTTGTGAAAAATGAATGTAATGTAAAGTGCGGATTGAATTTGATGTGTTGAGGAGTGGTTTGTGAAAATTAATTTGGCATGAGTTATGTTTGAATTTTGTGGAAATTTATGGGTGATTGACGATTGAGCTTGGTGTGGCTTTTGTGGAATTTGAAATGATCGAATTTAATGTGAATTATGGATTAAATTTGATGTGTGGTGGTGGAAAATATATGTTTGAGTATGCTTTGTGTTGAATTTGAAAATCATTAGTGTTAAATGAGTATTAAAAATGGGGAATCTTTTGATATCTGCATTTACTTAATGATTGTTGTGGAAAGAGTCAGAGTATGCTTATGCATTTCATAGTACATGGTGACCGCGATGGTGCCATGGTGATAGTGGTGACCGTGATGGGTCACGAGATGATGCCATGTGATCTGTTGGTTCATCTTATCCTTGCAGGGATTTTCGCGTTGGTTCATCTTATCCTGTGATAGACTGCACAATTATAGTAAATCGTGTTGACCCGTGATAGGTGGCACCTAGGTAAATAGTACTCGTATGTGATAGGCGGTACGTTTACCATTTATGCTTTTTAGTAAATCGTGATGACCCGTGATAGGTTGCACCTCAGTAAAAAATAGTGGTATGTGATAGGCGGTACATTTATGATTTACGCTTTTTAGTAAATCGTGCTGATGCGTGATAGGTGGTACGTCGGTAAACAGTACTGCTCTGTGATAGGCAATACGTTTACGATTTACGCTTTTTTTAAATCGTGCTGACCCGTGATATGTGGCACCTCAGTAAACAGTACTGTTCTGTGATAGGCGATACATTTACGATTTATGCCTTTTAGTAAATAGTGTTGACCCGTTATAGGTGGAACCTCGGTAAACAGTACTGGTTTGTGATAGGCGGTACGTTTATGATTTACGCTCTTTAGTAAATCGTGTTGACCCGTGATTGGTGGCACCTCGGTAAACAATATTGGTCTGTGATAAGCGGTACATTTACGATTTACGCTTTTTAGTAAATAATGCTGACCCATGATAGGTGGCACCTCAGTAATTAGTACTGGTCTGTGATAGACGGTACAATTATGATTTACGCCCCTTCGAGGAGGGTTTAAGTTGGAATTCCGGAATTCATTCATTTTGGGCATATATGCATTGCATTAGGGTGCTTGGCACATGAGTCGTGTTTGATATACTGTGATGATTGTATATGTATGCTCATTTGTGGTTGTGATTGTGCCCTAATTGGTAAGTGTGTTTCTTTGAATTTGTTTGTAAGTGTTGATTGATTGCAAAACCATTTAAAAACGGATTTATGTTGTTTTCTGCTGTTTTATTCGAATATAAGAAGGTTGTATTCGAATACATATGTCCTCATTTAGCTACTGATTTCTGAAACAACACTGTATTCGACTACAAGAATGCTGTATTTGAATACATATGTCCTGATTTTGCTATTGGCTTCTAAAATAGCACTGTATTCGAATACAAAGATGTTGTATTCGAATACAACAATGCAGTTTTGTTAAAAACTTTATTTTTCAACTTTGATTATGCATGTTTAGCATATGAAAACCATTTCAAAGAGTATGTTTAGTTGAAAGGTTATTTTGCATATAAAAAAACTTAAATGCTATGTGATATCTGTTAATTTCGGTTGGTGACCTTTACAATTATTGTGGAATTCGGGATTTTCCCTCAAATGATACCCGAGTTGATTCCACCAACAGTTACCTTGACGACAGAAACGTCATTAGACTTCTCTGATCGACATTCGCCGACTGCTTGGACATACAACCCCATCTCAAGCAGAGCTACTTATACGGAAATGGTAGCCAGGACTAGTAGGAAAGTTGGGGCAATATGTCTTGCGGAACTCACTCGCAAGAAGGTCGATTATCTGGTGCCTTCTAGATTGTTACTTAGGATGAGTGGAGCTTGGGAAGATGCGAAGGATTCATAAGTTAGAGTTAAGGCAGAGGCCACCGTGGGAGCTAAGGATATAGTGGTTGGACCAGGGACTGGCGGAAAGGATAAGGAGCTGATGCCAGTGGAGGGAGAGATTGTAGGGCCCTTTAGGCGGGCCGAGTCGAAGCTTCCTCCTTTGGTGAATGATTCCTTACTGACTATCACGAAAGTAGCAGACTGTTTTGAGGTACAGGCGCCGCCAAAGCCACCAATCTCGTGGGTGGATCTTACCATTAAGGACATTGATCCTTCTATGGATTTTGAGGATGAGGTTTCCTCGAAGATGGATACTACGTCAGATGGGACTTGTGGAAGGTGTGGGGGTCACCCTTGTTATTGTAGTTGCTAGAATGTGATCAGATTAGTTTTGTTGTATAGGAACTTGAAGTCTTTCTTTTGGTGGTTGTACAGATTTCATTTTGGGATGACTGTAACTATACTTATACGGTCAAATGACTTCTATTTTGGTGGTTAGTATTTTGTAAGACCCATAATTTTAAAGTATACTTTATGTATTTTAGTGTATTTTTGGTATTGAACTCGGAGGCTTTTTAGCCAAAGTTATTAATATTTTGGAGTTTATATGACCAAAAAGGTATTTTGATGGCCGATTAAAATTACTCGTCGATAAATAAATTAAATTAAGTACGGTGAATCCTTTACGAAGAATTTAATGCGTTTTGGGTGAACTGGTAATTTTAATAAATATCTAGATTTGGAGATATTTGTTAAAAGTAATTAATATATATAAATATATAAATATGTTTGCGTGGAGGAAAAAGGAAAGAAAATAGAAAGGAAAGAAGGAAAAAGAAAGAAGAGAAATAGAAAGGAGAGAAAACAAAACATTTTCCTTCTTCTTCCTCTGCCTCGCGCATCCTCCTTCTCCCTTTTTCTTCATTCGTTGGTTTTGCTTCCTTTTTCTTTCTTTGACTTCAAGAATAGAAACCAAAGGATTAGTGGGTAAGAAAGCAAGGATTTCTCAGCTTCATACTTCCTCGTTGTTTCGAAAACGAAGAAAAAAGGTATTAGGGATTTCAAAACCGTCAAACACAAACCTCCCCGTTTCATCTAGATCTAAGCTTCGTTTCCTGAAGTGATAGAAGGGAAAGTTGCTCACTACCCCGCTACGGTGCTAGGGAACCAACTTTGGAAGCGACGTCGCGAGCGGAGATTTTACCGGAATCTCTTAATGTCTTGTTTACTTAATGTTTGTTGTGAAAATCGTTTAAGTTAAATGAGTATTAAAAATGGGGAATCTTTTAATATCTGCATTTACTTAACGATTGTTGTGGATGGAGTCAGCGTATGCTCATGCATTTCATTTTGGTAAATTGTGCTAACCCGTGATAGGTGGCACCTCGGTAAACAGTACTGACCCGTGATAGGTGGTACGTTTACGATTTACGTTTTTGGTAAATTGTGCTGACCCGTGATAGGTGGCACCTCGGTAAATAGTACTTTGGCCTATGATAGGCGGTACGTTCACGATTTACGCTTTTTCTTTTAGTAAATCATGCTGACCCGTGATAGGTGGCACCTCGGTAAACAGTACTGACCCGTGATAGGTGTTACGTTTACGATTTACGTTTTTTAGTAAATCGTGCTGACCCGTGATAGGTGGCACCTCGGTAATTGGTACTTCGGCCTGCGATAGGCGGTACAATTATGATTTACGGCCCTTCGAGGAGGGTTTTGGTTTGGAATTCCGAGTCCATGCATTTTGGCATATACGTATTGCATTAGGGTGCTTGGCACACGAGTCGTGTTTGATTCAAGTTTATGATTGAGTGTTTTGAACTCAAGATGTCATTGTGATTGTGTTGATTTTATTTTAGGGTTTATGGACTATAAGATGTCATTCTAGTTTGACATAGAGGGAACATATGTCTTTATTTTGGATTGAGTTTATTTTAAATTGGAAGATTGTATCCTTACTAATATTGTCAACATGACATCTTATGTTAATGGATTCCATGTATCACTCGCTGTTGTGTAAATACTTTGGACTCATATTTCAAAAACTATTCCGCTGCGTATCAATTATATTGACTTATATAATTATTTAAAGGTATTTTACTTAATTATTCTTTGTTTCATTTTAATTTCTTTTGAAAAAAAAAATATACACCCTCGCTTTGAAAATCGGGGTGTTACATATTTCTTGGAGCAGTACTTGTACAAGTGTCTACCAAGAATATCCCAGGGGTTTGAGCAATGTATGTTAGGTCTCATAGCCCTGATGTATTTTGCTATTTAAATACTTTGGGTTTGTGTTTCAAAAACTATTTCCGCTGCTTGTAAATATTTGTTGACTTTTATCGCTATGTTACAACTTAAATATTTTATCCAAAAGTATTTTTTCGTTCTTTAGTTCTTTTCTTTCTTTCTTAATTTCTGAAATTCGATCTTCGATTCTAGTTTTGAATTTTTTTATTTAAAAAAAAAGGGTTGTTACAATGTCAAACTATTGCTAATTAGTATCTATAAACTGGATATTTAGCACTCGTTTTTTAACAAAGTCGTTAATAATGTTATGTTTAATTTCTATGAGTTTATCCCAAGAACGCATGATTGGAATCTTTATTAGGAAAATAGAAAAAGTATTAACACAAAACATAGGAATTTTGTAAAACACTTATGTTTTTTATGAAGACAAGGATCAAGGAACGTGATCAAGTTGCAAGCTCAAAAAGAAGTCAAATAATCAAAGTCGACTATGGTCAAAACATACTAGAAGTTTTATAATGTAAAGGTACATGATGAAATATAATAATCTTATATTTCAAATGCGTATGAGAACCTTTTATTTTATCATATGCATCAAACGGATTTTCAAAGTGTCCAAAATGCTTGAACGATGTTTGAAAATAAAGTTTTTGATAAATTTCAATGTTGTATACGACTACAGCATGTTGTAGTCAAATACAAGTGATAAGTCAGTAGCTAAAACTAAACATCTGTATTCGACTATGGGATGGTGTAGCCGAATAAAAGTGCTAAGTTAGTAGCTAAAACTGAACATTTGTATTTGACTACGAGACGGTGTAGTTGAATACAAGTCCTAAGTCAGTAGCTAAAACTGAACATTTGTATTTAAATAAAAACTTAACATTACAAAGGTGTATTCGACTACACACAACGTGTAGCCAAATACAACTGCGGAGCAATGCAATTTTTTAATTCTAAAATGGTTCAGGATCCTTGCATATGTTCATCAATCCTCAAGGAACGATGGCCACTGATCTAAAGTGATGTTTATGGAGTATAAATACCACACAGCTTCAATTTTAAGGAAATCAATCCTACAATCAAACTTTGAACAACTTTGAACAATTTTCTGAATATTCTCAAAGTAAATTTTTATATTTCAAGTACATGCAATACATTTTCATATCATTGAGAAAGTTTCTATATCATAGCTTTTTAGCTTGGTATTTTAAAAACTATAGCTTAAAATAATTTTTTAGCTTGTTTCTAAACTTTAGGTCAAAAATAAATTATAATTTTATCATTTGCATTTTGACCCTTTCTCGCTATGTAGGCCATAACACGAGCTTTATATATCAGATTGAGGCATACAAGAAGGCGTTGGAAAGCTAAATATCGAAGCTACAATATTTGTATTGGAATAAAATCCCAGTTCCGAGCTTTAATGGGCCTAAATAGCATATTTCTGTTGAGACAAAATCTCAATTTAATGTTTTGATGAAAACAAACAAAAAGTTAATTAAGAATGTTAATTATGATTCTAAATGTTATGTTAATTTAACAAGTGCTCTTGAGTGAATTTAATTAAGAACATAATCAAGCAAAGCAGAAAAGACAGCAACAAGAACATTCTGCATTAAAACTGAGAATGATCTCCAGCTTCAAATATGTTTATCACAACATGTTGATCAAACTTTTTCTACCTCTTTAACAAAGAGTCTGCCCTGGAAATTTATTCATATAGAATCAGCACATGGAAAGGAACAAATAGGATTCATCCAAGCTCAAAAAGGTTATCTGATCTCTAAAGTAAAAGGACTCAAAGTCAGACAAAAATCAAGACAGTTTGTAACTCTAAAAATCAAACTGTCAAGAAAGTTTGATCAACCTTGATATATGATAAGACATTGAAAAAGACATCCAAAATGATTAAAATAGGAACTCCAGATTGATTATTAAATCTCAAGAAAGTTCAAATTGACAGACCCAAATTGATAATCAATCTTCGTTTTCTGCATAACCTCAACAGCCGTGCATTCTCTTATGCAATGGCTTATAATTCTTCTCCAAACTCCTCTGGCTACATTCAAGACTCAAGATCAAGACTGTACCATCCAAGATCAACGGAGAAACGTCAAATGCTTTTTAACTAGAAGACAAAAAGTAGTTTTTCAAAACTACTTTAATGCAAAACCAGAAAAGTCAAAAAGCAGTTTTTCAAAGCTGGATTATTTTTAATCTGATATATTGGCTTCAGTCAAACTACAGAGCACTACCAAAAGCTCTTTTTGACCTTCATTAAAGACCTCTAATTCCTATAAATAGAAGGCCAATATCAAGGATCAAAGCAAGAAAATGAAGTGCTGAAAAATCCATAAATCAATCACATACATACTTGAAATTCAGATTTTTCGTAAAACTAAGGCTGATCTATTATCCTATATTAGATTGCGAAATTATCATTAGATCCTTTGTAAAGAATCAATTCTCAAACAAGAGTTGAGAAATCTTAGATTCTGTCAAAAACAATACAATTGTAAAAACTTAAACTATGAGAGTTTCTTTATAGTTTGTTTAAGAGTACATTAAATCCTATCAAGGTTAGATATGTGCTATTGTTGCTTTCTGGGTGGAAAGTAATAGAGATTGAAAGAGATCAAGATTGATCTAGACTAGGTGTTGTAAGTTCAAAAAGGTTCTTTGTTTTAAACACTTAGTGGAAAATCTCACAGTGTGAGGATTGGACGTAACCCAAGTTGGCTGAACCAGGATATATCTTTGTGTGGTATTCTCTATCCTATCTCTTTATAAGATAAAACACAAACTGATTTTCTGTTTTAAGCTAATCAAGGAACGTTCTTTGTTTTATAATAAAAACAAAGAACATTCTCTGTTTTCTGTTTTAATGACCATGATCAATCTTGAGTTATTTTCTTAAGCTTTTAAAACAGGATTTTTAAAAGGTGCATTTACAATTGAAACCCCCTTTCTTGTAAATCGACATTGTTACTTCAATTGGCATCATAGCTCGGTCTCTAGAAAGATTAAAAACACCTAACAAGTGTTAGAGAAAAAGATATAGAAGAAAAATGTCAAAAAATATGTACATTGCTGAAGGAGTGTCATTATACAGACCACCTTACTTTGATGGCAAAGACTACTATTTTTGGAAAAGCAAAATGCAGTTGTTCTTGAAATCTCAAGATACAGGAATGTGGCGCATCATTACAGATGGAAATTTCATACCAAGAGTCAACCAAAATGATTCAACCTCTACTATAAAGAAAGAAGCAGATGGGACAGTAGAAGAAAAATCTAAGGTACTTCTAAACTCAAAAGCTCAATTATTCTTATCGTGTGCTTTGAGTAGTGAAGAAAGTGAAAGAGTAGATGAATGCACAACTGCAAAAGAAGTATGGGATACACTGCAAATTCATCAGGAAGGAACAAGCCATGTCAAAGAAACAAGCATAGACATTGGCATAAGGAAATTCGAACTGTTCGAAATGCAAGAAGGAGAAACTATTGATGAAATGTACTCAAGGTTCACAACAATAGTAAATGAAATGCGTTCTCTTGGGAAAGCTTACACAGTTCAAGAAAGAGTAAGAAAAATCATGAGGTGTCTTCCAATCATATGGAGACCAATGGTAACAGCTATAAGTCAAGCCAAGAATCTTGAATCACTTCCCCTGGAAGAATTAATTCGAGCATTACGAGCACATGAAGTGCTGCTACAAGAAGACAGACCAGTCAAAAAGGGCAAAGCAATAGCTTTGAAAACATCTCAAGAAAGTCCAGATGAGGACTCAGAAGACATTGAACAAGAAGATGTTAATGAAGAAATAGTTCGTCTTACAAAAAAGATACAAAGAATGGTGAGAAGAAGGGATCATATCAAAAACAGATTTTCAAATCAAAAAGAAAACTTCAAAATAGAGGTAGACAAAAGTCAAATCACATGCTTTGGATGCAATAAACAAGGACATTATAAAACTGAATGTCCCTTGAAAAAAAGAGCACCAAAGAAGTTCCCTTTCAAGAAAAACTCCATGATGGTGAACTGGGATGATTATGATGAAACAGAAACAGAGGAACCTCAAGAAGCTAGCTTATGTTTCATGGCAGATACTAAAGACAAGGAGGTAATAAATTATGAACCATGTCTTTTATGTGAACAAATTGAAAAAGATTTTGATAGCTTACTTAATGATTCAAATCTGCTTGTTCAAAAATGTAGCTTTTTAAATGATCAATTTTTAAAAGAAAAAAGGGAAAAAGAGAAAGCTCATGTTATTATTGATGAACTAAAAAACATCATTCAGAACATGCAAGAATCTCATTTTAAGGAAACTAATGAATCTGAATATCAAGAACGTTCTGCAACGAAAACGGAGAATGTTATCCTTAAAATTTAAAATGAACTTCTTAGAAATCACTTATCAAATTTTATTAAAGCTACTGAAACCTTTCAAAAAATCATGGGATCTCAAGTGGGAATATTTGATAAAGCTGGTCTTGGTTTTAATAAAACTCAAAAAACGAAAATATATGAAAACTTTTTTGTTTCGGAAAGAAAAGAGGATAAATGTAAAACCAAATGCTCATATTGTAAGAAACATGGACATCTGGAATTTGCTTGCCACTTTAAGAAAAGAGATGAAAAGATTAAAAGCCAAAGGATTTTTAAAAGGGAAGATCGCTTTGCAAATAAAGCTAAACCAGTTTTGAAAAATCTGCATAAAGGAGAACGTTCTCCAGGCTGCTCTCAAAATGGAGAAAGTTCCAAAATGAAAGTTGAACCTTCTCCAGAAAATTTGGGAAAAAGGGAATGATCTGGAATTTCAGCAAAATCAAATTCAAATCCGTGTAAAACTCAGATTTTTAAACCTTATCAATGATCAACAACAAAGTATTCCTATTATTCAAAAAATGGTCACTTTGAATCAAATTGCTATTTTAAAAAAGATCAAGTTTTAAAAAATCTTCTAAAAGAAGATATACTAACCATCAAGGACCCAAACAAATATGGGTACCAAAATCATTACTAACTTGTGATGTAGAAACACCATCCAACAATCAAGAAAGAACATTGATACACAAACAAGGTATGCTCAATACACATGAATGGAAAAGTATGGTGCCTCCTATCATTAGAAAAATTTGGAGTATCTACAATATTTGGAAACATTAAAGCTAAGGAGATGAAGAAGAATAACATTCTGGACAACAGCAACAAAATGTTTTCCAGCAAACTGAGATTGATAAAGAGTCTCCGTTTCATTTTCCTCCTAAAATTTGGAGAACGATAAAGGCAAAACCTTAGAGAATGATCAATTTAAGTAGAAAGGCTCATTCTGGAAGCAGTACAAGAACATCTTGCAGAAGACAGAAACATTCTCCAGAAAAGTAGAACATTCTGCAGAAGATCAGAACATTGTGTAGAAGGGCAGAACATTGTGCAGAAGAACAAAACATTATGCAGAAGAGCAGAACATTTTGCAGAAGAGCAGAACATTCTGTAGAAGAGCAAAACATTCTGCAGAAAAGCAGAACATTCTTCATAATGTTCTCAACAGTTTATATGCAACATTCAATCAAATCTAATGCTTTCTATTAAGATGATATGGTTGAAAAAACATCAACAACTTCTAAATGAGTTTAAACCATTTAGTTTTGGCACTCCTACACATATCTTACTATTGACCTTTCCTCCAAAAACATCTCATGATCAAATTATTGGAAGAACTAAATTGTAAGGATATGGTGCCAAAGTTGCTGCTACTGGAGTCTTGATGAAAGTCAGCCATCAGATCAAAGAAATAGTAACAAGTATGAATGATTGTCCTTTAGAAGAAGCACATGATTACTATTTAATTCATTCAAGGAACTCAAATCATTTTGTACAAATTCTCCTTTTTCTGTCCTTAAAATAATTTTTTATGTGAACAAATCTCTTTGATTATTTTTGATAAATACAAACTTTTTTAGCATAAAAATGTTTTGTAAAGAGAGAAATTATACTTGACATGATATCACATTCATTTTGCTTCCCTTGCGCTCATTATCATGTTCAAATTAAAATATTGTCTGTTGTGAAAGAAGGCAAAAGAGCAAAGAGACATCTTGCTTGTGTTTTGGAATTTTGAAATTTTAAAGGATATCAATTTCAAAATATTAAGGCGGAGTTTTTTAGAAAATGTTACTTTTCTTAAAACTGGAATCTACTCATTGTATACATCCTAGCTCAAAAAGGTTATCTGAACTCTAAAATAAAAGGACTCAAAGTCAGACAAAAATCAATACAGTTTGTAACTCTAAAAATCAAGCTGTCAAGAAAGTTTGATCAACCTTGATATATGATAAGACATTGAAAAAGACATCCAAAATGATTAAAATAGGAACTCCAGATTGATTATTAAATCTCAAGAAAGTTCAAATTGACAGACCCATATTGATAATCAATCTCCGTTTTCAGCATAACCTCAACAGCTGTGCATTCTCTTATGTAATGGCTTATAATTCTTCTCCAAACTCCTCTGGCTACATTCAAGACTCAAGATCAAGACTGTACCATCCAAGATCAAGGGAGAAACGTCAAAAGCTTTTTAACTAGAAGACAAAGCTGCTTTAATGCTAAACCAGAAAAATCAAAAAGCAGTTTTTCAAAGCTGAATTATTTTTAATCTGATATATTGGCTTCAGTCAAACTACATAGCACTACCAACAACTCTTTTTGACCTTCATTAAAGACCTCTATTGCCTATAAATAGAAGACCAATATCCAGGATCAAAGCAAGAAATTCAAGTGCTGAAAAATCCATAAATCAATCACATACATACTTGAAATTATGATTTTTCACAAAATGGAGGCTGATCTATATTCCTATATTAGATTGCGAAATTATCATTAGATCCTTTGTAAAGAATCAATTCTCAAACAAGAGTTGAGAAATCTCAGATTATGTCAAAAACAATCCAATTGTAAAAACTCAAATTATAAGACTTTCTTTATAGTTTGTTTAAGAGTACATTAAAGCCTATCAAGGTTAGATAGGTGTTGTTGTTGCTTTCTGGGTGGAAAGTAATAGAGATTGAAACAGATCAAGATTGATCTAGACTAGGTGTTGTAAGATCAAAAAGGTTTTTTGTTTTAAACACTTAGTGGAAAATCTCACTGTGTGAGGACTGGACGTAATCCAAGTTGGGTGAACCAGGATATATCTTTGTGTGGTATTCTCTATCCTATATCTTTATTTGTTAAACTTAATTGATTACCTAAGATAAAACACAAACTAATTTTCTGTTTTAAGCTAATCAATGAACGTTCTCTGTTTTATAATAAAAACCAAGAACATTCTCCGTTTTCTGTTTTCATAACCAAGATCAATCTTGAGTTATTTTCTTAAGCTTTTAAAACAGGAATTTTTAAAAGGTGCATTTATAATTCAAACCGCCTTTCTTGTAAATCGACATTGTTACTTCAATTTCGTAATATGGACTTTTGTAATGATTTTAAATAGTGGGTCAGTTGTTTTTAAACTCTAAACCCTAAAGCCCAATATCGTGTACTATATACTGGCAGTCTTGTTTCTTTTATGGTATAAAAAATTAGGATTGAGATTGCTACAAGAAATAAACAATTTTTATTTTAATTTCATGGAAGGCTAATTTTATAAGATTAATCCACAAGTTCAAAGTTTCATCAACACCTTGAGATTGAGGTTACACTGTCAATTTCGATCCATGATTCTATTATTGTTTATTTGATTATATTGATATTCTGATTGCTTAAATTGAATTTCAATAAGATCGATTAAATTTATTTGACATAATTTGGTTTCGGTTTCTAATTAAATGAAAGTAGAATTTTGCGACGCTTGTGCGTTAATTGTAATATTTTGATGATTGTGATGCTTAATCCAATCAAAGAAACCAAATTCACATAGGATTGATTACACTTGTTTGATCAATTCTATAGTCAAATAAGAATAGAATCACGAATTAGAAATTAAAATCATTGATAGAATATGTGATAGGTTTGAAACACGAATAAGTGGATTAATCGTTTTGCTCATCTATTAAATCAAAAATCTAAAAACCCCTTTTTAATTTCAACTTTCAATTCAGTTATTATTATTATATCAGAAGTTCTTGCATAACGATTTAAATTATTACCTCTATTTACATTTTATCAATTGTATTCGACTAGTGTACGACAGTGGATCAAATTGGCGTTGTTTCTAGGGACTATTTAATAACAATATTAACAACTTTTAGAGTATTACTAACCATCCTAACAATTCTTCTTCGCGTTTTATTGCTCTACATGTCGGATAGGCTTGTTTGCAAGCTCGTAGGCACGTTGCTAGTAAAAAAATTCCGGTTTTAAGGTGAGTCTGTCTTCGACTGCTCCAATATTTCGCTAGAAAATTAGAAAAAGTCAAGGAATAGGAGTCCCAAAATCAAAATATAAGGGACTTATTATGTGACACGCCGTTCAAAATCCCAAATTCCTTCGTTTAGACCATTTTTTCAATTTTTTGAGTTTTTCATATTCTCCAAAAATTCCAAAAAACTTTGTGCGGCCTTTATTTGATAGGGTTTTCTATTTTTCACTTCAATTTTAGCAAAAGGAACATTGTTGAAATTTTTTCAGATTTGTGATTTTGCATTGCATTGTTATGATGATGCATGACTAGGGATAGTTCTGTAAATATGGATTCCCTTGAACCTGAAATAGATAGGACGTTTCATTTACGTCATAGACTTAAAATAGTTTCTAGTGTTAACAAGTCAGTGTGAGATAGTGACAGTGACAACTTGCTGCAAAATATGGCTGATGTGAATAATAGAACCCTTAAGACAACTTGTTGCACCTAATGTGAATTATAATGCATTGTGTATCACATATCCTGAATTTATTGTGCCATTTGAACTTAAATCTGGTTTAATATACTTGCTTCTAAAGTTTTATGGTCTTGCAGGTGAGGATCCCATCAAACACTTGAAGGAATTCCATGTTGTGTGTTCCACCATGAAGCCTCAAGGAGTCACATGAGACCATATTAAACTGAGAGCCTTCCCAGTTTCACACCAAGATGTTGCCAAGGACTGGTTATACTACCTTCAACCAAGTTTTGTTACACGTTGAAATGATCTCCAGATATTATTTCTAGAAAATTTCTTCCCTGCCTCAAGAGTTGCTTCAATCAAAAAATAAATATGTGGAATTAGGCAGATTGACAGAGAATCCTTAGACGAGTATTGGGAGAGATTCAAGAAATTAGTTTCTAGTTGTCCTCATTACCAGATTTCTGAACAATTGTTCTCTTTGTATTTTTATGAAGGCATGCTACCTATGGATAAAACCCAGAAGAGGAAAATGCTTTGATTGAGAACATGTCCATTAATTCTGAAAAATTTACAACTAGAAGCAATTCAGAAGTGTTGACAAGGGGTGTGAATGAAATTCAAGCTTCTTCCCACAAGTATTTAGAAGGCAGACTGTAAGACCCTTAATTATAAATCCTAAATTATCCTATTTTAGGGTATTTTGTGTTGAATTTCATAGGCTTTTATCCCTATTTTTGGTATTTTGAGGTGTACACTATGGTTTGACGTAGTTGTACGACTAAAGAAAAATGAAGGGTTTGTGGACAATGGAGAAATTTAGGAGTTCTCAGCGGTAGTGATTGTTTTGTGCTTAGTGTGTTGGTGTCAAACACAGTGTTACGGTTTGGTACCAAATGGATGTTTCGTACCAAGTGAACATATATGAGGCTATGTGACATAACTATGGGATATTGTACTTCGTCGATAAGATTAAAGTAACAGGGAAATACAGGAAACTCCGTGGACCTTGAGAAGATTGTTTGACCGCTTGTGCATTAGGATAACCTCAAGTGTAAGTCGCAAGGAGCGCTATGAAAGTTCAGTTGAGATAGTTTAAGCCATCATCATGGTTGTTGGCTATTTATTGACAAATTGAGGGACTGATCATCCTTAATCTCTTGTTGGTAGTAGACAAAATCATGTTGAATGGAACGGACGAGCCATACCAGCTATGCTAGTGTGTAGAGTTATTAAGTATCTATGAAAAGGGATAGACGACACTTTCTTCAAGGAGGTATGACAAAGCAAGTTCTATCTTGTAAGTTGAGTTGAGTGCAAACCTGGTGCGGTTATTACTCTCACTTTAAGTTTCGAGGACGAAACTTCTTTTTGGAGGGTAGTAATGTAAGACCCTTAATTTTAAATCCTAAATTATCCGATTTTAGGGTATTTTGTGTTGAATTTCTTAGGCCTTTAGCCAAATTTTTGGTATTTAGTGAGTTAACTACTAAAATATATTTAAAATTATTTGTTGGAAAATAATTTAATACCGAACAGTTTTGTCAAAAATATCACTCGTTGCTGAAAATATATCTGTCAATTGAGTTGGGATGAGAGTAGATATTTTTATTAAATTAGATTGAGATGGGAGTGAAGTGATGAGTGTAAGAGTAGTTAGATATTTGTTGGTTTGATTTTAATTATAATATATATATAAACATGATAAGGAAAGGAAAGAAAGATAGCAGAATCGTTCGCCCCTCCTCGCGTAACCCATTCTCGTTTCCTTCTACTTCTTTTGCTTTCATGTGCTTCCTTTTGTTTCAAGAAAAGAAACCCAAGGCTTTGTGGGTGAGAAAGAAATGAGCTCTCTGCTTTCTTCTTCTTCTTTGATTCGAAAATGAAGGAAAACGGTGTTAGGGGTTTTCAAAACAGTCAATCACCTCCACGCTACGGTGCTAGTGAGCCAAATTTGGAAGCGACGTCACGAGAGGAGATTTTATAGGAATTACTCGCGGTACCGTAATCGCTCGTTATAGCTAATGTTAAGGTAAGGGCTCCTTCCAAACTTTTAGTTTGAATTAGGGACTTTTTTGTGGTTGGGTGGAAATGAAATTTGTTATGGTTGAAGTGTAGATTTGGGGAAAATGAATTTAATGCTTTTATGGGTGAAATTTTAGAGTTGGGTTTTTGGTGATATTGATGAGTGTTTTGTGGAAAATGAATTTAACTCATTTATGTGTGGTTTTGAGGAAATGAAATTTGATATGTTTGAGTGATGGGTTGTGATGATTTGTGGTTGTCGTGTTTGACGTGTTCATAGTTAATTTTATAAATTGTGAGATGTGTTTGGGTGGATTTTGTAGAAAAATGAATTGATGTGATTTGGTGTGAATTGTGGATTGAATTTGAGAATATGTCTGAGTATGCTCTGTGTGGAATTTGAAAATAGTTAGAGTTAAATGAGTATTAAAAATAGGGAATCTTTTAATAAATGCATTTACTTAATGATTATCGTGAAAATCGTTAGAGTTAAATGAGTATTAAAAATGGGGAATCTTTTAATATCTGTATTTACTTAATGATTGTCGTGGATAGAGTGAGAGTATACTCATGCATTTCATTTTACATGGCGACCAGATCGGCCATGAGATGATTCAATGTAATTGGTTGGTTCATCTTATCCTTACAAGGAGTATCGCGTCGTGCTAATCTGTGAGAGATTGCACTCTAGAACGTGCTGATCTATGAGTGATTGCACTCTAGAAAATAGTGTAAGGCCTGTGATAGGCGACACTTTAGTAAATCGTGCTGGCCTGTTATGGGTGGCACCTTGATAATGTAACACCCCGATTTACAAAGCGAGGGTGTATTTTTTTTTTCAAAAGAAATTAAATTAAAACAGAGAAATAAATAAGGAAATACCTTTGGATAAATATTTAAGTCATTACAATTTATAAGCAGCGGAAAAGTTTTTCGAAATATGAATCCAAAGTATTTACACCTCAAAAAGTTGTACATGGAACCCATCGAAAATAAACTGTCATGCTGACAATATTAGTAAAGATACAATTTTCCAATTTAAAATAAACGCATTCCAAAATAAAGACATTTGTTCCCTCTATGTCAACCTAATCTGATCATTCTACCAAAAACTATACACCCTGAGTGATCTTCACGCGCCCCGTAAGATCCTTCTAACATAGCTCCAGTCAAGCTTTCCCATCTACATTCCCATCCGTAGGGTACAAACCGGTAGGATTGTCTTGGCTCTCATTTGAGGGCAAAGCCCAGATTTCCACAAAAGTTGTAAAGGGTCACCAACCGAAATTAACAGTCAACACATAACATTTAAGTTTTCAAATGCACAAAATACCCTTTCAACTTAGCATGCACCTTAAAAGGATTTTCCATATGCTAAAAGTTCATATAATACTTGCCAAATAAAAATGAAATCAAAATAAAGTTCTCAATCCATCAAGTAATACATAACTGACCAAAACATTTAAAAACCAATTGAGCAATCGATCATATAACTCAAAATAAGAATTTCCACTAAGCCAATCGATTTCCAAATGGATTTCCTGAAGGTTTTTAGTGAAATTTGAACTCTGGGCTTAATTAAATCGATTGGGAAATCGATTGAATGAATAACTGAGCCCCTGTATTAATGCCAATCGATTTCCAAATCGATTTTGTCAGTTTTGCTGAGTTCCTGTATGGCCAAATTGATTTCCAAATCGATTTCTTAAATGGTTTTGAAAAACATATTATAAAATCGATTGGCAAATCGATTTTGTCAAATTAGCGAAGTACCTGTAACTCATCCAATTGATTTGGAAATCGATTTCCCTGCATATTCTTCCAAAATACATAAACTAACTCAATCACATTCATACACAACTCCAAATCTTAGCACTTAGCAATTTCAACACAATCACTACAACATCATGAACTTCAAAATAGTTTTGCAATCAAACATGCTATCACACAATTCCAAAACATAACACTTAGCACTTATAACACAATCACTACAACATCATGAGTTTCAAAATAGTTTTGCAATCAAACATGCTATCACACAATTCCAAAACATAACACATAGCACTTATAACACAATCACTACAACATCATGAGTTTCGATATAGTTTTGCAATCAACCATGCTATCACACAATTCCAAAACATAACACTTAACAGTTACAACGCAATACCCATACGGACAAGATGAACCAACAAATCACATGGAATCATCTTGACGCCACAATCCCCACACAGACAAGATGAACCAACAAATCACATGGAATCACCTTGACGTGACAATCCCCACACAGACAAAATGAACCAACAAATCACAATTTACCAGGGTGTAGTCTCTCACGGACAAACACCTGTGCAGTCTCTCACGGACAAACACAATTTACCAGGGTGTAGTCTCTCACGGACAAACACCTGTGCAGTCTCTCACGGACAAACACTATTTACCAGGGTGTAGTCTCTCACAGACAAACACATGTGCAGTCTTTCACGGACAAACACGATTTACCAGGGTGTAGTCTCTCACGGACAAACACCTGTGGAGTCTCTCACGGACAAACACAATTTACCAGGGTGTAGTCTCTCACGGACCAACACCTGTGCAGTCTCTCACGGACAAACACAATTTACCAGGGTGTAGTCTCTCACAGACAAACACATGTGCAATCTTTCACAGGCAAACACGATTTACCAGGGTGTAGTCTCTCACGGACAAACACATGTGCAGTCTTTCACAGACAAACACGATTTACCAGGGTGTAGTCTCTCACGGACAAACACATGTGGAGTCTCTCACGGACAAACACAATTTACCAGGGTGTAGTCTCTCACGGACAAACACCTGTGTAGTCTCTCACGGACAAACACAATTTACCAGGGTGTAGTCTCTCACAGACAAACACATGTGCAGTCTTTCACGGACAAACACGATTTACCAGGGTGTAGTCTCTCACGGACAAACACCTGTGTAGTCTCTCACGGACAAACAAAATTTACCAGGGTGTAGTCTCTCATGTACAAACACCTGTGCAGTCACTCACGGACAAACACAATTTACCTGGGTGTAGTCTCTCACGGACAAACACGATTTACCAGGGGGATAGTCTCTTACGGACAAACACCATTAAGTAAACGTAGATATTAAGAGATTCCCCATTCTTAATACTCATTTAACTTAAACGATTTTCACTACAAACAATAAGTAAACTGAGATATTAAAAGATTCCCCATTTTTAACACACGTTTAACTTAAAACGATTTCCACAACAAACATTAGTAAACAGAGATATTAAGAGATTCCCCATTCTTAATACTCAATTAACTCAAAACGATTTTCACAACAAACATTAGTAAACAGATATATTAAGAGATTCCCCATTCTTAATACTCATTTAACTCAAAACGATTTCCAAAACAAACATTAAGTAAACAAGACATTAAGAGATTCCCCATTCTTAATACTCATTTAACTTAAACGATTTTCACAAACACACATTAAGTAAACAAGACATTAAGAGATTCCCCATTCTTAATATTCATTTAACTTAAACGATTTTCACAAACACACATTATGTAAACAGAAATATTAAGATATTCCCCATTCTTAATACTCTTTTAACTTAAACGATTTTCACAAACACACATTAAGTAAACAAGACATTAAGAGATTCCCCATTCTTAATACTCGTTTAACTTAATGGTTTTCAAATTCAACACAAAACAAACTCAAACATATTATCAAATTCAATCCACGATTCACACCAAAACACATCAATTCATTTCTTCACAAAATCCAACCATACACATATCAAATTTCATCAGTATTAATTAAGAACACGTCAAATACGACGAACACAAATCATCACAACATACCACTCAAACACAACAATTTCATTTACTCAAAATCATACATAAATGGGTTAAATTCATTTTCCACGAAATATTCATCAATATCTCAAAAACCCTACATTAGAATTTCACCCATAAAGCATTAAATTCATTTTCCCCAATTCAATACTTCAACCCTAACAAAATCCTTTTCCACACAACCACAGATAAGTCCCTACATGCAAACTAAAAGTTTGGAAGGATCCCTTACCTTCATGTTAGCTTTAACGTGCGATTACGGTACCGCGAGTAAATCCGGTAAAATCTCCGCTCGCAACATCGCTTCCAAAGTTGGTTCCCTAGCACCGTAGTGTGGTAGTGAGAACCTTTCCCTTCTATCTCTTCGTGAAACGAAGCTTAGATCTAGATGAAATGGGGAGGTTTGTTTTTGACGGTTTTGAAATCCCTAACTCTGTTTTCGAATCCGGGAAGGAGGAAGAAGCTGAGAAATCCTTGTCTTCTCACCCCAAGCCATGGGTTTCTCTTTTTGAACTAAAGGAAGCAAGAAAATGAAGGGAAAGGAGGAAGAACGAGACGGGATCGCGAGGCAGGGAGGAGGAAACATTTTCCTTTCTTTTCTTTTCTTCCCCTGTTTGCCGTATTCATTCTCTCTCCCTTCCTTTTTTAACTTCTTTCCCATATATATATATATATATATTACATACTTATTTATATATATTACTATATATATATATATATATATATATATATATATATGCATTACACTTGTAACATATATTCATATATATATTATAATTAAAACTAACCCAATAAATATCAAACAACTCTCACACCCATCACTTCACTCCCATCTCATTCTAATTTGATAAAATATCTACTCTCTTCGCAACTCAATTGACAGGTAAATTTTCTGCAACCCGAGATATTTTTATCAAAATTGCTCGGTATTAAATCTTTCGTAACGTAAATAAAGTATTTTCCGAGAAATAATTTTAATCCAATTTCTAAAAATATATTTTTGGCATTTAACTCGCATCATACCAAAAATTGGGCTTACAGCCTAAGAAATTCCACACAAAATACCCTAAAATTGTATAATTTAGGATTTAAAAACTACGGGTCTTACATTACTACCCCCCTAAAATTAGTTTCGTCCTCGAAACTTAAAGTACGAGTAACAATCCACCCTAGGTTTGTACTCAAATTCAACATACAAGTCACAACTTGTTTCACCCGGCCTTCTCGAAGAAAGTGTTGCCTACCCCTTTTCATAGGGTGCTTAATAACTCTGCACCCATTCATAGTCGGTAAGGCTCATCCGTTCCATTTAACATGGTTTTGTCTACTATCGACAAGAGATTAAAGATGATCAGTCCCTCAATTTGTCAATAAACAACCAACAACCATGATAGTGGCTTAGACTATCTTAACCGAACTGTAATAGTGCTCCTTGCAACTTACAACTGAGGTTATCTTAATGTACAAGCAGTCAACAATCTTCTCAAAGTCCATTGAGTTTCCCTTATTTTCCTATAACTTTGATCATGTCGACGAAGTAAAATATCCCATACCTATGTCACGTAGTCTCATTTGCATCCACTTGGTACGAAACATCCATTTGGTACCAAACTGAAACACTTAGAATGACCCCAACACACTGAGCACAGAACAATCACTACATCCGAGAACTCCTAAATTTCTCCCTTGTCCACAAATCCTCGATTTTTCTTAAGTCGTACAACTACGTCAAACTGTAGTGTTCTTATCAGTAGGTTATTCAAGCTATCAATTTAATAATTCCATCACCACATATGCTTGGTGATCGAAGCTTCCTCAAATATTTTTGATATCATGCCAAAGATTATACCCCTTGGGACACACAAACTTCCTTCCAGTTTAGTACTTCATTTCAAGAGTCACGTTTTCCATTAAAATCCAACTTGAATTTAATTCACAAATCAAGGTCTACATTTGTCTCATGCATAACACCTCAAATTCACGCTTCACTAGAAAATTTCTTACATACTTCGCAATTATGCACAACTCGAAAATAATCGTCCTACCTCTACTGCCAACATTCATTCTGATACTTCTTAATTTAATTGTGTCCTTCATTTGCAACTTGATGATTATCCTTTCATTATGACAGGTCAACCGCATTGTATTCACTCCATCACTTTTCCATTTATACAAACCTTAAATTTCTACCTCGAACCTTGATACATCTTCATTATAGTGATTCCAATAAATCAAGGCTTACTAATTCCCACCACACTTTTCCATTTCATGTTCAATTGTTTCCTATCAAGTAAACATTTAACTCCTTTGATTGACGAACACAATAACAATCCCCATGACATGCACTCAAGTAAAGTCTTTATATCTTGGCATACCTTTATAATAATAATGTCTGAATTATAGGTGAGATAATTCCTCTGAATCTTTAATTGTCATAAGCTACATCTCTATGTGCTGCTCCAACAAATTTCTTGGCACATTTTCCAATATTTGTTTCACTTGCTGGATTCTTATTCCTTCACAACCTTCACCGAGATACAAACTAAAAGAATCCTAACAACCGAACGTCCTAAAGAATTATTTCTCCCACATTCTCCAAAGCATTTCCTAAGAAATAATTATCTATAACTTCCTCGTCCCAAATTTTTGCAGTAAAATGTCTCAAAGACCCACATACCTTTCATTGTTCATCTAGCCACTAAAACACTCAGTTTAAATCTCGATGCTTGATTTCCCAAGACCAACAACTAAATCATAAATCATTCGTTACATCTCTTCTTTTTCACTTTCTATCTTATAATAGGATTCTAAAATTTGATCCTCAAAATCTCCAGACACTTCCATCCTTAACATGAATTATTTATCACTTGCCTGCCTCAACTCCTTCGATTATGAAAGTTTTAAGCATTACTTGGTCCTCCATCCAACCTTGCGAGATTTTAAATCATCAGCTAAAAATCAACCATCTTAGGGTCCCAATTCAAATCTCGAATAATCCTTCAGTCCTATCAAAATATTAACATCCTCTTAGTAATTTCCATCCTTTAATAGACTCTCAAACTTATATTACCGCAATCTCAAGTATTCTCGTACTCGATTACTTCAAATTCCACTTAATGGTAACATAGAGTTCAATACATCAAGGCTTAACTCATTAGGTTTTTCTGAACATCGCTCAAAATTCACACTTACGTGTCTATAGATTCATCCAATATTACTATCCGTACTTAATAATCCAAGTTGTGAATCCAGTCTAACTCGAATGCTCGACTTTATCCCTCAAGGTATCAACTAATCCTCAAAGCGTATGTTATCTAACCAAAGGAGTATTTACTCCTAATGTGCAACGCTACCTTAACTTCAACACCAGTCTCTTTCATTGACACCTAAGCACCAAATGTTATTCCAAATGGAAGCCTTATCTTCTCAACAGTTCCATGATGTTCACATCTCCTTGACAGTTGTCAAACATCATCTTGAAATCTACCAGGAAAACATCTAATACTTTTGTTAACAAGAGTCCTCAACTTAGATCTTTACTTGAAATCCCTTATTAGTCTAATGTTAATCCATCCCTACTCATCATCTTCAAGTTTACACCAACACATAGCTTCTGTGTCCTTGGAACCATTTTATAAATTCCATGCCGTCATGATTTGCTTCAGGTCTGCTTGACAATTCGTCATCTCGAAGATCTTTTCCATTTCTCGAATCCACTAATCATCTCTTTTCTTGAGTTCTCATCACCCTTGAACTTTGGAGGATGGTAACGAAGACAATCTTTCAATCCTCTTGACTTAATAGCATAAATCCCTATTTCCCTCTTCTCCAGATCCCGTCGAGTCTTTGCAGCATTTCATGCAAAAACAAAACATCCATGTTATTTGTAGCTTCAACCATTTGATCATCCCTACTGACGTTCGTCCTTGCAACGTCGTTCCCTCTTGGAGGTAGTGTTTCCGAAAAACCAACACAAGATGAAGTGTTAACACCACTTCGAATAATTCCAAAACTAAGTTTCGAATATATCCACACATAATAACTACCCCTGATCTGAAAACTCAGACCAATTACCCCGACGCATGATCAGATAATGACTCACAACCTACAGGTTGTCTTACAATCTATAACCAAAGGCTCCACAACCCCAAAAGAAAACCAAACCAAAGCTCTGATACCACAATGTAACACCCCGATTTTCAAAGCAAGGGTGTATTTTTTTTTCAAAAGAAATTAAATTAAAACAGAGAAATAAATAAGGAAATACATTTGGATAAATATTTAAGTCATTACAATTTATAAGCAGCGGAAAAGTTTTTCGAAATATGAATTCAAAGTATTTACATCTCAAAAAGTGGTACATGGAACCCATCAAAAATAAACTGTCATGCTGACAATATTAGTAAAGATACAATTTTCCAATTTAAAATAAACGCATTCCAAAATAAAGACATTTGTTCCCTCTATGTCAACCTAATCTGATCATTCTACCAAAAACTATACACCCTGAGTGATCTTCACGCGCCCCGTAAGATCCTTCTAACATAGCTCTAGTCAAGCATTCTCATCTACATTCCCATCCGTAGGGTACGAACCGGTAGGATTGTCCTGGCTCTCATCTGAGGGCAAAGCCCAGATTTCCACAATAGTTGTAAAGGGTCACCAACCGAAATTAAAAGTCAACACATAACATTTAAGTTTTCAAATGCACAAAATACCCTTTCAACTTAGCATGCACCTTAAAAGGGTTTTCCATATGCTAAAAGTTCATATAATACTTGCCAAATAAAAATGAAATCAAAATAAAGTTCTCAATCCATCAAGTAATACATAACTGACCAAAACATTGATAAATCAATTGAGCAATCGATCATATAACTCAAAAAAAGAATTTCCACTAAGCCAATCGATTTCCTGAAGGTTTTTAGTTAAATTTGAACTCTGGGCTTAATTCAATCGATTGGGAAATCAATTGAATGAATAACTAAGCCCCTGTATTAATGCCAATCGATTTCCAAATTGATTTTGTCAGTTTTGCTGAGTTCCTGTATGGCCAAATCGATTTCCAAATCGATTTCATAAATGGTTTTGAAAAACATATTATAAAATCGATTGGCAAATAGATTTTTTCAAATTAGCGAAGTCCTTGTAACTCATCCAATCGATTGGGAAATCGATTTCCCTGTATATTCTTCCAAAATACATAAACTCACTCAATCACATTCATACACAACTCCAAATCTTAACACTTTGCAATTTCAACACAATCACTACAACATCATGAACTTCGAAATAGTTTTGAAATCAAACATGCTATCACACAATTCCAAAACATAACACTTAGCACTTATAACACAATCACTACAACATCATGAGTTTCGAAATAGTTTTGCAATCAAACATGCTATCACTCAATTCCAAAACATAACACTTAGCACTTATAACACAATCACTACAACATCATGAGTTTCGAAATAGTTTTGCAATCAACCATGCTATCACACAATTCCAAAAAATAACACTTAACAGTTACAACGCAATACCTACACGAACAAGATGAACCAACAAATCACATGGAATCATCTTGACGCGACAATCCCCACACAGACGAGATGAACCAACAAATCACATGGAATCACCTTGACGCGACAACCCCCACACAGACAAAATGAACCAACAAATCACAATTTACCAGGGTGTAGTCTCTCACGGACAAACACATGTGCAGTCTCTCACGGACAAACACAATTTACCAGGGTGTAGTCTCTCACGGACAAACACCTGTGCAGTCTCTCACGGATAAACACAATTTACCAGAGTGTAGTCTCTCACGGACAAACACCTGTGCAGTCTCTCACGGACAAACACAATTTACCATGGTGTAGTCTCTCACGGACAAACACCTGTGCAGTCTCTCACGGACAAACATGTGTGCAGTCTCTCACGGACAAACACGATTTATCAAGGTGTAGTCTCTCACAGACAAACACCTGTGCAGTCTCTCACGGACAAACACAATTTACCAGGGTGTAGTCTCTCACGGACAAACACCTATGCAGTCTCTCACGAACAAACAAAATTTACTAGGGTGTAGTCTCTCACGGACAAAAACCTGTGCAGTCTCTCAAGGACAAACACAATTTACCAGGGTGTAGTCTGTCACGGACAACCACCTGTGCAGTCTCTCACGAACAAACACTATTTACCAGGGTGTAGTTTCTCAGGGACAAACACCTGTGCAGTCTCTCACGGACAAACACAATTTACCAGGGTGTAGTCTCTCACGGACAAAAACCTATGCAGTCTCTCACGGACAAACACGATTTACCAGGGGGTAGTCCCTCACGGACAAACACCATTAAGTAAACGTAGATATTAAGAGATTCTCCATTCTTAATACTCATTTAACTTAAACGATTTTCACTGCAAACATTAAGTAAACCGAGATATTAAAAGATTCCCCATTTTTAACACTCGTTTAACTTAAAACGATTTTCACAACAAACATTAGTAAACAGAGATATTATGAAATTCCCCATTCTTAATACTCATTTAACTCAAAACGATTTTCACAACAAACATTAGTAAACAGAGATATTAAGAGATTCCACGTTCTTAATACTCATTTAACTCAAAACGATTTCCAAAACAAACATTAAGTAAACAAGACATTAAGAGATTCCCCATTCTTAATACTCATTTAACTTAAACGATTTTCACAAGCACACATTAAGTAAACAAGACATTAAGAGATTCCCCATTCTTAACCTCTACCGCCAAATCCTCTACCTCCCTGCCGAGATGTTCTTGAACCTCTAACATAAGAATTTCCACTCTGACGCACAGATGTAGAATGAGTCTGAGGAAATGCCAAAGTTGTTGATGTTGATGCATAACTAGATGATGGATGTGTCGTGTCTATAGGACAATCCCTCCTGATGTGATCTATTTGGCCATATTGGTAGCACACCTTAGCATTACCATCTCTAGAACAATTGCCAAAGTGAAACCTACCACAAGTAGAACATCGTGTAGCTGAAACACCAGGATGTCTCTGAGAGAAAGTGGATTGCGGTGCTGCTCCAGAATCTGATTGTAGCTGAAACACCAGGATGTCTCTGAGAGAAAGTAGAACATCGTGTAGCTGAAACACCAGAAGACTGCCCACTATGACCACTCCTTTGAGACATGAGGCTTTTTTGCCCTTGATAACCGAACATAGATCCACCACCGTGAATTGAATAGTTACTGTAAGATCCTTCAATCCTTTGCTTCTTATGTGAATCTATTCTATTGCCTCTTTTTTTCCTTTTGTCGTTGCTCAATCAAAAGGGCCAAACTCAAAACCTCAGCAAAAGTTGAACAATTCGACCCCAACCACATATCTAAATAAATAATCCTTTAATCCTCTAATAAACCTCTTAACATGCATCTCTTCAGTGATAGGATAAGGAGCATGTCTAGAAAGTTGTGTAAAACGAGCACTATACTCTGAAACTGTCATACCCTCCGTTTGCTCCAACCGCTCGAACTCATGAGCTAATCCATCTCTAACACTCTCCGGAAGAAAACGAGCCATGAACAACTTAGAGAATTCTCTCCATGCTAACGGAAGTGACCCCACTTGTCTACCACGTGACACTATATCAATCCAATCACGTGCCACGCCTACTATCTGAAATGATGTCAATTCTATTGCTCTTACCTCAGAACAACCCAATGCTCTCCAAAGCCGTTCTAGACTATCAATGAATTGTTGTGGATCCTCATTTGCACTAGACCCAGAAAAAGTAGGGGGTTTAAGCTTCATGAAATCTGGTAAAGTGACCTCAATACCCCTCATTCCAGCAGTCGTCTGATGCTCGGCTTGTCTAACCTCTTGTTGACCATTGACATTTTCATGTCTTTGATCACCCTCAAGTTGTTGTCCGACGACAACCCCAACAAGTTGTTGCACAACCTGTTGTAATCCCTGCAAACCTGCAGCAAACTCTTCCATGGCTGGATTTCCGCGCCTCCTCCTAGGTACCTCAACATCAACATTCAAACCACATCCCCCAACATTAGCTCTACCCCTATTTCGAGCACGAACTGAAACACGACCTCGTTGACGAACACCTCGAGCTTGGGAAATTGATTCATCAATAATTTCCCTTACAGTAGGATTCCGAGTCTTTGGTGGCATTCTCACCTATTCGAACAACATTGATCAAAGATTGAATAAGACGACAAGAAATTGTGGAGAGATAGTGATGATGAATTTAAACACAGATTCAGACAATAGATAAGACTCTCATAGAGTGCTAATAGCCCTTACAAGTAAGTTGTGCCCGGATACACAATTTACTAATAAGAATCTATTATCACCCTATGTTTGCAGCTATTAGGACCTACGACCAAGCTCTGATACCAACTTTGTCACGACCCAAAATTTAAATGACGTGATCGGCGCACAAGCTATACTCCTAGCCTGGCAAGCCTATCAATTAACTACCATTTCAAAAAAAAAATATATATATATATATATATACTTTTTACTCGAAATTTCGACAGAGTATCCTTTGTAAATTCAAAATTTCCAAATTTATGAAATCTCTGTCAAATTCTCAATTCAGTCACAATCCAAATAACATAATCAAATTTCTTAATACACTTTCCAAAAACTAAACAGACTTTCTAAACTCCAAAATAGCTGCAATTTACATCATACTCAACAGACATTACAAAAAATGGTTTTCGATCAAAGAGGCCTACCAAAAAAAAGAAGTATGTTGAGACTTGAACCAAATAATAGATTCCTACTCAGCAGCTTGCGAATCTGAAAAAAAAAATCAACATAAAGGGTAAGTCACAAAGACTTAGTGAGGAGACAACAACCACCATCAATTAGAAGGGAAACACAAAAGGCACGAATAACTGTTTAATAGCTTGACATAAATATTAGAAATCCAGTTGATAACGAAACGAACTCAAAATGAACCTTAAAATCATCATAAAAGTCAAACAAGTAACAATACAATTTTTTTGAACCAAGAGGCGGCTTTATCTTATTGATAGCGCTTTCCTCCTAAGAGTGGCCTTTCCCTTAGGGGCGGCTTCATCTAACAGATGGCCCTCTCCTCTCAATCCCGCAACGCACCATCACATATCAATTAGAGAGCTTACATCTCGTTGATAGCCCTCTCCTCCTACGGATGACCTCTCTCGTAGGGGCGGCTCCATCTAACGGTTTATTTTCCGTAATCAATACGTGGTAACTAGGTGCACCTAACGAAATTAACGATTTAATAATTATAACATCGATTTCCCAAAACACGTATTAAAAATCATTTCATTGTAATTCATGAAAAACATATTCAATCGCATAACAATTCAAGATTTAAATATTGTAGCTCATACGTAAATCAAAATAATAACATATTATATAACAACGACCGTTAAATTAAATAATTGACGAAATCGAGATAAAATTCAAAGGTTGTGTTTCCCAAATTTTTCAATAAATACTTTAATATAGAAAACAAGTAAAATAATAATAATAGCAGTATAAAAATATATGACGATGATCGTCATGAACTCACAGCTATGGAGAATCGCCTAACTTTACTCTCCAACAACTCTCAGAGTAGCCGGCAGGATCTCAACGGACAAATCTGAGTATCAAGAATATTTCCAAGACTTTAGAAAAATATATTCTAAAGATTAGCTAACTCTAGGAAACCATGAAAATCATTTAAATATACTCTAAGCACAAAATAATATTTTTACTCAAATCTACATTTTTCTATGAATTCATACTAGGATTAGAGTTGTGCATTTACCTCAATGAGTCTCAACCAGCAACTCTCATGAGATGGGTACCCTTTTCTCTAGAGCACAAACCCTAACTCAAAATCCTAACCAAGAGCATTTTTCAATGGTTGTGAAGGTGTTAAATTCAGTTGTTAATGGTTGATGGTTTGGGTAGTAAAGAGAGAAAAGAATCAAGGAGAAGGAAGGAAAGAAAGAAAGAAAAAAACAAACAAAAATTGGGGGAGGGGAAATGTTCTGTGGAGAAAGAGGGAGAGAGAAAAGGAAGGAGAAAAATGAGGTGGAAGAAAAAAATAAGTTTGGTTTTATTATTATTATTATTTAATTATTTTTTATTTTTTTGTTTTATTTTAAAAGGACACGGGACGTGTCAACTTGTTTCTTTCAATTTGAGTGTTATAATAAAATAAAAATAAAAAGACGAAAAAAAAGGAATAAAATGATGAAAAATGGTTGCGTTGTGAGCAAAAAGAGTGTGAAAATAGAAGTCAATGATATTTTGTTGAGTTACTTATTAATGTTGTTTTTCTCTCTTAATCATTACTCATTTATCCTCTTTGATTTTCAGCCATAGTCTCCTTATGATTATCTCACCATTACCTTGGCCACGTCACAACCTGAATAAAGACCTTTTGATCATTATGTGCATGTGTTTCAAATATAGATTATAGAGGCTTGTCAAGCCTTTGGTAGTGATAGCTTTCATTATGTGCTTGAGTGTAAACATTAGCCCAAACACTTTGAGAGAATTTTATATCCTAGAAGGACTCTATCACTAATGATGCATTTTTTAGTTAACTTGTCCTCTTCTTTGTCTTGGTTGTGATAAAAAAAAATATTTATGATTTCCTTAAGCTAGAAATATTTTTTTCTCTCACCACTTTGCATTCATAAGAATATTCGGAATCGCATGCATTGCTTTGATCGGAGTGCAAAAGTTTAAGTGTGAGGGAATTTGTTAATAGAATTTGGGTACATGTTTCTAGTTTTTTAGTTTGGTATTTTAAAAGCTCTATATAGCTTAGACTAATTTTTTAGCCTATTTCTAAACTTTGGGTCGAAAATGAATTATAATTTTATTATTTGCATTTTGACCCTTTCTCGCTTTGTAGACCATACCTTGAGTTATGGATATTGGATTGGCGCATACGAGCAGGCATTAGAAAGCTATAAAATAGAGCTACAACTTTTGTGTTGGAGTAAAATCCCAATGCCGATTATTACTAGGCCTAAATTATAGATTTCGTAATATGGAGTTTTGTAATAATTTTAACTAGCAGGTCACTTGTTTTTAAACCCTAATTCCCAATATCAAGTACTATATATTGACAGTTTTGTTTCTTTTCATAGTTTAAAAAATTAGGATTGAGATTGCTACAAGAAATAAACACTTTTTATTTTAATTTCATGGAAGGTTAATTTTATAAGATTAATCCATGAGTTCAGAGTTTCATCAACACCTTGCCATTCAGGTTACACTGTCAATTTCAATTCATGATTCTATTCTTATTCATTTGATTGTATTGATAAATTGATTGCTTAAATTGAATTTCAATAAGATCGATTAAATTTATTTGATAGAATTTGGTTTCGGTTTCTAATTTAATTTAATTATAATTTTGCGACACTTGATCGCTAATTGTAATATTTTGATGATTGTGATGCTTAATCCAATCAAAGAAGTTGAATTCACAAAGGATTGACGATGCTTGTTTGATCAATTCTATAGTCAAATAAGAATAGAATCAAGAATCAGAAATTAAATCCATTGATAGAATTTGTGATAGGTCTGAAACTCGAACAAGTGGATTAATCATTTTGCTCATTTGTTAAATTAAAAAACTAAAAAACGCTTTTTAATTTCAACTTTCAATTCAATTATTATTATTATATCATAATTCCTTGCGAAACGATTCAAGTTATTACTACTATTTACATTTTATCAATTGTATTTGATCTGTGTGCGACAACGGATCAGTTCTGTAGTATACTTGAAATAATATTGGATTGATATCATTGTACAATTGTTATACTCTTATTCTTAGTCAAGAACATTTACTGAAAATCATTGAAGTTATTGTATTGTATTTAAAAAAGTGGTGTACTTTCTTTAAGAATTCTAATATAAGATAGTGGTGTGGTATCTTAGGAAGTGTGTTAGAAGTTTGTAGCAAAGATCCTATGGTGGAATTTGTACATATTCCAACAACAGTTGAAAAATCTCTTGTAGTGTGCAAGAGGACTGGATGAACCCTAGGTCATAAGGGGAACAAGGATAATATCGTTGTGTTCGTTATTTTTCTGCAATTTACTTTTTGCCATACACTATCCTAATCAGAAAAATCGATCACTAAATCTCTGAAAATAAGAAAATTTCTACACACCTAATTCACCCCTCATCTTAGGTGCACCTTCGTTCTTACAATTATACTCTCAAGGATTTTGTAATCTTCGACTTGGTGTTCCATCTATAGAAGTTGAGAGCTGCAACCAATTGTTGAAATGTACTCAACCTCAGGTGTCGACATTGCAATTTTGCTTTGTCACTTACTTGACAATGAGATTAAGTTTTCACCAAGAAATATGAAATTTCCACTTTTACATTTTCTTTGAAGTTTTCCATTAACATAGTCACCATCACAATAGCTACTTAATATATACTTAGTAGACTTCTTATAAAATAAGCTAATGGCGGAAGTACCTTTCAGGTATGTTAGGATTCTCTTAACAACAACTAAGTGAGATTCCCTTGGATCAACCTAAAATCATGTGTGTGCACACACATACTAAATAAAATATGAAGTCTTGAAGAAATAAGGTACATAAGTGATCCTATGATTCCTCTGTATGTTTTCTGGTCAATCTTCTGGCCTGGTTCATCTTTTTTCAGTGAGCAAGTAGGGTGCATTGATTTAGCCATATGTTTTCAATCATTCATCTTAAACTTCTTGAGAAGCTCTTTAGTATACTTAGTTTTCTAACTTTACTAAATTTGTATCTCTAAGAAGAACTTTGTTTCTCTCATCATGCTCGTTTGAAATTCAAGCTACATCAACTTAGCATATTATTGACAAAAAGTGACATTAGTAGATAGAAAAAATAATGTCTCGCCATGAATTTGAATAATAAGAATGTCATATACTAGTGATATTCTTAACAAGGTGGTGTCTACTTGTCCTCTTCCAAAATTGTTTTTAAGCAAAAAAATTACTTAATCTATCACACCAGGCCTTAGGTGCTTGTTTTAGACTATATAATGATTTCCTAATTTTAAAAGCAATCTATGAATTTAGAGCTTTCAAAACCAACAGGTTGCTTAATAGAGACTTTTTCACTTATATTCCAATTTAAGAAGGAACTTTTAACATCCATTTGAAATAATGTAATGTTATTATAAGTAGCAAATGAGAGTAGGAGACAAATTGTCTGTAACCTAACCACTAGAGAAAATGTCATAGTGTAATCAATACCTTGTTGTTGACTGTAACCTTATGCAACTAGTTTAGCCTTTTTTCTAACAACATCTCCCTTATCATTTGACTTGTTTCTGAAAAAATTCATTTGGTTCCGATAATGTTTTTCTTTTGTTTGGTTACTAGATCTCGAACATCATTCGTTTAAATTCACTCAACTATTCTTGTATTGCAAAAAACTTAAACAACCAAATTTCTTAAAGTAAGAGATATTAGGTTATTTGCCTTCTATGATTCATATGGTGTTTATTCAATGTTGACATAATTAAAATCATATTATGAATTTAACATGTAGTGTTAATCGCCTCTGTCCAGAATTTTTTTGAAACATCCATCTCATGTTTCATGGTTCTAGCCATTTCTTGAAGGAACTATTATTTCATTTTACATCTACATTTTTTTGTGGTATTCTAGGAGAGGAGAAGTTGTGTGATATTCCACTCTTATCACAAAAACTTTCAACGAACTTGTTTTCAAATTCTCCTCCATGATCACCTCTAATTGATATAATCTTAAAACACTTTTCATTCATTTCTTATTTGCAAAATGCAATAAACACTTTGCAGCAGACATCTTTATTTTTTAAGAATTTTACCTAAGTCCACCTAGTGTAATTATCTACTATTACAAAGCCATATTTATTTCCATTTACTAAGGTTGTTTTAACTAGCCCAAAGAGATCTATATGCAAGAGTTCAAAGGGTTTGGAGGTAGAGACTAAATTCATAGGGGTAAAGGAGTTCTTAATTTGTTTTCCTTTTTGACAAGCGCCACACATAGTTTTTATTTTGTAGCTAAGCTTTGGTAGACCTCTAACATGTTGAAGATTATTCAATTTTTGAGATTAATCTTAGGTTTTCATGACCTAACCTTATTCAATTTTTGAAATTAATTTTTCTGCATTTACTGACATGAAACACTTAACATCCTATTTCTCTAAGGTAAATAGATTTATCTTATATACGTTATTTATGCTCAAACTTGTAAAGAGTACCAATTAATCTTTTTGACTAATTTCTTTGCATGATTTTTTATTAAACATAATATCATTGGTATTATCACTTAATTGACTAATGCTTAATAAATTATGTTTAAGACCTTTAACAAATAAAACATCTCTAATTGAAGGAGAGGTTCCATTACCAATTGTGTTGTGTCCAATGATCTAGCCTCTGCTTTCCTCCAAAACTTATTGTGCCTCATTTGATCAAAGTTAGATCTTCAAACATAGAATTTTCTTCCATTATATGTCGTAAGCATCAACTGTCTAGATACCAAGACTAGTGTTTCAACTTGGCTGCTGAGAACATCTGCAACATATATAATTTTATTCTTAGGTTCCCAAATTTGTTTAGGTCTTGGTTTGTTAGTCTTGAAAGGTTTCTTCTCTTTCCATGTGCTTAACATGCGATAAGATATTTTGGAGGGAACTTTCTTGCAGCTAATAGTACATAAAACAGAGTTTCATAAGTTTAGACTTAGTTACTGTTTCTTGGTATCTTATACCTCTTTTAACATTTTTACTAACTCCATAAATCATAGAAGCATATTTGCTTCTTTCGATATTGTCAACTAATTCATATTTTTCATAATTACATATGACATTTTCTAAAGGTTTTGGAACATGATTATCTTTCAAACTTTTATTTTATGTTTCAAAACAATGATTTCTTCAGCATGATTTACATTTACTTTCCTAAGTGCTTTAAGTTTTAGAGACAACTTGTGATTTTTATTTAAAACATTATTTATTATTTTAATTAATTTAGATCGGCTCAATTCAGAAAGTTTAAGACTTTTAATTTATTTACAACAAGAATTAGGGCTTACTATCTCATTGTGCCTTCTGTTGTTTATTATTTGGTCTATTTAGCGCTTTTCATTGTTTGTTGTTTGGAAAATTGTGGTAAGTGTGTTTGATTTGCAACTTAATCTATGAAAAATTTGTTGGTATATTTCTTTGAAGTTAAATGACACCGCAAATTTATTGGCATTGCCAAAACTTCAAAAATAATTTTATGTTGTTTTTTTAGAAAATAGGCAAGATATACCCGCTATTTAAGTTTTGTCGGACTCCGAATTAAACCAAAATTTAACTGACAGTTTTATATATCGACAATAACGAAAATTTGATCTCATTTTATTTTTCTAAGCAAAGGAACACAAATATTGTCGGATAAAACTTTATTCACAATGTTTTGAAAAGTTTTAGTTATTAGAATTATTTTATAATTTTTCTATTACCGAAAAATTTATTCTTGGGTGAAACGTGACTTGTTTAAGAATGAACTCGGAGCAAGATGATGTGACATAAAGTCGCAAAATATTTAGATATTTTTCTAAGATATTATTAATTTAATGAGCGGTAAGTAAAAATATAACAATATTTTTTTACTATGTAGTAAGAATTTGTAATGACCAAAATGAGTAACCTCACAATCTCTTTTTGTGTGTAGACTAGAATGACTTGTGTAATGTAAGACCCTTAATTTTAAATTCAAATTTATGTATTTTGGGGGAATTTTGAGTTGAATTTCTTAGGCTTTTTAGCCAATTTTATGGCATTTCGACAAAAGTAGATATTTTTCTGAAAAAGTGGGTTTGTGATGTGAGGTGACATGAGTAATGATTATTTTTATAAAAATATCTAGATATTTGTTTTAGAATTAGTTTTATTATAATATTATATATATATATATATATATATATATATATATATATATATATATATATATATATATATATATATATATATATATATATATATATATATATATATATATATATATATATATATAAGGCAAAGAAAGAAAGTAAGCATTCCCGTTAAACGCCTGCCCTGCATTTTTCTTCTACTCTCTGTTTGAAGAAAACAAAACCAAAATGTTGTTGGTTTTCGAAAAAAAAAAACAAACACAAATCCTCATTTATCTACTAGATCTAAGCTCCCATTCGAGAAGTGACAAAAGAAAAAGTTGCTCATTACCACGCTGGGTGCTAGTGAGCTAGTTTTTGTCGCGACGTCACGAACTTAAATTTTATAAGAATTAATCGCGGTGCCGTAATCGGTTGTTAAAGCTACAACAGAGGTAAGGGCTCCTTCCAAACTTTTAGTTTGCATTTAGGACATTATTTGTGATTCTGTGGAAAAGAAATTTGATGTATTTGAGGTGTGAATTTGTGAAAAATTAATTTAATGTGATTATGTGTAATTTAGTAGAATTTAAATTTGAGGTGTGGTTTGTGGTGACTCAAGTTTGGTGTGATTTATATGTTCATAATTATTATTATGAATTTTTGAGATGTGATTTATTTGTGGATTTTGTAGAAAATGAATTGATGAAATTTGGGGGTTTATTTGTAAAAATGTGGAGTTTTGAAATTGAGTGAGTTATGTTTGAATTGTTGAAATTTAATTGAGGTGTTATATGTGAGTGGTGGAATTGAATTGATTGTTGTCGGTGTGAATTGACGATAATTAAATTTGATGAGTTTGAGTTAAGTAATGAGTTATTTTTAAATAAATGAGTTTGAACTGAAATTGAAATTTTACAAAAAAAATTAGCGTTGTTAAAGTTGTGAAAAAGTTCAAATTTTAACTAAGTTAAAGAGTTTGAGCAAAAAGATAGATTGAAATTAAAAATGGTTAGAGTTTAAAATGTTACTCTTTTAATTACTCTTTGATTGAGTTTAAAAAGAAAAAAAAAAGTTTAGAGTATTTTATTAACTCAAAATTTTTGGTGCTTTAATAGTCGAGTGTGTGTGTGGGAAATTTTGACGATATTTGTTTTATTTAGTTTTAAGTAAATAATATAGATTATTTGGTTTTAAAACTTTGGTGTGTGAGAAAGATTTAATTTTGGAAATTTTGTTGTGTTTGGATTAGTTTTATTGTGAACAAGTTCTTATAAATATTCATGTTTATGTAGTTAGCTCCTTGAGTCTCGAAAAGGAATCGAGACCGTTGGCACCGAGTTAGTGGTGGAGAGAACTCTGATATATTAATGTTGTTGTGATGATTTATGGTTGAAAATTTTAGAGATTGAATATGGTGATTAATGTTTGAAAATTTTGGTGATTTATGTTAGGTGAAATTGATGTGTTCATAATTAATATTATGAACTTTTGAGATGAAATTTATGTGTGACTTGGTGGAAAATGAATTTAATTCAATTTAGGTGTGAATGGAATTTGGAGATTTGATTTATGTGTGGTTGTGGAAATTTTAATTGGTGTGAATAAATATGTTTGAGTATGCTCTGTGTTGTGTTTGAAAAATCATTAGTTTTAAATGAGTATTAAAAATGGGGAATCTTTTAATAGTTGCATTTACTTAATGATTGTGGTGAAAAGAGTTAGAGTATGCTCATGCATTTCATAGTACATGGTGACCGCGATGGGGCCACGGTGATAGTGGTGATCGTGATGGGCAACGGGATGATGCCATGTGAATTGTTGGTTTATCTTATCCTTGCAGGGATTGTCACGCCGTGCTGATCTGTGAGAGATTGCACACTAGAATGTGCTGATCTGTGAGCGTTTGCACTCTAGAAAATTGTGCTGGTCTATGAGCGACTGCACTCTTGTATGTCGTGTTGGTCTGTGAGAGACTGCACACTAGTAAATCGTGCTGATTCGTGCGAGATTGCACCTCGGTAATTAGTACTGGTCTGTGAGAGGCTGTACAATTATGATTTACACCCCTCGAGGAGGGTTTTGGTTTGAAATTCCAGGATCATGCATTTTGGCATATACGCATTGCATTAGGGTGCTTGGCACGCGAGTCATGTTTGTTATACTTTGATGATTGTATACACATATTCGATTGGTGTTGTGATTTGTCGTAATTGGTTTGACGTGTGAAGTTGGGTTGATTAAGTTTTGATGTATTTATGTGTTCATAATTGATTTAATGAGTATTCGATGTGTGATTGAGGTGTGAATTTGTTGAGATTCATTTGGTGTTAATTATGTGTTCATAATTGATAATATTAATATTTGAAGTGTTGATTGATTCAAAGCCATTTTAGAATTGAAAATCTGCATTTTCTCAATTGTTTATGCATTTTTGGACATATGAAAACCCTTTCGAGGAGTATGCTAAGACGAAAGGTTCTTTTGAGCATTATAAAATATAAGAATTTTGTTATGTGATGTTTGTTAATTTCAGTTGGTGACCTTTACAATTATTGTGGAAATTTGGGCTTTGCCCTCAGATAAGAACCAGGAGCATCCTACCGGTTAGTACCCTGGAGATGGGAAAGTAGTTTGTCATACTTGACCAAAGTTGTGTCAGGAGGATCTCGCGGGGCGCGTGGAGATCACCAGGGTGGTGTAGTTTTGTAGCATGATCAAATTAGGTGGTTGTATAAGGACTAGATGTCTTTCTTGGGATTGTATTTATTTCATTTTGGAAGATTGTATCTATGCTTAAATTGTCTGATGACTTTTTCTTTTAATGGGTCCATGTTCCACATTTTGATGTGATGTGGGGAAAGTAGAGATTCTTGGGGCAGTGCTTTTATGCAGGTGTCTACCGAGAATGCTCAAGGGTATGAGCTATGTCTGATAGGTCTCATAGCCCCATTGTATTTTTCTATTTAAATACTTTGGATTTTGTTTCAAAAACTATTTCCACTGTTTGTAAATATTGTTGACTTTTGTCGTTGTGTTACGACGTAAATATTTATCCAAAAGTATTTTCTTCTTTAGTTCTTCGTTTTTATGAATTTGTTTAAAAAAAATACACTCGCGCTGTTAAAAAATCGGGGTGTTACATTATGGTATCATAGCTTTTGGTTATAGATTGTAGGTCAATCAGTAGGTTGGGAGTCGTTATCTGATCATGCGTCGGGGTAATTTTTCTGAGTTGTCATATCAGGGGTAATTGTTATGTGTTGATGTGGTCGGAAGTTAGTTTGGAATGATTTGAATTGGTGTTAAGACTCTTCTTGATGTTGGTTTTGAGGAAACAGTACCTCCAACAAGGAACAACGCTGCAAGAGTGAACATTAATAGGGATGATCAAATGGTTAAAGCTATGATTAACATGGATGTTCCTGTTGTTGCACAAACAGCTGCATAGACTCTACGAGATCTGGAGAAAAGGGAAATAGAGATATGTGTTGTTGCGTCAAGGGGATTAGAAGATTTTCGTTGTTACCATCCTCCAAAGTTCAAGGGTGATCAGAACTCAGAAAAAGTTGATCAATGGATTCACCAATTGGAAAAGATCTTCGAGATGACGGATTGTCAAGTAGAGTTGAAGCGAATCATGACGACATGAAAATTATGAAGTGGTTCCAAGGACACAAAAGCTATGTGTTGGTGTTAACTCGAAGATGATGAGTATGGATGGATTAACATTAGACTAATAAGAGATTTCAAATAAAGATCTAAGTGGAGGACTTTTGTTAAGAAAAGTATTAGATGTTTTCCTGGTAGATTTCAGGACGAGACTAGATGAAGTTTGATAACTATCAGAGAGATGTGAACATCATGAAATGGTTGAGAAGACGAGGCTTCCTTTTGGAATAGCATTTGGTGCTTAGGTGTCCAGGAAGAGGCTTGTATTAAAGTCAAGGGGCACCGCACATTAGGGTGAATACTACCTTGCGTAGGAAAATGACGCTTTGAGGAATAGTCAATACCTTGAGCGGTAAGGTCGAGCATTCGAGTTAAACTAGATTCACAACTTAGATTGTTAAGTATGAATCTCATGACGATTATAAGAGGGGGAATATATATTTCTTTGATAAGTGACAAATCTCTGTATGGTTTAGGAGATGGTAAGTACGGATAGTGATTTTAGATGAAACTATAAACGCATAAGTGTGAATTTTGGGTGATGTCTAGACAAACATGAAGAGTTAAGATTTCATGTATTGAACCGCGTGTTACTATTAAGTGGAGTTGAAAGTACATAGTACGAGAATACTTAGAGATTATAACAATGTAAGCTTCGAGAGTCTATTAAAGGATGGTAATTATTAGGAGAATGTTAATGTTTTGATAGGTCCGAGGGATTATTTGAGACTTGATTTAGTACCGTAAGATGGTTGATCTTTAAGTCAATGATTTAAAATCCACAAGGTTGGATGGAGGATCAAGAAATGCCTAAAACTGGTATAATTGAGGTAGTTGAGATAGGCAAGTGATAAATAATTCATGTTATGGATGAAAGTGTTTGAAGATGTACTAAAAAGGTCGTGTTATGATTAGAAGAGTTTTTATTAGTGAGATTACTAATACAGTTAGAGTCAATGATGAATACGACCTCGTATTGTATCTTAACATGAAATTGATGGAATTAGACGGTGTGATGAGTATTTGGAGATTTCGAGGATCATATTTTAGAATTTTATTTAGTGATAGAAAGTGAAAAAGAATAAATGTAACAAATGATTTATGGTTTAGATGTTGGTCTTGGGAAGTCAAATGTTAAGATTTAAAATGAGTGTTTCAGTGACTAGATGACGATGAAAGGTATGTGGGTCTTTGAGATATTTTACTGCAAATTTATGAGGAAGGGGTTTATAGATAATTATTCCTTAGGAGATGCTTATTGGGAACGAATAAGAATCAAACAAGTGAACCAAATTTTGGAAAATGTGCCAAGAAAACGTGTTAGAACAGCACATGGAGATGTAGCTTATGACAATTAAGGATTCATGAAAGGAATTATCTCACTCGTGATTTAGATATTGTTATTATAAGGGTATGCGAATGATTCAAATGCACTAATTGAGTTCATGTCATGGGGGTTGTTATTGTGTTCGCCAATCAACAGAGTTTAATGTTTGGTTGATAGGGAAGAATTGAGCACGAAATGGAAAAGTTTGGTGGGAACTAGTAAGACTTGATTTATTGAAATCACTATAATGAAGATGTATCAAGGTTCAAGGTAGAAATTTAAGGTTTGTATAAATGGAAAAGTAATGGAGTGAATACAATATGCTTTACCCGTCATGATGAAAAGATAATCATTAAGCTGCAAACAAAGGACATGACGGAATTGAGAAGTATCAGAATGAATGTTGGTAGTAGATGTAAGAAATTTATTTTCGAGTTTGTCCAGAATTGCGAAGTATGTAGGAAATGGATTAGTGAAGTGTGAATTTGAGGTGTTAAGGCATGAGACAAATGTAGGTCTTAATCATGAATGGAATTAAAGTTGGATTTTGTTGGAGACATGACTCTTGAAATGAAGCACTAAACCTGAAGAAGGTTTGTATGTTTTAGGTGGTATAGTTCTGGAATGTTGTCGAAAAAAATTTGAGGAAGCTTAGATCACCAAGCAAATGTGGGGATGAAATTATTAGAGTTATAATTAGAACAACATACGGATAAGAACACAGTTGGCGTAATTGTGCGACTAAAGAAAAATCGAGGATTTGTGGACCATGGAGATATTTATGAGTTCTCGGCGGTAATAATTGGATGATTCGTACCAAGTGGATGTATATGAGGCTATGTGACATAGCTATGGGCAATAGGATCAAAGTTATAGGAAAATAAGGAATAACTCAATGGACCTTGAGGAGATTGTTTGACCGCTTGTGCATTAGAATAATCTTAAGTGCAAGTCGCAAAGAGCGCTATTACAGTTCGGTAAAGATAGTCTAAGCCACCATCATGGTTGTTGGCTACTTATTGACAAATTGAGGAACTGATCATCCTTAATCTCTTGTTGATAGTAACAAAATCATGTTGAATGGAATGAACGAGTCTTACTGACTATGGTAATGTATAGAGTTATTAAGCACCCTATGAAAAGGGGTAAGCAACACTTTCTTCCAGTGGGCCGGGCGAAACAAGTTGTGACTTGTAAGTTGAATTTGAGTACACACCTAGTGTGGATTGTTACTCATACTTTAAGTTTCGAGGACGAAACTTCTTTTTGGAGGGTAGTAATGTAAGACCCTTAATTTTAAATTCAAATTTATGTATTTTGGGGAATTTTGTGTTGAATTTCTTAGGCTTTTTAGCCAATTTTATGGCATTTTGTGAGTTAAATGCCAAAAATATCTTTTTAGAGACCCGATTAAATTATTCGTCGATGAATAATTTTATTTAATTACAGTGAATCTTTTGTCGAAGAAAAAAATTTCTGAGATGCAGCATTTTTCAAAAAAATTCACCTGAAAAAATGGCTTGTGATGTGAGGTGACATGAGTAATGATTATTTTTATAAAAATATCTAGATATTTGTTTTAGAATTAGTTTTATTATAATATTATATATATATATATATATATATATATATATATATATATATATATATATATATAAAAGGCAAAGAAAGAAAGTAAGCATTCCCGTTAAATGTCTGCCCTGCATCTTTCTTGCATTTTTCTTCTACTCTTTGTTTGAAGAAAACAAAACCAAAATGTTGTTGGTTTTGAAAAAAAAACAAACAAAAATCCTCATTTATCTACTAGATCTAAGCTCCCATTCGAGAAGTGACAGAAGAGAAAGTTGCTCATTACCACGCTGCGGTGCTAGTGAACTAGCTTTTATCGCGACGTCACAAAGTTAAATTTTATCAAATTAATTGCGGTGTCGTAATCAGTTGTTAAAGCTACAACAGAGGTAAGGGCTCCTTCCAAACTTTTAGTTTTCATTTAGGACATTATTTGTGATTCTGTGGAAAAGAAATTTGATGTACTTGAGGTGTGATTTTGTGAAAAATTAATTTAATGTGATTATGTGTAATTTAGTAGAATTTAAATATGAGGTGTGGTTTGTGGTGATTCAAGTTTGGTGTGATTTATATGTTCATAATTATTATTATGAAATTTTGAGATGTGATTTATTTGTGGATTTTGTAGAAAATGAATTGATGAAATTTGGTGGTTTATGTGTAAAAATGTGGTGTTTTGAAATTGGGTGAGTTATGTTTGAATTGTTGAAATTTAATTGAGGTTCTATATGTGAGTTGTGGAATTGAATTGATTGTTGTCGGTGTGAATTGACGATAATTAAATTTGATGAGTTTGAGTTATGTAATGAGTTATTTTCAAATAAATGAGTTTGAACTGAAAATGAAATTTTACAAAATTTAGCGTTGTTAAAGTTGTGAAAAAGTTCAAATTTTAACTAAGTTAAAGAGTTTGAGCAAAAAGATAGATTGAAATTAAAAATGGTTAGAGTTTAAAATGTTACTCTTTTAATTACTCTTTGATTGAGTTTAAAAAGAAAAAAAAGTTTAGAGTATTTTATTAACTCAAAAATTTTGGTGCTTTAATAGTCGAGTGTGTGTATGGGAAATTTTGACGATATTTTTTTTATTTAGTTTTAAGTAAATAATAAAGATTATTTGATTTTAAAACTTTGGTGTGTGAGAACGATCTAATTTTGGAAATTTTGTTGTGTTTGGATTAGTTTTATTGTGAACAAGTTGTTATAAACATTCATGTTTATGTAGTTAGCTCCTTGAGTCTCGAAAAGGAATCGAGACCGTTGGCACCGAGTTAGCGGTGGGGAGAACTCTGATATATTAATGTTGTTGTGGTGATTTATGGTTAAAAATTTTAGAGATTAAATATGGTGATTAATGTTTGAAAATTTTGGCGATTTATGTTAGGTGAAATTGATGTGTTCATAATTAATATTATGAACTTTTGAGATGAAATTTATGTGTGACTTGGTGGAAAATGAATTTAATTCAATTTAGGTGTGAATGGAATTTGGAGATGTGATTTATTTGTGGTTGTGGAAATTTTAATTGGTGTGAATAAATATGTTTGAGTATGATGCTCTGTGTTGTGTTTGAAAAATCATTAGTGTTAAATGAGTATTAAAAATGGGGAATCTTTTAATAGCTGCATTTACTTAATGATTGTGGTGAAAAGAGTCAGAGTATGCTCATGCATTTCATAGTACATGGTGACCGCGATGGGGCCATGGTGATAGTGGTGACCGTGATGGGCCACGGGATGATGCCATGTGTTGATCTGTGAGCCATTGCACTCTAAAAAATTATTTTCGGATGCCCGATTAAAATTATTTTTCTAAAAATAATTTTATCGATACAAATGATTATTATCAATTAATATTTTACAACGTCACACATTACTATTAAATTAATTTGTCAAATAGATTGCAATGAGAGTAGATATTTTACAAAACAAATCTAAAAGTAAGTGATGTGACATGATTATGACTAGGTGTCATAAAAAATAATTATGAGAATTTAGAATTGATTTTTATGTAACTTTTGTGTGGTGAGAATTTGACCATCCTTACTAAAATCTCATCGCTACAAATTATTGGAGAATCTTTAAATAGAAAATCATAGATTTCTCTTCTTTTTCTTCGTGAATGGTCGAGGTAGCAAGAAGAAGGAGGAAGCATCCATTTTATTTTCATCTTACTTCCTTACTAAGTTCTTAAATGAGATAAAGAGAGTTTGGGAAAGAAACTCATTCCTTCGTTTCTTTTCTAAAATCGTGGCATGAGGGAGAGAAGTTCGATCTGAAGACTTGGGATTTTTGGGAGGTGCTTGGTAAGCTTGAAGAGAACTTGGAGAAGAATGAAAAGTTTGTTTCTTGCTTGGTAGTGCTAGATTGGATCAAGTAGGTGAGTTTTATTTCCTCCTTTTTGATTGGTAGGTCGAATCTTGTAAATTTGTGATGCTTTGGTTTTACAGTATCCTTAAAAAAAATCATGATTCCATGGATTGTTAAGGTTTGTTTGTTGTGTTTTGTTATAGATTATTTTAAGCTTCTAAATATGGCCTTGGTGGATATAGGTTAGGCTTAGTTGTAGTTGGAAACCTCGAAGTCCTATTGTTGCTTGAAAATGTTTACGATAACATAACTATAATCTTGTGTTTCGAACTTGTGTTGTAAGTTGTTGTAATTGAGTTATTGAATGAGTTTATTTTAAATAAATGAGTTTGAATTTTAGTTAGAAATTTTGTTAAATTTGTTGAAGTTAGGAAAAATTTCATGTTTCATTTACTTAATGTGTTTGAGGGCCAAAGTGGTAGATCTTTAAAATTAGTTGTAGAAAAAAAAAGCTTTAAATTTGAAATTGATTAATGTTCTTTAAATTGTGGATTGGAAATTTTAGTTTCTTGAGTAATGTAACCTTGAAGTAAATTTTATAATTCTCTATGTCTATGTAGTTAGCTATTTGAATATAAAAAATGAATTAAGATTGTTGACATCGAATTTGCAACACCCTAAATTTTACAATAAAC
>JBBPBR010000008.1:32874553-33047831 GCA_037974775.1 Cicer pinnatifidum
ATATATTTTTCTAAAAATAATAGTATTTTAGTGTAATATTTTAAAGAATAAGATTCTATGCGATTTTAAGTGTATATATGAGATGATAATTAATGTTATATTTTCTTGTATGTTTGATTATTGTAAAGTGTGCACATATTTATATTTTAATTATTTCTAAGTATCTCTTATTTTAATTATTTACTTTATAAATAATTATTTTTGGATATTAGTAATGTTGTGTTTGAGTTCCATTATTTTTAAATACTTGTTATGGTATTGTAATTTTATATATTTATTATGATTTAGTAATTAATATTAAATATTGATGTTATATTTATTTATTTTATAATTTTGACTATTTTCTAATATGATGGTATTATTATAATGTGAGTATTTTGATAAATAAATATAATTATAGAGATTATTTTGAATGTGAGAGTTTTAGTTATTAGTAATTTAGTTTTTTTTTATATATTAATTATTTTAATTATTCTAATTTATAAAATATTAGTAATGTTTGGAAAACTAAATGGTGTTTGGAGGAGTATTAAAAAGAAGATTAAATAATTATTAATTTTATTTTAGCAAAATAAAAACAATAAAAGTACAACATAAAATAAACGAGGAGACTAATAGGTTTGGTCCATATGCATGAATGGTTTAAAGGTTAATAAAATAAAATAAAAAAACGGCAGCGCTTGGAAGAGGAAGAAATCAACAAACACAACAAACTAGGCTATCGTTTGGCATCGATGATCGATAATGTAACACCCCGACTTTTTACAGCGCGAGTGTATTTTTTTTTAAACAAATTCATAAAAACAACGAAACAAACAAAGAAATAAATAATGAAATACTTTTGGATTAATATTTAAGTCGTACACAACGACAAAGTGAACAAATATTTACAAGCAGCGGAATAGTTTTTGAAATACGAATCAAAAGTATTTACACATCAAAAAGTGGTACATAGACCCCATCATAATAAAATGTCAAGTTGACAATATTAGTATAGGTACAGTCTTCCAAATTAAAATAAACTCAACCCAAAAAGCAAGACGTCTAGTCCCTATACATCAACCTAATCTGATCATTCTACAAAAAACTATACATCCCGGATGATATTCACGCGCCTCGCAAGATCCTCCTGACACAGCTCCAATCAGGGTGTGTCCAACTACATTCCCATCCACAAGGTACTAACCGGTAGGATGGTCATGATTCTCATCTGAGGGCAAAGCCCAGATTTCCAAAATAGTTGTAAAGGGTCACCAACCGAAATTAACAATTAACACATAACAGTTAAGTTTTTAAATGCACAAAATAACCTTTCAACTTAGCATGCACCTTAAAAGGGTTTCCATATGTCAAACATGCATAAACAAAGATGAAAAATGAAGTTTTTAACAAAACTGCACTGTTGTATTCGAATACATATGTATTCGAATACAAGGTTGTTTCAGTAGTCAGCAACAAAAACATGTCTGTATTCGAATACAACAGTCTGTATTCGACTAACAGTAAGTCAGTGGCAAAAGCAGCATGTCTGTATTTGAATACAACTTTTTGTATTCAAATACACATCAAACAGCAGCAGAAAAATAGCAAAATTCAGCTTCTTAAAGGGTTTCGAAACCAATCAACACTTACACACAAATCCAAACAATCACACTTAACAATTATAGCGCAATCACCACGACATCTTGAGTTTCGAAATGATTTTGCAATCAATCACACATACACATAATTCCAAAAAATTCACACTTAACAATTATAGCACAATCACCACGACAACTTGAGTTTAAACACGACTCGCGTGCCAAGCACCCTAATGCAATGCGTATATGCCAAAATGCATCGACTCGAAATTCCAAACCAAAACCCTCCCCGAAGGGCCGTAATGCATGGTCTTACATTACTACCCCCCTAAAATTATGGGCCGAAGTACTAAATTATCGAGGTGCTACCCATCACGGGTCAGCACGATTTACTAAAAACGTAAATCATAAATGTACCGTCTATCACAGGCCGAAGTACTATTTACCGAGGTGCCACCTATCATAGCTCAGCATGATTTACCAAAAATGTGCAGTCTATTGCATACCTTACACGACGCGACAATCCCAGCAAGGATAAGATGAACCAACAAATCACATGGAATCATCTCATGGCCCATCCGGTCGCCATGTACTATGAAATGCATGAGCATAATCTGACTCTATCCACGACAATCATTAAGTAAATACAGATATTAAAAGATTCCCCATTTTTAATACTCATTTAACTCTAACGGTTTTCACGACAATCATTAAGTAAACAGAGATATTAAAAGATTTCCCATTTTTAATACTCGTTTAACTCTAACAATTTTGACGACAATCATTAAGTAAATGCATTTATTAAGAGATTCCCCATTCTTAATACTTATTTAACTCTAACAATTTTGACGACAATCATTAAATAAATACAGATATTAAGAGATTCCTCATTCTTAATACTCATTTAACTCTAACAATTTTCACTACAAACATTAAGTAAACAGAGATATTAAAAGATTCCCTATTATTAATACTCATTTAACTCTAATGATTTTCAAATTCCACACAGAACATACTCAGACATATTCTGAAATTCAATCCACAATTCACACCAAATCACATCAATTCAGTTTTCCACAAAATCCACACAAACACATCTCAAAATTTATAAATATTAATTATGAACACGTCAAACACGACAACCACAAAATTATCTCAACCCACCACTCAAACACATCAAATTTCATTTCCTCAAAACCACACATAAATTAGTTAAAATCATTTTCCATGAAACACTCATCAATATCACCAAAACCCAACTCTAAAATTTCACCCATAAAAGCATTAAATTCATTTTCCCCAAATCAACACTTCAACCCTAACAAATTTCTTTTCCACACAACCACAGATAAGTCCCTAGATGCAAACTAAAAGTTTGGAAGGTGCCCTTATCTTAACGATAGCTTTAACCAGTGATTATGGTACCGCGAGTAATTCCGATAAAATCTCCGCTCGTGACGTCGCGTCCAAAGTTAGTTCACTAGCACCGTAGCATGGAGATGAACAACTTTCCCTTCTATCTCTTCGCGAAATGAAGTTTAGATCTAGAAGAAAAGTGAAAGATTGTGTTTGACGGTTTAAAAATCCCCAACACCGTTTTTCTTCATTTTCGAATCAAAGAGGAAGAATGAAGTTGGGAAGAAACTCCCCATAAGTAAATGGCTTTGCTAGATTTACTTAGCAAGCTGTAAAATAGAGGAAAAAGTTGAAGGTTGGAGAAAGAAGAAGTTTTGCACGCGAGGCAGTAGGGAGAGGAACGTTTTCTTTCCTATGTTTTCTTTTTCCTTTCCTCTATTCTCTTTCCTTTCTATTTCCTTTTCTCCCTCTTCTATTTCCTTTCTTTCTATTTTCCTTTTCCTTTCTTTTTTCCTTTTTCTTCCAAACATATATATGGATTTATATATATTAATTATAACCTAACAAATATCTAGATATTTATCAAAACTACCATTTCACCCATAACCTCTCAAACCATTTCATAAAAATATCTACTCTCGTCGCAACTCAATTGACATATACAATTTTCAGCAACTCGAGATATTTTAAACAAAACTCCCCTGAATTAAATTCTTCGTAAAAGATTCACCGCACTTAATTTCATTTATTTATCGACGAGTAATTTTAATAGGCGCATAAATATATATTTTTGGACATTTAAACTCACAAAATATTAATAACTTGCCTAAAAAGTCTCCGAGTTCAATACCAAAATACACTAAAATACATAAAGTATAATTTAAAATTATGGGTCTTACAGATAATTGTTCCAAAAAAGTTTCTCTGTTTTCGTCCAAATTTCAGTATGTTGTTTTACTCATTTAACTAGTCAATTAAACACAATTTTCCTGATTTTTAACAACCCCAATTTCTCTCTAAAATACTCGATTTTTCCATTTGTAGAATTCATTAATTTGCATCGTTCTCCTTCACCGTAAGTCCGATTTGAGTGAAAAGTGGCCATATCATCCATTGATTAGTGAAAAGTCCGATGTGATAATAAAATGTTGATGCATCAAGGTAAGTTTATGTGATACTGATGATGTATAATTAATAATGAAGGGGAGTATGACCTCAGTTTAGCAGAATATATGAAGAATAAATCCTATTCTAACAATATGCTAAACAGTCTTACAAAAATCAAATTTTATTAAACAAATGATTAACCACGGTCCCAAATATCAATCATAAAGAAAGATTAACAATAACAAGTATTGTCTAATAGAGAGTGCAACAGATACAAAAATTGTTAAACAGATTGATCAAGATACAAGCATGCCAAATTAACAATTCAAACAATGTCAATTAATACAGAAATTTCACAATTGCATGCAATCAAGATTAATCAAATAAGCAATGCAGAAATAAAAGAGATAAAGGTAGGAAAATTGTACACATCAATTTTTATACTGGTTCAGCCGCCTCTTAGACGGCCTACGTGCAGTCCTAAGATCAAATCTGATCTTAGCCTTTTCCAAAAGAATCTCACAGAGTCAGTTTACAGATGTTCCAGCTCCTCGCCTATCAATCTTAAACTACTCTTCCTATTCTATCTTTATCTCACTGAATCCCAGAGTTTATCTGCAAACTCTTCCATGATCTCAATCCAGTGTCTTCTTGATGAGACCCCTCAACACAGAAGATCACTACAAGTTTCAACTGGATTTCTCAACGTTATTTGATTACAAAAATTTGTTACAGAAAAACTAAACAGAAATATACAGATTTTCTTCAGCAGTCTTCTTTTCTAATGTTCTTTCTCAAGCAATCTTTTTCAGTCTTTGTTGATCATGAATGATGAATGTTCATGTCTGAAAAAACAATGTTCAAAGTTATTTCAATGTGAGAAAGAGATATCAAAAAGTTTTATCAGTGTGTTGTGTATTATATATTCTGAATTGTGAGTTATATGAGAAGAAGTAATTGAAAACAATTTATATAGTTTCTGAAAAAACAACAGATGAATCGATTTGCCCAATCGATTCATTAATGTAATAAAGCATGCTCAATCGATTTACCAAATCGATTTCGCGAATCTTGTTTTTCTTGAATCTTGAAACTACACAAACTAATCGATTTACCTAGTCGATTATTTTAATGAATTCTTCATAATTGAATAACAGTTCATATTTGAATCGATTGGGATAATCGATTAAGGATGTTTTGTTCCAACAACGAGATCAAAACAATCGATTTACTCAGTCGATTCAAATATCTACATAATCGATTTGGCCATAGGCTAAGTCTTCTATGTTACTAAAACTTTTGTACCAATCGATTTTGCCAATCGATTTCACTGGTCACAGGGACTCAATGATTTTCAAACAATCGATTTGCATAATCGATTTAGCTAATTTCAGAGAGTTGGCTTAAATCATGTTAATCGATGTGCCTAATCGATTATGGACTTATGTTTGAAAAACGGTTTATCAGTTGGTTCATTCAATCGATTTCTCAAGTCGATTGATGCCAAACTTGTTACAAAAGAAACATAGTTCAATGGATTGTGCCAATCGATTGTGTTTATAACAGACCAAGTTTATTTTGAAACTTATTTTGTGAAATCGATTTGCCTAATCGATTGCTTAATCACAGAATTCACATTTTCATACAACCCTATTAAAAAATCGATTTGACTAATCGATTTGCTTAGTGAATCTTCCAACTTTTGTTGATTCCTTGAGTTCCAAGCTATTGTCTCAAGTTTGTAGGGTTGAGTTGTTGTTCCTGAAATTTTTCTCAGTTTAAAATGTTAGATTTATCACATGATGTATGTTTGTCAATAATATCAAAAATGGGCTTATGTCTAACAATCTCCCCCTTTTTGATTAAGTGACAAACATGCAATTTTAACTTGAGATATATTTCAAGGAATGACAATATAATTACAAAAACATAGAAGCTCCCCCTAAATTTGAGCAGTCATGCTGTTCACACTTTGGAATTAAGGTTAGAGCCATAAAATAAAATAGATCTGAAATATCAAGCATTATCAATGCCATGTAAATGCTATGTAACATTATTAGATTGTATTAGAGCAGTTTGCAATAACGCAATAGTATCAGATCAGTCAATAGTATCAGATCAATTTGTTTATCAAATCAGAGCAACTAATATTAGAGCAAATTGATCATTTTGTAGCAGTATCAGAGCAAATCACATTGATCAATTATAACAATATCAGAACAAATATCAACATTAATATCAGAGCAAATATAAGTTTTGTAGCATCAATAAGCAGTAAATTCAATTTAAGTGCATATCAAGTTATAAATTTTCTCCCCCTTTGTCAGTTAATCCAAAAAGAATTAAAGGAAAGGATATGAAAGGAGAAGTCATCTGCAGAAAATTTTCTCCCCCTATGTTAGTAACAAAAGTGAACACTGGTGATGATGGCTTCAGATAAAGAAAAAACAGATTAAAGCAGATTATGGCAAATTATAGAAAACATCAATATAGATCAAACAATTTAATCCTAAATCCAGTTTTTCATTTATATCAACAAAATAGTACATGGAGCAAGAACATTACACAGAAAAAGAAAAGCATCGCAATACAACAAAGAATCTAAAAACCTAAACACCTAGACTGGGCTGTTCCTCATTATTATCTAAGGAAGAGGTTGAGACCGCTGTATTACCCTCAGCAGGTGTCTCCTCAACATGAGGTTTAGCACTATCTAATGTCGCGGGGTGTGGTTCTTCAGCTGCTTGTCTGCCATTCTCAGCAACATCGCTAAAAGACAATTTAATGCCTAGATGTTCCTGGATTGCTGCGACATCCTGTGCAACCAAGTTCAAATCAGATTGAAGCTTTTCGATAGCAGCTTCCATCCTTGCATTCGACGCCTCCACATTGGCGTTGTGAGCTGCCTGCGCTGCCATGAACTCCAGCAATTTTGCAAAGACTTCAGAATTTGTTGCAAATGGCTCAGTAGCTGGTCCAGAATTTTGCTGAGCTTGTTCAGCATTAGACTGAGGTCTTTTCCAAATTCCATTCACCCTTCTCAGCTGCATTTGGTTCACAATGGATTCACCAAAAGTAAGGATGGTTTTTGACGATTCTTCATGAGTGAATGACACTTTGAAGTGCTCCAGAATTTTTATGATTAGTTGAGGGTATGGAAGCACTAGCTTTCCCTGTGCAGCTTCCAACATGTGCCTTAGGACAATCCATGCCCAGCTCATCTTGAGCTCCTTGCACAGTCCCCACGGCAAAACAATGTCCAACCTTTGGACAACGGCATGATTACCGGATCGTGGAACAAGCATCCGGGTGAGAGCATACATAAGCATTCTTTGTTGAACCTTCATTTGGCCGATTGGCAATGAAACTGATTCAACAAATCCCTCGACCATCAAGTCCTGCACTGCTGTGTGCCTCTCTAGTGAAGCTTCCCATCCTTCATCAGCAGCATCTGCTTCAGAGCTTCCGTCGACTGAATTTCCATGATAAGGCAGTCCCGACAGCTTCGAGAACTCCTCAAAGGTCATGGAGATCTTCTTCCCTTTAACCACAACATTGAATCTAGTGTCATTCATTTTGAACGTTGAATAGAAAGCGTGAATCAGGTTTGGATAGGTGTCGAGAGAGCAAGATAGAAAATCTTCTAAACCATGAAATCGTAGATGGTCTTGAAATGTAAAACCATCCTTGTCGAAGTAAGGAAAATCTAAGGTGCGGGCTTCATGTATTTTCCTTTTAATGAAGGCAGGTGGTAGTTTGAATTCTTCCACTTGTTTATCCTTAGTAGTTGCTACCTTCTTCTGTGGAGTAGAGGAAACACTCTTCTTCTTCTTCTTCTGAGTGATTTCCTTCATCGCATCAGCAAGTAATTTTTCTGATGGTGGCTCCTTTCTTTTCTTGGACTTGCCTTGATCGATGGCAATGCCTTTGCCTTTGTCTTTTGCCAAAATCTTATGAGTTGGCACAAAAACGCGTTTAGACAGTGTTGGTGGTGGAGAAGGAGTTCTCCCACTAGATGAAGTTGACGGTGAAGGAGTGTTGGGTGATGTGCGTTTAACCCGGGCCATTGCAAGTAGTTTAGAAAACGTAACTGAGACAGAAAATCAGAGATGGAGAGTTTGTATGAATTGAAACAGAAAATTAATAGAGGTTTGAGACAGTATGTAGAGGTTTGAAAGCTCGAAATCGATTTTAGGGTTGAAAGAAGTGGGTAGAATCGATTGCAACTGTTCCTTTTATACTTTCAGATGCATAAATCGATTGGGCCAATCGATTTAGTTACCGTTGCTGGGGAAGATCAATCGATTGAGTATGTAACGGCTAGTAAAAACACTACAACGGTCATATTGTCAATCGATTTCCCTAATCGATTCCCTTATTTACTAAATCGATGTCGAAAATCAATTTCGTATCAGTTCAGCAGCTTCCATATCAGTAAAAAAAAAAAGGAACTCATCTCAGCATCGATTTACCAAATCGATTCATTTGAGTTAAGATTTCAAACAAATTTAATCAATCGATTTCCCTAATCGATTCTCGTGGTAGAGTCTGGAAAAAATTCCTCAACTTTGATGTCTAGGGCCAACGTAATCAATTTTCCAAATTGATTCTTTAAACAATATACCAGGTGGTCAATCGATTTCCCTAATCGATTGGAATGGGAAATTTAAAGCATTTGAAGCTTCCTGGGAACAACAAATCGATTATCGTGTTTCTATTTTTAAAAAAAAAAGACACTGTATGGCATAAATCGATTTGACTAATCGATTTTATAAAGCCATTTTTCTGTGTATCCACAGGATAATCGATTTATCCAATCGATTTGACACAGAAATCAGATCTCACTAGGATCTATGATACCTAGTTTCATCCTAATATGAAGGAAGCTTTCCTTTGGCAAAGCTTTGGTAAATATGTCAGCCAACTGATCAGCTGTATTGACATATTCAAGCTTTATATTCCCACTTTGAAATTGGTCCCGAATGAAGTGATGCCTTATCTCAATGTGCTTGGTTCTAGAGTGCATTACTGGATTCTTAGTAATGCTAATTGCACTTGTGTTATCACACATGATAGGTACAATCCCTAGATCAACACCGAAATCAGATAAGTGTTGTTTCATCCAGAGGATCTGTGCACAACAACTTCCAGCTGCAATGTATTCAGCCTCAATGTAGATAGTGCAATGCTGGTTTGTTTCTTGCTAAACCAAGACACAAGGGAGTTGCCTAGTAAGTGACAAGTACCAGAGGTACTTTTCCTATCTAGTTTGCACCCAGCAAAGTCTGAATCCGAATATCCAACTAATGAGCAAGTAGATCCTTTAGGATACCACAAGCCTAGACTCTTAGTTCCTACTAGATATCTGAATATCCTCTTTACTGCACTAAGGTGAGACTCTTTTGGATTGGATTGGTATCTTGCACACATGCAAACACTGAACATGATGTCAGGCCTGCCTGCTGTAAGATAGAACAATGATCCTATCGTACCCCTAAATCTTGTAACATCTACAGGTTTACCTTTCTCATCTCTATCTAAGTGGTTTCCTTGACTCATGGGAGTATCAATGGACTTAAAGTTATCAAAACTGAATTTCTTTATCAAATCATTGTAGTATTTAGTTTGACTAATGAAAATGCCTTGCTTGCTTTGGTTAATTTGAAATCCCAAGAAATAAGATAGTTCACCCATCATTGACATTTCAAATTTACCTTTCATTAAGTTTTCAAAATCTTTGCACAATTTATTGTTTGTAGATCCAAAGATTATGTCATCAACATAAACTTGGACCAGCAAGATGTCATTTCCATTAGTTTTTATGAAAAGTGTCTTGTCAACATTTCCTCTTAAAATGTTTTGTTGTATGAGGAAATTGCTGAGCTTCTCGTACCAAGCTCTTGGAGCTTGTTTCAACCCATAGAGGGCTTTTGTTAGCTTGTAGACATGATTAGGAAAATCAGGATTCTCAAAACCAGGTGTTTGGCTAACAAAAACTTCCTCTTGGATATCACCATTGAGAAAGGCACTTTTTACATCCATTTGATAAAGCTTAAAGTCCATTATACATGCATAAGCATGTAGTATTCTAATGGCTTCTAACCTAGCTATAGGGGCATAGGTTTCATCAAAGTCTATTCCTTCCTCCTAATTGTAACCCTTGGCCACTAATCTAGCTTTGTTTCTAGTGATGACTCCATTCTCATCTAATTTGTTCCTAAACACCCATCTTGTTCCTATGATGTGCTTATTTTCTGGTTTAGGTACTTGAATCCATACCTTGTTTCTCTCAAATTGGTGTAACTCCTCTGGCATAGCAAGTATCCACTCACTATCTAGTAAGGCCTCCTTAATGTTCTTCGGTTCAATCTGAGATACAAAGGATGTAAAGTTACAAAAATGTCTAAGGTTCTTCCTAGTTGCTACTCCTTTAGAGATGTCCCCTATGATGTTATATATGGGATGGTTTCTATTAAACTTCCACTCCCTTGGTAACTCATCTACCCTAATAGGTTCAACACAGTCACTGTTGGTTGGAGGTGCAGTTTCCTTTGGTTCTATAGGTTCAGATTCTACAACTTCATCCAAAGATGTATCAACCATAGAAGGAGTGTTGTTCAAGTTTTCCTTAAAAAGTTCATCAAACTTCACATGAACTGACTCTTCTAGGTGAAAAGGTTTTAACTTTGTAACACATCAAGATTGATCTGAGCTAGGTGCCGTAAAACCAAGAAGGTTATTTATTTTGAACACTTAATTGAAAATCTCACGGTTTTGAGGACTGGATGTAACCCGTGTTGGGTGAACTAGGATATATCCTTATGAACAGTCTCCCCAAGATTAAGGGGATATCATTGTATTCCTCTAGATTAAAGGCATCTCATTTCAGTTCACTTAATCTTACAATGTGCGTGAACTGAGTTCTCATAAAATCCCTAGTTTTTACGCTGCTACCAATTAATGAGATTGTAGTTTCCCAAAGTGAGGGAAACCAAACATTACAAAACGTTTGTGACAGAAAGTCTAGCATGCAATTTTGAAAAGAACCAAGGAGTAGTTGGCCACGATGATGAGGTCCAAAAAAGAAGTAAAGATGGCACCGAAAAACAAGGCCACTCTATTGGATCTCCTAAAAATACTACTTTGGACCCTGACCCAATTGCAACAAAAAGCCTTACTTTCAAAACTTATGGGTTGACTGGGCTGATAGTGGGGGTGAATGCGAATATGTCTTTTAGTCCCAAAAAGTAAAAGAATGTTATTCTTTGGAAGAGTATATTCTCTTTGAACTGAACTAAATCTTGAAGACATCTTTTTTTTTTCCTTCAGCAAACTGAAGCTCTCCTCATCTATAAATAAGAATAAATGTTGAACATAAAAAACAAGAGTCTAAGCTACAAATTATCAATCACTTGTTTTACTCTAAAATTAATCTCAAGGATTTGTTTTATGATACACACTTATTCTTTGAATTTTCATAACCAAAGAACGCATACACTTATTCTTATACTTGTAAAAACATCTCAAAGCCTTTCCTTTGTGATTGTTGGGAGTGAAGTTGTATTGAGTCTATTTAGACTGAGTTTGTACGCCTGTTTAGGCTGTGATAATACAAGTACAAAAATTTATCTCAAAAGGAGGATCGTCAAACATACTTTCTTAATTTGATGGCCGTGACTATTAAAGATAATGACATGTGATCCATAGTACAAAAAGAAACTTTTCAAATAGAGTTCATCAAAATGATCCAGCTACAAAAGAGGAACACTTGTGAACATATGAAAAAGAAAAGGTACTTTTAAATTTTAAAGTTCAATTATTTCTAACATGTGCTTTAAGTAGGAGTGAATATGATAGAATATAAGAAAAGAAAACTTCCATAGAAATCTAGGAAGCCTAACAAACTCTTTATGAAGGAATGAATCATGTAAAAGAAACAAGAATAAATATGTGTGACAAAATTTGAAATGTTTCAAATAAACGAAAGTGAAAACACAAATGAAATATCTTGAAAAATATATCCAACTCATAATAGAGTGAGAAATTTGTTAAGAAGTCTCCCTAATACATGGAGACTTATGTTTACTACTATCACAAAGACTAGAGACCTCAAAAACCTATCATTAGAAAATATGAATGGATCCTTGACAGTCCATGAAACAATACTAAACGAAGATAAGCCTGAAAATAAATAAAAAGTGAACATGAGAGTTGCTTTTCTTTTAAGGAATAAATTCCATAAGAAAATGAAGAAATTGAGATGTGTCAAGAGGAAGTTAAAACAAAGTTTGTTCTCATCTCAAGAAAAATATAGAAAATGATGAAAAGAAGATATCAAATAAAAAAAATCATTCTCGAATAGAAAAGATGGTTCCAATTTTGAAGTGGACAAAAGGCAAGTCACTTGTTATGGTTGCAACAAAATCAGACATTAAAAACTAAATGTCCTTTGATCAAAAGCCAAAAAGAGTTTCCTTCAAAAAGAAATCCATGATGGAAACTTGAGATGATTATTATGAATCTAAATAAGAAGAAGATGCCAACATGAGCCTCATGATCAACTCTGGAAAAAAAGGTGGTGATAATTTTTTGATAAACAATTTTGTGATTCAAAACTACTAGTTCAGAAATGCGGCTCATATAAACAACAGCTACAAGAAGTTAAATAAGAAAGTGAGAAGATGCAAAACTTGAATAAATAATTTTATAAAGCTATTGAAGAATTGCAAAATTATCACTTCAAAATATTTGAACAACAAAAGGTCTTGAATGAGAAAATTCATCTTTCAACGATTCAAGAACAAAACAAATTTGTTTTTAAAAAAGTTGATTTGTTGAAAAGAAACATTAACAAATTTTTCAATTTTACTAACACTTTTCAAAAAATCCATGGGTTCTCAAGTAGGAGTTTTTGACAAAGTATGATTAGGATGTAAAACATCTCAAAGTTAGAAAATGTACGAAAAATTGTTAATTCCTAATAAGGAAGATAAGAAGATTGAAAAATACAAATGCTCATACTGTAACAAAAGTGATTATCTTGGAAGAAGAGAAAGTTTTATTTACATAAGAGAATATTCTTTTAATAAAGAAGAATGTGTGGAGAACATTGAAACTATAGCAGCCAATTGTTACCAATAGCCTATTTCTAGAATCAATGCATCCAAGAATCATCCTGGTGTTCATGAAGTAAGTGAAAACACAACTTTGGCAGCCCATATTGCAACATTAACCAACTTAATTGAAAAACATTGTGACAACATTTGCATCAAGTTTGTAACTTGTGTTTTTTGTGGGGGAAAGCATGTCTATGATAAATTCCCTAACAACCCCATCTCTATTAATTATGTGGAGAATACAAATAATTCTTAACCAGGCACCTATAATTCAGGATCGAAAAAGCATCCTAAATTTTCATCGAGTAACCAGGGAACTGCTCAACAAGTAAAACCTAACTATCCCCCTGGTTTTCCATCAGTACTAGCTCACAACTCAAAAAAAAAAAAAAAAAAAAAAAAAAAAAAAAAAAACCCTCCTTGGAGGAATTACTTATGGGTTTTTTTAGTGAATAATGATTCTTACATCCCCAAAATTGACACTCACATGGCCAAAACTGAAGCTACCATGCAGCAATAGGAGATGACCATCAAAAATTTGGAAACTCAATCAATGCATCTTTTTATAGGAATGAATGGAATCCTAGTGGTTCTTTACCCAGTAACACAGAAAATCCAGCTATTGAATCAACTAAAGGTAAGGATTAGGTCAATTCTACGGGTCTAAGAAATGCCAAATTATGCACATTTTCTTAAGGATATCACTACTAGGAGAAGGAGAACTGGGGCGTTTGAAACTGTAACATTAACTAAGGAGTGAAATTTGATGTTGCATAAAAATCTCCGAGCTAAAATGCAAGTCCTTGGAAGTTTCACTATTCCATGCTCTATAAGTGGAATCTATTGTGGGAAAGCACTATGTGACTTAGGAGCAAGCATCAATCTGATGCCTAAGTCCAGTTTTAAATAGCTTGGTATAGGTGAAGCAAGTTCTGAAACTATCAACCTGCAGCTAGTACGTAGACAGATCCATTTATCATTGTAAGGTAAGACTTGATGATGTATTAGTTAGGTTAGATAAGTTTGTCTTTTCTGCAGATTTACCACCTTGATTTTGAAGCTGGTGAAGAAATTCCTATAATTCTAGGGAGATCCTTTCTTGAGAGTGAATGACCGTCACATACTTTCAACATTCAAAAAGCCATGAAATACCATGATGAAGGTTTGGAGGAATGTCCACTCACCAAATATGTGGATACTTTAGTTCACAAGAAGTTTTGTTAACATCAAGAGTTGCTTGATTTTGCCTACTTTGATGTAATGGATCAATTGTAGAATTGAAAGAACCAGAGTTCCATTCACCTAAACTCTACAATAGAAGATACGAATCATTATAGCTAACTAGTGAATGTTTCAAAAATATTGTGCCATCAATTGATTCTCCTCCTAAACTTGAATTGAAGTGGCTTCTGTAACATCCTAATTTATTGTTATACCTTAATTTATTATTATTATTATTATTATAAATTAGTGATATTTTCTTATAATGTGTTTCTAGTTTAAAAAATAATATTCATAATAATATATATTAGTTTTGAATTACTATTATCTTATGCCTTATATTTTAATAGTGTTGTTATCTAGACTTTTATTATTTAAATTTATTTTTATGAAATATAAAATAACTATATTATTTATTTATAAAATATAATAACAATGATGTCGTGTGATACTAGCTTAATAATATATGTTAATAGCCTAATAATATATGTTAATAGGCTAAGTAATAAATTGAATTCGTGATGTGTTATTTAACCCATTTAATTGAGACTGTCAATCGGAGTATTGGAGAAGCAGTCTATCCATGATTCTGAAAGCATTTTGGATACTCCTAAAACAAATAGAATCCCTTACTATCTTGTAACCTAATAATAGCCTTAAGTAATAACCTAACCCTTATTTTATTATCTTCCTATGCTAGCAGCGCAGCCACACATACACGGCCTCTTTAAATTTTAATATACCAACACCCTCACCATGAAAGCTATTATTATCGTCTTCTTATACATATTAAAAATCATATTGTCGTCGAGAGTTGTCCTCCTCTTTCTTTGATCTTTTTTACCTCTTATTAGCGGAACAAAAATTGAGTGTCTCTATCTCCTTTTTCTTTTCAATTTCTTTCTCAAAAATCCACCACGGAGCACAAAATCGTGGCTACTCACACATAACCAACCGTGGGATACGATTATGGCCTCAACTCAACTCAATCAATCGCAGTGCCGTTTTTCTCGAAAACGACCATTTTCTCTCTTGGAGTAGACTCTTTTGATATTTTCCAGCCACCGTAGTTATCATTTGGGGAAAACGCACATCGTTTTGAATTCCTCTTGTTGTTATCCTCGAAAAACACTACTCATACGCGTATTTTGACAAAGTTGAAGTTGAACTCTATTGATTCTCCAACACATCGGTGAGTCTTGTCGATTATAAATTTTACCTCTTTTAACTATGTTGAATTTAATAAATTAAATTATATATATATATATATATATATATAATTACAAATTGTGTCTATTAAATTTTGTGTTTAATATTTCTTGTTGATTTGAAAAAATTTATTTTATCTCAAAAGTTTTAGTCTGTTAAATAAAAGAAATTCATCTTATTTAATTAATACAATTGTTCTATATAGTTATATCTCTAATTTAGATAAATAGATATGATTGTATACTATTTATTAAAAAAATCAAATTCTATTCAAAATAAAAGTAAGAATGTTTTCCAATTAAATTCAAAATTTAGTTTTATATATATAAATAAACTATGCTTGGTTATAGGTTTTATTTGTTTGATAAGGTTAATTCTATTTTAATCATAAATTTAATTTATACTATTCTAATTATTTAATATTTTAGTACTCTAATTTTAAATATGAAAACATAAAATTGTGTTTTAACGTTTTAACTCTATTTAGGCTATTTTATGATTATTATTTTTAAAACTAAAATGTTATAACTATTATTGATATCAATCATATAATTTGATTTATATAGGTGTATATAATATATATATATATATATATATATATATTATATAATACATTTTAAATTATATATTATAAATAGTTAATAATTAATTTATATGGGTTTGTTATTGCATATTTATTTACCTTTATTGGTTGGTCGCTGAGTTGACAAAGAAGATGTGAACTTGTTAAGCTGTTTGGATTCGTGGTGGTCGTAAAGATTGTTATGTCTAGTTAAAACTTTAATTAAGGTAAGGGGTGAGAGAATGTTCGATTTCATGAGTATAATATAACGTGGGATGAACGGAAATGCCGAAATTCTCAAAGATTCATCTAGGGCTTACTACATACAGTCGAGTCCTATTGAATAATAATAATTAATTAATAACATATAAATGGTAACAGTGAGGACTAAAATATAATTTAGAAACCTATAGAATTGTTGTGAAATAATTTATGTCAAGATTGCATGATATTTGATTTTTTGAAATCCTATGCTAGTTGTTATTGTATGGATGACGTGTATATGATTGCTCATATTTACAAGAATGCACCACTTGTTTGTTTTCCTATTTTATGATTCATAAAATTAGATTGTTCATTGTGAGTGGTGTGATCCAAATGTTGGGATTTGATTGAGATTCACTGATATATATAATGATGTAAACTTTGATGATTATTGTGGAATGATTTATACTTACGTAGATGTAAATTTGATGAATATTGTGAATCCAAATTGAGAATTGTCGAGTTATGATCATCGAATAAGTATGAACTAGATGTTATAGATTTGTGAAGTGAAAATTATTTTGTCACCAAAAAGGGAGGGTCTGACAAGCCTAGTGATTCCGAGGAAGTACAACTGAATGAGTCTGATCGTGGCGGTCTGCTGTTGAGCCTTAGGGCAAGATTGTTAGACCTTGGAGGTATTCGGGTGGGAAATTCCTAGGTGACTTAGAGGTAGCACTCCAAATGTCAGGAGCTACCATGCAACACACGTTTACCTCGATTGTTGCGTATATGTGTCTCGGGTTGAGTTGAGGTGATCTATGAGGACTTGGTCATTCATGAATTGTCCGCCCACTCCTATAGTGGCATAGTATCAATTCTCCTAACTAAGTACTTCAGAGTAGAATGGTACCAAATGATGGAGAAGTATAGAGTATATATGACATGCATAACATTTCATCCTTGTGATTGATTTGGATTAACCTTTGATATTATGTTCTTGAATATTTTTCATGCTTGTGCTAATTTGACTACTTGCATGTTCTCCTCGTTTATCTTATACTATTACATGATTTCGAAACTCACCATTCGTTGTTTGTGTTTGGCATTTGCGATGGACGCAGACAAGCTGCAAGTGATGACTAATAGTCTCAGAGTGTCGAAAGTTGTCTTATCTTGAAGACTTTTATTATATGCCTTTTGTTAACATCTTTTATTTTGGGAATTCTCGCTCTGATTGTGACATCGGCTTGGGACTTTATTGATATTTATTACTAAACTAATTTACGTGTATTTCAAAGGAATTTTGTAGTCTAATATTATGACTTCGAGCTGTTAAATTTAATGGATATTTTTTGAATAACGAGACGTGCTAAGTTATTATGTGATACTCTTTGCCTTGTAAAATAGTTTGAAAGTGTAATTTTTTTTTTTTTGAAGAATTTTATTACTCAATGTCAAAAATCAAAAATATTAATTTGGGGGTTTAGAGTGTCACAGCTTCCATCTCTCACTTAAAATATGTGTATCTTGGGGAGAATGACACACTTCCATTCATAACTTAATCTTTGCTAGATTTCACGCAAGAGGAGTTATTGTTATACATATTGAAGAAACATAAAAAAGTTATGTGATGGAAAATGGAAGACATCAAAGAAATAAGTCTCACTTTACATGCACATAATTCTATTGGAAAATAATTACAAAAATAGCATTGAAAGCCAAATGTGGTTCAATCCTATCATGAAAGAAGTTGTGAAGTTATAGATCATCAAGTGGCTGGACGGAACACTTGTTTATCCCATATGAGACAGTGTGTAGGTCAGTCATATGCAATATCTTCCAAAGAAATGATGTGTTACTGTATTGCAAAATGAACAGAATGAGATGATTCCAACTAGAATTGTGATTCGTTGAAGATTTTGCATGGATTACAAAAAAAACTCAACAATGCCGTTAGGAAATATCATTTTCCACTGCCATTCATTGATCAAATGTTAGATAGGTTGGTGATCATAGCATTTTACAGCTTAGATTAATATTTTTAGCTTGTTTCTAAACTTTGGGTCGAATTTGAATTATAATTTTATTATTTGCATTTTAATTTTATTATTTGTATTTTGACTCTTTCTTGCTCTGTAGGTCATAACTTCAGCTCTGGATATTGGATTGACGCATATGAGAAGGTGTTGGAAAGATAAACATCTGAACTACAACTTTTGTGTTGGAAGAAAAGACCAATTTAGAACTTTACTGTGGCTAAATTGCAAATTTTGTAATCTGAATTTTGTAATAATTTTAAATAGCGAGTCACTTGTTTTTAAACCCTAAACCCTAAAGCCCAATATCAAGTACTATATATTGGCAGTTTTGTTTCTTTTCTAAGGACGGAAAAATTAGGATTCAAATTGCTACAAGAAATAAACAGTTTTATTTTTAATTTCATGGAAGAGTAATTTTATAAGATTAATCCACGAGTTCAGAGTTTCAACAACACCTTGAGATTCAGGTTATACTGTCAATTTCGATTCATGATTCTATTCTTGTTTATTTGATTATATTGATATTTTGATTGCTTAAATTGAATTTTAATAGGATTGATTAAATTTATTTGACAGAATTTGGTTTCAGTTTATAATTTAATTGAATTATAATTTTGTGACGCTTGATCGTTAATTGTAATATTTTGATGATTGTGATGCTTAATCCAATCAAATAAACCAAATTCGCATAAGATTGATTATGCTTGTTTGACCAATTCTATAGTCAAATAAAAATTGAATCACAAATTATAAATTAAACTCATTGATAGAATTTGTGAAAGGTATGAAACTTGAATAAATGGATTAATTGTTTTGCTCAACTGTTAAATCAAAAATCTAGAAATACTCCTTTTTAATTTCAATTTTCAATTCGGTTATTATTATTAGTATATCATAAGTCTTTGTGAAACGATTCGAGTTATTACCTCTATTTACATTTTATCAATTGTATTTGACCCGTGTGCAACAGCGGATCAAATTGGTGCCATTGTCGGGTACTCTCTGATAATAATATTAACCTTGTTTTTAGGCGATTGTCTCGGATTGCTCTGAAATTTCACCAGTAAATCAGAAATAAATTAAGGAATAGGAATTCATATAAGTTCCTTATACTGAAACGACGATCAAAATCCCAAATTCCTTGTTTAGATCCTTTTTTGAATTTTTTGAATTTTTCATATTCTCCAAAAATTCCAAAAAAAATTTGTGTTGCCTTTATTTGATTTGTAGAAATTTTTTGTGGTATTTTTATATTTTTGGGATTTTATTTGATAAGGTTTTCGATTTTTCACTTCAATTTTAGCATTCAGGACATTGTTGGAATTTTTAGAACTTTGATTTTGTATTGCATTGTTATGATGATGCATGACTAGGGCTAGTTATGTGAATCTTCATTCTCTTGAACCTGAAATAGATAGGACATTTCATTTACGTCGTAGACTTAATAGAGCTACTAGTGTTAACGAGTTAGAGTCAGATACTGAAATTGAAAACTTGTTGCAAAATATGGCTGATGCGAATAACAGAACCTTAAGACAACTTGCTGCACCTAATGTCAATTATAATGCATTATGTATCACATATCATGAAGTTACTGTACCATTTGAACTTAAATCTGGTTTAACACACTTGCTTCTAAAGTTTAATGGTCTTGCAGGTGAGGATCCCCACAAACACTTGAAGGAATTCCATATTGTGTGTTCTACCATGAAGCTGCCAAAAACTAGTTATACTACCTTCAACCAGGTTCTGTTACAAGTTGGAATGATCCCAAGATATTGTTTCTAGAAAAATTATTCCCAGCCTCAAGAGCTGCGTCAATCAGAAAAGAAATATGTGGCATCAGGCAGATTGACAGGGAATCATTACATGAGTATTGGGAGAGATTCAAGAAATTAGTGTCAAGCTGTCCTCATCACCAGATTTCTGAACAATTGCTCATCCAATATTTTTATGAAGGCTTGCTATCTATGGATAGAAGCATTTTGGATGCTGCTAGTGGGGGAGCACTTGTTGATAAGACCCTAGAAGCGACAAGTGCTTTGATTGAGAACATGTCCATTAATTCTCAGTAATTTACAACTAGAAGCAATTCAATAGTGTTGACAAAGGGTGTGAATGAAATTCAAGCTTCTTCCCACAAGAATTTAGAAGGAAAACTTGATGAGCTTACATCTTTAGTAAAAAAATTAGCAATAGGTAAAACCTAAGCAGTTGTCTGTGGTATTTGCACTTCTCCAGAGCATCCTTCAGATTCATGTCCTACATTGCAAGAGGATCCAATTGTTGATGCTCTTCAAGCATATGCAGCAAATATTTACAATCCTCAAGCCAACTATGATGTATCATCTAACAGGTACAATCCTAGTTGGAGAAACCATCCCAACTTGAGATGGGGGAATTCATCTGCACAACAACAACCTAGGCAGCAATAGCAAAATATTTCTCAACAGCAAAACAATGCACCTTCATTAGAGGACCTCATTAAACAGATGGTTGTCCAGAATCTCCAATTTCAACAAAGAACAGATTCCACCGTTCAAAATTTGGAAACAAAGATTGGTCAGCTAGCCACTTCAATCAATCAATTGCATACTCAAGGGTTAAACCAGTTACATGCACATTCAGTAGTAAATCCAAATGCTCCCAATGTCAGTTCAATTACATTGAGGTCTGGCAAAGGTGCTGAAATACCAAAGGTACCTGAAACTGTAGTGAAAAATAACAAGGTTGTTAAGGATACTTCGATATCTGAAACTGTTGATGTTGAGCAAAATATACCACTTCCTTTTCCTCAAAGGATAGTGAAGACTAAGAAAATGGACGAGGCAGATAGGGACAACGAGATCCTAGATACATTTAGGAATGTGGATGTGAACATTCCCCTTTTTGAAGCAATTAAACAGATTCCAAGATATGCAAAATTTCTAAAAGATTTGTGCACACACAAGATAAGGTTAAAATGTAATGAAAGAGTAAACATGGGGCGAAATGTTTCAGCCCTCATTCAGCCCATGCCTCAGAAATGCAAAGATCCAGGAACATTTTCCATTCCATGTACCATAGACAATAGTCAATTTGAAAATGCTATGTTAGATTTAGGAGCTTCCATTAATGTTATACCTACATCTATTTTTAACTATCTTGCTCTTGGACCTTTACATAGTACATGTGTTACCATTCAATTGACGAACAAGAGCAATGCTCGTCCCGCTGGACTTGTGGAGGATGTACTTGTCTGAGTTAATTAATTGATATTTCTTGCAAATTTTTACATTATGGACATGGAGGGAGAGAATAAGTCCAACAGGGCGCCTATCATCTTAGGCCGGCCACTCTTGAAAACTACTAGAACAAAAATTGATGTGCATGTTGGAACTCTACCCATGGAATTTTGTGATAGCATTATAAAATTTAACATCTTTGATGCTATGAAACACACCGAGGAAGAGAATTATATTTTTCAAATTAAATTGCTTGTTGATTTGGTTGATGACATTTATCCCAATATGTTTGCCACTGATTTTCCTTTATTGTCTAATTTTGTTGATACTTATACTTGTTAATTCTGTACATATACTTAATTGTGCTCTGTGTGTGCTGAGATCGAAGTTGCCTTGCAAGTTGATCATTGTGCTGATATCAATATTTCTACTAACATAATTGATTTTGCAAACTTAGTTTCGGTCACTAGTGTTTTACCTTCCATTGAACAACCACCGACTATAGAGCTTAAAACACTTCCTGAAAATTTGAAGTATGCTTATTTAGAAGGAAGTGGAAACTTACTTGTGATTATTTCAGCCAAACTTGAAGATGAACAAGAAGAGAAGCTGTTGCAAATTTTGAGAAAACACAGGAAGGCAATTGGACGGACCTTGGCTGATATTCCTGGTATTAGCCCATCCATGTGTATGCATAGGATACTACTGGAGGACGGGGTAAAATTAGTCAGGCAACCCCAAAGTCGACTTAACCCATTAATTCCGGATGTTGTAAAAAAAGAAGTGACCAAGCTCTTGCAAGCAGGCATTATATACCCCATCTCTGATAGTCAATTGGTGAGTCTGATGCAGGTAGTCCCAAAGAAAATTGGACTAACAGTGGTTAAAAATGAAAATAACGAACTTATCCCCACACGAGTGCAGAACAGCTAGAGGGTATGTGTTGATTACAGGAGACTAAACCAAGCAACTAGAAAAGATCATTTTCCTTTACCATTCATTGATCAGATGCTTGAACGGTTGGCTGGTAAGTCACATTATTGTTTTCTTGATGGTTTTTCTGGTTATTTTCATATCCATATTGCACCAGAGGACCAAGAAAAGACTATGTTCACTTGTCCTTTTGGAACATTTGCCTATAGGAGGATGCCCTTTGGCCTATGCAATGCTCTTAGCACTTTCCAACGCTGGATGATTAGTATTTTCTCTGACTTGATAGAAAATTGTATTGAAGTTTTCATGGATGATTTTACTGTGTATGGTTCCTCATTTGATGCATGCTTGAACAATTTAGATAGAGTTTTGCATAAATATATTGAAACTAACCTTGTGATTAATTACGAATAATGTCATTTTATTGTTGAACAAGGCATAGTTTTGGGATATGTGATCTCTAAAAATGGGATTGAAGTCGATCCTTCCAAAATAGATGTGATTTCTAATTTGTCTTATCCATCTTGCATCCGCGAGATTCGTTCTTTTCTTGGCCATGCAGGTTTTTACAGGCGATTTATCAAGGATTTCAGCAACATATCTCTTCCACTATCGAATTTGCTGCAAAAAGATGTCAGTTTCCCCTTCGATGACAAATGCAAGAAGGCGTTTGACTTCTTAAAGGCAGCACTAACCTCTACTCCCATAATTCAGCCACCCAATTGGACCATCCCTTTTGAAATTATGTGTGATGCATCTAACTATGTCGTGGGAGTTGTCCTTGCACAATGGGTTGGTAAGGTTGCCCATGTTATTTATTATGCTTCTAGGACTTTAGATTCTGCACAGGCTAATTATACTACCACTAAAAAGGAACATTTAGCTATTGTTTATGCACTTGAAAAGTTTAGATCATATTTGTTAGGCTCGAAGGTAGTTGTTTTTACTTACCATGCAACTTTGAAGTTCTTCTTGAAGAAACCATAAGCAAAACCGAGATTGATCCGGTGGATGTTGTTACTCCAAGAATTTGATTTAGAGATTAAAGATAATTGTGGAGCTGAAATTTTGGTTGCAGATCATTTGAGCATAATAGAAATAGATGAGGACCCAATCCTCGTTCAAGATGACTTCCATGATGAGCCACCTACACTGAAGTTTGAACAGGGAGCTCCTTTTTCTTACTCTTATTTTATACTTGTTACTTTCATTGAGGACAATGTGTAATTTAAGTGTGATGGTATTATTTAGGATTTTATATGTTTTAGGATTTTAATTTTTATAATTAAAAAAAATAATTAAAAAATTAATAAAAATGGACATTGCATTGCACGATTTTTCATCAGATTTTATGTTTGTAAATGTTGAGTTTCTTAGGACCGGCGAGATTGACCAGGTGGATGTTGTTACTCCAAGAATTTGATTTAGAGATTAAAGATAAGAGTGGAGCTAAAATTTTGGTGGCAGATCATTTGAGTAGAATAGAAATGCATGAGGACCCCATCCCCATTTAAGATGACTTCACTGATGAGCAACTGCTACAGTTGCGTGAGGTAACTCATTGGTTTGCTGATTTAGTTAATTATCTAGTTGCTAGAGTCCTTCCTAAAGATGCATCCCGAACACAAATAAACAAACTTAAAAGTGATTCCAAAAACTATGTATGGGATGATCCATATCTATGGAAATTTTGTAGTGATCATGTGATTAGGCGATGTGTTTCCCACCATGAGGTTCAATTCATTCTTCATTTTTATCATGCCTCTTAAACTCGAGGACATTTTGGTCCTCAACGGACAGCAAGAAAAGTCTTAGACTCGGGTTTCTTTTGGCCCACTTTATTTAAAGATGCTTTTGAGACTTACGAAACTTGTGAACAATGCCAAATAGCAGGAACATCAATCACTCGTAGGAGTGAGATGCCTCAACAACTTATGCTTTTTTGTGAAGTATTTGATGTGTGGGGCATTAACTTTATGGACCCTTTTCCTATATATTTTGGTTATGTCTATATTTTACTAACTGTTGATTATGTTTCGAAGTGGGTGGAAGCAATACCCACTAGGACTAATGATTCTAATGTTGTTGTAGGTTTTATCAGATCAAATATTTTTTTGCAGGTTTGGAATACCCCGAGACATCACAAGTGATCAATTCATTTTTGCAACCGCACCATAGACGCTTTGCTTCAGAAGTATGGGGTTGTGCATAGAGTTTCTACACCTTATCATCCCAAGACTAATGGGCAAGCTGAAGTCTTATATAGGGAAATCAAACATATCTTAGAAAAGATGGTGCAGCCAAACAGGAAAGATTGGAGCCACTGACTTGAAGAAGCTCTTTAGGCTCATAGAACAGCCTACAAAAATCCAATAGGAATGTCCCTTTATCCACTTGTGTTTGGTAAGGCATGCCACCTCCCAGTAGAAATAGAGCACTGTGCTTATTGGGCGGTCAAGAGTTGTAATCTTGAAATCGAGAAAGCAGGTTTGGAGAGAAAGCTTCAATTGCAACAACTTGAAGAGCTTAGACTTGAAGCTTACGAGAACTCTCACATCTATAAGGAGAAAACTAAGTACTTTTATGATAAGATGATTTCTAGGAAGGGCCAAAAAGTTTTATTGTTCAACTCTCGTTTAAAAATTATGACTAGGAAACTTCAATCGAAGTGGATTGACCCTTTTGTTGTTACTAACATTTTTCCTCATGGTGCAATGGAAATAAAAAGTGAAAACACCGAAAAAAATGTTCAAAATAAATGGACAACGCCTCAAGCTATTCCATGATAGCTTTGTGCTTGAAGATGCTACCATAGAAGAACTCTCTTTGGAAAAGCCCACCTACACTGAAGTTTAAACATAGAGCTCCATTTTTTACTCTTATTTTATACTTGTTACTTTCATTGAGAATAATGTGTAATTTAAGTGTGGGGGTATTATTTAGGATTTTATTTGTTATATTTCAAAAAATAACAAATAAAAAAAATAAAATAAAAAAATAAAAAATAAAAATAAAAAATATAAAAATAGACATTGCATTGCATTGCATGGTTTTTCATCAGATTTTATGGTTGTAAATGTTGAAAGTTTGTTTGGACCGGCATGATTGGATGGTACTTTTGCATTGTTGGTAAAATAAATTGGATTGAATTGCTAAATTATGTATCATTTGTGATAAGTCATTAACCTTTGTGAGATTTTTGAGCCTTATTATGAATGGAATACATTTTTCCATCTTTTTTATTTCTTGTGTTGTCTCACTCATGATGGCTAGTTACGCCAGAATTTGACTTGACTGTTGTCCGCATGCATATATTGAAATGATCTAGACATTTGTTTCTAATTAAGCTACCAGCCAAATAAGCCTACCCTACAATTATCCATTTGTTTAAGCCCATTTGAGCCTAATTACCCCATTTTTTGTTATATAGCTCATTACAAGCCTAAAAGTGAAAAACAATGAATTGCCTCAATCTTGAGGGATAAAGGAGTCTTTCCTGACATAAGTGTAGGGGTGCTCAACTTGTTTGTTTAAATTTGAGGGTTATGAAGGAAAAAAAAAAGCTCTTTATAGCTTAAATTAACATTTAGGCACATGTTTTTAGCTTTTTAGTTTGATATTTTAAAAGCTATTTATAGCTTAATTAATATTTTTAGCTTGTTTATAAACTTTGGGTCGAATTTGAATTATAATTTTACTATTTGCATTTTAATTTTATTATTTGTTTTTTGACTCTTTCTCGCTCTGTAGGTCATAACTTGAGCTCTAGATATTGGATTGGCGCATATGAGCAGGCGTTGGAAAGATCAAAATCTGAGCTACAACTTTTGTGTTGGAAGATAAGACCAAATCCGAATTTTACTTGGCCTAAATTGCAAATTTTATAATCTAGAGTTTTGTAATAATTTTAATTAGCGGGTCACTTGTTTTTAAACCCTAAAGTCCAATATCAAGTACTATATATTGGCATTTTTGTTTCTTTTCTAAAGACGGAAAAATTAGGATTCAAATTGCTACAAGAAATAAACAATTTTATTTTTAATTTCATGGAAAGCTAATTTTATAAGATTAATCCACGAGTTCAGAGTTTCATCAACACCTTGAGATTCAAGTTACACCGTCAATTTCGATTCATGATTCTATTCTTGTTTATTTGATTATATTGATATTTTGATAGCTTAAATTGAACTTCAATAGGATTGATTAAATTTATCTGACATAATTTGGTTTTCGTTGCTAATGTAATTGAATTATTATTTTGCGATGCTTGATTGTTAATTGTAATATTTTGATGATTATGATGCTTAATCCAATCAAAGAAACCAAATTCACATAGGATTGATTATGCTTGTTTCATCAATTCTATAGTCAAATAAGAATAGAATCACTAAATAGAAATTAAACTCATTGATAGAATCTATGATAGGTTTGAAACTCGAATAAGTAGATTAATCGTTTTGCTCATCTGTTAAATAAAAATCTAAAAAAAAAAACCTTTTTAATTTCAATTTTCAATTCGATTATTATTATTATATCAGAAGTCCTTGTGTAACGATTCGAGTTATTATCTCTATTTACATTTTATCAGTTGTATTTTACCAGTGTGCGACTCAGTTGACCGAACAAGAATACTACTATTTTAATTTTATACAATTAATCTAGTTATAATCAAATTCCTATAGCACCAGATTCCCTAGCAAAGACAACCTTCACATGTCTTTATGCAACTTTTGCATTTAGAAGAATACCATTTGGAAGGTGTATGATGTCAATTTACCATGATTTAATAGAAAAGTAATTAAAAATGTTTTTGAATGATTTTTTAGTCTTTGGAGAATCATTCCACAAATTTTTACCTAATTTAGAACAAGTGCTGGAAAGATTCGAAGAAACCTATTTAGTATTAAACAAGAAGAAACGTCATTTTATGGTGAAAGAGGGTTTGTGTTAAGACATAGAATTTCTAAAAACTGATTGGAGGTAGATAAGGCAAAGATTGAAGTGATTGAAAAATTGCCTCATCCCAGATATGTGAAAGGGGTAAAAAGTTTATTACGAGATGTTGGGTTCTATAGAAGATTTATAAAAGATATATCTCAAATCCCCAAACCTCTGTGTAGGGGTCTATAGGATGAAGTGACATTTGAATTTGATGATGAATGTGTTAAGGCTTCAAGCACCTCGAAGAAAGCCCTCGTTACAACACATTTCATCACTACGCCTCTGATTGGAAAAATCATTTGTAATGAGTGATGCAAGTGACTATGATATGAGGGTTGTGCTTGGTCAAAGGCATGGTAGGGTATTTCACTCAATCTACTGTGGTAGTAAAACAATGATTAATGCTCAACTGAATTACACTACCACTGAAAATGAGCTATTGGTTGTAGTTTTTGCTTTTGATAATTTAATATCTTATTTAGTGGGAGCAAAGGTCATTGTTTATACAAACCATACTACCATTAAATATATAATTGCTAAAAAGAATGATAAGCCAAGACTAATAATGTGAGTGTTTTTGTTGCAAGAATTTGATCTAAAAATAAGAGATAGGAAAGGTGTAGAAAATCATATTGCATACCACATTTAAAGAGCAATTGTTGGCTTTAGATGGAATGGAACAAGATGCTGCAACGCCTTTATATGTTGATCTGATTAATTTCTTGGCAAGTGGGATTGTTCCAGCATATTAAAATTATCAACAAAGAAAAAAATTTATTCATAATGTCAAAGCTTATTACTGGGATGAACTATAATTGTACAAGAAATGGCGTGATCAATTGCTAAGAAGATGTCGTGTAGAAGAGGACGTGCCTTAAATACTAAATCATTTTCATGCATCTCCATGTGGAGGACATTTTGGAGGAACCAGAACAGCTGCAAAGGTTCTTCAAAAAATTTATTTTTGGCCAACCCTCTTTAAGGATGCACATGATATGGTAAAAACTTTGGATAGATGTCAAAGATTTGGCAATATATCAAGCAAGCCAGAAATGTCATTGCACGGTATCCTTGAAAGGAAATATCTTATGTCTGGGACTAGACTTTATGAGTTCTTTTCCTTCTTTTGGTAATCCTTGCATTTTAGTAGTTGTCGACTATGTCTCTTAAGGGATATAACCAATGGCCTTTCCTACTAATGATGCCAAGATAGTCACCAAATTTATTCATAAAAATATTATAAGATGTAGTTAAACATTAAATTGCCACTGCTTACCATCCATAAACAAATGGACAAGTTAAACTCTCAAATAGAGAGGTCAAAAGAATGGTAGAAAAAGTCGTAAACCCCTCTAGTAAGTATTGGTCACTCCATTTGGAAGATGTTTTGTGGGCTTATAAACTTCCTACATAACACCTTTATAAACGTCACTTTATAGGCTGATTTTTATAAAGCAAGCCATTTTGGGTCATAAAAAAATTAAACTTGGATTTATAGTAGCTAGGTGGAGCAAGAACGTTGCAGCTTGATGAGCTTGATGAACGTATAATTTTTCTTATGAAAATGATGAGTTTTAAAATTCCAAAGTTAAAAAATAGCATGACCAGAGGTTTCAAATAAGAAAGTTCCATGTGGGGGAAAAGTCTTACTTTTTAATTGTAGGCTTAAATCATTCGCTGGAAAACATAAGTCGAAGTGGTCAGGACCCTTAATCATTTCAAAAGTTTACCTAGATGGAGTTGTGGATTTGATAGAAGAACCTGGTAGGGAATTTATGGTTAATGGTTAGAGGATAAATTGTTATTATCGAGAGTCTGTTGAAAAAGAAAATGCCTCCACAATACTTAGGAATGAATGATTAATTTCCTAGCCCATATCCTTTCATCCTTGAACCACCCTAACCTATTATATCCTCTTCAAAAAAATATTCTCTACCATAACCAATATCTATAAAAATGGTGAGAAAAACACAAACACAAGAGATGTCATCTGACCCATCCAAAGATTCAAACTTCGACATTGGCTCTGTTGGAACTAAGTTGATTCCAAGAAAAATATCTTTATGTGGTTTGGATGCTAACAATACTACGTTGTGAGAATCATTTATTGCACTAAAAATATAACTAAATATGCATAAATTCGAACAGGAAAATCAAAGGATACCACCACCAGAGCATATCACCAAAGGATACCACCACCAGATGAAGAGAAAAGCTTAGAGGAAACGAAATCAAATCAGTCAAATCCACGCGTTAGCAAAGTTTGTGAATCTTCCTCTAATAGTGTGCTTCTTGTAGGTCCGCGTGTTTCTATGTCTTCCTATAATGATTAAACCGTATTTCTGATTTGCATGCCTCTAATGAGCAGTATTTTTAGCATGCATATGAAGTCTGAAGCCACTATTTAAGCATGCATCTGAAGCATATATTTCGTTGACTCTTAAGACTGCGACACGTTCCAAAGTGCTGCAACACATTCAGAAGTGTTGCCTTTAATACACAACGCACTCCGAAGCCGACATGACTCTCATAAAGAACAAAGGTAGAGTTGACCATGCCACTGATTCTAATTCATGCAACTTTGCATCTTCCTCTAACTCTGATTATTCAAACAATAGAGCATTTGACTCCAACAATCAAGTCAATGATTCTGATAGTAAAAATTCAACAACTCTAATGGAAAGACAAAAGCTCTAATAGATTGAAATAATATTGAATTGGAATTAGCCATATCCTTACTTCTTAAGATCCAAAAACATGCCCAGATTCATTCCCTCAAATCAAATCAAGCGTATGAAGGAAGACTCAAGTGAATCAATTTGCAAACGCAAGCTGGAAAAAATACACACAATATCTTTCTAGAAGAGTGATCATAGCATATGGGCACATGTTTCTAGCTTTTTAGTTTGGTATTTTAAAAGCACTTTATAGCTTAGAATAATTGTTTAGCTTGTTTCTAAACTTTGGGTTGAAATTGAATTATAATTTTATTATTTGCATTTTGACCCTTGCTCGCTCTGTAGGTCATAACGTGAACTCTAGATATTGGTTTGGCGCATATGAGCAGGCGTTGGAAAGCTCAATATCAAAGATACAACTTTTGTGTTGGAATAAAAGTCGAATGCCGAATTTTACTATACCTAAATTGCAAATTTCTTAAACAGAAATTTTGTAATAATTTTAAATAGCGAGCCACTTGTTTTTAAACCCTAAACCCTAGTACCCAAAATCGAGTACTATATATTAGGACTTTTCTTTCTCTTCTACAGATGGATTATTAGGATTCATATTGCTACAAGAAATAAAGACTTTTTATTTTAATTTCATGGAAGGCTAATTTTATAAGATTAATCCACGAGTTCAGAGTTTCATCAACACCTTGAGATTCAAGTTACACTGTCAATTTCGCTTCATGATTCTAGGTCTGTTTATTTAATTATATTGATATTCTGATTGCTTAAATTGAATTTCAATGGGATCGATTATATTCATTTGACATAATTTGGTTTCGATTTCTAATTTAATTGAATTATAATTTTGCGACGCTAGATCCTTAATTGTGGTATTTTGATGATTATGATGCTTAATCCAGTCAAAGAAACCGAATTCACATAGGATTGATTATGCTTTTTTGATCAATTCTATAGTAAAATAAGAATAGAATCACAAATTAGAAATTAAACTCATTGATAGAAGATGTGATAAGTCTGAAACTCGAATCATTTGATTAATGGTTTTGCTCATCTGTTAAAACAAAAATCTAAACTCCCTTTCAAATTTCAACTTTCAATTCGGTTAAAATTATTATATCAGAAGTTCTTGAGAAACGACTCAAGTTACTACCTCTATGTACATTTTATCAATTGTATTTGACTCGTGTGCGACAGCGGATCAAGTTGGTGTCGTTGCCTGGGACTCTCTAATAACAATATTAAACAGTTTTAGAGTATCACTAACCATCCTAACAATTGTTTCTTCGTATTTTGTTGCTCTACATGTCGGATATTTTGTTGCTTTACCCGGTTTTTATAAGACTGTCTCGGATTGCCGTGAACTTTCGCTAGAAAATCAAAAGAAAAAAAATCAAGGAATAAGACTCCCCTATATAGGACTTATTGTGGGATACAACGCTCAATTTTATCATTAGGGACATTGTTAGAATTTTCAGAATTGTGATGATGCGTTGCATTGTTATGATGATGCATGACTATGGCTAGTTCTGCAAATCTACATTCCCTTGAACCTGATAGGACATTTTATTTACGTCGTAGTCTTAATAGAGCTGCTAGTGTTAACGAGTCAAAATCAAAGTCAGATAGTGAAAGTGACAACTTGCTACATAACATGGCTGATGCGAATAATAGAGCCTTAAGACAACTTGTTGCACCTAATGTCAATTATAATGCGTTGTGTATCACATATCCTAAAGTTATTGTACCATTTGAACTTAAATCTGGTTTAATACACTTGCTTCCAAAGTTTAATGGTCTTATAGGTGAGGATCCCCACAAACACTTAAATGAATTCCATGATGTGTGTTCTACCACGAAGCCTCAAGGAGTCACAGAAGACCACATTAAGTTGATAGCCTTCCCATTTTCACTCCAAGATGCTGCCAAGGACTAGTTATACTGCCTTCAACTAGGTTATGTTATAAGTTGGAATAATCTCAAGAGCTGCTTCAATTAGAAAATAAATATGTGATATTAGGCAGATTGACAGGGAATCATTACATAAGTATTGGGAGAGATTCAAGAAATTAGTGTATAATTGTCCTCATCACCAGACTTCTAAACATTTTCTCATCCACTATTTTTATGAAGGCTTGCTACCAATGGATATAAGCATTTTGGATGATGTTAGTGGTGGAGCACTTGTCGATAAGACCCCAGAAGCGGAAAAGGCTTTGATTCAGAACATGGCCGTTAAATATTAGCAATTTACAACTAGAAGCAATTCAACAATGTTGACAAGGGGGTGAATGAAATTCAAACTTCTTCCCACAAGAATTTAGAAGGCAGACTTGATGAACTTACATCCTTAGTAAAAAAATTGGCAATAGGTAAAACCTAAGCAATGGTTATGGTATTTGCACTTCTCCAGAGCATCCTACAGATTTACGTCCTATATTGCAAGAAGATCCAAATGTTGATGCTCCTCAAATATATGCAGCAAATATATACAATCCTCAAGCCAACTGTGATTTTTCATTTAACACATATAATCCTGGTTGAAGAAACCTTCCCAATATGAGACGGGGGAATTCATCTGCACAACAGCAACCTAGGCAGCAACAGCAGCAAAATATTCCTCAATAGAAAAACAATGCACCTTCATTAGATGACCTTGTTAAGCAAATGGCGGTCCAGAATCTCCAATTTCATCAAAGAAAAGATTCCACCATTCAAAATTTGGAAACAAATATTGGTCAGCTAGCCACTTCAATTAATCAACTACAGACTCAGGGGTCAAACCAATTGCCTGCACAATTAGTAGTAAATCCAAATGCTCCCAATGTTAGTGCAATTACACTGAGGTATGGGAAAGCAGTTGAAATACAAAAGGTACATGAAACTGTAGTGAAAAATAACAAGGTTGTTGATGACAATTTGATACCTGAAATTGTTGATGTTGAGAAAAATATACCACTTCCTTTTCCTCAAAGGGCAATGAAGACTAAGAAAATGGATGAGGCAGATAGGGACAAGGAGATCTTGGATACATTTAGGAAGGTGGAAGTGAACATTCCCCTCCTTGAAGCAATTAAAGAGATTCCGAGATATGCAATATTTCTAAAAGATTTGTGCACACACGAGAGAAGGTTAAAATGTAATGAAAGAGTAAACATGGGGTGAAACGTTTCAACCCTCATTCAGCCCATGCCTCATAAATGAAAAGATCCAAGATCTTTTTCCATTCCATTTACCATAGGAAATAGTCAATTTGAAAATGATATTTTAGATTTAGGAGCTTCCATTAATGTTATGCCTACATCTATTTTAAACTCTCCTGCTCTTGGACCTTTACAGAGTACATGTGTTACCATTCAATCGGTAAACAAGAGCAATGCTCGTCCTGCTGGACTTGTGGAGGATGTACTTGTTCTAGTTAATGAATTGATATTTCCTGCATCTTTTTATATTCTGGATATGGAGGGAGAAAATTAGTCCAACAGGACACCTATCATATTAGGCAGACCATTCTTGAAAATTACAAGAACAAACTTGAAGATGAACGGGAAGAGAAGTTGTTGCAGATTTTTAGAAAACACGAGAAGGCAATTGAATGAACCTTGGCTGATATTCTTGGTATTAGCCCATCCATGTGTATGCACAGGATACTACTGGAGGATGGGGTAAAATCCGTTAGGCATCCCCAAAGGCAACCTAACCCATTAATTATGGATGTTGTAAAAAAGAAAGTGACAAAGCTCTTGCAAGCAAACATTATATACCCCATCTCTAATAGTCAATGGGTGAGTCCGATGCAGGTAGTCCCTAAGAAAACCGGACTCATAATGGTTAAAAATGAAAATAATGAACTTATTCCCACACAAGTGCAGAACAGTTGGAGGGTATGCATCGATTATAGGAGACTTAATCAAGTAACTGGAAAGGATCATTTTCCTTTACCATTCATCGATTAGATGCTTGACTAGTTGCCTGGTAAGTCACATTATTGTTTTCTTGATGGTTTTTATGGTTATTTTCAAATCCAAATTGTACCAGAGGACCAAGAAAAGACCACGTTTACTAGCCCTTTTGGCACATTTGCCTATAGGAGGATTACCTTTGGCCGATTCAATGCTCCTAGCACTTTCCAAGGTTGCATGATCAGTATTTTCGCTGATTTGATAGAAACTTGTATTGAAGTTTTCATGGATGATTTTCCTGTGTATGGTTCCTCATATGATGCATGCTTGACCAATTTAGATACAGTTTTGTATAGATGCATTGAAACTAACCTTGTGCTGAATTATGAAAAATTTCATTTTATGGTTGAACAAGGCATAGTTTTCGGACACATGATCTCTATAAATGGGATAGAAGTGGATCCTTCCAAGATTGATGTGATTTCTAATTTGTCTTACACATCTTGCATCCGTGATATTCGTTCTTTTCTTGGCCATGCATGTTTTTACAGCCGCTTTATCAAGGATTTCAACAAGATAGCTCTTTCGCGTTCAAATTTGCTGTAAAAAGTTGTCAGTTTCACCTTTGATGACAAATGCAAGAAGACGTTTGATTTCTTAAAGGCAACACTGACCTCTACTCCCATAATTCAGCCATCCAATCGGACCCTCACTTTTGAAATTATGTGTGATGCATCTAACTATACAGTGGGAGCAATCCTTACACAAAGGGTTGGTAAGGTTGCCCATGTTATTTCTTATGCTTCTAGGACTTTAGATTCTACATAGGATAATCATACTACCACTGAAAAGGAACTTTTAACTATTGTTTTTGCACTTGATAATTTAAGAACATATTTTGTAGGTTCGAAGGTAGTTAGTTGTTTTTACAGACCATGCAACTTTGAAGTTCTTCTTGAAGAAACCAGAAGCAAAATTGAGATTGATCCGGTGCATGTTGTTACTCCATGAATTTGATTTAGAGATTAAAAATAAGAGTGGAGCTGCAAATTTGGTGGCAAATCATTTGAGCATAATAGAAATGGATGAGGACCCCATCCCCATTCAAGACAACTTCCCTGATGAGCAAGTGCTATAGTTGCGTGAGGTAACTCCTTGGTTTGCTGATTTAGTTAATTATCTAGTTGTTGGAGTCCTTCCTGTAGATGCATACAGAACACAAATACACAAACTTAAAAGTGTACAAATAGTGTGTATGGGATGATCCATATATGTGGAAATTCTATAGTGACCATGTCATTAGGCGATGTGTTTTCCACCATGAGGCTCAACACATTCTTCATTTTTTCATGCCTCTCGAGGTGGGGGACATTTTGGTCCTCAACAGACATCAAGAAAAGTCTTAGACTCGGGTTTCTTTTGGTCCAATTTGTTTAAAGATTCTTTTGAGACTTACAACACTTTGTGAACAATGCCTGTAAGACACATTGTTTTTAAATCCTAAATTATGCAATTTTAGGGTATTCTAGTGTTGAACTTGTTAGACATATGTTCGTTTTTGATATTATTGACAAACATACAGCTTGAAATAAATCTAACATTGTAAACTGAGAAAAATTTCAGGAACAACAATTTAATCCTACCAACTTGAGACAATTTCTTGGAACTCAAGAAATCAACAAAAGCTTGAAGATCCTTAAGCAAATCGATTTGTAAAATCGATTCTGTAATAGGGTTGAATTATTTTATGAAGTCTGGGATTAACCAATTGATTGGCAAAATCGATTTGCACATCTTCTGAAAAATCAAACTGGCTATCAATCGATTAGCCAAATCGATTGGTACACTTATTAGAAAATAAATTGTGCAAGTCAGAGAGCCAGTTTGCCACAAATCGATTAGGCAAATCGATTGATTAAATCACCAAGACTGAACTGATTGTTTACATCGATTAGACAAATCGATTGGTACATATACTGAAATTAAAATGTGCAAGTCATTGGCATGTCTTGCAAGCAATCGATTTGGAAAATCGATTAAACCAATCACTTCTTTATTTTGTTTTGTCTAAATCGATTGACACAATCGATTGTGAATGTCCCAGAGCCAAACCAATGTTTACTAAATTGATTAGGCAAATCGATTCACTAAAACAAGTTTCAAAATAACCTTGGTCTGGAACATACACAGTCGATTAGCACAATCGACTTATATACTTCTTTTGATACAAATGTTGGCATCAATCGACTTGGTAAATCGATTGAATGAACCAACTGATGAAATGTGCTTCAGACTTAAAGTCCACAATCGATTGACCAAATCGATTGGTACAAAATGTTTTAGAAACAGAGATGATTGAAATGGTTGAATCGATTAAGTACATCGATTGTTTTGATGTCGTTGTTTGAACAAAACACTTCAAGTCGATTATGACAATCGATTCAATTATATACATTCATCAAAGTCTGAAGAGCTCATTTAAAATAATCGATTGGGTAAATCGATTAGTTTGGGTAGTTTCAAGATTCAAGAAAAACAAGATTCGTGAAATCGATTGGAGCAATCGATTAGCATGCTATATAACTTTAAGGAATCGATTGGGTAAATCGATTCATATGTTGTTTTTCCTGAAACTATATAAACTGCTTTCATTCACTTCTTCTCATAACATACATAATCTCAACAACACATGATAACAATAATATCAATTACAATCATACACCACTAATTCTTTTTCAACTGATATTACTTTGAATATCCTTTTCAGCAATGAACAACATACACTTTGTGATCAACAAGGATGGAAAAAGACTGAATTGAGAAAGATTTCTTTGAGAAGAAGAAAGATCAAGAACTTTGTAAAATTGATATGTTTCAATTTATGTAAACCATTTTCTGTAACCAAATTACTTTGAGAAAATCCAGTTGTTATTGGTGGTGTTCTTCGACAAGAAGACGCTTGACTGAATTCTTGGACAAGTTTATGGGACTTAAACTTGGGAATTCAGGGAGGGAAAGATAGAACAAGTAGAATAGTTTAAGATTGGTGCGAGGCACTGTGTATAATTTGTAAACTGATTCTAAGAAGTTCTATAAGAAAGGCTAAGATCTAGTTGGATCTTGGGACTGGATGTAAGTCGTCACGAGACGGCTGAACCAGTATAAAAATCGGTGTACACTTTTCTTTCCCTTATCTCGTTTAAATTTCTGCAATTATTACGTTTTTGATATTGATTGAATGCATGATAAAGATTCTGTGTTAAGTGAATTTACATGATTGATTGTCTTAACATGATTGCATGAAAGTCAATATCTTGGATAATAATTGTTTCTGATGCATTTCTCCATATATACCATGATCCATATATTTTCACATTCATTAGAATTGTATATTAGTGACCTTGTTTAATGTTGTGTTTAATAAATTTAGAATTTGTTAAACTGCTGCGCATAATTGTTAGAATAGGCATTCTTCCGCATATTTTTCTATCAAACAGAGGTTACATATACCATCAATTGGTATCAGAGCCTATTTTTGTTAGAGTAACTCTCATCAAAAATCATGACCTCTGATTTCCTAGGAGAGGGTGCATCATTAGCTAGGCCTCCCGCCTTTAACGGGGCCGCATATATGTATTGGAAACAACGCATGTTAATTTTTCTTGAAGCTAGTGGTATTGACATTTTAGATGCAGTAGAAAATGGACCTTTTGTGCCAACCATAGCAGGTACTGGTGGATCAACAATCCTAAAGCCAAAAATTGACTGGTCTGAGGAAGACAAAAAGAAAGTTGGGTACAACGCCAAAGCCAAGAACATTATAACTGCTGCCTTGAGTCATGATGAATTCTTTAGAGTCTCAAATTGCAAAACAGCAAAACAAATGTGGGATACACTTCAGCAAACGCATGAAGGAACCACAGACGTAAAGAGAGCTCGGATAAATACTCTCATGCACGAGTACGAATTGTTTAGCATGAAGAAAGAAGCATCAGTAAACGACATGCATACCCGATTCACGCACATAGTCAACAACTTAAATGCCTTAGGCAAGGAGATTGATAATGATCAGCAAATTAGCAAAGTGATGAGGTGTTTGACTAGGGAATGGCAGCCAAAAATCACTGCCATTGTAGAATCTAAGGATCTAGGAAGCATAACAATAGCTACATTGTTTGGAAAATTGAGAGAGCATGAGATGGAACTACATCGTCTCAATGAAGCTGAGCAAGTTGACAGGAAACGTAAAGGATTGTCGTTAAAAGCCCAAACACATCAGTCTAAATCTGAACATGAGACCAGCTCAGATGAATCAAGCAGTGAGGATGATGAGGAACCTGAACTGGGGTTACTTGTCAAGAGATTTAAGAAATTTCTGAAAAAGAAAGACAGTAAATTCAGAAAACAATCCAGCTCGAAGAACAATGACAGTAAAACAGTCACATGCTACGAATGTGGAAAACCTGGTCATATAAAGGCTGATTGTTACAAGTTGCAGAACAAAAACAGAAATTCCAAAACTGAAGGCAAGGAACCAGCTCAGAAAAACAGAAAAGCATATATTGCGTGGAATGACAATGAAGAATCCTCCACATCTTCCGAAACTGAAGAAGCAAATCTGTGCCTCATGGCAAACACGGATTCTGAATCAGAAAGTGAGGTAAGCTCTCAATATAATCCTTCTTTTGATGAACTGTAAGATGCCTTTAACGAACTGCATGCTGAATATGTTAAATTTGTTAAGCAGTTAGTTAGCACTAAGAAAATGCTTGAACAACAATGTATGTTGCATGATCAAATGAAAACTGATTATAAAAAGATTGAGGACTTATGTGAACAATTGAAAAAGGACTCACATGATAAATCTGCCAAATGCATTGATCTTGAGAATTCTGTTGCATTATTGAAGTCTGATTTATTGAAATTCTCTAGAAGCAACGATAAACTGGATGATATTCTTAGCAACCAGAGAAATGTCAATATAAAATCGGGACTTGGTTTTAACCGCAAAATGCATGCAAATCAGAATATGACTAAACATGGCATAGGTTATGGTAATGTTAAACATCACCAGAAATTTGCTAAGTCTAGTCACATGCATAATGTCTTTGTCAAAACAAATCAGTCTGCATCCTCTGCTGTTACTTGTCATTTCTGTTGTAGAAAAGGACATTTTGTTTACAATTGCAAATTTAAAAGACTTGCCAATAGAGGATGTAAACATATTTGGAAGATTAAGACACAAGATGTTAAAATTGACCCCCCAGGACCCAATTTGTATTGGGGATCTAAATTTAAATTCTAATCCTATTGCAGGTATGCTTGAGATCCACAAAACACCAATGGTATCTTGATAGTGGATGCTCAAAGCACATGACAGGGGACAAATCTATGTTCATGTCCCTAAGCCTAAAAGAAGATGGATTTTGTCAAATATGGTGACAACAATAAGGGTAAGATCTGCGGAATTGGTGACATAGGCAGCGAATCAACTATTATCATCAAAAATGTCTTATACGTAGAAGGATTGAAGCACAATCTTCTAAGCATAAGTCAATTGTGTGATAACGGCTTTCAAGTTAGTTTTTCTCCACTTTCTTGCATTATTGAGTATGAACTTGATAAAAGCATAAAACTGGTAGGTAATAGAGTTAATAATATCTACAGGTTGGACTTAACTGTTATGCCTGTTAATTCTGTTTGTTGCTTATTATCAAATGTTGATGAAACATGGTTATGGCATAAACGCATTGCACACATTCATATTGATCATTTGAATAGACTTGTTAGCAAGCAGTTAGTCATAGGTCTTCCCAATAGAAAGTTTTCTAAGGATAGGCTGTGTGATTCTTTTGAGAAAAGCAAGCTTGTCAAGTCTTCTTTTCCCCCAATAGATATGGTCAAAACCAATAGGGTTTTACAACTTATCCACATGGATTTGTTTGGACCATCCCAAGTGAGAAGTTTTGGAGGTAACTTGTATGGATTTGTGTTAATCGATGACTATTCTAGATTCACTTGGACCTACATTCTGACTCATAAAAGTGACACTTTTTCTGTTTTCAAAAAGTTCGCAAAATTAGTTCAAAATGAAACAAGTCAGAAAATTATGTCCATCAAAAGTGATCATGGAGGTGAATTCCAAAATGATTCTTTTGATACTTACTGTGAAGAGAATGGCATACATCACATGTTTTCAGCCCCTAGGACACCACAACAAGATGGTGTAGTGGAGAGGAAGAATAGGTCTTTAGAAGAGTTGGCTAGGACCATGCTGAAAGATTCAAATACTCCCAAGTATTTCTGGGCTGATGCGATTAACACTGCCACACATGTTATCAACAGGGTGTTGATTAGGCCCATACTTAAGAAAACTCCTTATAAGTTGTTCAAGGGTAGAAAACCTAATATTTCCTACTTTAGAGTGTTTGGTTGCAAGTGCTTTGTTTTGAATAATGGTAAAGAACACCTAGGCAAGTTTGTTCCCAAGGCAGATGAGGGTATCTTTCTAGGTTATTCCCAAACTAGCAAAGCCTATATAATCTATAAAAAGAGAACAAAAACAATTGAAGAGTCAGTTCATGTGAAATTTGATGAGCTTTTCAAAGAAACCTTGAACAATACTCCTTCTATTATTGATGCTACTTTGGATGAAGTTATAGAATCTAAACCTTTAGAACCAAAGGAACCTACACCTCCAACAAACAGTAACTGTGTTGAACCCATTAGAATAGATGAGTTACCTAAGGAGTGGAAGTTCAATAGAAACCATCCCATAGACAACATCATAGGTGACATCTCTAAAGGAGTGGCAACTAGAAGGAACCTTAGTCACTTTTGTAACCTTACAGCCTTTGTATCTCAGATTGAGCCTAAGAACATTAAGGAAGCCTTACTAGATAGTGAGTGGATACTTGGTATGCAAGAGGAGTTAAACCAGTTTGAGAGAAACAAGGTGTGGCAGCTAGTACCTAAACCAGAAAACCAGCACATCATAGGAACTAGGTGGGTGTTTAGGAACAAGCTAGATGAGAATGGTGTTATAACTAGAAACAAAGCTAGGTTAGTAGCCAAGGGTTACAACCAGGAGGAGGGAATAGATTTTGATGAAACTTATGCCCCTGTAGCAAGACTAGAAGCCATTAGAATACTCCTTGCTTATGCTTGTATAATGGACTTTAAGCTTTATCAAATGGATGTGAAAAGTTCCTTTCTCAATGGTGAGATCCAAGAGGAAGTTTTTGTTAGCCAAACACCTGGCTTTGAAAATCCAGAATTTCCAAATCATGTGTACAACCTAACAAAAGCCCTCTATGGATTGAAACAAGCTCCTAGAGCTTGGTATGAGAAACTTAGCAATTTCCTCATTTCACAAAACTTTTTGAGAGGAAATGTGGACAAGAAACTTTTCATACAAACTAATGATAAAGATATCTTGTTGGTCCAAGTTTATGTTGATGACATAATCTTTGGATCTACAAATGATAAATTGTGCAAAAATTTTGAAAATTTGATGAAAGGTCCATTTGAAATGTCAATGATGGGTGAACTATCATACTTTTTGGGATTTCAAATTAACCAAAGCAAGCAAGGTATCTTCATTAGTCAAACAAAATATTGTAATGATTTGATACAGAAATTCTCCTTTGATGGCTTCAAGCCCATTGATACTCCAATGAGCCAAGGAAACCTTCTAGATAGAGATGAGATGGGTAAACCAGTGGATGTTACAAGGTATAGAGGCATGATAGGAGCATTGCTCTATCTCACAGCAAGCAGGCCTGACATTATGTTCAGTGTTTGTTTGTGTGCGAGGTATCAATCAAATCCTAAAGAGTCTCACCTTAGTGCAGTCAAGAGGATTTTCAGGTATTTAGTTGGGACTAGGAGCCTTGGATTATGGTATCCTAAGGGATCAACTTGTTCTTTGGTTGGGTATTTGGGTTCAGACTTTGCAGTGTGCAAACTGGATAGGAAAAGTACCTATGGTACTTGTCATTTGCTAGGTAATTCACTTGTATCTTGGTTCAGCAAGAAGTAAACCAGTATTGCTTTGTCAACAGCAGAAGCTGAGTACATTGCAACTGGAAGTTGTTGTGCTCAGATCATGTGGATGAAACAGCATCTGTTAGATTTTGGTGTGAACTTAGGAACTGTTCCTATCTTGTGCGACAACACAAGTGCGATCAGTATCACTAAGAATCCTGTTATGCATTCCCGGGCCAAACATATCGAGATTCGGCATCATTTCATTCGAGATCAGTTTCAGTGTGGGAACATCAAGTTAGAGTACGTCAACACAACTGAACAGCTAGCAGACATCTTCACCAATGCATTGCCAAAGGAAAGCTTCCATCACATTAGGATGAAATTGGGCTTAATAGATCCTAGTCAGATCTCATTTATGTGTCTAATCGATTAGGTAAATCGATTGTCCTGTGGATACACAGGAAAATGTTTTATAAAATCGATTGCCCTAATCGACTTGACCCATAATATGTCTATTTTCTTAATGTTTGCACGCGAAATCGATTTGGGAAATCGATTGGCCAACCCCAGGAAGTTTCAAATGTTCTTATTCTCCCAGTTAAATCGATTTGGGAAATCGATTGACTTAAATAAGTGTGGATTTTTATTTAAAGAATCGATTTGGATAATCGATGCTGAGACAAGGTAACTTCTGGACTGATATGAAAGTTTTCTAAACATGCTCGAAATCGATTTGGGAAATCGATTGAGAGATCTGTTTTGTGTTTCTTTGTTTAAAGAATCGATGTAGGAAATCGATTCTGAGATGGATTCTGAGATGAATTGGTATGAAAGCTGCTGAGTTGATACGAAATCGATTTGGGAAATCGATTGAGTAACTAAAGGAATCGATTTGGGTAATCGATTGACTTTGATACCGTTACGTTGTTTACTAGCCGTTGCAGGATCTAACGACTCTGATGATTGGACTTCCCCAGTAACGGTCATCTAATCGATTGGACCAATCGATTTCTGCATCTGCTTTTATAAAAGGAACAGTGACAATCGATTCCAACCACTTCCAATCACTTCCTCAAATCGATTTCACATTCAAACTCTCTGCAAAATCACTATAATCTTCTCTAATTTTCTGCTTTCAACCCACACAAACAACCTTCTTGGATTTGTCTCTGTTTTTCACGATCACATATCCTGAAATGGCACGTGTAAAACAAACTCAACCCAGAACTCCTTCTCTTTCTCCTTCTTCTTCTTCAAGTGGGAGGACTCCATCTCCACCACCCACTCTTCCAAAAAGGGTTCAAATCCCTACACACAAGATTGCTGCTCAATACAAAGGCAAAGGTATTGCCCTAGATCAAGGAAAACCTAAGAAAAGGAAAGAGGCTCCAACTGAGAAGTTGTTAGCCGATGCGATGAAGGAGATATCGCATAAAAAGAAGAAAAAGGGTACTTCTTCAACACCACAGAAGAAGACTACTCCACAAAAGAAGACTACTGCTTCTCAACCCAAGTAAGCTGAGGAATTCAAGCTTCCACGGGCATTCGTCAAATGGAAGATTCACGAAGCATGTGTTCTTGATTTCAGCTATTTTGACAACGATGGTTTTTCGTTTCAAAACCATCTCAGGTTTCATGGATTAGAAGATTTCTTGTCCTGCTCATTTGACGCGTATCCGAACCTCATTCGAGCATTCTACTCTACATTCAAGATGACGGATACAGGATTCAAAGCAACAGTAAAAGGGAAGAAGATTTCTTTGTCTTTTAAAGAATTCTCGAACCTGTCGGGACTCCCTTACTTTGGAAACTCTGTTGACGGCAACACTGAAGCCGACGCTGATGACGATGGATGGGAAGAGTATCTGGAGAGGCAAACAGCCATGCAGGATCTCATGGTCGAAGGGTTCGGGGAATCAGTTTCACTTCCAATAGGCCAGATGAAGGTTCAGCAACGCATGCTGATGTACGCACTCACCCGAATGCTTGTCCCGCGTTCCGGAAATCACGCGGTTGTCCAACGGCTGGACATTGTACTACTGTGGGGTCTGTGCAAAGAGCTCAAGATGAGCTGGGCATGGATCGTTCTTCGGCACATGCTGGAAGCAGCTCAAGGAAAGCTGGTGATTCCGTATCCACAGCTAGTCACAAAGATTCTCACCCACTTCAAGGTATCTCTCAAGGGTGAAGAAGTGTCCAAGACCATTCTGACATTTGGTGAATCCATCATGAACCAAATGCAGCTGTGCAAAGTGAATGGCGTTTGGAAGCGACCTCAAGCCACTACTGAACAAACCCAGCAAAGTGTTGAACCACCTGCTGCAGAGTCTGTTTCAGCAGAATCTGAGGTGCTCACCATACTGCTTGAATTTATGGCAGCTCAAGCGGCTCACAACGCCAAGATGGAGGCATTGAATGAGAGAATGGAGGCTGCAATTCAGAAGATTCAAGCCGATCAGAACCAAATTGCACAAGATGTGGCGGCTATTCAGGAACATCTGGGCATTAAGTTATCCTTCAGCGATGTTGCTGAAATCGGAAGACAAGCGGCTGAAGAACCTGCTCCAACACACGTAGATGTTGCTGCAACTCATGATGAGGAGACACCTGCTGAGGATAATACAGCGGTCTCAGCCTCATCCCCAGATAATAATGAAGACCAGCAACTCTAGGCATTTAGGACTTTAGGTTTCTTAGTTGTTTTGTTGTTTTCTGTTTTGCTCTTCTCTTTGTAATGATTTAATTGAATGTACTTGAATTTTGATTAATGAAATATTTGAGCATTTTGATCATATTGACTGCTGCATTTCATTTTGATATTGTCCAGTGTGCGCCATAATCTGTTTCTGTTTATTGATCTAATCCAAAATTGTTTTTAACCAAGTTTATAATCATACTGTATTTACTGCTCTTGTTACTAATCTTTTCAAGTTTCATTGTATAGCAGTATTCAGGTTTGCTACCAACTCAGGGGGAGCAAACTTTTCTCTTTTACCTCTTTTTGCCTTAATTGACAAAGGGGGAGAGAAATTATAACTTGTACTAACTTTTGTAAGTTCTGATCTTATCTACACAATTACTCTGATACGTTATGTTATTGTCTGATGCTCTAACCCTTATTTTATTACTTGAATATTGAATTTAGGTGGAGCTTCACCAAAACTGTTACAAATGTTTTCCTTTGAAATGTTTCTCAAGTTAAAATTGCATGTTTGTCACTTAAATCAAAAAGGGGGAGATTGTTAGACATATGTTTGTTTTTGATATTATTGACAAACCAACAGAATCGATTTTACTAATCGATTTGCTTATGGATCTTCAAGCTTTTGTTGATTTCTTGAGTTCCAAGCAATTGTCTCAAGTTGGTAGGATTGAATTGTAAACTGAGAAAAATTTCAGGAACAACAATTCAATCCTACCACCTTGAGACAATTGCTTGGAACTCAAGAAATCAACAAAAGCTTGAAGATCCATAAGCAAATCGATTAGTAAAATTGATTCTGTAATAGGGTTGAATAATTTTATGAAGTCTGGGATTAACCAATCGATTGGCAAAATCGATTTGCACATCTTATGAAAAATCAAACAGGCTATCAATCGATTAGCCAAATCGATTGGTACACTTATTAGAAAATAAATTGTGCAAGTCAGAGAGCCAGTTTGCCACAAATCGATTAGGCAAATCGATTGATTAAATCACCAAGATTGAACTGATTGTTTACATCGATTAGACAAATCGATTGGTACATTTACTGAAATTAAAATGTGCAAGTCAGTGGCATGTCTTGCAAGCAATCGATTTGGAAAATAGATTAAACCAATTACTTCTTTATTTTGTTTTGTCTAAATCGATTGACACAATCGATTGTGAATGTCCCAGAGCCAAACCAATGTTTACTAAATCGATTAGGCAAATCGATTCACTAAAACAAGTTTCAAAATAACCTTGGTCTGGAACATACACAGTCCATTAGCACAATCGACTTATATACTTCTTTTGATACAAATGTTGGCATCAATCGACTTGGTAAATCGATTGAATGAACCAACTGATGAAATGTGCTTCAGACTTAAAGTCCACAATCGATTGACCAAATCGATTGGTACAAAAAGTTTTAGAAACAGAGATGACTGAAATGGTTGAATCGATTAAGTACATCGATTGTTTTGATCTCGTTGTTTGAACAAAACACTTCAAGTCGATTATGACAATCGATTCAATTATATACATTCATCAAAGTCTGAAGAGCTCATTTAAAATAATCGTTTAGGTAAATCGATTAGTTTGTGCAGTTTCAAGATTCAAGAAAAACAAGATTCGCGAAATCGATTGGAGTAATCGATTAGCATTCTATATAACTTTAATGAATCGATTGGGCAAATCGATTCATATGTTGTTTTTCCTGAAACTATATAAACTGCTTTCATTCACTTCTTCTCATAACATACATAATCTCAACAACACATGATAACAATAATATCAATTACAATCATACACCACTAATTCTTTCTCAACTGATATTACTTTGAATATCCTTTTCAGCCATGAACAATATACACTTTGTGATCAACAAGGATGGAAAAAGACTGAATTGAGAAAGATTTCCTTGAGAAGAAGAAAGATCAAGAACTTTGTAAAATTGATATGTTTTAATTTCTGTAAACCATTTTCTGTAACCAAATTACTTTGAGAAAATCCAGTTGTTACTGGTGGTGTTCTTCGAGGTTGAGGGTAGTCAACAAGAAGACGCTTGATTGAATTCTTGGTCAAGTTTATGGGACTTAAACTTGGGAATTCAGGGAGGGAAAGATAGAACAAGTAGAATAGTTTAAGATTGGTGGGAGGCACTGTGTATAATCTGTAAACTGATTCTAAGAAGTTCTATAAGAAAGGCTAAGATCTAGTTGGATCTTGGGACTGGATGTAAGTCGTCACGAGACGGCTGAACCAGTATAAAAATCAGCGTACACTTTTCTTTCCCTTATCTCGTTTAAATTTCTGCAATTATTACGTTTTTGATATTGATTGAATGCATGATAAAGATTCTGTGTTAAGTGAATTTACATGATTGATTGTCTTAACATGATTGCATGAAAGTCAATATCTTGGATAATAATTGTTTCTGATGCATTTTTCCATATATACCATGATCCATATATTTTCACATTCATTAGAATTGTATATTAGGGACCTTGTTTAATGTTGTGTTTAATAAATTTAGAATTTGTTAAACTGTTGCGCATAATTGTTAGAATAGGCATTCTTCCGCATATTTTTCTATCAAACAGAGGTTACATATACCATCAGAACTCTGAGGCTTTTTAGCCAAATTATTGTATTTTGGTTTTTTTTGAATTTAATGCCAAAAATATTTTTGGAACCCCGATTAAATCATTCGTCGAACAATAGTTTTATTTATTTACGTTACAAAGAATTTAATACTGGACGGTTTTGTTAAAAATACCTCGGGTTGCTGAAAATTGTATCTGTCAACTGAGTTGCAACGAGAGTTGATATTTTTAATAAAAAGTGGTTTGGGAAGTGATGAGTGAAATGGTAATTTTATGAAATATCTATATATTTTTATATATTTATGGTTTGGTTTTTGAAAGACCCTTAATTTTCTAAATTCTAATTTATGCGATTTTAGGGTATTTGGTGTTAAATTGCTTTGGCATTTAGCACAATTGAATTTTAATTTTGGGAATTAAATATCAAAATCATATTTTATAAGAGTTAATAATATGTTTATTATTTTTATATATTTTAATATATATATTTTGAGACCCGATTTAAATTATTTGTTAGAGAATAATTTAATTAGGTTACGAAAAATTTAATACCGGGCAGTTTTGTTAAAAATACCTCGGGTTGTTGAAAATTGTATCTGTCAACTGAGTTGCGACGAGAGTTGATATTTTTAACAAAAAGTGGTTTGGGAAGTGATGGGTGAAATAGTAATTTTATGAAATATCTACATATTTTTAGATATTTGTAGTTTGGTTTTAATAATATATATATATTATTAGTTTAAGTATATAAACCTTCATTTTTCTTAGTTCACGAAACCAAAAACCCGCAAATACAAACCTTCATTTTTCTTCTAGATCTATGGTGCTAGTGAACTAACTTTGGAAGCGACGTCGCGAGCGGAGATTTTATCGAAACTACTCGCGGTACCGTAATAGCTCGTTAAAGCTAATGTTAAGGTAAGGGCTCCTTCCAAACTTTTAGTTTGCATTTAGGAAATTAGTTGTGATTTTGTGGAAAAGAAATTTGATGTACTTGATGTGTAAATTTGTAGAAAATGAATTTAAAGCGATTATGTGCGATTTAGTGAAATTTAAATTTTAGGTGTGGTTTTTTAGAAAACATTTATGTGTTGATTGGTGGAAAGAGAATTTAATTCAATTTATGTGTGGATTGGTGGAAAATGAATTTAATTCAATTTGTGTGGATTGAATTTGGAAATGTGATTTATGTGTGTTTGTGGAAATTGAAATTGGTGTGAATAAATATGTTTGAGTATGCTCTGCGTTGTATACGAAAAATCATTAGTGTTAAATGAGTATTAAAAATGGAGAATCTTTTAATAGCTGCATTTACTTAATGATTATGGTGAAAAGAGTCAGAGTATGCTTATGCATTTCATAGTACATGGTGACCGCAATGGGGCCATGGTGATGGTGGTGACCGTGATGGGCCACGGGATGATGCCATGTGAATTGTTGGTTCATCTTATCCTTGCGGGGATTGTCGCGTCGTACTGATCTGTGAGAGATTGCACTCTAGAATGTGCTGATCTATGAGCGGTTGCACTCTAGAAAATCGTGTTGGTGTGTGAGTGACTGCACTCTTGTATGTTGTACTGATTTATGAGAGATTGCACTCTAGAATGTGTTAATCTGTGAGCGATTGCCCTCTAGAAAATCGTGTTGGTCTGTGAGCGACTGCACCCTTGTTTGTGTTGCTGATCTATGAGAGATTGCACTCTAGAATATGATGATCTGTGAGCGATTGCACTCTAGAAAATTGTGCTAGTCAGTGAGCGACTACACTCTTGTATGTCGTGCTGATCTATGAGAGATTGCACTCTAGAATGTGTTGATCTGTGAGCGATTGCAACCTAGAAAACCGTGATGGTCTGTGAGTGACTGCACTCTTGTATGTCGTGCTGATCTGTGAGCGACTGCACGCTAGTAAATTGTGCTGATTCGTGAGATATTGCACCTCGATAATTAGTATTGGTCTGTGATAGGCGGTACAATTATGATTTACACCCCTTCGAGGAGGGTTTTGGTTTGGAATTCTAGAATCATGCATTTTTGGCATATACGCATTGCATTAAAGTGTCTGGCACACGATTTAGGTTTGTTATACTATGATGATTGTATATACATGTTCGGTTGTTGTTGTTATTTGTCGTAATTCCTTAGAGATGTGACGTTGGGTTGATTAAGTTTTGATGTACTTATGTGTTCATAATTGATGTTATGAATATTCGATGTGTAATTGAGGTGTGAATTTGTGGAGATTAATTTGGTGTTAATTATGTGTTCATAATTGATAATATTAATGTTTGAAGTGTTGATTGATTCATAGCCATTTTAGTACTGAAAATCTGCATTTTCTCAGTTGTATTCGGCTACGACAGTGTAGTATGTTAAAACTTCATTTTTCACATTATTTATGCATTTTTTGGACATATGAAAACCCTTTCGAGGAGTATGCTAAGATGAAAGGTTCTTTTGAGCATTTGAAAATATAAGAATTTTGTTATGTGATATTTGTTAGTTTTGGTTGGTGACCTTTACAATTATTGTGGAAATTTGGGCTTTGCCCTCAGATGAGAACCATGATCATCCTACCGGTTAGTACCCTGGAGATGGGAAAGTAGTTAGTCATACTTGACTGAAGCTATGTCAAAAGGATCTTGTGGGGCGCATGGAGATCACCCAGGTTGTTTAGCTTTTTGTAGCATGATCAGATTAGAGGGTTGTATAGGGTTTAGTTGTCTTTCTTTTGTGGATGTATTTATTTCAATTTGAAAGATTGTACCTATAGCTCATATTGTCAGCTTGACTTTTATTTTGATGGGTCCTTCTACCATTTTCTTGATGCGATGTGGGGAAGTCAAAATTCTTGGGGCAGTGCTTTTGTACAGGTGTCTGCCGTGAATATTCTAGGGGTATGAGCTATGTTTGATATGTATCATAGCCCCGGTGTATTTTGCTATTTAAATACTTTGGATTTTGTTTCAAAAACTATTTCCGTTGTTCGTAAATATCGTTGACTTATGGGTGAAAGTTTGGAGTTGGGTTTTTGGTGAAATTGATGAGTATTTCATGGAAAATGAATTTGATTCATCTATGTGTGTTGTTGAGGAAAAGAAATTTGATGTTTTCATAAATTAAAATTATGAAATTTTGAAGAAGAAACTTATGTGAATTGGTGGAAAATGAGTTTGATTCATTTATGTGTGTTTTGAGGAAATAAAATTTGAGATGTTTGAGGTGTTGTTTGTGAAACTTAATTATGCGTGATTCATGTTGAAAATGTGGAAATTTATGGGTGATTGATGATTGAACTTGTTGTGGATTTTGTGGAATTTGATTTAATCGAATTTAATGTATATTGTGGATTAAATTTTATGTGTGTGGTGGAAAATAAATGTTTGAGTATGCTCTGTGTGGAATTTTAAAATCGTTAAAGTTAAAAGAGTATTAAAAATGGGGAATCTTTTAATATCTGCATTTACTTAATGATTGTCGTGAAAATAGTTAGAGTTAAATGAGTATTAAAAATGGGGAATCTTTTAATATCTGCATTTACTTAATGATTGTCGTGGATAGAGTTAGAGTATGCTCATGCATTTCATTGTACATGGCGACCGGATGGGCCATGGTGATAGTGGTGACCGGATGGGCCACGAGATGATTCCATGTGACTTGTTGGTTCATCTTATCCTTATAGGGATTATCGCATGGTGTTGATATGTGAGAGATTGCACTTTAGAATGTGTTGATCTGTGAGCCATTGCACTCTAGAAAATAGTGTTAGGCCTGTGATAGACGACACTTTAGTAAATCGTGCGTGCCTGTGATGGGTGGCACCTTGATAATTAGTATAAGGCCTGTGATAGGCGATACAATTATGATTTGCGCTCCTTCGAGGAGGGTTTTCGTTTGGAATTCCGAGTCCATGAATTTTGGCATATACGCATTGCATTAGGGTGTTTGGCACGCGAGTCATATTTGATTCAAGATTGTGATTGAGTGTTTTAAACTCAAGTGGTTGTTGTGGTTTTGCCATAATTGCTAAGCGTGAATGTTTTGGATTTGTGTGTAAGTGTGATTGATTGTAAAACCTTTTCGAAACTGAATTTTTCATGGTGATTGTGTTATAATTGCTAAGTGTGATTGTTTGGATTTGTGTGTAATTATTGATTGAGTGCGAAACGCTTTTAAAAATTGAATTTTGTTGTTTTTCTACTATTGTCTGATGTGTATTCGAATACAAAAGGTTGTATTCGAATACAAACATCCATTTTTTGCTGCTGAAATATGTGTAGTCGAATACCGAAGGGTGTATTCGAATACATACATGTTGTTTTTGCTGTTGACTTATGTGTAGTCGAATACAGAAGGTTGTATTCGAATACAAACATGTTTTTGCTGTTGACTTATGAAACAACCTTGTATTTGAATACAGAGATGCTGTATTCGAATACATCAGTGCAATTTTGTTTAATACTTCATTTTTCAACTTTGTTTATGCATGTTTGGCATATGGAAACCCTTTTAAGGAGCATGCTAAGTTGAAAGGTTATTTTGTGCATTTAAAACTTAAATGTTATGTGTTAATTGTTAATTTCGGTTGGTGACCTTAAAACTATTGTGGAAATCTGGGATTTGCCCTCATATGAGAACTAGGATCTTCCCACCGGTTAGTACCCTGTGAATGGGAATGTAGTTGGACACACTTGACTGGAGCTGTGTAAGGAGGATCTTGCGGGGCGCGTGAAGATCACCAAGGAGGTATAGTTTTTTGTAGAATGATCATATTAGGTTGACGTATAGGGACTAGATGTCTTTCTTTTTGAGTTGTGTTTATTTTAATTTGGAAGACTGTACCTATAGCAATATTGTCAGCTTCACATTTTATTATGATGGGTTGGTTCCATGTACCACTTTTTGATGTGTAAATACTTTGGATTCATATTTCAAAAACTATTCTGCTGCTTGTAAATATTTGTTGACTTTGTTGTTATGTTACGACTTAAATATTTATCCAAAAGGATTTCCTTCTTTATTTCTTTGTTTTTCTGATTTTGTTTTGAAAAAAAAATACACTCGTGTTGTTAAAATTGGGGTGTTATAGTGCCAAATATCAAGAACATCAATCACTCGTAGGAGTGAGATGCCTTAACAACCTATGCTTCTTTGTGAAGTATTTGATGTGTGGGGCATTGACTTTATGGGCCCTTTTCATGTATCTTTTGGTTTCGTCTACATTTTGGTAGATGTTGATTACATTTCAAAGTGGGTTGAAGCAATACCTACTAGGACTAATGATTCTAAGTTTTTTGCAGGTTTTATTAGATCAAATATTTTTTGCAGGTTTGGAATACCCTGGGCCATCATAAGTGATCAAGGCACTCCTTTTTGCAACCACACTATGGACACTTTGCTTCAGAAGTATAGGGTTGTGCACAAAGTTTCTACCTCTTATGATCCCCAGACTAATGGGCAAGCTAAAATCTCAAACAGGGAAATCAAACAGATCTTAGAAAAGATGGTGAAGCCAAACAGGAAATACTGGAGCCACCAACTTGAAGAAGCTCTTTGGGCTCATAGAACGACCTACAAAACACCAATAGGGATGTCCCCTTATCGACTTGAGTTTGGTAATGCTTGCCACCTCCCAGTTTAAATATAACATCGTGCTTATTGGGCGGTCAAGAGTTGTAACCTTGAAATTGAGAAATAGGTTTAGAGAGAAAGCTTCAATTGCAACAACTTAAAGAACTTAGATTTGAAGCTTATAAGAACTCTCATATCTATAAGGAGAAAACTAAGTACTTTCATGATAAGATGATTTCTAGGAAGGAATTTTCCATTGGCCAAAAAGTTTTATTGTTCAACTCCCGTCTGAAAATTATGGTTGGGAAACTTCGATCGAAGTGGATTGGCCATTTTGTTGTTACTAACATTTTTCCTCATGGTGCAGTGGAAATAAAAAGTAAAAACATCAAGAAAATGTTCAAAGTATATGGACAACGCCTCAAGCTATTCCATGACAGCTATGTTCTTGAAGATGGTACCATAGAAGAAATCTCCTTGGAAAAGTCCACCTACATTGAAGTTTGAACAGAGTGCTCCCTTTCCTTACTCTTATTTTATACTTGTTACTTTCATTGAGGACAATGTGTAATTTAAGTGTGGGGGTATTATTTAGGATTTTATTTGTTATATATGTCAAAAAAATAAAATAAAACAAAATAAAAATAAAAAAAGTAAATAACAATGAACATTGCACTGCATGCTTTTTCATGAGATTTTGTGGTTGTAAATGTTGAGAGGTTGTTTGGACTGACATGATTAGATAGTATCTTTGCATTCTTGGTAAAATAAATTGGATTAAAATGCTAAATTGTGTATCATTTGTGATAGGTCATTAACCTTTGTGAGACTTTGAAGACTTATTATGAATGGAATATATGTTTCCATCTTTTTTGCTTGTGTGTTATCTCACTCATGATTGCTAGTTACGCCAGAACTTAACTTGACTCTTGTTCGCATGCATATATTGAAATGATATAGGCATTTGTTTCTTGCTAAGCTACTAGCCAAATAAGCCTACCCTACAATTATCCATTTGTTTAAGCCCCTTTGAGCCTAATTATCCCATTCTTTGTTATATAGCTCATTAAAAACCTAAAAGTGAAAAACAATGAATTGACCCAATCTTGGGGGATAAAGGAGTCTTTCTTTAAATAAGCCTATGGTAGTTGTAAGACCCATAATTTTAAATTATACTTTATGTATTTTAGTGTATTTTGGTTATTGAACTCGGAGGCTTTTAAGCCAAGTTATTAATATTTTGTGAGCTTAAATGCCCAAAAATATATTTTGATGCCCCGATTAAAATTATTCGTCGATATATAAATTCAATTAACTGCGGTGGAACTTTTATGAAGAATTTAATTCTGGAGAGTTTTGTTAAAAATATCCCGAGTTGCTAAAAATTGTATCTGTCAATTGAGTTGCGACGATAGTAGATATTTTTAACAAAAAGTGGTTTGGAGAGGTTATGGGTGAAATGGTAATTTTAATAAATATCTAGATATTTTGAGATATTTGTTAAGTTATAATTAATATATATAAATATATATATTTGTTTGGAGGAAAAAGAAAAGGAAAGGAAAGAAAAAGGAAAGAAATAGAAAGGAAGGAAAAACAAAAGAGAGAAAACAAAATAAAAGAAAAGGAAAGAAAATGTTTCTTCCTCCTCCCCTGCCTCGCGACCCACACATCTCCTTCCATCCTTTTCTTCCATTTTTGTTGCTTCTTTTAGTTCAAGAAAAGAAATCCAAGGCTTAGTGGGTGAGAAAGAACAAATTTCCAGCTTCTTCCTTCTTCTCGGATTCGAAAACGGTGTTAGTGATTTCAAAACCGTCAATCACAAACCTCCACTTTTCTTCTAGATCTAAGCTTCGTTTCGCGAAGAGATAGAAGGGAAAGTTGCTCACCTCCACGCCAGGGTGCTAGGGAACTAACTTTGAAAGCGACGTCTCTAGCGGAGATTTTACAGGATTTACTCGCGGTACCGTAATCGTATGTTAAAGCTAACGTTAAGGTAAGGGCTCCTTCCAAACTTTTAGTTTGCATTTAGGGACTTATATGTGGTTGTGTGGAAAAGAATTTTGTTAGGGTTGAAGTGTTGATTTGGGGGAAAATGAATCTAAGGCTTTTATGGGAAAAATCTTAGAGTTGGGTTTTGGTGATATTGATGAGTGTTTTGTGGAAAATGAATTTAACTCATTTATGTATTATTTTGAGGAAATGAAATTTGATGTATTTTGAGTGGTGGGTTGCGATGATTTGTGTTTGTCGTATTTGACGTGTTCATAATTGATAGCTATAAATTCTGAGATGTGTTTTGTGTGGATTTGTGGAAAAATGAATTTATGTGAATTAGTGTGAATTGTGGATTGAATTTGAGAATATGTCTGATTATGTTCTGTGTGGAATTTTAAAATCATTATAGTTAAACGAATATTAAAAATGGGGAATCTTTTAATATCTTTGTTTACTTAATGTTTGTCGTGAAAATCATTAGAGTCAAACGAGTATTAAAAATGGGGAATCTTTTAATATCTTTGTTTACTTAATGTTTGCAGTGAAAATCGTTAGAGTTAAATGAGTATTAAGAATGGGGAATCTCTTAATATCTACGTTTACTTAATGATTGTCGTGAAAATTTTTAGAGTTAAATGAGTATTAAAAATGGGGAATCTTTTAATATATGCATTTACTTAACGATTATTGTGGATAGAGTCAGAGTTTGCTCATGCATTTCATAGTACATGGCGACCGGATGGGCCATGGTGATAGTGGTGACCGGATGGGCCACGAGATGATTCCATGTGATTTGTTGGTTCATCTTATCCTTGCGGGGATTGTCGCATCGTGTAAGGTCTGCGATAGACTGCACATTTTTGGTAAATCGTGTTGACCCGTGATAGGTGGCACCTCGGTAAATAGTACTTCGGCCTGTGATAGGCGGTACATTTATGATTTACGTTTTTAGTAAATCGTGCTGACCCGTGATAAGTGGCACCTCGGTGATTTAGTACTTTGGCCTGTGATAGGCGGTACAATTATGATTTACGGCCCTTCGAGGAGGGTTTTAGCTTGGAATTCTGAGTCCATGCATTTTGGCATATACACATTGCATTAGGGTGCTTGGCACACGAGTCGTGTTTGATTCAAGATTATGATTGAGTGTTTGAACTTGAGATGTCGTGGTAATTGCGTTGTAATTGCTAAGTGTTATGTTTTGAAATTGTGTGTAAGTGTGATTTGTAACACCCCAAGTTTTATAATAAACTATTTTATTAATTAAATAGAATTTTAAATAATTAATTTGATGACAAATATTATTTTAGAATATATGTTGATAAATTTTGTGGCTAATTTTCGTTATATTGATGCTTTCTTTGATGTGCTAGTTTGATACATGTTATATTACATGAGCGATATAAATAATACATATTATATTTTATTATTTGATATATTTAAAAAAAATAATACTATTTTAGTGTAATATATGTTTTAAAAAAAAGATTTTATGCGATTTTACGTATATATACGTGTACCCAATTAATATAATACTTTTATGTGCGTTTGATTGATGTTAAGCATATACATAGTTATATTTCAATTATTTATAACTATTTTCTATTTTTAGTTATTTTTTTATAAACAATTATCATGATATAGAATTGATATTGCGTTTGATTTCGTTTATTTTTAAATACTTGTTATGGTATTGTGATTTTATATATATTTATTATGATTTAGTAATTAATATAAAATATTAATGTTATATTTATTTATTTTATAATTTTGACTATTTTCTAATATGATGGTATTATTATACTGTGAGTATTGATTATTAGTAATATGTTTTTTTTATATTGATTATTTTAATTACTCTAATTTATAAATTATTAGTAATAATTGGAAAATTAAAGGAATATTAAAAAGGAGATTAAATAATTATTAATTTTATTTTAGCAAAATAAAAATAATAATAGTAATAATAATATTAATAATAAAAATAGGATTAAATGAGTTAGATTAATAATAACTAATATATAAATATATAAGGGCAAATATAACTCAAATAGGCTACAATATAAACTGAAGAAGCAGTCGCATGCTACAGCAAGAGAGATGCAGAACCAGCGGCACTTTAAGGAAAAGAAAAGAAAATTGACACCGATAATCGATAACTGTTCCGTAAAAGTTTCTCCGTTTTCATCCAAATTTGAGTATGTTATTTCATTCATTTAACTTGTCAATTAAACATAATTTTTCAGATTTTTAACAACCCCAATTTCTCTCTAAAATACCCGAGTTCTTCATTTGTAGAATTCGTTATTTTGCACCGTTCTCCTTCACCGTAAGTCCGATTTGAGTGAAACCAACGCCAAAACGACCGTGTGAAAAGTGGTTATATTATCCACTGATTGGTTTTCTGATTAATTGTAATTTTGTTTGACCGATTTTCAAAATTAGTTTTTAGAATATCTTCTCATAATTTATTTTTAACGTTTACCCATAAACTGTCGAGTTAGATCGATTGAAGGACAAAGAGTCAATGAACAAAGGTTGTTTACTCGTGGAATCGTATTTGTGTGTGAAAGCGTCAAAATAAGGTAAGGGGTGAGAGAGCGTTTGAATTCATGAGTATAATATATTGTGAGATGAACGGGAAAACCGTATTTCCCAACGATTCATCCGGGGCTTGCTACGTACGGCAGTATCCATTTGAAAGATAAATTGATTAATTTGAAATATGAGAATTGTGAGATTAAAATGTGAAATAGAAATTTTTATAAGGTGTTGATTGATTTAATTTTCGATACTTGTGTGGTAGTTGATATTTGTTATTATTGTGATGTTGGATGTTGAATGAAACTATGTGTACATGTTTGCTTAGATGAAATTATGTTATGTGATAATAAAATATGGATGCATGGTTTGATATGTGCTTACGTGATGATAATGATGATTTTTGATTGATGATAGTGATGTTATAAAATTGTGATGAGTTTATACGATGATCATGATTATTTATGATTAATGATATTATAAAATTGTGATGAAAATATTGAAGTACCCCATACTTGATGAGATAGTGATGATTCTTAAATATGGTGCTCTTAATGGAGTAGTCTAAGCTAACGGGGGGAGAAAATAAATATTGTGAATTGTGAAGTGAAGATTATTTTGTCATCATATAGGTAGGGCCTGACAAGCCTAGTGATTCTAGGGAAGTACAACTGAATGAGCCTGATCGTGGCGGTCTTCTGTCGAGCCTTAAGGCAAGATTGTTAGACCTTGGAGGTATTCTGGTGGGGAATTCCTAGGTGACTTGGAGTTAGCACTCCAAATGTCGGGAGCTACCATGCAACACACGTTTACCTCGACTGTCGCGTATGTGTGTCTCGGGTTGAGTTGAGGGGATCTATGAGGACAGGGCCAATTTGAATTGTCCGTCCACCGGGATGGTGGCATAGTATCATGGCCTCCTAACCAAGTAGTTCAGAGTTAGAATGGTTCCACATTGTGAAGTAGAGTCTAAGCTCATGCATAGCATTGCATTTCCTTGTGATTGTTTTGTTGTGATTGATGTGTTTCAAAGGTAATAATAATTAGATGATTTGATGCATATTATAATGAGATGATTATTTTACTTGAGTGACTTTGATGCTATAGTATGATACTATTTAATTAAATATTTTGATATATTGTAAAGTGATTACGATACGGTTCTATTATGATTGGCTGTGTGTTCTTCTTACTCATATTATACTATTTACATGATTTCAAAACTCACCTCCTTCGTTGTTTGTGTTTGACTGGTTGGACCATGCGTTTGCGAAATCGCAGTTATTACAAGTTAATGAGTCTTGAAGTTCAAGTTTGGGAGGAACCCCGCTCTGATAGGTGATTCCGGGAATAAGGGTTTTAATTTGTATTTTACTTATTTAATTTGAATCAAATTTTTGTATAAAAACCTTAAAAGTACTAGTAAGTTTTTAGAATTAAATCAAGTAATTATATTTAAATCAAGTTCATTGAGATTAAATCGTTTTATTTGAGTAATAAAATTTGAATTTTTGCATGTGTACTTTGAGAAACGTGATATCCTAAATTAGTTACAAAAGTTTTTATTTTCTTGAAAAATATAATTTTATTTATCTGCTGCAAATTTTTTTTAGGAATATGATATAAATTATTATATATATTATTTTGGGATTTAGGGTGCCACATGATTGATTTCAAAACTATTTCGAGACTCAAGATGTTGTGGTGATTGTGTTGTAATTGCTAAGTGTTACCTTTTGGAATTGTGTGTTGTGTGTAACTGTGATTGATTCAGTTTATGTAATTTAGAAAAACTTCAGAAAAATCGAGTTCCCAATCGATTCTGTTAAAAGATATTGAACAAAATCGATTTGCCAATTGATTTGGCATGTCACAGGGGCTCAACTATTTATCAAAATCGATTTGCCAATCAATTTGGCATGTTACAGGGGCTCAGGTATTTATAAAAATCGATTTGCCAATTGATTTGGCACGTTATTGAGGCTCAACTATTTATCAAAATCGATTTCCAAATCGATTTGTCATGTCACAGGGGCTCAGCTATTTAAGAAAATCGATTCCCCAATCGATTTCCCAATCGATTGATTTAAACCCAGATTACAGGTTTCACTAAAAACATTTAAGAACATCGATTTCCCAATCGATGTCCCAATCGATTGCCCAATCGATTGATTTAAACACAAAATATAAGTTTAACTAAAAACCTTTAAGAAAATCGGTTTGCTTAGTAGAAACTTTTATCTCGAGTCAGACAATTGATTGCCCAATTTATTCATCAATTGATTGGTTAGTTGACTAATTACTTGATTGACTAAAAACCTATTTGATTTCATTTTTACTTGGCAAGTATTATATGAACGTTTAGCATATGGAAAACCCTTTTAAGGTGCATGCTAAGTTGAAAGGTTATTTTGTGCATTTAAAAACTTAAATGTTATGTGTTAATTGTTAATTTCGGTTGGTGACCCTTTACAACTATTGTGGAAATCTGGGCTTTGCCCTCATTTGAGAGCCAGGTCAATCCTACCGGTTCGTACCCTGTGGATGGGGATGTAGTTGGGAACACCTGACTGGAGCTATGTTAGGAGGATCTTGCGGGGCGCGTGAAGATCACACAAGATGTATAGTTTTTGTAGAATGATCAGATTAGGTTGACGTATAGGGACTAGATGTCTTTCTTTTGGATTGTGTTTATTTTAAATTGGAAGACTGTACCTATACTAATATTGTCAGCATGACATTTTATTTTCGATGGGTTCCATGTACCAATTTTTGATGTGTAAATACTTTGGATTCATATTTCAAAAACTATTCCGCTGCTTGTAAATTGTGTTATGACTTAAATATTTATCCAAAGGTATTTTCCTTATTCATTTCTTTATCTTATGAATTTGTTTTGAAAAAAAAAAAAATACACTCTCGCTGTTAAAAATCAGGGTGTTACAGTAGTGCTAGCTTCCATGATGTGCTTTGAGGGTCAACAGTAGCCCAAACACTTTGAGTGTAAACACTTTGAGAGAATTTTATATCTTGGGAGGACTCTATCACTTATGATGCATTCTTTAGTTAACATGTCCTTTTGTTTGACTTGGTTGTGATAAAAAAAAAAAAACTATTCATGATTGCCTTAAGCTTGAAATATTTTTTTCTCTCTCACCACTTTGCATTCATAAGAATATTTGGAATCGCATGCATTGCTTTGCTCAAAGTGAAAAAGTTTAAGTGTGGGGGAATTTGATCATAGCATATGAGCACATGTTTCTTTATAAACTTTGTGTCGAATATGAATTATAGTTTTATTATTTGCATTTTGACCCTTGCTCGCTCTGTAGATCATAACTTGAGCTATAAATACGGATTGTGTTGAGATAAAAATCAGAACTACAACTTTTGTGTTGAGATAAAATCCCAATGTGGAATTTTACTGTGCCTAAATTGCAGATTTTGTAATAATTTTAAATAGCGGGCCACTTGGGAGTTTTCTTTCTTTTCTACAGATGAAATATTAGGATTCAAATTGCTACAAGAAATAAACACTTTTTATTTTAATTTCATGGAAGGCTAATTTTATAAGATATATCCACTAGTTCAAAGTTTCATTAACACCTTGAGATTCAGGTTACACTGTCAATTTTGCTTCATGATTCTATCTCTGTTTATTTGATTATATTGGTATTCTAATTGCTTAAATTGAATTTCAATAGGATAGATTAAATTCATTTCACATGATTTGGTTTCGGTTTTTAATTTAATTGAATTATAATTTTGTGACGCTTGATCGTTAATTGTAATATTTTCATGATTGTGATGTTTAATCCAGTCAAAGACATTGAATTCACATAAGATTGATTACGCTTGTTGGATCAATTCCATAGTCAAATAATAATAGAATTACGAATTAGAAATTAAAATTATTGATAGAATATGTGATAGGTTTGAAACTCAAATAAGTAGATTAATAGTGTTGCTCACTTGTGAAATTACTCGGGTTATTATCTCTATTTACATTTTATCAATTGTATTTGACCGGTGTGCAACAATGGATCAAAGAATTTCTCAGATCAGATTAAAAAATTGTGAATTGTTTAGTGGTCATATTATCAAAACACATCTTTCAAAATTATATTTGGAAGAAATATTTGTTGACCAAGTTGGAATGAAGACATGATTCAGAAGTCAAAAGGGAGTAAATTAAAGCCCTAATAGTTACTATAAATAGAGGATCAAGGCTAAAGAAAAGCATAATCACAACGAGCTACAAACTCTGAAATCCTAAAAACCAAAGTTATTCAAAAAAAACATTGAAAGCTCAAATTCTCTAAGTGTTTAGAATTGAAGGTTTTAAGTTCTAGCAAATCACTCATTCAATTTTATATTATTTAGTGCTTAGTGATTCATTGTGGTGTGGGAAAACCATTGTATCACATCATCTTGTTAGAAGCAAACCAATCAAGTTACAAACTCTTGTAACCCAACTCGATAATGGCTTTAGGGTTCCTCAAGCAATCAGAGGTTATCAAACAATGTTGAAAAGTCTTGACTTGTAGAGTCAAGGTGTTGTGTGCCTTCAACAATCACAGGTTGTGTAGATTGTGTAGTGAAGATTGATTTGGGTACCAAAAGACAAAATTGTTCATGTTGCAAATCTTCTAAGTAGCCAAGTTGAAACACCTGTCATGGTGTTTGGTAAATGGATACTTGCAACATATGAAGGGAAAAAGGTCTATGTTCCAAGACCTAAACTTGAGAAAACATAAGCTAAGTAACTTTTGGAGAAAAACAGAAAGGTCATATAATTGGAAACAAAACTTTCAGAAGTATGTAAAGTATCAGAAGAACCAGAACTATCATATGAACCAGAACTGCCAGATGAACCATAACTGTAAGTGGAATCTAACATATCAACATAATCAGAACTATATGATGAACCAGAATTACCAGATGAACCTGATACATCAATAACACTAGAAGTGTCAAATGAGAAATTAGGATTACGAGATAAGGATTCTGCAGGTTCTCAAAAGTTTCGGGTTTATCGGAACAAAAAAAAAAGAAAAATTAAAAGATACAAGAAAATAAAAAGAGCTTGACAAAACATCACAAGATGAATGTGACCAAGTTAGAAGTAGTCAAGATAAGTCAGAAGGGAGATCTGGATGGAAGTACCAGCCATTCTATTCTGAAACTCTAATCATTGAAAATGAAAATAATCCTTAGAAGACCAAATCATCACTGAAAGGATAACCTTGTTTGGTCTATTGTTATCAAGGGAACCTACATGAAGCACTGACAAATGATGGATGGATTCTTGGAATGCAAGAAGAGTTAAATGAGTATAAAAGTACTGATGTTTTTGGGTCTAGTACCTAGTGGAACCAAGTGGGTATTTAGAAACAAGCTAAATGAAACAACAAAAGTGGTCAGAAACAAAGCAACACTTGTTGCATAAGGCTATAGTCAGCAAGAACACATTGATTACACTAAGACATTTTCCCTAGTCGTAAGGTTAAAAGCTAATTGTATCCTACTTTCTTTTAGGGCTTATAATAACATTACATTATTTCAAATGGATGTTAAAAGTGCATTTCTAAATGGGTATATAAGTGAAAAAGTTTATGTTAAGCAACCCTTACTATATATTTTATCTTAAGAAATCATTGTTAGTAACTCCTTTAGTAACTCCTCCAAATCTCTAGACTCAGTAACTCCTTTAAAAAAAATATTGAAAGAGGAGAAGTAGACAACACCCTATTTAGAAAATCAATAGGAGATGACATTCTTATCATTCAAATTTATGTTGATGACATTATTTTTAGATCTACTAATGGCAGTTTGTCAAGAATTTGCTATGTTGATGAAGCTTGACTTTCAAATGAGTATGATTGGAACAACTTAGGGATACAAATATACAAAATAGCTTCCCAATAACATTAAAATGAATGATTGTAACCCTATGATTACACCATGCCCCGTTGGTGAAATAATTTCTTCACCAAACCTCTATTTTATAATTATCTCTCCTTTCCCCATCTTTTATTGTTAGTGTTTCTTTTTCAATCATTATTATATATCTTGAGTTTTGATTGGTTGTGTTTATGATATCTTGCTCACAGTAGAATTACTATTGTTTACTTCTCGGTGCTCTAATTTTTTTCTTTTTAAAATGTCTCTGTTGGTTGGTGTTTCAGGTGAAGGTGGAAAATAGGACATGGGAAGTGGATGTAAGCTTCATTCTTTCTCACATTGTGACCCTTTATTTTTTGTTTTCATTGTGAAACTGTGATTTTTAGAAACACTATTTACATTTGTATGGTTTGGGAGTGCTTTTATGATTTTGCTGGCACCCTTAGTAATTAGGAGAAATACACGGCTTAACACTGACCAATAATTGCTAAGAGTAACTCGTACCTCCACACAAAAGAAGGGTTCGAATGATTGAGAAACTTTTGTCATTTTGTTGGACTTTTTTTGTCAAAATACTAAATTGAACCGTTGGTATTTATTGGGATATTTGTTTTTATTTTGAAGTATTGTGGAATTGGTTTCAAGCCAGGAGTTGATCTATTGATTTAGAGCTGACAACATTATCAAGTGCCAATCATATCGAAATGATTCCAAACGATCACTACAAGAAATATCCTTATATGTGGCCAACTTCATAAATATTTTGTGGCCGAAAAAAACCCTCACAAATTAGTGACCAAAAAAGCCCTCACAAATACAAAAATTCAAATTGGTCTTTATTTGTGGCTGAAAATGCCCTCACAAAAGACTAAAATTTTAGCTGGATTTTGTGGCTGCCTAAGCCCTCACAAAATCACAACGTTGTCATTCTGTGATTGGCCGCCACAAAATTCAGCTGAAATTGGAGCCTTTTGTGAGGGCTTTTGCAGCCACAAAATCCACCCTTTGTGAGGGTAAAGGCCGCCACAAAGGCAAGCCATTTGTGGCCGCCCAGGCCGCCACAAAGGACTTAATTTCTGACCGTTAAAGCCGCTACAAAGGATTTTGTACAGTTGGCTTTTGTGGCTGCTTTAGCCGCCACAAATGATCAACCATTTTCTATAAATATCCTTCTACTCCTCTTATCATTTTTTACTTCTACCTTCTCTCTAAACCTTCTTTTTAAATTTTCTCTCCACCTTCTCTCTACAAAAATTATTTCTCCAAGTTTTTCTTTACTATCTTAAATTTTGGTAAATTTATATTATATATTTAGTTTTTTAATTTTATTTTTGATTTAAAGTTATTTATTTAATTAATATTATTGAATTTTTATTTTCACAGTGTGATATATTGTGTTTACTTCGAAGAGTTGTCAGCTCTGTGAAAGCTTCAAGTCAGACAGTACCCGACATCAAGTTAGTATTTTATATATTTTAAATATAGATTAGTACAATATATGAGATTATAAATAAATTTTTATTATGTTTAAAATATAGATTAGTAAAATAAGTGTTATTATAGATTTATTATAAAAAAATAGAAATTATGTTGTTTACATAATATACGATAAATAAAAATTTGAAACACATGTAAAATTTATTGATTTTAATATAACTATTTTTTTTAAGAACATTATTAAAACTAATGATATTAATATTTGTTGTTAGTTATTAGAAAGAGTTGTAGTTGAGTTGGAGTTGACCATGTAGAGTTGTATTATTTCTTGGAGGATAGTGAACCATTAAATTATGGAGAAGAAATGAAAGATAAAAGGTGGAGACAAGCCATGGACGAGGAGATCAAATCAATTGTGAAGAACAACACTTGGGAATTAGTAGCTCTTCCAAAAGGCCATGAAGCAATTGGAGTCAAATGGGTGTACAAGGCTAATGCTAATGGAGATATTGAAAAATACAAAGCAAGACTTGTTGCAAAAGGCTACAAACAAAAACATGGAGTTGACTATGAAGAAGTTTTTGCATTAGTTGCTCGCATGGACACTATTCGATTGTTAATCTCTGTAGAAGATCAAAATAAGTGGAAACTTTATCAACTTGATGTAAAATCGGCATTTCTAAATGGTTATCTTAAAGAAGAGGTCTATGTTGAGCAGCCAATGGGGTACGTGATTAAAGGACATGAAGATAAAGTTGGTGTAACACCCCGTTTTTCAAAGCGAGGGTGTATATTTTTTTTTTTCGAAAGTAATTAAAATAAAGCAGAACAATGACCAAGGGAAATACCCTTGGACAAACATTTAAGTCATTATAATTTACAAGCAGCGGAAAAAGTTCACAAAATATGAATTCAAAATGTTTACATATCAAAAGTGGTAGAGTCTTCCAGTTTACAAATAAAAACAAATTCGGCACCGTGAGTAAGTCCCTAAATGCAACCCTAACAAATTCTTTTCCACACAACCACAAGTAAGTCCCTAAATGCAAACTAAAAGTTTGGAAGGAGCCCTTACCTTCGCGTTAGCTCTAACGTGCGATTACGGCACCGTGATTAAATTCGGTAAATTTTCCGCTCGCAACGCCGCTTCCAAAATTAGCTCACTAGCACCGTAGTGTAGTGGTGAGCATCTTTCCCTTCTATCTCTTCGCGAAACGAAGCTTAGATCTAGAAGAAACGGGGAGATTTGTGTTTGACGGTTTTGAAATCCCTAAACCGTTTTTCCTCGTTTTCGAATCAAAGAGGAAGAGTGGAGTTGAGAAATCCTTTTCCTATCACCCACTAAGCCTTGGGTTTCTATTCTTGAGCAAAAGGAAGCAAAGAAAAGCGAAAATGGAAGAGGGAGAGAGATGGGTTCACGCGAGGCTGAAGGAGGAAGATGGAAAATGTGGTTTTTCTCTCCTTTCTCTTTCTTTCCTTTCTATTTCTCTTCTTTCCCTTTCCTTTCCTTCTTTTTCTCTTTTCTTTCTTTTTCCCTCCAAACAATTATATATATATATATATATATATATATATATATATATATATATATATATATATATTTACTTTTAACAAATATCTTCAAAATATCTAGATATTTGTTAAATTACCATTTCACCCATAACGCATTAATTCTTCGTAAAAGATTCGCCGTAGTTAATTTAATTTTATTTATTGACGAGTAGTTCTAATCGGGCATCAAAATATCTTTTTGGTCATATAAACTCCAAAATATTGTTACTTTGGCTAAAAAGCCTCCGAGTTCAATACCAAAATACACTAAAATACATCAATGTACTTTAAAATTATGGGTCTTACATTACTACCCCCCTAAATTTAGTTTCGTCCTCGAAACTATGCGTCGATAAATAACTCTGGGTGTTGTTCTCTCATCTTGATCTCCAGTTCCCAAGTCGCATCTCCAGTAATTGGTTTCCAAATCACCTTGACCAACGAAACATCCTTGGTCCTCGATTGCTTAATCTTCATGTCATCAATTCTCATCGGTGGTACTTCGAATGACAGGTTATCCTTCAATTGAATCGTGTCTAGTTCGATCACATGAGATGGATCTGCAAGATATTTCCTCAATTGTGACACATGAAACACGTCATGAATATTGAACAGCATCGGAGGCAATGCAATCCGATAAGCAACAGGCCCAATTCGTGCAGAAACCTGATATGGCCCAATGAATTTCGGAGTCAACTTCTTCGATTTCAAGGCTCTACCAACTCCAGTAGTAGGTGTGACTCTTAGAAATACATGGTCACCTTGTTCGAATTCTAAAAGTCTGCGACGCTTGTCCGCATAACTCTTCTGACGATCCTGTGAAGTCTTCATCTTCTCCTTGATCTTCCTTACCTCGGTTGTAGTCTGTTGCACCATCTCTAGTCCGACAATCATATTTTCACTGTCCTTATACAAACACAAGGGCGTTTGACACTTGCGCCCATATAAAGCGTCATATGGTGCCATTCCAATACTCGCGTGGAAACTATTGTTGTAGGTGAACTCAATCAATTGAAGTACATCATCCCAACTTCCTCTATCATCTAACACACATGCCCTCAACAGATCTTCAAGGGACTGATTCGTCCTTTCAGTCTGTCCGTCCGTTTGTGGATGGTAAGTTGTACTCAATCGTAGTTTCGTTCCCAACGCTTCGTGCAATGATCCCCAAAAATGTGAGGTGGACTTCGGGTCACGGTCTGATACAACACTCGATGGTACTCCGTGTAATCTCTAAAGGTTGTAACACCCCAACAGGTCGCTGATGTTCCACCTTGTACGAAACCTCCATCTAGTACCGAACCTAAACACTATGCATGACACTGATACATTGAGTACAATGTATCATTACCTAATGATAGGACTTCCCATCCATACCTAGAATGATCTTGGGTTATTGTAGAGGTAAACAAATCAGATTAATCGAGAAGTCCCTATTCTGAATAGTTATTTGACAATGTAAACATGCATAATTTACTGTCAAAGTCTTAGCAGTAAAGCAGACACAGACAACTTCAAACAATTTATACAATCCATAGCAATGAAGGAATGGGTTGCCCCCGAATCAGAAAGTGTAGTTAGGGGGTTACCTGTAATCGCACAGTCATGTTGAATCAGATTGCTAGATAAATTTCCAACTTCGGCACCGACGCAATAAACATGTCCTCTAGTAGTAGGAAGAGTAATCCTAGCTACATTCACCCTTGGTTCCACCTTCGGAGCCTTGCAATTCTTTGCAAAGTGCCCTGGTTTATGGCAATTGTAGCAAGTAGGACTGTTAAAGGTACAAGCATAAGCATAATGTCCCTCCTCTCCACATCGGAAACATCGTATACCTTGTCCCACTTGTCTCCCAAAGTCTTGGTTCCCTGGGTTATTCTGTCCCCCGTTGTTATCATGTGGTCGATTATAAGGTTTAGCAAATTGTTTCCCTTTGTTGTTCTGATAATTCACCCGACTGGGCCCTCCTGCATTAAAATTTCCTCCTCGGCTAGCCCTCTTGTTCTTCATATCCTCAACTTCCCTACATTTTTCCACGAGAACTTGGAAACGTTGAATTCCCAAGGGTAAGATAGAGTCTTGAATCTCATACTTTAGTCCGTCTTGGAAACGATGACACAAGAATGGCTCGTCAATCTCTTCACCGAAAAATCTGAAATGCTTTGATAGTGATTCAAACTTAGCAGCATATTCGCCCACGGTCATGTTCCCCTGATGCAGTTTCAGGAAATCATCACCCAATCTAGTCCTGGTACTCATCAGGAAGTATTTGTCTACAAACTTCCTTTTGAAAGATTCCCAGTTCACCTCCTCGTGAGTTGATCTCATCAACAACCTTGTACTCCTCCACCAGTACTCAGCATCTCCTAGTAGCATATAAGTGGCATAGTTGACCCTCACTCCCGCCTGACAGTTAATCATTTCGAGGATCTTCTCCACTTCTTGGATCCATTGATATGCTTTCTCTGAATTCTCATCCCCCTCAAACTTGGGAGGATTGTAACGACGAAAGTCTCTTAATCCTCTTGACTCTGCAGCACGGATCTCTCTTCCCCTCTTTTCGAGATCACGTTGAGTCTTGGCGGCAGTCTGTGCAGCAATAGAAGCAGCCATGTTATACATAGCCTTCGCCATTCTATCATCCCTATTGGCATTGGCTCTCGAAACGTCATTCCTCCTTGGCAGCATGGTTTTCCTATAAAACCATCATCAAATAGAGTCTTAACACTACTTCAATAATTACAAAAATAACTTCCGACCACATCAGCACATAATAAACATACTGAACTTGACAACTTAAACCACCTAAACCGCCACATGATCAGACAACAAATCCTAACCTATAATCTAGAACTAAAGGTTCCACAGCTCCCAAAGAAAACCAAACCAAAGCTCTGATACCACAATGTAACATCCCATTTTTCAAAGCGAGGGTGTATATTTTTTTTTCGAAAGTAATTAAAATAAAACAGAACAATGACCAAGGGAAATACCCTTGGACAAACATTTAAGTCATTATAATTTACAAGCAGCGGAAAAAGTTCACAAAATAGGAATTCAAAATGTTTACATATCAAAAGTGGTACAGTCTTCCAGTTTACAAATAAAAACAACCCAAAAGAAAGACATCCATTCCCACTGTGTCAACCTAGTCTGATCATTTTACAAAACCACTAAATACCCTGAGTGATCTCCACGCGCCCCGTGAGATCCTCCTAACACAGCTCCAGTCAAACATTCCCATCTACATCCCCATCCACAGGGTATGAACCGGTAGGATAGTCCTGGCTATCATCTGAGGGCAAAGCCCAGATTTCCACAATAGTTGAAAAGGGTCACCAACCGAAATTAACAATTAACACATAACATTTAAGTTTTCAAATGCACAAAATACCCTTTCCACAAAGCATGCAGCTTAAAAGGATTTTTCCATATGCTAAAAGTTCATGTCATACTTGCCAAATAAAAATGAAATCAAAATAAAATTCCCAATCCATCAAGTAATATATAATTGACCAAAACATTGATAAATCAATTGAGAAATCAATTATCTAACTCAAAATAAGATTTTCCACTGAGCCAATCAATTGTGGAAATCAATTTCCTGAAAGTTTTTAGTGAAAATTGAACTCTAGGCTTAAATCAATCGATTGGGTAAATCGATTGACTCAATCGATTGGGTAAATCAATTTCCTAAAAGTTTTTAGTGAAAATTGAACTCTGGGCTTAAATCAATCGATTGGGTAAATCGATTGACTCAATCGATTGGGTAAATCGATTGACTCAATCGATTGGGTAAATCGATTGACTCAATCGATTGGGTAAATCGATTTCCTAAAAGACAGAGCCCCTGGAATGAATCCAATCGATTTACCAAATCAATTTCTTAAAGGGTTTTGAAAAACATATTTCAAAATCGATTGGGTAAATCGATTTCGTGAAAGACAGGGCCCCTGTAACTCATCAAATCGATTGGGTAAATCGATTTCCCTGCGTATTCTTTCAAAAATTCATAAACTAACTCAATCACATTCATACATAATCCCAAATCTTAACACTTAGCACTAATAACGCAATCGCTACAACATCATGAGTTTCGAAATAGTATTGCAATCAAACATGCTATCACCAAATTCCAAAACATAACACTTAACACTTATGACATAATCACTACACAGACAAAATGAACCAACAATTCACAATTTAACAGGGTGTAGTCTCTCACGGACAAACACCTGTGTAGTCTCTCACGGACAAACACAATTCACCAAGGCGTAGTCTCTCACGGACAAACCCCTGTGTAGTCTCTCACGAACAAACAAAATTCACCAAGAAACGTAAGTCGTAAACGTACTGGCTATCACGGGCCCGTACCGTTTACCAAGGTGCCACCTATCACGGGTCTGCACAACTTACCAAAAATCGTAAACCATAAACATACTGCCTATCACGGGCCCGTACCGTTTACCAAGAAACGTAAGTCGTAAACGTACCACCTATCACGGGTCTGTACTGTTTACCAAAGTGCCACCTATCACGGGTCTGCACAACTTACCAAAAATCGTAAACCATAAACGTACTGCCTATCACGGGCCCGTACCGTTTACCAAGAAACGTAAGTCGTAAACGTACCACCTATCACGGGTCTGTACTGTTTACCGAGGTGCCACCTATCACGGGTCTACACAACTTACCAAAAAACGTAAACCATAAACGTACTGCCTATCACGGGCCCGTACCGTTTACCAAGGTGCCACCTATCACGGGTCTGCACGGTTTACTAAAACAAACATTAAGTAAACGAGACATTAAGAGATTCCCCATTCTTAATACTCATTTAACTTAAGCGATTTTCAAAACAAACATTAAGTAACCAAGACATTAAGAGATTCCCCATTCTTAACGCCCAGTTAACTTAAATGATTTTCCGAAACAACATTAAGTAAATAAGTCATTAAGAGATTCCCCATTCTTAATACTTATTTAACTTAAACGATTTTCGAAACAAATATTAAGTAAACGAGACATTAAGAGATTCCCCATTCTTAATTCTCATTTAACTTAAAAGATTTTCCAAAATAAACATTAAGTAAACAAGACATTAAGAGATTCCCCATTCTTAATACTCGTTTAACTTAATGGTTTTCAAATTCCACACAAAACAAACTCAAACATACTTTCACATTCACTCCATAATTCACACCAAATCATTTTTCCACACAAAACACATCTCCAATTCTATAATTATCAAATATGAACACGCCGAATACGACGACACAAATCAACAAAATCCATCACTCAAACACAACAAATTCCATTTACTCAAAATCATACATAAATGAGGTAAATTCATTTTCCATGAAACATTCATCAACAACACCAAAACCCCACATTAGAATTTCACCCATAAAGAATTAATTCATTTTTCCCCAAATCAACGCTTCAACCCTAACAAATTCTTTTCCACACAACCACAAGTAAGTCCCTAAATGCAAACTAAAAGTTTGGAAGGAGCCCTTACCTTCGCGTTAGCTCTAACGTGCGATTACGGCACCGTGATTAAATTCGGTAAATTTTCCGCTCGCAACGCCGCTTCCAAAATTAGCTCACTAGCACCGTAGTGTAGTGGTGAGCATCTTTCACTTCTATCTCTTCGCGAAACAAAGGTTAGATCTAGAAGAAACGGGGAGATTTGTGTTTGACGGTTTTGAAATCCCTAAACCGTTTTTCCTCGTTTTCGAATCAAAGAGGAAGAGTGGAGTTGAGAAATCCTTGTCCTATCACCCACTAAGCCTTGGGTTTCTATTCTTGAGCAAAAGGAAGCAAAGAAAAGCGAAAATGGAAGAGGGAGGGAGATGGGTTCACGCGAGGCTGAAGGAGGAAGATGGAAAATGTGGTTTTTCTCTCCTTTCTCTTTCTTTCCTTTCTATTTCTCTTCTTTCCCTTTCCTTTCCTTCTATTTCTCTTTTCTTTCTTTTTCCCTCCAAACAATTATATATATATATATATATATATATATATATATATATATATATATATTTACTTTTAACAAATATCTTCAAAATATCTAGATATTTGTTAAATTACCATTTCACCCATAACGCATTAATTCTTCGTAAAAGATTCGCCGTAGTTAATTTAATTTTATTTATTGACGAGTAATTCTAATCGGGCATCAAAATATCTTTTTGGTCATATAAACTCCAAAATATTATTACTTTGGCTAAAAAGCCTCCAAGTTCAATACCAAAATACACTAAAATACATCAATGTACTTTAAAATTATGGGTCTTACAGTTGGAGTAGTGAGTCGTTTCATGGAAGCTCCTACTACTACACACATGAAAGTCACTAAGAGGATACTTCGCTACCTTAAAGGTACGCTTGATTATGGACTATTTTACTCTTCTTCTAATGATTTTAAATTTTTTGGATTTTGTGATAGCGACTTTGCGGGAGATATTGATTATATAAAGAATACTAGTGGCATTATATTTTTCATGGGAGACTGTGCTTTTTCATGGAGCTCAAAGAAGCAACCTATTGTCACACCTTCAACAGTGAGTCAGAGTATGTAGCAACAATATCTTGAACTTGTCATGCCATTTGGCTAAGGAGATTATTGGAGGAACTTCATATAACACAAAAGGAAGCTACTGATATTTATATAGACAACAAGTCGGCACAAGCATTTGCAAAGAATCCAGTGTTTCATGATCGTAGCAAGCACATAGACACAAGGTACGATTTCATTAGAGAATACATTGCCAAGAAAGAAGTTGAGCTTAAATATGTGAAGACTCAAGATCAAGTTGCAGATATTTTTACAAAGCCGTTAAAATTGGAAGACTTTCAAAGGCTAAGAGCAAGACTTGGAATGAAGAAGAAAATTTCAAATTAAGTGGGAGCAATGTTATTACTAATTTGAAATTAGATAATTCTAGAACCATGTAGAATTTCCATGTAAAAATTTAGAAGTGTTTTAATTATAGAAAATTGTGGGAAGCTCCTAGAAGTCGGTATTGATTAGGAAGCTACTACAAGTCGGTATTAATTAGAAAGCTCCTAGAATTCGGTATTAATTAGGAAGCTACTAGAAATATATCTAGAATTTTCTATTTATACCTATAAATACCTACATGTACTTGACATTAAGCATCAAGCAAATTGAGATTTTCTATTAGAAATACCTCATTTCTTGGCCCTCAAGGTCAACGAGGAATGAGTGTTTTAATGTTTGAAGCCTCAGCTAGCGGTTATCTAGAGGCAAAATTTATGCAGAGGAAGGAACTGACAAGATACTTGGTTTAGCAGTTGTCGTATTTTATTTCTCCCTGGTGGCAATCGACAGCTTTATGGATACCTGGCTACTAAAGAAGACCTGGAGTTTTTCAATAGGCATTGCCAAGGTTCATTCTCTTCAGCTATTTTCTCTCTCTCTCTCTCTTTATTTTCACTATGCAGGTTGTTTGATGTCTACCAGCTGCGGGTTGACAAAGTCAGAATAATGAAAGTAAAGTATATGCTAATGTGCTCTTGTCTCTTCTCATATGACTCTGTAGGTAAGTCAAGACTCCAATATGACATGAAATCATATAGAAGATGGTGCTTCGCCAAATTAAGCATATGAGTGAGGACAACCAGCAGCTTATCTATTTGAAGAACAGGGTTGTAAAAGAAAAGAAACATGCAAATGCCCTTGAATAATCTTTGGGTATAGAAGTTGCGAAAGACAATGGAGGAAAATCGCATTGTAAGGTGGAGAACTAAAATGCATCACGAAGAGATTAAAGAAAAGGTAATACTGACTTAATCAGACTTACTACTTGCTACATATTTGGTTTATTTAATATTTACTTAATGTACTCTTAATTAGTATATAATTATTTTGGCTGTTTTATTGATTGTTTTTGCAATAATTTATAATTTTGTAATTCTTGAATGGTTATGCTATAAAGATATCATCACATTTTACTTCTTTTCTCATATGAGATGGTTTCGCATATAAAAATGCAATTATGTGCCCGTCAAACTTCACTCTGACTTTTCAAAGTAGACTATCAAGCCAAATGAGATAGAAATACAATTACTAGCATCGAGTTTGCACCTACTCATAATGCATTGGATATTTATCCAGTTGGGTTGTTATGGATATTTAAGTGAAAGCAGAGTCGCAAGTATTTTTTGTAGCGATCTGATTCAATCTATTTATTATTTATCCAATCTAATATTTATTATAAATCAATCAGATAATTTCTCTACCATGTGTCCTGGTACTTTCATATAAGCTATGACCAGAGTCGCAATATTATGCTTACTGAAACCTAGTTTTATCTGTTCTCTCTTGAAGAATCAAAATTATTTGCTTATTTTCCAAACAGTCTTATTGTGAGAGAAGAAAGTGCACAAACAGAAAGAACAATAGCAAGAATATGGGATGTGTCACGTCAAGTATTTTTGTATAAAAGAGCTCAGATATTTGCATCTGATTTATGGGTTGCGTTTAGAGCTGTCAAAAAAGCCGGACATTTTTTATCGAAAAAAAATCGGATATTTTTTATCGAAAAAAAATCGAACATTTTTTATCGAAAAAAAATCGGACATTTTTTATCGAAAATTTTTTATCGAAAAAAATCAGAAATTTTTTATCGGAAATTTTTATCGAAAGAAAATCAGAAATTTTTATCGAAAAAAAAATCGAACATTTTTTATCGAAAAAAAATAAATCGATTCTTTTCATAAAAAAGTGGGCCTATGGGCCTCCTAGGCCCCCAAATTTTTAGGGGGCTTTTAGTTTAGGGGGCCTTTTAAATTATTGATTTTTTTGGCCCCTTCAAAATGTGGGTCGGGGCCAATAATTAGGGGGGCTTGTCAAATTGACAGCTCTAGTTGCGTTTTGTGGCCAAAGATATAATGAGTTTAAAGATATCATAATTTTTTCTTAACAAAGTCATTATTGTAGAATTGAATAAAATATTGAAACCCTGATTGTTGAAGGCACTAAATGAATAATTGAGAAATGAGGGAACACTTGGAAATTCATCAGAAATGCTCTAAAACCCATCCCAAAATTGTAGTACCATATTATCAAAACATGCATTATGCCAACCACTCACATGGAAACTCTTAACCAAGAAAGACTAGTATTGTTGGATTGCCTTATGAAGAAGAACCCCATCAACTTTGGAGCTATCATTCATGGGAAATAAAAAGATGTGCTTTCATGGCAAAAAGGAGATTATTTTTCCCTTGCAAAAGAAATTGTGTTATAATGGAAAATTGAGGCACAAGGATGGAAACTAAGGGAGCTATTGATGCATATTCCGTCAAAAGATTCATCAAAGGGGAGCAAGAAAAGGAAGCTCTGAAAAACAACTTACCAAAGGAACTTTGCTCAGGAAAGCTTGAGGAACACTTTGTTGATGAAAAGGTATGAAGATTTTGAAAACAAATTTAAATACTTATGGATTTATTGTAGAGATGTAGGAGTCTGGCAGAATTTAACTTGGATAAAATATCATGGAATGGATGTATCTAACTAGCCATCATGACCTATTGATGTTTTGACATCTTATATGGATATAAAGAAACTCAACTTTCAGAATCTGAAGCTGAGAGGCTAAAGATGAAGGCTGAAGCTTTGCCCACAATCATAAAAAGAAAAAAGGAAGAAAAGAATAAGAAAAAGGAAAACAATGTTGCAGCATAGGATCAGCAACATGAAGCTAATGTTGTACTATATATCCAACAAAAGCAAAGAAAAAATGTTTTATACCCCTCCCTCACAAAGCCTAATTAATACGTAGGACACAAAACCTAGAGAGCATCTTTTGCAGGAAGTTAGCCCTCCAAAAGAGAAGAAGACTAACGATAATACTCCCAATCTCACACCAACAAAAAATGTTAATGCTACAACGGTAGATGTGTGGCTAAATTTGAATAAGAAAACAACTCTTAGAGAGGAGCCTTCAACTGCAGAGGAACAATCATATGTTATAGCTCAAGAACATGTTGCAGATGAAGCAACCATATCATCACCAAAATTCAAAAGAACAAAGTTGGTTGCTTACAAGAAGCCAAGAATGAGCGGAGGCAAGTTTAAGTAGTTTGTACATTAGTGGACAACAAGTGAAGAAGAAGAAGAACGACAACTGCTTGCAACAGTTGATGATTCAGAAGGATCGTCTATTGGGAATGAAATTCAACTTGATGATTCAGATGATGCAGCAGAGGCTAACGCTACAAGGGATACAACCTCCTAAATGATGTTGCAACATGATATAGCATTATTCAGAGTAGTAAGTGCTTTGAATCTACCTTTAGTTTTATTTTTCTTATTTCTATGTGGTTATTTGTTTTGAACTTAGTATGTAAGCAAACCTTGTTATTACTAATTTGAAAATTAGATAATTCTAGAACTATGTAGAATTCTATGTAAGAATCTAGAAGTGTTTTAATTGTGGGAAGCTCCTAGAAGTCACTATTAATTAGGAAGCTCCTAGAAGTCACTATTAATTAGGAAGCTCCTAGAATGCGGTATTAATTAGGAAGCTCCTAGAATACGGTATTAATTAGGAAGCTCCTAGAAATGTGTCTAGAGTTTTCTATTTGTACCTATAAATACCTACTTGTACTTGACATTAAGTATCAAGCAAATTGAGAGTTTTCTATTAGAAATACCTCATTTCTCTAACAAAGTGGTATCTAGAGCTTGGTTGTGAGAGTTGAGAAATGGCGACTCGTGATTACACTACTTTTCACTTTTCTCTTCTAAAGAAAGAGAATTATGAAAAATGGTGCCTTCGTATGAAAGCATTGCTTGGCTCTCAAGGTGTATGGGAGATTGTTGAAAAAGGCTATGATGAGCCACAAGATGAAGAGGCATTGTCTCAAGTAGCGAAGGAGGCTTTGGCAAAAACAAGGAAGAAAGATCAACAAGCTCTTACTCTCATTCATCAATGTTTGGATGATTCTATGTTTGAGAAGGTTGCCGATGCTACAAATTCAACGGAAGCTTGGAAGATTTTGGAAAAATCACTCCAAGGCATTGACAAGGTGAAGAAGATAAGACTTCAATCTCTAAGGGGAGATTTCGAAGCTTTGAAGATGAAGGATACCGAATCAATTTCAGATTATTGCTCAAGGGTAAAGACAATTGTTAATCAAATGAAGAGATATGGAGACAAGATAGAAGATGTTCGTGTAGCGAAGAAAATTCTTCGTTCCTTGACTCCTAAATTTGATTTTGTGGTATGTGTTATTGAGGAATCGAAAGATCTTGACTCAATGTCCATTGAGGAATTAGAAGGTTCATTGCAAGCTCAAGAAGAAAGAATGAAGAAAAGGCAAGAGGAGCCATTAGAGCAAGTTCTCAAGATCAAAGCTTCGTTGAAGGATAACAGAGGATTCAATAGTCAAAACGGACATGGACATGAACAAGGAAGAGGACGAGGACGTGGTCGTGGCCAAGGAGGAAGAGGAAGATGTTTCAACCGTGAATCAAACTACGAAGAAAGAAGTCACTCATCATCAAGAGTTCTTGGAAGAGGAAGAGGTTATGGCTATAATCAAAGTGAAAGGAGGTATGACAAATCTAAAGTTGAATGTTATAACTGTCATGAATTTGGTCATTTTTCTTGGGAATGTCGTAATACTCCTAATCAAGAGGAAGAAGAGGCTAATCTTATTGACGAAGATGAAGAGTCAACTTTGTTGCTAACACTCAAGGAAGAAGAGAGAGATGCTAATAGTTCATGGTACTTGGACAATGGTGCAAGTAACCATATGTGTGGATGTAAAGAGAAATTTGTGGAGCTTAATGAAAAGTTGAATGGAAATGTTTCCTTTGGAGATTCATCAAAAGTGAAAATTGAAGGAAAAGGTACAATTCTAATCTCTTCTAAAGATGGGAGCCATAAGTTGATTAGTGATGTATACTATGTTCCTAAATTAAAGAGTAATATTTTGAGTTTGGGTCCACTTCTTGAAAAATGATATGAAATTCTCATGAAAAATAAGTATCTTTGGCTTAGAGATCAAAATAACAATTTAATTGCTAAAGTTCTTATGTCAAAAAATAGAATGTTTATCTTGAACCTAAGAACTATAGAAGCAAAATGTTTGAAGATGAGTGTCCAAGATGAAGCATGGCATTGGCATATGAGGTATGGTCACTTGAACTTTAGTGCACTTAAAATTATGGGGGAAAAGGGTATGGTGAAAGGGATGCCCTCAATCAATCATCCAAATCAATTGTGTGAAGGTTGTCTTCTTGGAAAGCAAGCTAGAAAAAGTTTCCCTAAAGAAGCCACATCAAGAGCAACTAAGCCACTACAACTTGTGCATACTGACTTGTGTGGACCAATCAATCCATCTTCATTTGGTAAGAGTAAATATTTCATTCTCTTTATTGATGATTTTAGTAGAAAAACTTGGATTTATTTCTTAAAACAAAAATCAGAAGCTTTTGTTGCTTTCAAATCTTTGAGATCTTTGAGAAGGAGAGCGGTCATGAAATCAAATCTTTGAGATCTGATCGAGGATGTGAATTCACTTCGAAGGAGTTTAATGAATTCTGTGAAACTCATGGAATTCGTCGTCCATTGATAGTTCCAAGATCTCCGCAATAAAATGGAGTGGCCGAGAGAAAGAACAGAACTATTTTGAACATGGCAAGATGCATGCTAAAATCCAAAAGGATGTCAAAGGAGTTTTGGGCTGAAGCAGTTTCTTGTGCGGTCTATTTGGCAAATCGCTCTCCAACTTCAAATGTCAAAGACCAAACCCCGCTAGAAGCATGGAATGGAAGAACGCCTGGTGTTAATCATTTGCGTGTCTTTGGGAGCATAGCATATGCACATGTGCCACAACAAGAAAGATCCAAACTTGATGATCGAAGCATCAAATATGTCTTTGTTGGCTATGATCCACATTCTAAAGGTTACAAGTTGTATAACCCATGCAACAATAAGGTAATGGTGAGTCGTGATATTGAATTTGATGAAGATGCTACATCAAATTGGGAGAATCAAGAAGAAACAAACTATGATTTCCTTCCATATTTTGAAGAAGATCAAGAGGCCACAACACCGGTTCAAGATGCAACTCCACCTTCTTCACCTCTATCTTCATCTACTTCTCTAGATGAAAGTTCAAGCGAGAGACCAAATAAGATGAAAGATATAGAAGACATTTATGAAAAGTCAACTGAAATTACTCTTGACCTTGAAGAGTTGTATTGTCTCTTGGCGGATAGTGAGCCATTAAATTATGGAGAATTAATGAAAGATAAAAGGTGGAGACAAGCCATGGACGAGGAGATCAAATCAATTGTGAAGAACAACACTTGGGAATTAGCAACTCTTCCAAAAGGCCATGAAGCAATTGGAGTCAAATGGGTGTACAAGGCTAATGCTAATGGAGATATTGAAAAATACAAAGCAAGACTTGTTGCAAAAGGCTACAAACAAAAACATAGAGTTGACTATGAAGACGTTTTTGCACTAGTTGCTCGCATGGACACTATTCGTTTGTTAATCTCTGTAGCAGCTCAAAATAAGTGGAAACTTTATCAACTTGATGTAAAATCGGCATTTCTAAACGGCTATCTTGAAGAAGAGGTCTATGTTGAGCAGCCAATGGGGTATGAGATTAAAGGACATGAAGATAAAGTTTTGAGATTAAGAAGAGCATTGTATGGATTAAAGCAAGCACCAAGAGCATGGAATAGTCGCATCGACAAATACTTCCAAGACAATGGGTTTGCTCGTTGTCTCAATGAATATGCTCTTTATGTTGAGCAGCCAATTGGAAGAAGGTATATTTATTTCTCAAGAAAACAATGCAAAGGATGTTTTGAAGAAATTTAAAATGTTTGATTGCAATCCAGTGAACACACCAATGGAGAGCGGATAGAAGTTGTCAAAGTTTGAAGATGGACAAAAGGAGGACCCTTCTTTTTTCAAAAGCCTCGTTGGAAGCCTAAGATACTTAACATGTACAAGACCTAACATTCTATATGCGGTTGGAGTAGTGAGCCGTTTCATGGAAGCTCCTACTACTACACACATGAAAGTCACTGAGAGGATACTGCGCTACCTTAAAGGTACGCTTGATTATGGACTATTTTACTCTTCTTCTAATCATTTTAAATTTTTTGGATTTTGTGATAGCGACTTTGCGGGAGATATTGATGATAGAAAGAGTACTAGTGGCTTTATATTTTTCATGGGAAACTGTGCTTTTTCATGGAGCTCAAAGAAGCAACCTATTGTCACTCTTTCAACATGTGAGTCAGAGTATGTAGCAGCAACATCTTGCACTTGTCATGCTATTTGGCTAAGGAGATTATTGGAGGAACTTCATATACCACAAAAGGAAGCTACTGATATTTATATAGACAACAAGTCGGCACAAGCACTTGCAAAGAATCCAGTGTTTCATGATCGTAGCAAGCACATAGACACAAGGTACCATTTCATTAGAGAATACATTGCCAAGAAAGAAGTTGAGCTTAAATATGTGAAGACTCAAGATCAAGTTGCAGACATTTTTACAAAGCCGTTAAAATTTGAAGACTTTCAAAGGCTAAGAGCAAAACTTGGAATGAAGAAGAAAATTTTAAATTAAGGGGGAGCAATGTTATTACTAATTTGAAAATTAGATAATTCTAGAACCATGTAGAATTCCATGTAAGAATCTAGAAGTGTTTTAATTGTGGGAAGCTCCTAGAAGTCACTATTAATTAGGAAGCTCCTAGAATGCGGTATTAATTAGGAAGCTCCTAGAATACGGTATTAATTAGGAAGCTCCTAGAAATGTGTCTAGAGTTTTCTATTTGTACCTATAAATACCTACTTGTACTTGACATTAAGTATCAAGCAAATTGAGAGTTTTCTATTAGAAATACCTCCTTTCTCTAACAAAGTGGTATCTAGAGTTTGGTTGTGAGAGTTGAGAAATGGCGACTCGTGATTACACTACTTTTCACTTTTCTCTTCTAAAGAAAGAGAATTATGAAAAATGGTGCCTTCGTATGAAAGCATTGCTTGGCTCTCAAGGTGTATGGGAGATTGTTGAAAAAGGCTATGATGAGCCACAAGATGAAGAGGCATTGTCTCAAGTAGCGAAGGAGGCTTTGGCAAAAACAAGGAAGAAAGATCAACAAGCTCTTACTCTCATTCATCAATGTTTGGATGATTCTATGTTTGAGAAGGTTGCCGATGCTACAAATTCAACGGAAGCTTGGAAGATTTTGGAAAAATCACTCCAAGGCATTGACAAGGTGAAGAAGATAAGACTTCAATCTCTAAGGGGAGATTTCGAAGCTTTGAAGATGAAGGATACCGAATCAATTTCAGATTATTGCTCAAGGGTAAAGACAATTGTTAATCAAATGAAGAGATATGGAGACAAGATAGAAGATGTTCGTGTAGCGAAGAAAATTCTTCGTTCCTTGACTCCTAAATTTGATTTTGTGGTATGTGTTATTGAGGAATCGAAAGATCTTGACTCAATGTCCATTGAGGAATTAGAAGGTTCATTGCAAGCTCAAGAAGAAAGAATGAAGAAAAGGCAAGAGGAGCCATTAGAGCAAGTTCTCAAGATCAAAGCTTCGTTGAAGGATAACAGAGGATTCAATAGTCAAAACGGACATGGACATGAACAAGGAAGAGGACGAGGACGTGGTCGTGGCCAAGGAGGAAGAGGAAGATGTTTCAACCGTGAATCAAACTACGAAGAAAGAAGTCACTCATCATCAAGAGTTCTTGGAAGAGGAAGAGGTTATGGCTATAATCAAAGTGAAAGGAGGTATGACAAATCTAAAGTTGAATGTTATAACTGTCATGAATTTGGTCATTTTTCTTGGGAATGTCGTAATACTCCTAATCAAGAGGAAGAAGAGGCTAATCTTATTGACGAAGATGAAGAGTCAACTTTGTTGCTAACACTCAAGGAAGAAGAGAGAGATGCTAATAGTTCATGGTACTTGGACAATGGTGCAAGTAACCATATGTGTGGATGTAAAGAGAAATTTGTGGAGCTTAATGAAAAGTTGAATGGAAATGTTTCCTTTGGAGATTCATCAAAAGTGAAAATTGAAGGAAAAGGTACAATTCTAATCTCTTCTAAAGATGGGAGCCATAAGTTGATTAGTGATGTATACTATGTTCCTAAATTAAAGAGTAATATTTTGAGTTTGGGTCCACTTCTTGAAAAATGATATGAAATTCTCATGAAAAATAAGTATCTTTGGCTTAGAGATCAAAATAACAATTTAATTGCTAAAGTTCTTATGTCAAAAAATAGAATGTTTATCTTGAACCTAAGAACTATAGAAGCAAAATGTTTGAAGATGAGTGTCCAAGATGAAGCATGGCATTGGCATATGAGGTATGGTCACTTGAACTTTAGTGCACTTAAAATTATGGGGGAAAAGGGTATGGTGAAAGGGATGCCCTCAATCAATCATCCAAATCAATTGTGTGAAGGTTGTCTTCTTGGAAAGCAAGCTAGAAAAAGTTTCCCTAAAGAAGCCACATCAAGAGCAACTAAGCCACTACAACTTGTGCATACTGACTTGTGTGGACCAATCAATCCATCTTCATTTGGTAAGAGTAAATATTTCATTCTCTTTATTGATGATTTTAGTAGAAAAACTTGGATTTATTTCTTAAAACAAAAATCAGAAGCTTTTGTTGCTTTCAAATCTTTGAGATCTTTGAGAAGGAGAGCGGTCATGAAATCAAATCTTTGAGATCTGATCGAGGATGTGAATTCACTTCGAAGGAGTTTAATGAATTCTGTGAAACTCATGGAATTCGTCGTCCATTGATAGTTCCAAGATCTCCGCAATAAAATGGAGTGGCCGAGAGAAAGAACAGAACTATTTTGAACATGGCAAGATGCATGCTAAAATCCAAAAGGATGTCAAAGGAGTTTTGGGCTGAAGCAGTTTCTTGTGCGGTCTATTTGGCAAATCGCTCTCCAACTTCAAATGTCAAAGACCAAACCCCGCTAGAAGCATGGAATGGAAGAACGCCTGGTGTTAATCATTTGCGTGTCTTTGGGAGCATAGCATATGCACATGTGCCACAACAAGAAAGATCCAAACTTGATGATCGAAGCATCAAATATGTCTTTGTTGGCTATGATCCACATTCTAAAGGTTACAAGTTGTATAACCCATGCAACAATAAGGTAATGGTGAGTCGTGATATTGAATTTGATGAAGATGCTACATCAAATTGGGAGAATCAAGAAGAAACAAACTATGATTTCCTTCCATATTTTGAAGAAGATCAAGAGGCCACAACACCGGTTCAAGATGCAACTCCACCTTCTTCACCTCTATCTTCATCTACTTCTCTAGATGAAAGTTCAAGCGAGAGACCAAATAAGATGAAAGATATAGAAGACATTTATGAAAAGTCAACTGAAATTACTCTTGACCTTGAAGAGTTGTATTGTCTCTTGGCGGATAGTGAGCCATTAAATTATGGAGAATTAATGAAAGATAAAAGGTGGAGACAAGCCATGGACGAGGAGATCAAATCAATTGTGAAGAACAACACTTGGGAATTAGCAACTCTTCCAAAAGGCCATGAAGCAATTGGAGTCAAATGGGTGTACAAGGCTAATGCTAATGGAGATATTGAAAAATACAAAGCAAGACTTGTTGCAAAAGGCTACAAACAAAAACATAGAGTTGACTATGAAGACGTTTTTGCACTAGTTGCTCGCATGGACACTATTCGTTTGTTAATCTCTGTAGCAGCTCAAAATAAGTGGAAACTTTATCAACTTGATGTAAAATCGGCATTTCTAAACGGCTATCTTGAAGAAGAGGTCTATGTTGAGCAGCCAATGGGGTATGAGATTAAAGGACATGAAGATAAAGTTTTGAGATTAAGAAGAGCATTGTATGGATTAAAGCAAGCACCAAGAGCATGGAATAGTCGCATCGACAAATACTTCCAAGACAATGGGTTTGCTCGTTGTCTCAATGAATATGCTCTTTATGTTGAGCAGCCAATTGGAAGAAGGTATATTTATTTCTCAAGAAAACAATGCAAAGGATGTTTTGAAGAAATTTAAAATGTTTGATTGCAATCCAGTGAACACACCAATGGAGAGCGGATAGAAGTTGTCAAAGTTTGAAGATGGACAAAAGGAGGACCCTTCTTTTTTCAAAAGCCTCGTTGGAAGCCTAAGATACTTAACATGTACAAGACCTAACATTCTATATGCGGTTGGAGTAGTGAGCCGTTTCATGGAAGCTCCTACTACTACACACATGAAAGTCACTGAGAGGATACTGCGCTACCTTAAAGGTACGCTTGATTATGGACTATTTTACTCTTCTTCTAATCATTTTAAATTTTTTGGATTTTGTGATAGCGACTTTGCGGGAGATATTGATGATAGAAAGAGTACTAGTGGCTTTATATTTTTCATGGGAGACTGTGCTTTTTCATGGAGCTCAAAGAAGCAACCTATTGTCACTCTTTCAACATGTGAGTCAGAGTTTGTAGCAGCAACATCTTGCACTTGTCATGCTATTTGGCTAAGGAGATTATTGGAGGAACTTCATATACCACAAAAGGAAGCTACTGATATTTATATAGACAACAAGTCGGCACAAGCACTTGCAAAGAATCCAGTGTTTCATAATCGTAGCAAGCACATAGACACAAGGTACCATTTCATTAGAGAATACATTGCCAAGAAAGAAGTTGAGCTTAAATATGTGAAGACTCAAGACCAAGTTGCAGACATTTTTACAAAGCCGTTAAAACTTGAAGACTTTCAAAGGCTAAGAGCAAGACTTGGAATGAAGAAGAAAATTTCAAATTAAGGGGGAGCAATATTATTACTAATTTGAAAATTAGATAATTCTAGAACCATGTAGAATTCCATGTAAGAATCTAGAAGTGTTTTAATTGTGGGAAGCTCCTAGAAGTCACTATTAATTAGGAAGCTCCTAGAAGTCACTATTAATTAGGAAGCTCCTAGAATGCGGTATTAATTAGGAAGCTCCTAGAATACGGTATTAATTAGGAAGCTCCTAGAAATATGTCTAGAGTTTTCTATTTGTACCTATAAATACCTACTTGTACTTGACATTAAGCATCAAGCAAATTGAGAGTTTTCTATTAGAAATACCTCTTTTCTCTAACAAAGTGGTATCTAGAGCTTGGTTGTGAGAGTTGAGAAATGGCGACTCGTGATTACACTACTTTTCACTTTTCTCTTCTAAAGAAAGAGAATTATGAAAAATGGTGCCTTCGTATGAAAGCATTGCTTGGCTCTCAAGGTGTATGGGAGATTGTTGAAAAAGGCTATGATGAGCCACAAGATGAAGAGGCATTGTCTCAAGTAGCGAAGGAGGCTTTGGCAAAAACAAGGAAGAAAGATCAACAAGCTCTTACTCTCATTCATCAATGTTTGGATGATTCTATGTTTGAGAAGGTTGCCGATGCTACAAATTCAACGGAAGCTTGGAAGATTTTGGAAAAATCACTCCAAGGCATTGACAAGGTGAAGAAGATAAGACTTCAATCTCTAAGGGGAGATTTCGAAGCTTTGAAGATGAAGGATACCGAATCAATTTCAGATTATTGCTCAAGGGTAAAGACAATTGTTAATCAAATGAAGAGATATGGAGACAAGATAGAAGATGTTCGTGTAGCGAAGAAAATTCTTCGTTCCTTGACTCCTAAATTTGATTTTGTGGTATGTGTTATTGAGGAATCGAAAGATCTTGACTCAATGTCCATTGAGGAATTAGAAGGTTCATTGCAAGCTCAAGAAGAAAGAATGAAGAAAAGGCAAGAGGAGCCATTAGAGCAAGTTCTCAAGATCAAAGCTTCGTTGAAGGATAACAGAGGATTCAATAGTCAAAACGGACATGGACATGAACAAGGAAGAGGACGAGGACGTGGTCGTGGCCAAGGAGGAAGAGGAAGATGTTTCAACCGTGAATCAAACTACGAAGAAAGAAGTCACTCATCATCAAGAGTTCTTGGAAGAGGAAGAGGTTATGGCTATAATCAAAGTGAAAGGAGGTATGACAAATCTAAAGTTGAATGTTATAACTGTCATGAATTTGGTCATTTTTCTTGGGAATGTCGTAATACTCCTAATCAAGAGGAAGAAGAGGCTAATCTTATTGACGAAGATGAAGAGTCAACTTTGTTGCTAACACTCAAGGAAGAAGAGAGAGATGCTAATAGTTCATGGTACTTGGACAATGGTGCAAGTAACCATATGTGTGGATGTAAAGAGAAATTTGTGGAGCTTAATGAAAAGTTGAATGGAAATGTTTCCTTTGGAGATTCATCAAAAGTGAAAATTGAAGGAAAAGGTACAATTCTAATCTCTTCTAAAGATGGGAGCCATAAGTTGATTAGTGATGTATACTATGTTCCTAAATTAAAGAGTAATATTTTGAGTTTGGGTCCACTTCTTGAAAAATGATATGAAATTCTCATGAAAAATAAGTATCTTTGGCTTAGAGATCAAAATAACAATTTAATTGCTAAAGTTCTTATGTCAAAAAATAGAATGTTTATCTTGAACCTAAGAACTATAGAAGCAAAATGTTTGAAGATGAGTGTCCAAGATGAAGCATGGCGTTGGCATATGAGGTATGGTCACTTGAACTTTAGTGCACTTAAAATTATGGGGGAAAAGGGTATGGTGAAAGGGATGCCGTTTCATGGAAGCTCCTACTACTACACACATGAAAGTAGTGAGCCGTTTCATGGAAGCTCCTACTACTACACACATGAAAGTCACTGAGAGGATACTTCGCTACCTTAAAGGTACGCTTGATTATGGACTATTTTACTCTTCTTCTAATCATTTTAAATTTTTTGGATTTTGTGATAGCGACTTTGCGGGAGATATTGATGATAGAAAGAGTACTAGTGGCTTTATATTTTTCATGGGAGACTGTGCTTTTTCATGGAGCTCAAAGAAGCAACCTATTGTCACTCTTTCAACATGTGAGTCAGAGTTTGTAGCAGCAACATCTTGCACTTGTCATGCTATTTGGCTAAGGAGATTATTGGAGGAACTTCATATACCACAAAAGGAAGCTACTGATATTTATATAGACAACAAGTCGGCACAAGCACTTGCAAAGAATCCAGTGTTTCATAATCGTAGCAAGCACATAGACACAAGGTACCATTTCATTAGAGAATACATTGCCAAGAAAGAAGTTGAGCTTAAATATGTGAAGACTCAAGACCAAGTTGCAGACATTTTTACAAAGCCGTTAAAACTTGAAGACTTTCAAAGGCTAAGAGCAAGACTTGGAATGAAGAAGAAAATTTCAAATTAAGGGGGAGCAATATTATTACTAATTTGAAAATTAGATAATTCTAGAACCATGTAGAATTCCATGTAAGAATCTAGAAGTGTTTTAATTGTGGGAAGCTCCTAGAAGTCACTATTAATTAGGAAGCTCCTAGATAGAGATGGCAATGGGTAGGGTTTGGGTAGGGTACTATAGTGCCCGTACCCATACCCGCAGTTTAAAAAAATACCCATACCCGTGCCCGTACCCTCATGGGTATCAACTTTAATACCCGTACCCTTACCCTCTGGGTACCTAAGTGCCCGTACCCGTACCCATTACCCACACTTTAACTAAAATAAATCGATAAATAAATATTATTTTGTGATTAAATTTAAAAAGGATAAATACCACATATAGTCCCTTAACTTAATTTCAGTTAACGTTTTAGTCCTTTATATTTTTTTTTCTAATTTTGTCCTTTATTTTAATTTTAAGTGACAATTTAATCTTTTTTTTTAAATGTTAACAATGTTATCCTTTTTTTTTACAAAAATTCATCAAAATTTTCAAACAAAACTCATAAATTTAGTTATATTCTTTAATATAAAATAAACTTTATCAAATTTGTAACTCAAATCTTCAAATAAACTCATATTTGTCGTTCTTTATTTGATATTGTTAGAGATAAAAATATGAGTTTATTTAAAGATTTAAGTTATAAATTTGATGAAATAGCATTATATTGAGGATGATAATTAATTTTATGTGTTTTGTTTGAAATTTTTTATGAATTTTTTGAAATTTTGCATAAAATAAGGATAAAATTGTTGACATTTTAAAACATAAAAGATCAAATTGTCACTTAAAATCAAAATAAAGGACCACATCGGGGGAAAGAAAAAGATAAAAGACTAAAACGTTAACTGAAATTAAGTTAAGGGACTATATGTGGTATTTATCCATTTAAAAATTATCCATATATCATAAATTAAATCATAAAATATTATAAACCAAAATATTTTCTAACTCAAAACATTTCAAGTGAACACTCGTTATAATACACATTCAAATATCCATAATAATATTTTATGAAGTTGCAAGTCTTACGACAATATTATTTGAGATCAGTAAAAACAATTTATAAGTTGCAAGTATAATTATAAAGACACAATTAATAAGATATAATTCTTAGTTATAAAGTCACAATTATTTAACTATTAATCATAATCAAATTCTTAAAAAGTTTGCAAATGTTTATCTTTTGATTTGATTATAAATATTGTAATGGTCCAATGATATTAATAGATATTAAAATATAAAGGAAAACAATTAATTAAACTAAATATTAATATAATAAATAAATAATATATTTATATAAGTGCGGGTGCGGGGCGGGTACTATAATACCCGTACCCGTACCCATACCCGCTTAATTTTGCGGGTAATTACCCATCCCCGTGCCCATACCCATTATGCGGGTTTTTACCCTACCCATTGTGGGTTTTTTTTGCGGGTACCCACTGGGTCTGGGTCTAATTGCCATCACCACTCCTAGAAGTCACTATTAATTAGGAAGCTCCTAGAATGCGGTATTAATTAGGAAGCTCCTAGAATACGGTATTAATTAGGAAGCTCCTAGAAATGTGTCTAGAGTTTTCTATTTGTACCTATAAATACCTACTTGTACTTGACATTAAGTATCAAGCAAATTGAGAGTTTTCTATTAGAAATACCTCCTTTCTCTAACAAAGTGGTATCTAGAGTTTGGTTGTGAGAGTTGAGAAATGGCGACTCGTGATTACACTACTTTTCACTTTTCTCTTCTAAAGAAAGAGAATTATGAAAAATGGTGCCTTCGTATGAAAGCATTGCTTGGCTCTCAAGGTGTATGGGAGATTGTTGAAAAAGGCTATGATGAGCCACAAGATGAAGAGGCATTGTCTCAAGTAGCGAAGGAGGCTTTGGCAAAAACAAGGAAGAAAGATCAACAAGCTCTTACTCTCATTCATCAATGTTTGGATGATTCTATGTTTGAGAAGGTTGCCGATGCTACAAATTCAACGGAAGCTTGGAAGATTTTGGAAAAATCACTCCAAGGCATTGACAAGGTGAAGAAGATAAGACTTCAATCTCTAAGGGGAGATTTCGAAGCTTTGAAGATGAAGGATACCGAATCAATTTCAGATTATTGCTCAAGGGTAAAGACAATTGTTAATCAAATGAAGAGATATGGAGACAAGATAGAAGATGTTCGTGTAGCGAAGAAAATTCTTCGTTCCTTGACTCCTAAATTTGATTTTGTGGTATGTGTTATTGAGGAATCGAAAGATCTTGACTCAATGTCCATTGAGGAATTAGAAGGTTCATTGCAAGCTCAAGAAGAAAGAATGAAGAAAAGGCAAGAGGAGCCATTAGAGCAAGTTCTCAAGATCAAAGCTTCGTTGAAGGATAACAGAGGATTCAATAGTCAAAACGGACATGGACATGAACAAGGAAGAGGACGAGGACGTGGTCGTGGCCAAGGAGGAAGAGGAAGATGTTTCAACCGTGAATCAAACTACGAAGAAAGAAGTCACTCATCATCAAGAGTTCTTGGAAGAGGAAGAGGTTATGGCTATAATCAAAGTGAAAGGAGGTATGACAAATCTAAAGTTGAATGTTATAACTGTCATGAATTTGGTCATTTTTCTTGGGAATGTCGTAATACTCCTAATCAAGAGGAAGAAGAGGCTAATCTTATTGACGAAGATGAAGAGTCAACTTTGTTGCTAACACTCAAGGAAGAAGAGAGAGATGCTAATAGTTCATGGTACTTGGACAATGGTGCAAGTAACCATATGTGTGGATGTAAAGAGAAATTTGTGGAGCTTAATGAAAAGTTGAATGGAAATGTTTCCTTTGGAGATTCATCAAAAGTGAAAATTGAAGGAAAAGGTACAATTCTAATCTCTTCTAAAGATGGGAGCCATAAGTTGATTAGTGATGTATACTATGTTCCTAAATTAAAGAGTAATATTTTGAGTTTGGGTCCACTTCTTGAAAAATGATATGAAATTCTCATGAAAAATAAGTATCTTTGGCTTAGAGATCAAAATAACAATTTAATTGCTAAAGTTCTTATGTCAAAAAATAGAATGTTTATCTTGAACCTAAGAACTATAGAAGCAAAATGTTTGAAGATGAGTGTCCAAGATGAAGCATGGCGTTGGCATATGAGGTATGGTCACTTGAACTTTAGTGCACTTAAAATTATGGGGGAAAAGGGTATGGTGAAAGGGATGCCGTTTCATGGAAGCTCCTACTACTACACACATGAAAGTAGTGAGCCGTTTCATGGAAGCTCCTACTACTACACACATGAAAGTCACTGAGAGGATACTTCGCTACCTTAAAGGTACGCTTGATTATGGACTATTTTACTCTTCTTCTAATCATTTTAAATTTTTTGGATTTTGTGATAGCGACTTTGCGGGAGATATTGATGATAGAAAGAGTACTAGTGGCTTTATATTTTTCATGGGAAACTGTGCTTTTTCATGGAGCTCAAAGAAGCAACCTATTGTCACTCTTTCAACATGTGAGTCAGAGTATGTAGCAGCAACATCTTGCACTTGTCATGCTATTTGGCTAAGGAGATTATTGGAGGAACTTCATATACCACAAAAGGAAGCTACTGATATTTATATAGACAACAAGTCGGCACAAGCACTTGCAAAGAATCCAGTGTTTCATGATCGTAGCAAGCACATAGACACAAGGTACCATTTCATTAGAGAATACATTGCCAAGAAAGAAGTTGAGCTTAAATATGTGAAGACTCAAGACCAAGTTGCAGACATTTTTACAAAGCCGTAAAAACTTGAAGACTTTCAAAGGCTAAGAGCAAGACTTGGAATGAAGAAGAAAATTTCAAATTAAGGGGGAGCAATATTATTACTAATTTGAAAATTAGATAATTCTAGAACCATGTAGAATTCCATGTAAGAATCTAGAAGTGTTTTAATTGTGGGAAGCTCCTAGAAGTCACTATTAATTAGGAAGCTCCTAGATAGAGATGGCAATGGGTAGGGTTTGGGTAGGGTACTATAGTGCCCGTACCCATACCCGCAGTTTAAAAAAATACCCATACCCGTGCCCGTACCCTCATGGGTATCAACTTTAATACCCGTACCCTTACCCTCTGGGTACCTAAGTGCCCGTACCCGTACCCATTACCCACACTTTAACTAAAATAAATCGATAAATAAATATTATTTTGTGATTAAATTTAAAAAGGATAAATACCACATATAGTCCCTTAACTTAATTTCAGTTAACGTTTTAGTCCTTTATCTTTTTTTTTTTCCCGATTTTGTCCTTTATTTTAATTTTAAGTGACAATTTAATCTTTTTTTTTTTTTAAATGTTAACAATGTTATCCTTTTTTTTTTACAAAAATTCATCAAAATTTTCAAACAAAACTCATAAATTTAGTTATATTCTTTAATATAAAATAAACTTTATCAAATTTATAACTCAAATCTTCAAATAAACTCATATTTGCCATTCTTTATTTGATGTTGTTAGAGATAAAAATATGAGTTTATTTAAAGATTTAAGTTATAAATTTGATGAAATAGCATTATATTGAGGATGATAATTAATTTTATGTGTTTTGTTTGAAATTTTTGATGAATTTTTTGAAATTTTGCATAAAATAAGGATAAAATTGTTGACATTTTAAAACATAAAAGATCAAATTGTCACTTAAAATCAAAATAAAGGACCGCATCGGGGGAAAGAAAAAGATAAAAGACTAAAACGTTAACTGAAATTAAGTTAAGGGACTATATGTGGTATTTATCCATTTAAAAATTATCCATATATCATAAATTAAATCATAAAATATTATAAACCAAAATATTTTCTAACTCAAAACATTTCAAGTGAACACTCGTTATAATACACATTCAAATATCCATAATAATATTTTATGAAGTTGCAAGTCTTACGACAATATTATTTGAGATCAGTAAAAACAATTTATAAGTTGCAAGTATAATTATAAAGACACAATTAATAAGATATAATTCTTAGTTATAAAGTCACAATTATTTAACTATTAATCATAATCAAATTCTTAAAAAGTTTGCAAATGTTTATCTTTTGATTTGATTATAAATATTGTAATGGTCCAATGATATTAATAGATATTAAAATATAAAGGAAAACAATTAATTAAACTAAATATTAATATAATAAATAAATAATATATTTATATAAGTGCGGGTGCGGGGCGGGTACTATAATACCCGTACCCGTACCCATACCCGCTTAATTTTGCGGGTAATTACCCATCCCCGTGCCCATACCCATTATGCGGGTTTTTACCCTACCCATTGTGGGTTTTTTTTGCGGGTACCCACTGGGTCTGGGTCTAATTGCCATCACCACTCCTAGAAGTCACTATTAATTAGGAAGCTCCTAGAATGCGGTATTAATTAGGAAGCTCCTAGAATACGGTATTAATTAGGAAGCTCCTAGAAATGTGTCTAGAGTTTTCTATTTGTACCTATAAATACCTACTTGTACTTGACATTAAGTATCAAGCAAATTGAGAGTTTTCTATTAGAAATACCTCCTTTCTCTAACAAAGTGGTATCTAGAGTTTGGTTGTGAGAGTTGAGAAATGGCGACTCGTGATTACACTACTTTTCACTTTTCTCTTCTAAAGAAAGAGAATTATGAAAAATGGTGCCTTCGTATGAAAGCATTGCTTGGCTCTCAAGGTGTATGGGAGATTGTTGAAAAAGGCTATGATGAGCCACAAGATGAAGAGGCATTGTCTCAAGTAGCGAAGGAGGCTTTGGCAAAAACAAGGAAGAAAGATCAACAAGCTCTTACTCTCATTCATCAATGTTTGGATGATTCTATGTTTGAGAAGGTTGCCGATGCTACAAATTCAACGGAAGCTTGGAAGATTTTGGAAAAATCACTCCAAGGCATTGACAAGGTGAAGAAGATAAGACTTCAATCTCTAAGGGGAGATTTCGAAGCTTTGAAGATGAAGGATACCGAATCAATTTCAGATTATTGCTCAAGGGTAAAGACAATTGTTAATCAAATGAAGAGATATGGAGACAAGATAGAAGATGTTCGTGTAGCGAAGAAAATTCTTCGTTCCTTGACTCCTAAATTTGATTTTGTGGTATGTGTTATTGAGGAATCGAAAGATCTTGACTCAATGTCCATTGAGGAATTAGAAGGTTCATTGCAAGCTCAAGAAGAAAGAATGAAGAAAAGGCAAGAGGAGCCATTAGAGCAAGTTCTCAAGATCAAAGCTTCGTTGAAGGATAACAGAGGATTCAATAGTCAAAACGGACATGGACATGAACAAGGAAGAGGACGAGGACGTGGTCGTGGCCAAGGAGGAAGAGGAAGATGTTTCAACCGTGAATCAAACTACGAAGAAAGAAGTCACTCATCATCAAGAGTTCTTGGAAGAGGAAGAGGTTATGGCTATAATCAAAGTGAAAGGAGGTATGACAAATCTAAAGTTGAATGTTATAACTGTCATGAATTTGGTCATTTTTCTTGGGAATGTCGTAATACTCCTAATCAAGAGGAAGAAGAGGCTAATCTTATTGACGAAGATGAAGAGTCAACTTTGTTGCTAACACTCAAGGAAGAAGAGAGAGATGCTAATAGTTCATGGTACTTGGACAATGGTGCAAGTAACCATATGTGTGGATGTAAAGAGAAATTTGTGGAGCTTAATGAAAAGTTGAATGGAAATGTTTCCTTTGGAGATTCATCAAAAGTGAAAATTGAAGGAAAAGGTACAATTCTAATCTCTTCTAAAGATGGGAGCCATAAGTTGATTAGTGATGTATACTATGTTCCTAAATTAAAGAGTAATATTTTGAGTTTGGGTCCACTTCTTGAAAAATGATATGAAATTCTCATGAAAAATAAGTATCTTTGGCTTAGAGATCAAAATAACAATTTAATTGCTAAAGTTCTTATGTCAAAAAATAGAATGTTTATCTTGAACCTAAGAACTATAGAAGCAAAATGTTTGAAGATGAGTGTCCAAGATGAAGCATGGCGTTGGCATATGAGGTATGGTCACTTGAACTTTAGTGCACTTAAAATTATGGGGGAAAAGGGTATGGTGAAAGGGATGCCGTTTCATGGAAGCTCCTACTACTACACACATGAAAGTAGTGAGCCGTTTCATGGAAGCTCCTACTACTACACACATGAAAGTCACTGAGAGGATACTTCGCTACCTTAAAGGTACGCTTGATTATGGACTATTTTACTCTTCTTCTAATCATTTTAAATTTTTTGGATTTTGTGATAGCGACTTTGCGGGAGATATTGATGATAGAAAGAGTACTAGTGGCTTTATATTTTTCATGGGAAACTGTGCTTTTTCATGGAGCTCAAAGAAGCAACCTATTGTCACTCTTTCAACATGTGAGTCAGAGTATGTAGCAGCAACATCTTGCACTTGTCATGCTATTTGGCTAAGGAGATTATTGGAGGAACTTCATATACCACAAAAGGAAGCTACTGATATTTATATAGACAACAAGTCGGCACAAGCACTTGCAAAGAATCCAGTGTTTCATGATCGTAGCAAGCACATAGACACAAGGTACCATTTCATTAGAGAATACATTGCCAAGAAAGAAGTTGAGCTTAAATATGTGAAGACTCAAGACCAAGTTGCAGACATTTTTACAAAGCCGTAAAAACTTGAAGACTTTCAAAGGCTAAGAGCAAGACTTGGAATGAAGAAGAAAATTTCAAATTAAGGGGGAGCAATATTATTACTAATTTGAAAATTAGATAATTCTAGAACCATGTAGAATTCCATGTAAGAATCTAGAAGTGTTTTAATTGTGGGAAGCTCCTAGAAGTCACTATTAATTAGGAAGCTCCTAGAAGTCACTATTAATTAGGAAGCTCCTAGAATGCGATATTAATTAGGAAGCTCCTAGAATACGGTATTAATTAGGAAGCTCCTAGAAATGTGTCTAGAGTTTTCTATTTGTACCTATAAATACCTACTTGTACTTGACATTAATTATCAAGCAAATTGAGAGTTTTCTATTAGAAATACCTCCTTTCTCTAACAAACCTTACTTCAAACTTGTAGTGTGAACAACTTCAAGAATTGTTCATATTACAGTTTGGAGGAGGGAATGGTTTAGTTAGGATGATTGAATAAGGTATGATAGGATGACTAGCGAACTTGTTGATGGGTTGTATGTGTTAAAATTTAGTTGGTTTGAATGATTTGGAACTGTTGAAACCTAGGGTAGATGACTAAGAAAACCCATTAATTTAACACTTATTTTATGTTCTTTAGGAAAAGTTAACGAATTAATGATGATTTAGGTTAACTATGTATGTAGGAACTAAGATGTAATTAAATTTTAACGTTGGAGAACTTTTGTGTAAAAATAGGAGCAGTAAAGTAAAGAAATTATGTCAACTCAATGTTATTATATATATATATATATATTAATAAGTCATACTATTGAACAGTAATTGGGTGATCCTTAAAACATCACTTATGTAAAAAGATAGTGTGGTACAAAAACTTTGCTAAGTTGTTATAGAGTGATCCTCAAAATTTCACTCATTTAAAAAGCCGAAGTAGGTTAAAAAAATAAAAATCAATAACAATAATAATAATAACAATAATAACAATAATAATAGTAACAGTAATACCAGTAACAGTAATAGTAATAATAACAGTAACAGTAACAATAACAGTAATAGTAACAGTAACAGTAATAGTAATAGTAATGATAAAAAACAACTTTGCATGACATTAAGAAAAATACCTTTTTGTGTAAGTGTAAATTCTCTTGTTTAAAAGGTGAAGTGCAACTTAGTAACAACATAGTCGGTTAGCTAACTTGAATCTTTAAAACCTATTCTAGAACTTAAGAATATAGGTGACGACTTGTAAGAAGTTTGTTTGAACCAATAGCATTGTTAATTAAGAGTTGTATTGTGTTTCAAATTTGTTATTTGCCATTAATCGAGGACGAGTAATAATTCATGTATGGAAGAGCATAGATTCGTGTGGCCCCAAATGCGCTCAGTATTTACTCAAAGGCTTTGAGACACACCCAATTAATGTTAAGAGGTATTAAAAGGAAAGGTAATTGGACCAATTTTACCTTATTGGGTCAAAAGGATACCTTATGAGCTAAACGAAAAGGATACATGGCTTTTAGATATTTGATTACTTACTCAAACCTACATTTTTTGTATTACACGTTATTTTAACTTGTTACTATAAAAATGCTATCTTTTTATTTTTACAACAAACATTTTGAATAAGTTAGAAAATGGTGGAAATTAATGACTTAATCAATCCTCATGGGAGCGATCTTAATTTATACTATTTGTATTTGATTGTGTATACATGCACGTTAAAGTTACGCCACAACTTGCAATTGATTTGATCTTGCAATCGTTGTCGAAAGCTTCAATCAGTTTGTCATGAATTTCGTTATGAATGACATGGACAAAACTCTTTCAAAGTAAGCAAGTTGAGGACTACTGAAAAGAAAATTAGAAAAGGAAAGGCCATTTTCATGGTTAATAATGGAAAAATCAAGAAGCAAGTCAAGAAGCCCTTTAACAAGTATAAGGGCAATTGGAAGGGCAAGGAAATTGCTAAGCCCAAACATGACACTTATGCTTTAAAGCCTCAAAGAGGTGTGGCTAAGGTGGGAAATTTCTTCCATTGCAATAAGATTAGACGTTAGAAGGAAATGTCAATGTTGTAAATGTCTGGTATGACAGTCAAAGCGCCATCTTCCTTTATGTGTTCCGAGAGTGGACCAAATCCATCGACACTAGATTGAATTACATTCGAGATATTATTGTTGAAGGTATTGTGGAAGTGAAGAAAGTGTCAACAAACACTAGTGAAATTTTACCTTTATAAGTCGGTTAAAATGTACATTTAAAGTCGGTTCCATGTTCAAGTTAATAGCAAATGACTTAATAAGCATGTTGATTTTTAACTCGTTTCATGAATCGACTTAACAAAGCCTCGTCCTGTTAAATCGGTTCAGCTTAACCCACTTAAACATCATAAATTCAGTTCAATAAATCATCTTTTTAAGTTAGTTCTTTTGATCAACTGACTTTATAAATAGAGTTAAAATAGTTATTATTTTTTGATAAATTTCTGCTTTTATGCTCATGCTCCATAAATACATACATACAATATTTAAATTTCAAATTAGCTTTTTGTACTTGCAACCACAATTTTATATAACCATTTAAATAAACAAAATATACAATATTGAAATTCATACAAAATGTAGAGTACAAAGAAAATATCTCTCATTTCTGACTACTCTCGACAAGACAAAAAATAATTTTTTAGTTGAAAGACGCACCTAAGAGGGGGGTGAGTTAGGTGTATAAAATGTTTTCTATTTTTTAGAGACTTAGTGGATAATATTTCTGATTAGGATAATGTATGGTAAAAAGTAAATGGCAGAAAAATAAAGAACACAACAATATTATATTGGTTCCTCTTACAACCAAGGGTACATCCAGTCCTCTTGCACACCATAAGAGAATTTTCATTATTGTTAGAATAAGTACAAGTCCCATCCTAGGATCTCAGTTACAATCTCCTAACAATCACCTTAAGATAGCACACCACTATCTTAGTTTACAACACTTGAATAAAGAACACTACTTTCCTCAATTTACACAATAACTTAAATGGTTTACAATAATGACTTTGACTGAGATCAAGAGTGTAAAACAATTGAGTACAATAATAACAATCTAATATAATTTCAAGTATAATAGAGAACATTTCTCAATGATATGACAATATAAAATTTGTACTTGAAATATGAAAGTGACACTTTGAATAAATTAAAATATTTCAGAAAGTTTGTTCAAAGTTGTTCTAAGATTGATGTTAAGATAATGAAAAAGATTAATTCGTTAAGTCTGAAGCTATGAAGTATTTATACTCCTTAGCCATCACTTCATATCAATGACAATCGTTCCTAAAGGATTGATGAACATATGCAATGATCTAGATTGAATCTGAACTGAAAAATTGCATTGTTTCTCAGTTGTATTCGGCTACAGAAGGAGTGTCGTCGAATAACCTCTTTGTAACGTTCATTTTTATTTGATTTTTGAAACATGTATTGAAATACAGATTCTTGAATTCGAATACAGATGTGTGAATTTTACTACATACTTGGTTTCGTATTCAGCTACATCATGTTTTAATAGAATACAAATGTGCAGTTTTAGCTACTAACTTAGCACTTGTATTCGAATTCACTGTCTTGTAGTCGAATACAAAAGTCCAGTTTTAGCTACTTACTTAGCAATTGTATTCGAATACACTGTCTTGCAGTCGAATACAAATAATCAGTGTTAGCTACTAACTTTAGTTTGTATTCGGCTACAACATATATTCGAATACAACATTGATTTTTCTCAAAAACATGATTTTCAAACATTGTTCATATATTAATATTAGATTGCAACATGTACCTTACATTATAAGACTTCTAGCATATTTGATTGTTGACTTCATTTTGAGCTTGTAGCTTGATCACTTTTCTTGGTCTTTGTCTTCATAAAAAACATAAGTATTTTACATTCTCCCCATTTTTTATAATGAAATTTTTTTGTTGTTGTGGAGACTTCAAAGTTTTTGATCGTTTAAATTTTTCTCCCCTGTAATACTTGTTTACTCCCCCTTTGAGCTTGAGTTCATGTCATCATGTTTTAAACATTTTGAAGACCTACAAAATTTTTTAACAACAACAATATACCAATTTTCTCCTCCTTTTGACATAATCAAAAAGAAGAAAAAACAACAAACAAAATTCCAACCATATATAGGGAATAAAAACATCACATAAGATAAGGAATAAAAATATCACACAAGATAAGGAATAAAAATATCACATAATTGAAATTAAAACATGTTCAAGTTTTAAATCATGATGCAAAAACCATAGTTATAGAGGTACAACCAAAATCAACATAAAGCATTTAAACGACAAAGAAAAATACATCAAATTCAATTTCAGTATCGAACTACATATCATCATCCGATGGGAGGTGATGGTGGTCAATTTTGACGGATAGGCTATTGAGTTCACGCAAAAATGTTTCATGGTTTTAGGAAAATCTCCATTGTTTGAAAGCGGTTGTTGATGGAGGTGTTCATGTTTTGAAACTGTGTAGTGATGAAGGTTTGCAGAGAGTAGAGTTTGTCTATACCATGCGGTTTGAAATGTGATCATCATCAGATGTTGTTTCTTCAACGTCTTTGTCATTTTGGGCAGCAATAGATGTTTGGCCAAGATCGCCTATATGGAGATATGCCTAAAGTTGTTCGTTCCACGCTATCTTCATACTCGGAAGCACGTTCAAATCGAGCAAATTATCTTTGGACGGTTTATACATAACTTCTCTGGAAGAATCCACTTTAAAATGATCCAAGATTCTGTGACCTCTTTTGCATAAGGTAAACCAATAGCATATTTGGAAGCAAATAGGACAAAGCAGACAAAGTAAGACCACTTAAGATCACATCCTTCTATCATGAAAAACATGATCTAAAACACAAACTCAAATATTTGAGAGTAATTGTCAGCCTTAGGAACCATAATGTAGCTTAGAAAATAACGCAATAGCCTATAGTCAACAATCAGATTTCCAATTCCGCATAGTTGTCTAGCAAATTTGGAACCAGCTTGTGTCATTTTGCGTCCCATGGTGTCTTTGTCAAATCGACATAATGAAACATAAGCATCATATTTGGTCATATTTACCCATTCACACAAATTGTCGAGCCTAAGTTTCTGACCCTCAAATGGTAGCTACAAAATTTCTCCAATGATTTGAGTTTCTAACTCGATGTGTTTGTCTTTTACCTAAGACACCAACTTAGTCCCTTCCTTTTAAAGATTGTAGTAAAATACCCCAACTAAATTAGGATAGATGGGGCCTTTATAACCAATGAAAGTTTCTAAATGTTGGGCCTTAAGTAACTCAGGAAACTTAAAAGCTGAGAAAGAATCAAGAGTACCATACTTAGGAGTGATCAACTTTTTATCTAAGTAGTAGATTCAAAACCGGTCGATTTCTTCTAGTGAGTGAAGCAATCGGGATAAGTCTGCCAAATTATCAGTTCTAGCCCTCTTTTTTGAAGGATTCACTGCAGCATTCTTTGTTCTAGAACCTCTTTTCCGAGCATCCATCGTGAAAGTAAAGGTTTTCGAATTTGGGAAAAATGGGGATTTTGGGTTTGGGAAGTTTGAGTTTGAAGTGACACTTGTTAGTTTGGAGTGATCTTAGATGCAATGTATGTTGGTTTAGTGATCGGGTAACTATTGCATGTATGATGGAATGAGATTTTGGAAGAAATGAAAGTGAAGAAAATATGTATTCAACTACTGAAATTGTGAAAAACTGACTTAAAACGTGAAAAACTTATATATAGGGAAAATCGTGAATCTATATTCGACTACACACTAGTTGTATTCAAATACATGATTTACTGGAAACATATATTCGAATACAAACAATGTGTATTTGACTACGATATTAGGATTTTTGTTTTTAATCCGAATTTTCACTAAAAAAAAACTATTTAGAGCACATATTCATATTTAGAAAGCACATAAACATCAAAGAATCAATTGTATCAACATATCAAGAAACTATTTTAGATTTTGAAGAGAAGTGACTTACAAAGTATCATTATCATGTATTAGTACCTTTCTTGACCCACATAAAATGGCCGTTTGGAACACCAAATTTCTTAAAATGACAAGCATTAGGTGTCTCGCCATTTTGACCACAGTAAAAGCTTGTATGAGTAGATTTACTTCTATATATAGGTATATGAGATTTCTTTTGGACAAAGTTCTTCTTATAGTAATGATGATCTTTTTGTATAGTTATAACTTTCTCTTTGTTGGATTGATCATTTGTCTCTTCTTCTTCATTGGATTGGTGTGATGTCATTAAAGCAACATTTGCACATTTGTCACTTTCTGAATCCGAGGATGAGCTGACTTCATTGTCCTCCCATGCTATATAGGCCTTTTTAGATTATTTCTTCTTGAGAGAACTTTTCTTAATATTTGGGCATTCTGCTTTTTTGTGTCTTTGCTTGCCATACTCAAAACAAATGAAGTTTTGATTTGAAGTGGAGACATCCTTTTCCCTAAAAGTTTCTCTTTTCTTTCCAAATTTATATTTTTTTTCGTTCTAAAGGAGCTTACCAAATCTCTTTACAAGGGAGGTGATGTTCTCATCTTCATCTGAATTCTCATCATCGATTTTCTCTTTTGACTATACTTTTAAGGCAATGCTCTTTGGCTTCTTTTATTGACTTTCATTGGGTGCTACCCTTCCAAGTTCAATTTCATGTTCTTGAAGTTTTCAAAAAAATGCAGAGAGAGTGATCCGTTGTCGCACACGGGTCAAATACAATTGATAAAATGTAAATAGAGGTAATAACTCAAATCGTTTCACAAGAACTTCTGATATAATAATAATAACCGAATTGAAAATTGAAATTAAAAAGGGGTTTTTTAGAATTTTTTTATTTAACAGATGAGCAAAACGATTAATCCACTTATTCGAGTTTCAAACCTATCACAGATTCTATCAATGAGTTTAATTTCTAATTTATGATTCTATTCTTATTTGACTATAGAATTGATCAAACAAGCGTAATCAATCCTATGTGAATTTGGTTTCTTTGATTGGATTAAGCATCACAATCATCAAAATATTACAATTAACGATCAAGCGTCGCAAAATTATAATTCAATTAAATTAGAAACCGAAACCAAATTCTATCAAATAAATTTAATCAATCCTATTGAAATTCAATTTAAGCAATCAAAATATCAGTATAATCAAATAAACAAGAATAGAATCATGAATAGAAATTGACAGTGTAACCTGAATCTCAAGGTGTTGATAAAACTCTAAACTCGTGGATTAATCTTATAAAATTAGCCTTCCATGAAATTAAAATAACATTATTTATTTCTTGTAGCAATTTGAATCCTAATTTTTCCGTCCTTAGAAAAGAAACAAAACTGCCAATATATAGTACTTGATATTGGACTTTAGTGTTTAGGGTTTAAAAACAAGTGGCCTACTAATTAAAATTATTACAAAAATTCATATTACGAAATTTGCAATTTCGGCCCAGTAAATTTCATAATTGGTCTTTCCTTCCAACACAAAAGTTGTAGCTCAAATTTTTATCTTTTCAACACCTGCTCATATGTGTCAATCCGATATCCAGAGCTCAAGTTATGACCTACACAACGAGAAAGAGTCAAAATGTAAATAATAAAATTAAAATACAAATAATAAAATTATAATTCAAATTTGACCTAAAGTTTAGAAACAAGCTAAAAATATTAATCTAAGCTATACAGAGCTTTTAAAATACCAAACTAAAAACCTAAAAACATGTGCCCAAATGCTATGATCAAATTCCCGAGCAAAACAATGCATGTGATTCCAACTATTTTTATGAATGCAAGTGGTGAGAGAGAAAAATATTTCTAGCTTAAGGCAATTATGAATAGTTTTGTTATCACAACCAAGGAAAACAAGAGGACAAATTAACTAAAATATGGATCATAAGTGATAGAGTCCTCCCGGGATATAAAATTCTCTCAAAGTGTTTGGGCTACTGTTTACACTCAAAACACATCATGAAAGCTAGCACTACCATAGGCTTGACAAGCCTCTATAATTTATATTTGAAACACATGTAGATAATGATCAAAAGGTCTTTATTTAGGTTGTAATGTGGCCAAGGTAAGGGTGAGATAATCCTAAGGAGACTAGGGCTGAAAATCAAAGATGATAAAGGAGTACTGATGAAGAGAGAAAAACAACATTAAGTAACTCAACAAAACATTATTAACTTTTATTTTCATACTCTCTTTGTTCATAACACAACCATTTTTCCTCATATATATATATATATAATTTTTTTTTCATCACTCTCAAACAAGTTGAGCACCCCTAAATTTATGTAAGGAAAGACTCCATTATCCTCCAAGATTGAGGCAATTCATTGTTTTTCATTTTTAGGCTTGTAATGAGCTATATAACAAAAAATGGGGTAATTAGGCTCAAAGGGGCTTAAACAAATGGATAATTGTAGGGTAGGCTTATTTGGCTGGTAGCATAATTAGAATCAAATGCCTACATCATTTCAATATATGCATGCGGACAAGAGTCAAGTCAAATTATGGCGTAACTAGCAATCATGAGTGAGATAACACACAAGAAAAAAAAAAAAAAAGGACCGAAAAATGTATTCCATTCATAATAAGGCTCAAAAATCTCACAAAGGTTAATGACTTATCACAAATGATACATAATTTAGCATTTTTATCCAATTTATTTTACCAAGAATGCAAAAATACTATCTAATCATGTCAATCCATACAAACTCTCAACATTTACAACCATAAAATCTAATTAAAAGCATGCAATGTAATGTCCATTATTTTTTTATTATTTATTTATTTATTTATTATTATTATTATTATTATTATTATTATTATTTTTGGAATTATAATAATTAAAATCATAACAAATAGAATCCTAAATAATACCCCCACACTTAAATTACACATTGTACTCAATAAAAGTAACAAGTATAAAATAAGAGTAAGAAAAGGGAGCTCCCTGTTTAAACTTCTGTGTAGGTGGGCTGTTCCAATGAGAGTTCTTCTTTGGTAGAATCTTCAAGCACAAGGTTCTCATGGAATAGCTTGAGGCGTTGTCCATTTACTTTGAACATTTTTTCGGTGTTTTCACTTTTTATTTCCACTACACCATGAGGAAAAATGTTAGTAACAACAAAAGGGCCAATCCACTTCGATCGAAGTTTCCCAACCATAATTTTCAAATGGGAGTTGAATAATAAAACTTTTTGGCCAATGGAAAATTTCTTCCTAGAAATCATCTTATCATGAAAGTACTTAGTTTTCTCCTTATAGATGCGAGAGTTCTCGTAAGCTTCGAGTCTAAGCTCTTCAAGTTGTTATAATTGAAGCTTTCTCTCCAAACCTACTTTCTCCATCTTAAGGTTACAACTCTTGACCGCCCAATAAGCACGGTGCTCTATTTCTACTGGGAGGTGGTATGCCTTACCAAACACAACCCATGGTGCGGTTGCAAAAATGAGTGCCTTGATCACTTATGATGGCTCGGGGTATTCCAAACCTGCCAAAAATATTTGATCTGATAAAACCTGCAACAACTTTAGAATCATTAGTCCTAGTGGGTATTGCTTCTATCCACTTCGAAACATAATCAACAGCTAGTAAAATATAGACATAACCAAAAGATACAGGGAAAGGGACCATAAAGTCAATGCCCCACACATCAAATACTTCACAGAAAAGCATAGGTTGTTGAGGCACCTCACTCCTATGAGTGATTGATGTTCCTGCTATTTGGCACTGTTCACAAGTTTTGTAAGTCTCAAAAGCATCTTTAAACAAAGTGAGCCAAAAGAATCCCGAGTCTAAGACTTTTCTTGTTGTCAGTTGAGGACCAAAATGTCCTCCAGTTGGAGAGGCATGACAAAAATGAAGAATGGAAAGAGCCTCATGGTGGGAAACACATTGACTAATCACCTGGTCACTACAAAATTTCCACAGATATGGATCATCCCACACATAGTATTTGGAATCACTTTTAAGTTTGTGTATTTGTGTTCGGGATGCATCTACAGGAAAGACTCCAGCAACTAGATAATTAACTAAATCAGCAAACCAAGGAGTTACCTCAAGCAACTGTAGCAGTTGCTCATCAGGGAAGTCATCTTGAATGGGGATGGGGTCCTCATCCATTTCTATTCTGCTCAAATAATCTGCCACCATATTTTCAGCTCCACTCTTATCTTTAATCTCTAAATCAAATTCTTGGAGTAACAACATCCACCGGATCAATCTTGGTTTTGCTTCTGGTTTCTTCAACAAGTACTTCAAAGCTGCATGGTTAGTAAAAAATAACTACCTTCGAACCTAACAAATATGATCTAAACTTATCAAGTGCAAATACAATAGCTAAAAGTTCCTTTTCATTGGTAGTATAATTAGCCTATGCATAATCTAAAGTTCTAGAAGCATAATAAATAACATGGGCAGCCTTACCAACCCTTTGTGCAAGGACTGCTCCCACGACATAGTTAGAAGCATCACACATAATTTCAAAAGGGAGGGTCCAATTGGGTGGCTGAATTATGGGAGTAGAGGTTAGTGATTCCTTTAAGAAAACAAACGCCTTCTTGCATTTGTCATCAAAGGTGAAACTGACATCTTTTTGCAGCAAATTCGACAGTGGAAGAGATATCTTGCTGAAATCCTTGATAAATCGCCTGTAAAAACATGCATGGCCTAGAAAAGAACGAATCTCGCGGATGCAAGATGGATAAGACAAATTAGAAATCACATTAATTTTGGCAGGATCCACTTCAATCCCATTTTTAGAGATCACATGTCCCAAAACTATGCCCTGTTCAACCATAAAATGGCATTTTTCATAATTCAACACAAGGTTAGTTTCAATACATCTATGCAAAACTCTATCTAAATTGTTCAAGCATGCATCAAATGAGGAACCATACACAGTAAAATCATCCATGAAAACTTCAATATAATTTTCTATCAAGTCAGAGAAAATACTAATCATGCAGCGTTGGAAAGTGCCAAGAGCATTGCATAGGCCAAAGGGCATCCTCCTGTAGGCAAATGTGTCAAAAAGGACAAGTGAATGTAGTCTTTTCTTGGTCCTCTAGTGCAATATGGATCTGAAAATAACCAGAAAAACCATCAAGAAAACAATAATGTGACTTACCAGCCAAACGCTCAAGCATCTGATCAATGAATGGTAAAGGAAAATGATTTTTTCTAGTTTCTTGGTTTAGTCTCCTGTAATCGATGCATACTTTCCAGATGTTATGCACTCGTGTGAGGATAAGTTTATTATTTTCATTTTTAACCACTGTGAGTCCAGTTTTTTTTGGGACTACCTGCACCGGACTCACCCATTGACTATTAGAGATGGGGTATATAATGCCTGCTTGCAAGAGCTTGGTCACTTCTTTTTTTACGACATCCAAAATTAATGGGTTAAGTTGCCTTTGGGGTTGTCTGATTGATTTTACCCCGTCCTCCAGTAGTATCCTATACATACACATGGATGGGCTAATACCAGGAATATCAGCCAAGGTCCATCTAATTGCCTTCCTGCGTTTTCTCAAAATCAGCAACGGCTTCTGTTCATGTTCGTCTTCAAGTTTGGCTGAAATAATCACATGTAACTTGCCATTTCCTTCTAAATAAGCATATTTCAAATTTTCAGGAAGTGGTTTAAGCTCTATAGTCGGTGGTTGTTCAATGGAAGGTACAACACCAGTGGCCGAAGCTAAGTCTGCAAAATCAATTATGTTAGTAGAAATATCAATATTAGTACAATGATCAACTTGCAAGGCAGCTTCAATCTCAGCACATACAGAGCACAATTGAGTATCTGTACAAAGTTCACAAGTATAAATATCATCAAAACCAGACAATGAAGGAAAATCAGTGCCAAACATATTTGGGTAAGTGTCATCAACTAAATCAGCAAGCAATTCAATTTGAAAAATAGAATGCTCTTCCACGGGGTGTTTCATAGCATCAAAGATGTTAAATTTTACAATGCTATCACCAAATTCCATGGATAGAGTTCCAGCATGCACATCAATTTTTGTTCTAGTAGTTTTCAAGAATGGTCTGCCTAAGATGATTGGCGCCCTGTTGGACTTATTCTCTCCCTCCATGTCCAGAATGTAAAAATCTGCAGGAAATATCAATTCATTAACTCGAACAAGTACATCCTCCACAAGTCCAGCGGGACGAGTAGTGCTCATGTTCCCCAATTGAATTGTAATACATGTACTTTGTAAAGGTCCAAGAGCAAGAGAGTTAAAAATAGATGTAGGCATAACATTAATGAAAGCTCCTAAATCTAACATAGCATTTTCAAATTGACTATTGCCTATGGTACATGGAATGGAAAAAGTTCCTGGATCTTTGCATTTCTGAGGCATGGACTGAATGAGGGCTGAAACATTTCGCCCCATGTTTACTCTTTCATTACCTTTTAACCTTCTCTTGTGTGTGCACAAATCTTTTAGAAATTTTGCATATCTTGGAATCTGTTTAATTTCTTCAAGAAAGGGAATGTTCACTTCCACCTTCCTAAATGTATCCAAGATCTCGTTGTCCCTATCTTCCTCATTCATTTTCTTAGTCTTCACTGCCCTTTGAGGAAAAGGAAGTGGTATATTTTGCTCAACATCAACAGTTTCAGATATCGAAGTATCCTCGACAACCTTGTTACTTTTTTCTACAGTTTCAGGTACCTTTGGTATTTCAACACCTCTCCCAGACCTCAATGTAATTGAACTGACATTGGGAGCATTTGGATTTACTACTGACTGTGCAGGCAATTGGTTTGACCCTTGAGTCTGTAATTGATTGATTAAAGTGGCTAGCTAACCAATCTTTGTTTCCAAATTTTGAATGGTGGAATCTGTTCGTTGTTGAAATTGGAGATTCTGGACAGCCATCTGTTTAACGAGATCCTCTAATGAAAGTGTAGTGTTTTGCTGTTGAGGAATATTTTGTTGTTGTTTCCTAGGTTGTTGTTGTGCAGATGAATTCCCCCATCTCAAGTTGGGATGGTTTCTCCAACCAGGATTGTACCTGTTAGATGATAGATCATAGTTGGCTTGAGGATTGTGTATATTTGCTGCATATGCTTGAGGAGCATCGGCAATTGGGTCTTCTTGCAATGTAGGACATGAATCTGAAGAATGCTCTGGAGAAGTGCAAATACCACAGACAACTGCTTGGGTTTTACATATTGCCAATTTTTTTACTAGAGATGTAAGCTCATCAAGTTTTCCTTCTAAATTCTTGTGGGAAGAAGCTTGAATTTCATTCACACCCTTTGTCAACACTGTTGAATTGCTTCTAGTCGTAAACTGTTGAGAATTAATGGACATGTTCTCAATCAAAGCCCTTGCCGCTTCTGGAGTCTTATCGACAAGTGCTCCCCCACTAGCAGCATCCAAAATGCTTTTATCCATAGATAGCAAGCCTTCATAAAAATATTGGATGAGCAATTGTTCAGAAATTTGGTGATGAGGACAGCTTGACACTAATTACTTGAATCTCTCCCAATACTCATGTAATGATTCCCTGTCAATCTGCCTGATACCACATATTTCTTTTCTGATTGAAGCAGCTCTTGAGGCAGGGAAGAATTTTTCTAGAAACAATATCTTGAGAACATTCCAACTTGTAACAGAACCTGGTTGAAGGTAGTATAACCAGTCCTTGGCAGCATCTTAGAGTGAAAATGGGAAGGCTCTCAGCTTAATATGGTATTATGTGACTCCTTGAGGCTTCATGGTAGAACACATAATATCGAATTCCTTCAAGTGTTTGTGGGGATCCTCACCTGCAAGACCACTAAACTTTGGAAGCAAGTGTATTAAACCAGATTTAAGTTCAAATGGTACAGTAACTTCAGGATATGTGATACATAATACGTTATAATTGACATTAGGTGCAGCAAGTTGTCTTAAGGTTCTATTATTCGCATCAGCCATATTTTGCAACAAGTTATCAATTTCAGTATCTGACTCTAACTCGTTAACACTAGCAGCTCTATTAAGTCTACGACGTAAATGAAATGTCCTATCTATTTCAGGTTCAAGAGAAGGAAGATTCACAGAACTAGCCCTAGTCATGCATCATCATAACAATGCAATACAAAATAAAAATTCTGAAAATTCCAACAATGTCCTGAATGCTAAAATTGAAGTGAAAAATAAAAAACCGTATCAAATAAAATCCAAAAAATATAAAAATACCACCACAAATTTCTAAAAATCAAATAAAGGCAACTTATACAAAGTCCTGTTCCTTGAATTTTTTCTGATTTTTTGGAATTTTTGGAGAATATAAAAATTAAAAAAAAATTAAATAAAAAAAGGGTCTAAACGAAGGAATTTGGGATTTTGACCGTCATTTCTGTATAAGCAACTTATACAAAGTCCTGTTCCTTGAATTTTTTCTGATTTTTTAGCGAAATTTCGGAGCAATCCGAGACAGTCGCCTAAAACCAGGGTTAATATTATTATCAGAGAGTCCCCAACAACAGCGCCAATTTGATCCGTTGTCGCACACGAGTCAAATACAATTGATAAAATGTAAATAGAGATAATAACTCAAATCATTTCACAAGGACTTCTGATATAATAATAATAACCGAATTGAAAATTGAAATTAAAAAGGGGTTTTTGAGAATTATTTTATTTAACAGATGAGCAAAACGATTAATCCACTTATTCGAGTTTCAAACCTATCACAGATTTTATCAATGAGTTTAATATCTAATTTATGATTCTATTCTTATTTGACTATAGAATTGATCAAACAAGTGTAATCAATCCTATGTGAATTTGGTTTCTTTGATTGGATTAAGCATCACAATCATCAAAATTTTACAATTAACGATCAAGCGTCGCAAAATTATAATTCAATTAAATTAGAAACCGAAACCAAATTCTATCAAATAAATTTAATCAATCCTATTGAAATTCAATTTAAGCAATCAAAATATAAATATAATCAAATAAACAAGAATAGAATCATGAATAGAAATTGATAGTGTAACATGAATCTCAAGGTGTTGATGAAACTCTGAACTCGTGGATTAATCTTATAAAATTAGCCTTCCATGAAATTAAAACAACACTATTTATTTCTTGTAGCAATTTGAATCCTAATTTTTGTGTCCTTAGAAAATAAACAAAACTGCCAATATATAGTACTTGATATTGGACTTTAGTGTTTAGGGTTTAATAACAAGTGGCCCACTAATTAAAATTATTACAAAAATTCATATTATGAAATTTGCAATTTTAGCATAGTAAAGTTCGGAATTGGTCTTTCCTTCCAACACAAAAGTTATTGCTCAAATTTTTATCTTTCCAACGCCTGCTCGTATGTGTCAATCCGATATCCAGAGCTCAAGTTATGACCTACACAACGAGAAAGATTCAAAATGTAAATAATAAAATTAAAATACAAATAATAAAATTATAATTTAAATTCGACCTAAAGTTTAGAAACAAGCTAAAAATATTAATCTAAGCTATAAAGAGCTTTTAAAATACCAAACTAAAAACCTAAAAACCTGTGCCCAAATGCTATGATCAGAGAGACATCTTTGATAAGCTTTTCTTTTTAGAAATTTTTGTTACTTTAGGTTGTCAAGGCCTTGTTAAGGATCTTAGAACTTTAAGGTTCAATTCATCATAAGTAAAGATTTTGCCAAGCGTCATCAAGTGGTTGGTTAGATGAGAAAATTTTTTTTGCAAGTCCAGAATAAATTATCTAGGCTGCATTTGAAACAGTTCATATTCTTGAGATAATGTAATGACTTTAGAACGTTTTACCTCAACAGTTCCTTCATGAGTTACTTCAAGAGTATCCCAGATTTCTTTGGCCGTTTTGCAATGAGACACACGAAAGAATTCATCCATTCTAAGTGTCGATTGTAACATATTTTTGGCCTTCTAATCAAACAACACTTTCCTTTTGTCATCATTTGTCCATGAGGCTTTTATCTTTGTTTCTTCTTTATTTTCGATGATTGTTTTTGGAACATAGGAACCATTTACTACTGCATCCCAAATATCATCTCCTTGTGCCTCAAGATATGCCTGCATGTGTATCTTCTAAAAGTCATAGTGTTCTCCAACGAAGCTAGGTAATTTATTGCTACTACCACCATCTCTAAAAACTGGTTGTGCGGAAGCCATGAATAAAGATCGAGGAGAAAATAACTAGAAACTGCTCAGATACCAATTGTTAGTTCAAAGGCCTAAGAGGGGGGTGAATTAGGTGTATATAAATATTCTGGTTTTTAAAGACTTAGTTGATAATTTTTCTGATCAGGATAGTGTATGGTAAAAAGCCAATCGCAGAAAAATAAGGAACACAACAATATAATTATGGTTCCTCTTACAACCAAGGGTACATCCAGTCCTCTTGCAAACCACAAGAGATTTTCCACTATTGTTAGAATAAGTACAAGTCCCACCCTAGGACCTCTTTTACAAACTCCTAACAATCACCCTAAGATAGCACACCGCTATCCTAATTTACAACACTTGAAGAAAGAACACTACTTTCCTCAATTTACACAATAACTTGAATGGTTTACAATAATTAATTTGACTAAGATCAAGAATTTATAACAATTGAGTACAACAATAACAATCTAATATAATTTCAAGTGCAATAGAGAACATTTCTCAATGATATGACAATGTAAAATCTATACTTGAAATATGAAAGTGAGACTTTGAATAAATCAAAACATTTTAGAAAATTGGTTCAAAATTGTTCTAAGATTGATGTTAAGAAATTGAAAAAGAGTAATTCATTAAGTCTAAAGCTATGAAGTATTTATACTCCTGAGAGATATCACTTCATATTAGTGGTAATCGTTCCTAGAGGTTTGATGAACATATGCAATGATCCAGATTGAATCTGAACTGAAAAATTGCATTGTTTCGTAGTTGTATTCGATTACATAAGGAGTGTAGTCGAATACACCTATTTGTAACGTTCAACTTTATTTGAATTTTGAAGCTACTATTCGAATACACATTCTTGTATTCGGATACATATGAGTGAATTTTATCACTGACTTGGTTTTGTATTCGACTACACCTTGTTGTAGTCGAATACAAATGTGCAGTTTTAGCTATTGACTTAGCACTTGTATTCAAATATATTGTCTCGTAGTCTAATGCAAAGGTCCAATTTTAGCTATTGACTTAACAATTGTATTTGAATACATTGTCTCATAGTCGAATACAAATATTCAGTTTTAGCTACTACTTTAGTCTGTATTCAGCTACAACATGTTGTATTCGAACACAACATTGATTTTTGTCAAAAACTTGATTTTCAAACATTGTACATGCATTTTGACAGTTTGAAAATTCTTTTGATGCATATGCTAAAATGAAAGGGTCTCATGTGCATTTAAAATATATTAATAAGATTGCATCATGTACCTTACATTATAAGTCTTCTAACATATTTGATTGTGTACTTCTTTTTTAGCTTGCAACTTGATTGTTTTTTTTAGTCTTTGTCTTCATCAAAAACATAAGTATTTTACATAATTTACATGTCCATTAACAAAATTACAAAATAACAATGTAGCAATATTTAATAGACGTATATTCAAGCATATACTTCAAAATTTAGCGTAAAAAAAAATGCAAATAAGGAGTTCATCTCTAGTCTCCAAACAAAAGAAAACAAAATGATAAAAGGACACTTCAAAAAAAATGAGTATGGCATGTCATTTTTCTTACATTATATCTCATAATATATAGCTCTCCTTCATATAAGATGTAATTTTTTATTCTTTGGAAATGAAGTTATGCCTATATATACTAATTATTTTAGCAATGTGAGGTGTGAACAACTATTGTTATATGAGTTATATAGTAAATTATCAACAATTGTAATGGTAGAAAATTAAACAAAATCACTAACAATTGTGAAGTCGGTGTTAGAAGAAAGTCAGGAAGTTAGGAACCCAGGTTGTAAATGTTCATGATATGGAAGTTAGGGAACACAATTAGGAGATTTAGAGCACAGAGGTTAGGGAAGCAGGGAGATAAAACGCTAAGTGTACAGGTAGATAAAACGTTAAATGTACGAGATTTTTATGTTTTTTAAGTCTGCCTTTAGTCGGTTATCAATATAACTGCATTAAACAAGTTTTGAATATTTACAAAATTGTCATCGTCTTGTTTTATTAAGTTGTTTATCTAAGTAACTGACATAAACATAGAAGAAGATAAGATATATTAAAAAAAAAAATTATTTTTACAGCACCTCTTAGTTGGTTGCTAATATAACCATATTAAACGCGTTTCACATATTTATAAAATTATCACCGTCTCATTTTGTTATCACGTTAATGTAGGCAACCCACTTAAATTTACCTATGTCTCCTCATTTGTTAAGTCTGATGGCACGTAAACCACTCAACTCTCCATATTAAAAACTCAATTTTCTACTAGTTAGAAGATAATTTAGCAGGTATGTTAACTAAAGTGGTTCCTAGCACCAAATTTGCTCAATGTTTGGATTTGATGAATGTTGGGGTTTTTCCCGATTGAAGCCTCTTTAGAAGACTTGAGGATTTCTAACTATGTTAGTAACAATTAAAGATCCAATGTGGATTTGTGAAATTTAGTGGATCACAATTGTGCTTATTAGTTAGTTAAAACCTAAACTTTGTACCAAGCAATGTGATAGCTTTCATCCTGTTTGTCTTTGATTCTGTTTGCGTTTGATTTCTAGTTCTTATTTACCTCTGGTTTTGTTTGCCTTTGGATCTTGGTTGCCTTTGGTTCTGTTTTTCTATGGTTGTCGTTTGGTAGTTACAGTTAATTAGTTAGTTATTATTATAACTAATTCGAGAGAACAGATAGCTATAAAAGTCATGGTTTATAGCTTGTTGAAAAAGCATGCTAATGATAGTAAGTGTTTTTTATATCAATTAGGAGAGTTCAAGTGAACATAGAAGAAAATTCTAAGAGTTGAACAAATCTATACTTTCTTGGTTATTGATAAAGAAATATAAATCAACGCTCATTGAGGATGTAAAAGATTATTGCTTCGAACCTTAATAATTCGTATGTTTTTTTCATCTTTAATTTTCCCCTATTTCAATTATGCATTTATCATTCAAAGTTTCTTGGTTAAAATTATCACAAATACATCTTTGATTATAAAAAAGTAGACTACAACACCTATTTTAACTCTGCATGTGGTGCCTTATCATTTCACAATTATAATATTTATTGAAAAAGATAATAATAATAATAATAATAATAATAATAATAATAATAATAATAATAATAATAATAATAATAATAATAATAATAATAATAATAATAATATTTATTGGCTTTTCCAAAAAAAACGAAAACTAAATGCTAAACATGCAATTACCGTCCAAAAGCAACTCGCCATATTATTGTGGTCATCTACATTTCAAAACCGACCACTTCTTTTCAAACTTTGTTATATGCAATCTCATCACATGGCAATTTACTTCATATACGTTGCCATGAAAAGTTTACACTTTTAGACTATTCAAACATGTGGATAAATGAATCAGTAAAAAAATAAAAAATAAATAAAAATTATAAACACTTGCCTTACATTAATATATGACATATTAATTATAGTATAAACATTTAAATTATTTTTCTTTTTTATCTCTTATTTCTAATATTTGATCTTTTTCATATAATCACCGACAGAATTGTCATAGAATACTTTAAATAAATATATATATTAAAAAAATAAAATATTCCCTGGCACGAGGATACACCCTAGTGATAACAAAACACACTTACAAAACGTGAAAATAAAGTTTTTAAGTTGATAATAAACTCAGTTGTTCACTGTCCATATATAAGTCAATAAATATGCATAAATTTTGACATCTTCTACACATCATCCCAAACCAAATCTTATAGATGTAACTCATACAAGACCTCTAAAAAGATGGTCAAATAATGAATCCTTACTAATTTTAGTAAAAAATAAATTTTATAATAAATAAAAGTTGTACAATTTAATACAAGATAAATTTTGAAGAAATACAAGATTGATAAGTTGCCAATTTTTGAAAAGTTGGTCAAAGATTCATCCTATATTTAGTGGAGAACATGGAAATGAGAATGAAAAAGAAATCAATTTTATATTTGATATTTTTTCGTTAGTTTCACTTTCTTACCATTTAACATTTCATAGAGAAATTCACCTTTGAATCAAGACTATAGATGTCTATAAGAAATCACTCAATTTGTGACGGACAAAAGCTTTCACAAAATGAGGAAATCAATCATAAAAAGCCATATTTGTGGCGGCCTAAGGCAGCCACAAATAACCATGTTACAAATTTTTACAACGGTCAGAATGGCCACACGTTATTTTTTTTTTTTTTTCATTTGTGAGGATTAAATTTGTCATTAATTTGTGATAGAAAAAGCAGCCGTAAATTTATGAGAACTTAGGTCGCTACAAAGGATAAAGATGACGAAAAAACAATACAGTTTACGAGAATTTAAGTCGCCACAAACTGTTATAAATAAAATTAATATTAAAAATATATTATATATAAAAAATTAATATTAATATAATTTTAAAAATTAAATTTAAATAAAATATATATATATATATATATAATTTTAATATTAATTAAATTATTATTACCAAAACAAATATAGAACACACCATAATTAAATAACAATGTATAAATAATTCATACAAACCAAACATAAAATTAGAAAATATTATTCAAATACATCAATCATCATAATAATTCCTCTAATCATTAACTCTACCCCCTCCATCATTATTTGATTAAAAATTATCCAACGACAAAAGTCTCTCAAAAGTATTAATTACTAGTGCTCGAGAAAACATGGTTTGAAATTGTATTTCATCTTCAAGTACACCTAGTCAACGGAGTCATAATTAGTTGAAGTTTACTTAAATCTGGTCTAAACAAGCCAGTTGTTGGTATAGTTGGTCGATATAGAGTTTGATTTGCTTGAGGTTGAGGAAGCTGCTGTGAAAGAGACGGTACATACTGATAACTATTAAAATATTGTTGCTGCTAGAACATTGGTTGTTGTGGTTGCTGCTAGAAGGAGAAGTTGGGAGGCTCTTGGAAATTTGGAGGTTGTTGTAGTTGATGTTGGGAGTATTGAGAGTATTGTTATTACCGTTGGAACAATGGTTGTTCCTACAAGTACTAGGACCATGGATATTGTTATTGTTGTTGAGGCGGTAACTTGTGATGAAACATAGGAGTAAATGAAAACTATTAATTTTAAAACTATTGTAGTTGCTCTTGAAACTTTTGTTTCCATTCTTGAATTATTTTTTAAATTGCTGCTTGTATAAGCTATTGTGTCTTATCTTCTTGCTCAGTCAACTATTGTTCCTTTAGTTGGTCAACATTGTCATTCGATGGACAATGAGATCGATTCATACTAATATTGAAGAAGACTATGTCTAAGTATATCCTATTGGGCTCTTTAGAAATACTGACGATAAACTATCGTCGCCCAACACACGTCCTTTGCACTAGCCACCACTAATGTTCATAAAGCTTGTAGTCTTATATTTTTTCTATTGCAATGGACCAGCTCGCTTAACAGGAGGAGTAACTTACTGATCATTCCATTCTTTTATGATTTGTTCAAGTTTTTCCTATATAAAAAATAATAATAAAATTAAAACTAATTAATTAATAAATAATAATTTATAGAACTAATTAATTATAATTAGTAAGTTGTTAATGAAATATATATATATATATCAATTTAAATACTAATTAAATATATATTTACATGAGTCATCTATAATAATTATCATATAGTATTTAACTTCTCTAGCAGATATAAAATCTCCTTTGTGAGTACTTGTATCCTTTTCAGATGTTCTATTAATCTTTGCTTTTTCTCTTTTTTTAATCAATTTCCTCCACAAAGCACTCCGTGTGTGTTTTTTTTTAAGGAAACATTTAGGAATAATTAAATAAACTATTTAATTTACAAATAATTTAATAAATCATTAAAATTTATACATTTTACATTTGTTTCAAAAAAATCATTTATTATATATTATGTAAATAACAAAATTTCTATATTTTTGGAACAAATCTACCAACATTTTGAAATATGAATCTTTTTATGTCTTTTAAAATAATATAAAAACATTTTATAGTTATAATATTACATATTTTATAGTTAAATTAATATTATAAAAATATTTTTTTCATAAGTATTATTTTGTTGTTGAAAAACATACAATTTCTTAATAAAATTATATTTTACTAACATAATAAATTATAATGGAAAAAATAACTACAATAAAAAATTACACTTCATCAACATTTTAAAAAATGACTACATTTTAATTTAAGTAAAAATTTTACAATTTAAATATTTTACTAGCACATTTTTAACAAATCATTCTAAGATTAAAATGTAAAAGTAATATTATAGACACTAGAAAATCAATTAATGGTTATGGTTTTACTCTATATGGGACTGTTGTAAGTTGGAGCGCAATTACACAGTCGGTGGTAGCACTTTCTACAACTCAAGTTGAATTCATTGTGCTTACTGAAGGTGTTAAAGAAGCTTTATGGATGAAATGACTTATTGGTGAACTAGGAATAAATTAGAATTGTGTTTCAATTTATTGTGATAGTCAAAGTGCTATACACTTATCCAAATATCAAGTGTATCATAATAAATCTAAACATATTGGTGTTAAGTATCACTTCATAAGAGATGTGATCGATTCAAAGCAGGTTTAGTTGAGAAGATAGCAATTGAGGACAACCCAGCTAATGCATTCACCAAATCACTTTCACAAGCTAAGTTCAAGCATTGCTTGGACATAGTTGGCTTGGACAAAGAGTAAAGATGAAGCAATTGTAGCAAGGACAATGATTGAATTATTCTGATATTGAGTCAATGTGGAGAATTATGGAAGTGCGTGTCAAATTAGTAACAAACTTGGAGTTAGTTATTATTATAACTGAATTAGTTATGACAAAGGTTGTTATAATTAGTTAAGCTATGTGCCTTTAAATAGTATAGCTGAAAATCCATTGTGTAATATCTTGTAATATGTTGAAGTGTGTTGATGTATGTCATAGCTGGAAAACTGAGAGTTAGTTAGAGAGGCATAAGCAATTCGTGATTAATAGGAAATCATATAAGTAAAATTAAAGGGAGAAAAGAAAGATTGAGAGAAACGCTAGTATTGATGATTCATAAACAGTGATAGATACTAGAAGATCAATCTTGAGAATACTTTAATCTCGTAAAGTTCAATCATTAATAGTGGATTAATTTTGTTTGCTTGTCCGTGACATAGATCTCATCAATTGAGACCGAAACATAAATTTTTGGTGTTATTGTTCCTTTATCTTTATTTTCATTTACATTTGATTGAGAAAATTGTTCTATCAAACCGTAAAAAACCAAGAACGTTCTAGTTTTTTTGGTTTTTCTGTTATGTCCAAAACGTTCTCCATTTTCAGCAGAAAACGCATAACGTTCTCCGTTTTAATTTTTTCTTTGCAATTGTTTGTTTTTTGTTTTATTAGTTAATTTATGTTGCAGATCCCAATATTGTTTTCATAAATTTCATTCCAATGGAGTGTTGCCCCAAAGCAATCACCTCGGATTTTCTTGTATTGATCCTGAAATTTAATTACTGTCAACACCTTAATGATTACAAAGCAATTTTCCTCATTGGATGTCTTTACAAAATAATAGTGAAATTGCTTGTGGCAACGCTAAAGCGAGTTGGAAACTAATTTCTAATTGTCAAAGCCTATCAACAACAAAAATTATAATAGTCAAACACCATTTCTACTTGGTAGACAAATTCTTGATTTTGCAAAGCGGTTAAAATCTACGTAATGTAATGGAATGGATTTGGGGTACCGATTTCATTCTACTCTTAATGTCTATTTACTAATAAAAAAAAAATATTAATTATAAAATTAGACCTATTTGAAATATTTTTAATTAAAATGCATTTATTTCTTGGTTTATTCGAGCTTGCCATGTATACTTTTGTATAAATTACTTCACAAATGTTGGTAGATTGTAATGTAATTTTGAGGTGGAGTGACAAGCCTATTTAATCAAGGTCTCAAGTTCTGTTACCAATGACACCAATCAGAAGTTGGTTGACTTTCTACTATACATTTCCATTTCCCAATTTAAAAAGGAATAAAAATATTATCAAAATTCTTTTCCATGGCAAACGATTATAATCATTTCCAACTCGGTAGTTTTGATTGTTACTAGAATGTCATCTCATCTCCTCTGAAAAGTCTCCAGTCTCATTTATATGTTCTCAAAAACTCATTTAAAAATCTATTTAATTAATTAAATAACCATGAAACCAATAATCGTGACACATACAGGCCGCCGCTGGTGGTCTCATACACGTAACTTGGTCTTCGTCGACTCGCACTCATAATTTCGGTATCATTGACTTGCAATTTCAAAATAACGTGAAAATTTCCCCAGATACTAACTACAAAAATCTGCCTTTTTCAAAGTTTAATTAAAACTTGATGATTCTCATTAGTTGTGTGTAACATGTAGTAGTAGTACTCCCCTTTTTTAACATAATTTATTTATTTATTTAATCACTTTTTCAATTTTATCTAAAGAAGCAAATACTACAGTTTTGTGTTGTCAATTTTAGCGTTTCAAGCAAGTTGTCAAATTGTCATGAGATTTCAAAGTGAGCATTGAAGAGACAGAAAAAGAGAGCCTCTAATTCCCATTCAACGATCTTCAAAGCCGCCAATTTTTCATGTGATGGGTCTCACAGACGCAGCCCCTTCCACATAAATTTCGAAACGTTCACTCTCTTCGGTGATCCTTGATTTCATTAATTGTTCCAATTTGGTGTTATGATGACTATATAGACATTTTGATTAGAAGCTGTTGAATTTTGTTTCCATAACTTAACTTCAAAGTATTAGAGTTGTTTCGAAAGCTATAAACAGATATATTCCAAACGTATTCTTATCATTTATAATCATTCATCTTTTTGAAACCAATTAGCCTTTGTTGACAAGAAAACTCTAAAACAAACCTTTCTAAGATTCTTATTCCACATACATCCCCCAGATAACTGAAACAGAGAATTTGATCTTATTATATTTCAACAACATGAAGAGCTCAAATAACCAACATTCATTAAACTATATTTCCAGCCATTTCAATTCTCGTATTCATCTTATTCGTTTCCTTTCCTATCTTCTCCTTTTGGCCTGTGGTGTGACAATTGGAATCATCATCAGTTTCTATCTGAAAAACTGCACCTTTAGTCTTCAGTTCGCTCAACTTTCACTCTCCACACCTCCACCGCCGCTAATTAAAACACCAATTGTATGGAATAATTCCGATCTCGGTGTTAATCGTGTTGGATTGATGAATTTCATTGAGCCTTCTCATGTTGTGCATGATTTGACTGACGAAGAATTGATGTGGAGAGCTTCATTGACTCCTAAGATAGATGAATACCCTTTCGATCGGGTTCCGAAGGTGGCCTTCATGTTCTTGGTAAGGGGCTCTGTGCCTTTGGCTCCTCTATGGCAGAAATTTTTCAAAGGGCATAAAGGGTATTATACTATTTATGTCCACTCTAATCCATCTTACAATGGTTCAGAAGTGGAGAGTCCAGTGTTTCGTGGCAGGAGAATTCCCAGTAAGGTTAGTTGCTTTAGTCTTCTTTTGCTTTTTAACATTTCCAATCACCAAAAAATGTCCTTGGTTCTTACACATATGATCTTTATTTATTTGCGAACTTTAAAGATAATTATTATATAAAAAATTAATTAAAGTTTGTTGCTGAGTCAATTCAATTAAGGGGAGAATAAAATGAAGCAAAGGGAAAAAAAATAATAGCTTCATATTACTATCAATAAGAATATATGATATTAAACTATTGTCTAATAACAGTAATTGGTCTCTGTGTTAGGCTGTTAGCTGAGCTCTACTCAAGGATTAGATATTCAGAAAAATAATTCAACTACAGTGATGTTTTGTATGAAACTACATCATCAGATTATTTCCTAACATTCATGTACTATAGAATCAAATATGTAGAAAAAAGAGTCCCTCTCCCTTTGTGAACTTCTATCAATACAATTGGGAGTTATCACTACAATCACTTGTTTGAACCAGTTCTTGACCCAAATGATACCATAACTATAGTCAACTGAGCCAAAGGTTTTATATCCTTGCCAAAATTAAATGAAACAAAAAATTGATCATTGCAAATTTTAAAACCACCTACCAACCGCCGTTGTGTGTAGTGAAAGAAGTTAGTTTCTCACAACTTTATAAACCATAGTTTGATTCTCCACTTATTCTTAAAAAGATGTCCATATTAATGTTTGATGGTTCCTCAAATAAGAGGTTACTTCTATGAATTTCCATTTTCCTGCCCCTCATAGCACATTCAAGTAGGTAGGTCATGAGGACCAAAATTAAGGTACCGTATTAACGGATAAAAGGTAGATGTTGCAAGTTTGGTGAGAAAACATTCCTAATAAATTGTGTATCACCAAGTTTGATATTTTCCAACTAGTTATCAATGCAATACTCCATCTCAATTTCTACCACTTATTAATGACATTCCTGTATATTGCATAGAGTATCCATCATCAAATGTGTACCTCTACTGTAAGGACCAATATGTAGAGTTTAAAGTGTTGAAATTAGATGAGATGTGGTTGATGGTGTGTTTAGATGTGGTAGATATTTCTCATCTTATTAGTTGGTTTTGTAAGAGTTGAGTTAGCTCTAACCAAAGTTTTAAGATGGTATTAAATGTGCAGTCTTAGATGTAAGCGGGGTGTGTTGAGAGTCCGAGACCATATGAGATATAGTCTGAAAATATATTTACAAGTCAAAGACATTCCTAAATCCTAACTTTTGAGCCGTAGTTTTCATTCACTGCCATTTTGGAACAAGTTTCCAGTGAAACATGAACAAAGATAGACAATGCAGGGGAAAACCTAAGAACCTAAACCAAATTTTGATTATTAGTAAATTAATTTTCTTATGTTTCATTATATAGTTAAATTTTACAAAATTGGTCATTTATAGATTTTTCTAGATCTATCAATTTGTTTCAATGTAGAAAGAAACAATGATCAAAATATATACTGATAACCACATAATGCAGAAAGTAGAATGGGGGAAATTCAACATGATTGAAGCGGAGCGTCGCCTGCTTGCAAACGCGCTTCTTGATTTCTCCAACCAACGGTTCGTTCTCATATCAGAATCCTGCATACCACTCTTCAACTTCTCAACAGTCTACTCTTATTTAATGAACTCAACACAAAGCCATGTCATGGCTTACGATGAGGCGAGTTCAGTTGGACGTGGACGGTATAGAATTAAAATGTCACCTAAGGTCAAACTCAAACAATGGAGAAAAGGTTCACAATGGTTTGAAATGAACAGAGAGCTTGCCTTAGAAGTAATATCAGACAGAACATACTTCCCAATATTTGAAAAGTACTGCAAAGGTTCATGTTATGCAGATGAGCATTACTTGCCAACTTTTGTTAGCATTAAGTTTTGGGAGAAGAACTCAAATAGAAGTTTGACTTGGGTTGATTGGTCAAAGGGTGGACCGCATCCAGCTAAATTTGTTAGACCAGAGGTTACTTCTGAGTTATTGGAGAATTTGAGGAATCAAAGATGCGAGTATAATGGAAATAGCACAAATGTTTGTTTTCTGTTTGCAAGGAAATTCTTGCAAAGTTCATTGACAAGGCTCATGAGGTATGCTCCACGGGTCATGCACTTATAATTCATTAATACTATTACTATAAGATACAAACACATAAACAATTACTATTACATAAATCATTTAATTTATTATTTTCATCTAACAAGTGAATTTTTGTATTGGGTTTCATATCTCTGTAAGTTAATATTCACATCAAATGTAAATGAACAAATTAGACAAGGAAATTGGCGGACAAAAGCAAAGCAAATTACATTTGGGTCGCTCCATACTTTAAATATGGTCAAAAATGTCATCTACATGCTTTTTATTTTTTTGGTATAAAAATAGGGCAAAGCCCGGACATCTACGTGCTTTAATTTAAAAATAAGTCATTCAGATTACGTCAAACAAATACAATAAAAAAGTGCTTCTCAAATTCTCCACTAAGTCTAAAAAAGCACATCACTATGATCATGTCATGTCACATTGCTTTACTTAGCATCATTCCTTAGCTGAAATTTTAACTTACATCGCTACAGCAGCTCGGTCAAATTTAAATAGGTAAGATATTAAAATTAAGTTTGAGATAAAAATAAGTAAAAATTTGAAAAGACAACCAAATAATAATTTGGTTTAATTACAAACACGAATTAGCTTCAAAACCCTAATATTAGTGAATAGCTCTACCTCGACTTGCATCTTCAGACACGGAAGGTGACTCAGAAACTGAATCCAACGTGTCATAACACGGAGACACTTCAACCCCACGCAACTCCTCAATACTCTTGACCACGTGGCTCATCGTTGGCCGTTGATCAGGTGCAATCGCAGTACACGTCATAGCAATCTGCAATAGCGCCACCATTTCCTCCTCGGCATCCTTGTACCTCATCAGCTCAAGATCAAACACCTCAGCCGTCCATTCTTCCCTCACAACCGACTGGACCCACCTAGGAAGCTCAACCGCAGCACCGCTGTCCGCAGCGGAGGGACACTTCCCCGTTAGTAACTCCATCAGAAGAACGCCAAAGGCGTACACGTCAGATTTCTGGGACTGTTTTCGACCGTCCGATATTTCTGGAGCGCGGTAACCGTTGGATCTTTTGTTTGACGGGACGGCGAAAATGTAGAGTCCAAAATCCGCCACGTGTGCGTTTCCAGCCACGTCAACTAAAATATTGGTGGACTTGATGCTACCGTGGGTGAGATTATTGTTATGGTTGTGAATGAAAGCCACACCTCGTGCGGCTCCGGCTGCTATCTTTATCCTCGTGGTCCAGTCAAGTGGGGTTCTCCCGGGTCCTCGGTTGCCTGTCATAAATACACCAACTAACCCATGAGGTTCTATTTTATTTACGCATTTGCCATTATGAGTGTTCACTGTTTTTTTGTTTGTTTGTTTATATTATAATTTCCGTGTTCTAATAGTGAAAGGCAAAGGCTGTTCCGGAGAACAACAAAAAGCAAAAGGGAAATAGAGTGTATTATTTGTCTTTTCGTTTTATAAAAGAAAAGAATCGAACAGAGTTGGTTGAATTGAACAGTCTGTGAATAAAACAATAGTAGTTCCTATTCCCTGATTGTGCAGCTTCTGCAGAGTTAATGATCAGTAACAATAGGTAACCAAAAATTAAGGATGGAAGGATCGATAAGGAGCTGCTGTTGATCTTGTACTCTCTAAACTGAACTGTTTTGATCACATGGTCCAACTTCAAACAATCAAGGTGGTCCCCTATTGGATCTAGGTACCCTACATATGCATATGGGTGTCTTGTTCACTAAACTATCATTACAGCATAATTAGGTGGGTTTGTTGGGTATTTACAATTTTATTTACGCCTTGTTTGGCTGCAAGGAAAACAAAATGGATTTTGAGGATTTTCAGTCATTGACTTTTTATTCTATGCTCAGCCTCACTCACTCAGTATTTAGCAATGGAGCAGAGCAACTAATAAAAAAATAAACTGAACCAGAAAAAATAAAAAAATCATACCATGAAGGAGCCAAAACAAGCTACCATTAAGCATGTAATCAGAGACAAGCAATTTTTCATCCTTTGCGAAATAGTAAGCCTTCAAACTAACAATGTTGGAGTGTCTTAACCTTCCAAGAACTTCCATTCTCTGTTCGAACTCTTTCTTCCCTCCAATCTGAATCTCCTTCAACCTCTTCACAGCCACAACACTTCCATTATCAAGAACAGCTTTATACACAGTGCCAAACGAACCCTTCCCTAACATTTCCGCTGAAGCACGAAGCAAGTCCTCTAGTTCAAACCTCTTTGCCCCTTCAAAAAACACCATTTTACTATGACCTTTATCCAACCCTTGTTGCCCAACATAAACCATCTTTTGATTTTCAGCCTCTAAAGAAACACTCTTTGAATTCGACCCTCCTTCTTTTCCATCCTTGGAGTAGTTTCGCCAGAAGTAGCAGTAGAGAAGCATTGAAACAATGGCGAGTACCAATACATCGCCGAGGATAATAACGATTAAGACCATAGTCCCCATTCTCGGACCTCCATTTCTTCGGTTAGTGTGTGTAGGCATCGAAGCAAGGGCAGGAATGTCTTTACATTTCTGCAACGGACCACCACAGAGAGACGGATTTTCTGCGAAAGCAGAATCTGAAAAACCCGACAGCGATTCAGGTATTCGACCGGAGAGAAGATTACCGGAGACATTGAAGTCTTGGAGGTAAGAGAGATTTATGTTTGGAATGTGGCCTTGGATTTGGTTTCCGTCGAGGCGGAGTGTAAGGAGGTGAGATAAACGGTTGACATTTGGTGGAATCTCGCCGGAGAGATTGTTATGGGAAAGATCGAGACGGTAGAGGCGGGTGAGGGAGGTTAAAGTTTCAGGGAATTCGCCGGAGAAATTGTTGTAAGAGAGGAAGAGAAGTCTTAATGAAGTGAAGTTAGAGAGACTGGGAATGGGACCATTAAAACGGTTGCGTTTAAGGCTGAGTACACGGAGCTGAGTGAGAGAGGTTAAGGGTTGGATGGAGCCGTGGAGTTGGAGATTTTCGAGGACGAGGCGGGAGACGCGGTTTCTGAGACAGGAGACACCGTACCAGGTGCATAGGTCTTTGGTTGTGTTCCATGTGGTGAGTTTGTTGGATGTGTCGGTAGCTGTTTTGAATGCTATTAATGGTTGAAAATCTGGGTTATTTGAGGCGTGAGTGAGGAGGAGGAGAAAGTGGAAGATTAATGGGAAGATGGTTGTGTGTAGAATGGAAGGAGAAGGTGGTAGTATCATTGTAGGTGGGAGAGTAGATAGGTAAGAGAGACAGAGAAGAATATGAGAAAGTAGATGAAATGGAGTGATGAAACTTGTGCGGGTTGTTTATTAGAGGTATCACTTGTACACACATAACCCCCACACCCACGACACTAAATACAAGATCCAAGATTCCAACATTAGGGATGCTTTTGCTTTTTTTTATTTTTTTTAAGGAAAATATCATGGCATTTCAATAATAGTCATTAGAGCGCAACAAGGAGGAGAAAAATTATAAAATAAACTTGGGGCTTAAATGTGAAGACAGATGCTTTAGCTAATTGGTTAATAATCCTCATCTCAAGGTTGGAATTACTAGAAAAAATCCTTTTACAATCTTCCATAATGGCACTTACCTCTAATAATATTGGAACTACTCATATGAATAAGTTCAATCACATTTTTACTATCTATTTCAACCGTAACTCTCAAAGTGGCATTGAGTTGGCGATTGCAAAATGTAAAGTAAAGTCTTTGCGTCTCCCATCAGCATTAAGTTTGCAAAGTGTAAAGTAAAGCCGTTGTGTCTCCAATCGATAGATATTAAGTAAAATTATAAATAGTGATCATATGGGAACTTCCATTTTTGTCCACAATGCAAGCACTCATTGTAACATATCCTTGGTCTTAGAAGAAAGTTGCATCTACATTGCACTTATGGGAACTTGCATTTATAACAAATATTGTATATCTTTGAATTTTTAAATAATTTTTTGATTAATATTTGAGATATTATAATAAATTTTCTACAAAAACTTATAATTTTTTAACAAGCGATAAATTACATATGAATTTTTTAGTACAAAAAGCTTAAAATTCATATTTAATTCATCATTTTTTTGAAAATTTCTATATTTTTGTATAGAATTGTTAAATATGTCTTAAACATTACTATAAAAAGATTATTCAAAAGTTAGAAACATACAGAGTAGTTTGTATAAAGACCAAAAATGAAAACAAAACTTTTTAAGAGACTAAAAGTTGATGAAATTTGTATAAGGACTAACAACAAAATAGTAAAATTTATAATAATTAAAAATTGATTTAACCTTTAATTATAATTAATACGTAGTTAATGAAATATATATCAATTTAAGTTATAAACACCCAATTTTAAGTTATATATTTAATTTAATAATCAAAATATTGTAAATATATATAGATAAGAGGAGAGAAATCACGCAGAGATTTATCACTGTTCACCCAACTCGAGTTATGTCCAATCCTCACAGTTTTATGAGATTTTTCACTAAGTGTTCAAATGGAGAACGTTATTGGTTTTTATACCACTAGTTCAGATCAAACTTGATATGTTACACAGCTTTACCTTTCTGCCCAAAAAGGATTTCAAGAGTCTACCTTTCAACCTTTGAGAGGATTTTTACACTTTACTTTATACATATAAAAGGATTTTCTACAAAATACTCAAACTATCTTCAATACAATAGACTTGAGTTTACACGATAATGATTTAAAGTATTTTGTCAAAATCCGGGAAAGCTCAACACTTGTTTGAGTTTTGATTCTTTTGACAGATAAAAACAATAGAATGTGTAAGACCCATAATTTTTAAGTGTATTCTATGTATTTTGGGTGTATTTTTCTGTAAGGAACTCGGAGGCTTTTTAGCCAAAGTTATTAATAATTTGGAGTTTATATGACCAAGAAGATATTTTGATGCCTGATTAGAATTACTCGTCGATAAATAAATTAAATTAACTGCGGTGAATCTTTTGCGAAGAATTTAATGCGTTATGGGTGAAATGGTAATTTAACAAATATCTAGATATTTTTAGATATTTGTTAATTATGATTAATATATATATAATGAATATATGTTTGTTTAGAGGGAAAGATAAAAGAAATAGAAAAGGAAAGGAAGGAAATTAAAAGAAAGGAAAACCAGAAGAAAACATAAAACATTTTCCATCCTCTTCCTCTCACTGACTCGCGAAGCTTTCTTTTTCTCCCTTCCTCCATTTTTCGTTTCTTTGCTTCCTTTTGCTCAAGAATAGAAACCCAAGGCTTAGTGGGTGTTAGGAAAAGGATTACTCAACATCACTCTTCTTCTTTGATCCGAAAACAAAGAAAAACGGTTTAGGGATTTCAAAACCGACAAACCCAAATCTCGCCGTTTCTTCTAGATCCAAGCTTCATTTCGCGAAGGGATAGAAGGGAAAGTTACTCACCACTACACTACGGTGCTAGTGAGCTAATTTTGGAAGCAACGTCGCGAGCAAAGTTTTACCGGAATCGATCGTGGTGCCGTAATCGAACGAAAAAGCTAAAGTAATGGTAAGGGCTCCTTCCAAACTTTTAGTTTGCATTTAGGGCCTTATCGGTGGTTGTGTGGAAACGAATTTTGTTAGGGTTGAAGTATTGATTTGGGGAAAATGAATCTAAGGTTTTATAGGTAAAATCTTAGAGTAGGTTTTGGTTATATGGATGAATGTTTCATGGAAAATGAATTTACCTCATGTATGTGTGATTTTGAATAAATGAAATTATTGTGTTGATTTGTGTTCAACGTACTTGGCGTGTTCATACTTGATATTTGTTGATTGATGTGTTTTGGTGTGAATTATGGATTGAATGTGAAAGTATGTTTTGAGTTTATTTTGGGTGGAATTTGAAAACCATTAAGTTAAATGAGTATTAAGAATGGGGAATCTCTTAATGTCTCGTTTACTTAATGTGTGTTTGGGAAAAATCGTTTAAGTTAAATGAGAATTAAGAATGGGGAATCTCTTAATGTCTTTAAACCGTGCAGACTCGTGATAGGTGGCACCTCGGTAAACAGTACGGGCCCGTGATAGGCAGTACGTTTATGGTTTACGTTTTGGTAAGTTGTGCAGATCCGTGATAGGTGGCACCTCGGTAAACAGTACAGACCCGTGATAGGTGGTACGTTTACGACTTACGTTTTTGGTAAATTGTGTTTGTCCGTTAGAGACTACACCCTGGTAAAGTGTGTTCACTTAATGTTTGTTTTGGAAAATCGTTAAGTTAAATGAGTATTAAGAATGGGGAATCTCTTAATGTCTCGTTTACTGAATGTTATGTTGTGAAAATCGTTTAAGTCAAATGAGTGTTAAAAATGGGGAATCTTTAATATCTGCATTTGCTTAACGATCGTTGTGAATGGAGTCAGTATACGCTCATGCATTTTCATGCTTTTTGTAAATCGTGTAGACCCGTGATAGGTGGCACCTTGATAAATAGTACTTTGGCCTGTGATAGGCGGTACATTTATGATTTACGTTTTTGTAAATTGTGCAGACCCGTGATAGGTGGCACCTCGGTAAATAGTACTTTGGCCCGTGATAGGCGGTACTTTTACGATTTACGGTTTTTTTGTAAATTGTGCAGACCCGTGATAGGTGGCACCTTGGTAAAGAGTACTTTGGCCTGTGATAGGCGGTACATTTACAATTTACGTTCTTTTTAGTAAGCCGTGCAGACCCGTGATAGGTGGCACCTTGGTAAACGATACGGGCCCGTGATAGGCAGTACGTTTATGGTTTAGAATAGCAAGTTCAGAATAATTATTATGTGCTGATATGGTCAGAATGTTATTTTGGAATTATTGAAGTAGTGTTAAGACTCTACTTGATGATGGTTTTATAGGAAAACCATGCCGCCAAGAAGGAATGACGTTCCGAGAGCCAACGCCAATAGGGATGATCGAATGGCGGAGGCTATGAATAACATGGCTGCTTCTGTTGCTGCACAGACTGCTGCCAAGACTCAACGCGATCTCGAAAAGAGGGAAAGAGAGATCCGTGCTGCGGAGTCAAGAGGGTTAGAAGACTTCCGTCGTTACAATCCTCCCAAGTTTAAGGGGGATGAGAACTCAGAGAAAGCGGATCAGTGGATCCAAGAAGTGGAAAAGATCTTCGAAATGATTAACTGTCAGGCGGCAGTGAAGGTCAACTATGCCACTTATATGTTATTGGGAGATGCTGAGTACTGGTGGAGGAGTGCCAAATTGTTGATGAGATCAGCTCACGAGGAGGTGAACTAGGAATCATTCAAAAGGAAGTTTTTAGGCAAATACTTCCCGATGAGTACTAGAACTAAACTGGGTGATGATTTCCTGAAACTACATCAGGGGAACATGATCGTGGGAAAATATGCGGCTAAGTTTGAATCACTATCGAGGCATTTCAGGTTCTTCCGTGAAGAGATTGATGAACCATTCATGTGTCATCGCTTCCAAGACGGACTAAAGTATGAGATTCAAGACTCTGTCTTGCCCTTGGGAATTCAGCGTTTCCAAGCTCTCGTGGAAAAATGCAGAGAAGTTGAGGATATGAAGAATAAGAGGGCTAGTCGAGGAGGGAACTTTGGTGTAGGAGGGCCCAGTCGGGTGAATTATCAGAACAACAAGGGGAAACAAATTGCTAAACCTTATGATCGACCACGAACTAACAACAGTGGGCAGAATCGCCCAGGGAACCAGAACTTTGGGAGACAATTGGGACGAGTGGTTCGATGTTTCCGATGTGGGGAAGATGGACATTATGCTAACGCTTGTCCCCCTAATACTCTCACCTGCTACAATTGTCAAAAGCCAGGACACATGGCAAAGGATTGCACGACTCCGAAGGCAGAACCAGTTGTGAATGTAGCTAGGGCTACTCGTCCTACTGCTAGAGGACGCATTTATTGTGTGAGTGCTGAAGAGGGGAATCCATCTGGGAATTTGATTCAACGTGACTGTGAGATTGCAGGTAACACTCTAACTGCACTTTTTGATTTGGGGGCGACCCATTCCTTCATTGCTATGGATTGTGTAAATCGTTTGAAGTTATCTGTGTCTGCTTTGCCGTTTGGTTTGGTTGTTTCCACACCTGCTAAGACTTTGACAGTAAATTCTGCATGTTTACATTGTCAAATAACTATTCAGAATAGGGATTTCTTGGTTAATTTGATCTGTTTACCCCTACAATCACTTGAGGTCATTCTCGGTATGGATTGGATGTCTTACCATTATGTGATCTTAGATTGTGCTCTTAAATTGGTTCTTTTCACCGAACTAGGAGTTGTTAAGTATTTAGCCGCTAACAAACTCCGAGTGTCGCTAAGTGAAGGAACTCATGAGTTTTTGTCTCTGGCTAATGTGGAGGCAAAGATAAATGTGAACATAGAAGATGTGATGCTTGTCAATGAGTACCGGGATGTATTTCCAACGGAAATTCCTGGATTGCCACCGGTAAGAGAAGTGGAATTTTTCATTGATTTGCACCCAGGAACGGGACCAATTTCAATTGCACCGTATCGAATGTCCCCAATGGAATTAAATGAACTTAAAAGCCAAATTGAAGATTTGTTGGAGAAGAAATTTATTAGACCAAGTGTATCGCCGTGGGGAGCTCTAGTGTTGCTAGTTAAGAAGAAGGACGGAAGCTCGCGCTTATGTGTGGACTATAGACAGCTTAATAAGGCAACTATTAAGAATCGTTATCCTTTGCCACGCATTGATGATTTAATGAATCAATTGAGAGGGGCAGCGATATTTTCGAAGATTGACTTGAAGTCGGGTTACCATCATATTCGAGTAAGGGAAACAAATATTCAGAAAACTGCTTTCCGAACCCGTTACGAACATTATGAATATCTGGTTATGCCGTTTGGAGTTACCAATGCACCGGAAATTTTCATGGACTACATGAACATAATCTTTAGTCTATTCCTTGATAAGTTCGTTGTGGTATTCATTGATGATATATTAATTTATTCGAGAACTGAAGAAGAGCATGGAGAACATTTACGTCAAGTTCTTGAGATTTTACGCGAGAAACGATTGTATGCCAATCTATCGAAGTGTGAATTTTGGCTAGAAAAAGTGAATTTCTTGGGACATGTAATAACCAAGGAAGGAATCGCTGTAGATCCGGCTAAGATTGAGGCGGTTCTTGCTTGGAAACAGCCTCAGACTGTCACGGACATACGAAGTTTTGTAAGACTGGCAGGGTACTACAGGAGATTTATTGAAGGTTTTGCTAAGATTGTGGCTCCATTGACACAACTTACCAGAAAAGACCAAACGTTCGCATGGATGGAGAAGTGTGAGGAAAATTTTCAGTTGCTAAAGAGAAAATTGACAACCTCACCAGTATTGGTGTTACCGCAATCAGATGAACCCTATGAAGTTTATTGTGATGCATCTCACCAAGGGTTGGGATGTGTTCTGATGCAACATAAGAAAGTTGTGGCTTATGCCTCAAGGCAATTGAAGATTCATGAGAGAAACTATCCTACTCATGATTTGGAGCTTGCTGCTGTGGTTTTTGCATTGAATATCTGGAGGCACTATTTATATGGGTGCACGTTCACAGTGTTCAGTGACCATAAAAGTTTGAAATATTTGTTTGATCAGAAGAAACTGAACATGCGCCAGAGACGATGGATGGAGACTCTCAAGGATTTTGATTTCACACTGCAGTACCACCCTGGGAAGGCCAATGTAGTGGCTGATGCGTTGAGCAGAAGAAGTGTATCGGTGTCTTCTACAATTATGGCTAAACAACAAGAGTTGTGGGAAGCTTTTAGAGACCTACACTTGAAGGTAGAGTTTGCACCGGGAATTTTGAAACTCGGAATGATTAAGATTTCGAGTGGACTGCTTGAAGACATTGCAAATTCTCAAGATGACGCCTTAATTCAAGAGAAGAGGAACCTAATAGTGCAAGGGAAGACAACTGAATTCAAGATTGGATTAGATAATATCTTGCGATGTAATGGTAGGATTTGTGTACCGGGAATTACAGATATGAGAAAGACAATTTTAGAAGAGGCTCATAAGAGTAAGTTGAGTATTCATCCTGGAGCAACAAAGATGTATCAGGATTTGAGACAGAATTATTGGTGGCCAGGAATGAAGAAACATGTTGCGGAGTACGTGTCCACTTGTCTAACTTGTCAGAAAGCGAAGGTGGAACATCAGCGACCTGCTGGGATGTTGCAACCTTTAGATATACCCGAATGGAAGTGGGACAGCATTTCCATGGATTTCATAACTGGATTGCCTAAAACAAGGAGAAAGAATGATTATATATGGGTGATAGTGGATCGATTGACTAAATCCGCACACTTTTTGCCAGTAAAGACCACCTATAAGGTAGATCAGCTAACAGAGATTTACATTCCTGAAATTGTGAGGTTACACGGAGTACCATCAAGTATTGTATCAGACTGTGATCCGAAGTTCACATCACATTTTTGGGGAGCATTGCACGAAGCATTGGGAACGAAACTACGGTTGAGTTCAGCTTACCATCCCCAGACGGACGGACAGACTGAAAGGACGAATCAGTCCCTTGAAGATCTGTTGAGAGCATGTGTGTTAGATGATAGAGGAAGTTGGGATGATGTACTTCTGTTGATTGAGTTCACCTACAACAATAGTTTCCACGCAAGTATTGGAATGGCACCATATGAGGCCTTATATGGGCACAAGTGCCAAACGCCTTTGTGTTGGTATAAGGACGGTGAAAATATGATTGTCGGACCAGAGATGGTGCAACAGACTACAACTAAGGTAAGGAAGATCAAAGAGAAAATGAAGACTTCACAGGATCGTCAGAAGAGTTATGCGGACAAGCTTCGCAGACTTTTGGAATTCGAACAGGGTGACCATGTATTTCTAATAGTCACACCTACTACTGGAGTTGGTAGAGCGTTGAAATCGAAGAAGTTAACTCCGAAATTCATTGGACCATACTAGATTTCTGCACGAATTGGGCCTGTTGCTTATCGGATTGCATTGCCTCCGATACTGTCTAATATTCATGACGTGTTTCAAGTGTCACAGTTGAGGAAATATCTTGCAGATCCATCTCACGTGATCGAACCAGACACAATCCAGCTAAGGGATAACTTGTCATTCGAAGTACCACCTGTGAGAATTGATGACAAAAAGATCAAGCGATTGAGGACCAAGGATGTTTCGTTGGTCAAGGTAATTTGGAACCCAATTACTGGAGACGCAACTTGGGAACTGGAAAGTAAGATGAGAGGACAACACCCAGAGTTATTTATCGACGCATAGTTTCGAGGACGAAACTAATTTTAGGGGGGTAGTAATGTAAGACCCATAATTTTTAAGTGTATTCTATGTATTTTGGGTGTATTTTTCTGTAAGGAACTCGGAGGCTTTTTAGCCAAAGTTATTAATAATTTGGAGTTTATATGACCAAGAAGATATTTTGATGCCTGATTAGAATTACTCGTCGATAAATAAATTAAATTAACTGCGGTGAATCTTTTGCGAATAATTTAATGCGTTATGGGTGAAATGGTAATTTAACAAATATCTAGATATTTTTAGATATTTGTTAATTATGATTAATATATATATATATATATATAATGAATATATGTTTGTTTAGAGGGAAAGATAAAAGAAATAGAAAAGAAAAGGAAGGAAATTAAAAGAAAGGAAAACCAGAAGAAAACAGAAAACATTTTCCATCCTCTTCCTCTCACTGACTCGCGAAGCTTTCTTTTTCTCCCTTCCTCCATTTTTCGTTTCTTTGCTTCCTTTTGCTCAAGAATAGAAACCCAAGGCTTAGTGAGTGTTAGGACAAGGATTACTCAACATCACTCTTCCACTTTGATCCGAAAACAAAGAAAAACGGTTTAGGGATTTCAAAACCGACAAACACAAATCTCGCCGTTTATTCTAGATCCAAGCTTCATTTCGCGAAGGGATAGAAGGGAAAGTTACTCACCACTATACTACGGTGCTAGTGAGCTAATTTTGGAAGCAACGTCGCGAGCAAAGTTTTACCGGAATCGATTGTGGTGCCGTAATCGAACGAAAAAGCTAAAGTAAAGGTAAGGGCTCCTTCCAAACTTTTAGTTTGCATTTAGGGCCTTATCGGTGGTTGTGTGGAAACGAATTTTGTTAGGGTTGAAGTATTGATTTGGGGAAAATGAATCTAAGGTTTTATAGGTAAAATCTTATAGTAGGTTTTGGTTATATTGATGAATGTTTCATGGAAAATGAATTTACCTCATGTATGTGTTATTTTGGATAAATGAAATTATTGTGTTGATTTGTGTTCAACGTACTTGGCGTGTTCATACTTGATGTTTGTTGATTGATGTGTTTTGGTGTGAATTATGGATTGAATGTGAAAGTATGTTTTGAGTTTATTTTGGGTGGAATTTGAAAACCATTAAGTTAAATGAGTATTAAGAATGGGGAATCTCTTAATGTCTCGTTTACTTAATGTGTGTTTGGGAAAAATTGTTTAAGTTAAATGAGAATTAAGAATGGGGAATCTCTTAATGTCTTGTTTACTTAACTTTTGTTTTAGTAAACTGTGCAGACTCATGATAGGTGGCACCTCGGTAAACAGTACGGGCCCGTGATAGGCAGTACGTTTATGGTTTACGTTTTGGCAAGTTGTGCAGATCCGTGATAGGTGGCACCTCGGTAAACAGTACAGACCCGTGATAGGTGGCACCTCGGTAAACAGTACAGACCCGTGATAGGTGGTACATTTACGACTTACGTTTTTGGTAAATTGTGTTTGTCCGTTAGAGACTACACCCTGGTAAAGTGTGTTCACTTAATGTTTGTTTTGGAAAATCGTTAAGTTAAATGAGTATTAAGAATGGGGAATCTCTTAATGTCTCGTTTACTGAATGTTTTGTTGTGAAAATCGTTTAAGTCAAATGAGTGTTAAAAATGGGGAATCTTTAATATCATATTTGCTTAACGATCGTTGTGAATGGAGTCAGTATACACTCATGCATTTTCATGCTTTTTGTAAATCGTGCAGACCCGTGATAGGTGGCACCTTGATAAATAGTACTTTGGCCTGTGATAGGCGGTACATTTATGATTTACGTTTTTGTAAATTGTGCAGACCCGTGATAGGTGGCACCTCGGTAAATAGTATTTTGGCCCGTGATAGGCGGTACTTTTACGATTTACGGTTTTTTGTAAATTGTGCAGACCCGTGATAGGTGGCCCCTTGGTAAAGAGTACTTTGGCCTGTGATAGGCGGTACATTTACAATTTACGTTCTTTTTAGTAAGCCGTGCAGACCCGTGATAGGTGGCACCTTGGTAAACGATACGGGCCCGTGATAGGCATTACGTTTATGGTTTACGTTTTTTAGTAAATCGTGCAGACCCGTGATAGGTGGCACCTCGGTAATTGGTACTTTGGCCTGCGATAGGCGGTACAATTATGATTTACGGCCCTTCGAGGAGGGTTTTGGTTTGGAATTCCAAGTCCATGCATTTTGGCATATACGCATTGCATTAGGGTGCTTGGCACACGAGTCGTGGTTGATTCAAATTATGATTGTGTTGATTTTGCTAAGTGTTATGTTTTGAAACTATGTGTAAGTATGTTTGATTCAAATTGTGATTGTGTTGATTGTACTAAGTGTTATGTGTTTGGATTTGTGTGATAGTATGTTAGATTGTAAAACGTTTTCGAAACTCGTAATGTCGTGGTGATTGTATGGGTATTGCTAAGTGTTATGGTTTGAGTGGTGTTTGAATATGATTGAGTTAGTTTATGTATTTTTGAAAGAATATGCAGGAAAATCGATTTGCCCAATCGATTTGATGAGTTATAGGGGCCCTGTTTTACACGAAATCGATTTACCCAATCGATTTTATAAGTTGTATTTCAAAATCATTTAAGAAATCGATTTGGTAAATCAATTGGATTCAATTGGATTTCAAGTCAGGGGCTTTGTCTTCAAAAAATTGATTTGCCCAATCGATTGGATTCATTACAGGGGCTCTGTCTTTCACGAAATCGATTTGCTCAATCGATTGGATTCAATACAGGGGCTCTGTCTGTCAATCGATTTACCCAATCGATTGAGTCAATCGATTTACCCAATCGATTGATTTAAGCCCAAAGTTCAGTTTTCACTAAAAACTTTTAGGAAATTGATTTCCCCGATCGATTGGCTTAGTGGAAAATCTTATTTTGAGTTAGATAATTAATTGCTCAACTGATTTATCCATGTTTTGGTGAGTTACGTATTACTTGATGGATTGAGAATTTTCTTTTGATTTCCTTTACATTGGCAAGCATTATATGAACTTTTAGCATATGGAAAATCCTTCTAAGATGCATGATAAGTTAAGAAGGTTAATTGTGCATTTAAAAGCTTAAATATTATGTGTTAACTGTTAATTTTCGGTTGGTGACCCTTTACAACTATTGTGGAAATTTGGGCTTTGCCCTCAGATGAGAGTCAGGATGATCCTACCGATTCGTACCCTCCGGATGGGAATGTGGATGGGAGTGCTTGATTGGAGCTATGTTAGGAGAATCTCACGGGGCGCGTGGAGATTACTCAAGACATATAGTTTTTGTTATGTATAGAATGATCAGACTAGGCTGTCACCCAGGACACATATGTCTTTCTTTTGGGCTACTTTTATGTTAAGTTAGAAGGATGTACATGTACTATTGTTGACATCAGGACATGCTTTGGATTTATATTTTGAAAAACTTTTCTGCTGTTTGTAAATTATAATGACTAAATTAATTATCCAAAGGCTTTTCCTTATGTACTTACTTTGTTTTATTTAAGCTTTTTTTGAAAAAAAAATACACCCTCGCTTTGAAAAACGGGGTGTTACATTTGTGGTATCAGAGCTTTGGTTTGGTTTTCTTTGGGGGCTGTGGAACCTTAGGTTCTAGTTTGGAGGTTAGGAGTTGTTGTCTGATCATGCGTCGGTTTAGGTGGTTTGAGTTGTCAAGTTCAGAATAATTATTATGTGCTGATATGGTCAGAATGTTATTTTGGAATTATGGTTTTATAGGAAAACCATGCCGCCAAGAAGGAATGACGTTCCGAGAGCCAACGCCAATAGGGATGATCGAATGGCGGAGGCTATGAATAACATGGCTGCTTCTGTTGCTGCATAGACTGCTGCCAAGACTCAACGCGGTCTCGAAAAGAGGGAAAGAGAGATCCGTGCTGCGGAGTCAAGAGGGTTAGAAGACTTCCGTCGTTACAATCCTCCCAAGTTTAAGGGGGATGAGAACTCAGAGAAAGCGGATCAGTGGATCCAAGAAGTGGAAAAGATCTTCGAAATGATTAACTGTCAGGCGGCAGTGAAGGTCAACTATGCCACTTATATGTTATTGGGAGATGCTGAGTACTGGTGGAGGAGTGCCAGATTGTTGATGAGATCAGCTCACGAGGAGGTGAACTGGGAATCATTCAAAAGGAAGTTTTTACGTGAAGAGATTGATGAACCATTCATGTGTCATCGCTTCCAAGACGGACTAAAGTATGAGATTCAAGACTCTGTCTTGCCCTTGGGAATTCAGCGTTTCCAAGCTCTCGTGGAAAAATGCAGGGAAGTTGAGGATATGAAGAATAAGAGGGCTAGTCGAGGAGGGAACTTTGGTGCAGGAGGGCCCAGTCGGGTGAATTATCAGAACAACAAGGGGAAACAAGTTGCTAAACCTTATGATCGACCACGAACTAACAACAGTGGGCAGAATCACCCAGGGAACCAGAACTTTGGGAGACAATTGGGACGAGTGGTTCGATGTTTCCGATGTGGGGAAGATGGACATTATGCTAACGCTTGTCCCCCTAATACTCTCCGTTTTCCAGACTTCTGTCAAGAATGTTCGTCGTTATGTCTTTGTATTTTTGCTACCTTTTCAATGTGATTTTGCTTGTAATGTTTGTCATCTATCTTTGATTATTACACTCAAAAATACATGTTAACTTAACATATTATTTAGAATCATAATTAACTTCCTAAATTAACATTTGTTTGTTTACATCAAAACACTAATTGAGATTTTGTCTTAACAGTAACCTCATTTGTGAGTATTGATACCCCTTTCAGATGTTGTATTAATCTTTTTTTTTTCTTCTCTTTTTTTGTTTGTAAGTATATTTGTTCCGTTTCCTCCATTAAGCGCTCTAAACATTTTAGTCAATCCAATGTGGTCGTTTCTTACGCGCTTGTTGTAAGACCCTTAATTTTAAATAATTTATGTATTTTGGAGAATTTTGTGCTGAATTTCTGAGGCTTTTTAGCCAATTTTATGGTATTTTGTGAGTTAAATGCCCAAAATATCTTTTTAGAGACCCGATTAAAATTATTCATCGATGAATAATTTTATTTAATTACGGTGAATCTTTTGTCGAAGAAAAAAATTTCAGAGATGTAGCATTTTTCAGAAAAATTCATCTACCCATTGAATTACGGCGAGAGTAGATATTTTTTTGAAAATTTGGTTTGTGATGTGACGTGAGGTGACAAGTGTAATGATGATTTTTATAAAAATATCTAGATATCTGTAAATATCTAGATATTTATTTAGATATTTATTATTATTGTTATTATAATATTATTATTATTTTAACATATATTATATATATATATATATATATATGTGGGTGTATAAAAGGCAATGAAAGGAAGAGAATGTTCTCAGTAGCTTTCACGTTGCCTTGCATCTTCTTTCTTTCTTCACCTCTGTTTCAAAAGCAAAACAAGTAAAGTGTTGGTTTTTGAAAAAAGCCACAAACATAAACTTTCATTTTTCTTCAACTTCTAAGCTTCCATTCGAGAAGTGACAGAAGAGAAAGTTGCTCATTGCCACGCTACGGTGCTAGTGAGCTAGTTTTTGAAGCGACGTCACAAACTTAAATTTTACGGGAATTAATCGCGGTGCCGAAATCGGTTGTTAAAGCTACAACGGAGGTAAGGGCTCCTTCCAAACTTTTAGTTTGCATTTGGGACATTATTTGTGATTTTGTGGAAAAGAAATTTGATGTATTTAAGGTGTGATTTTGTAAAAAATTAATTTAATGTGATTATATGTAATTTAGTGGAATTTAAATTTGAGGTGTGGGTTGTGGTGATTCAAGTTTGGTGGGATTTATATGTTCATAATTATTATTATGAATTTTTTTGATGTGATTTATTTGTGGATTTTGTAGAAAATGAATAGATGAAATTTGGTAGTTTATGTGTAAAAATGTAGAATTTTGAAATTGGATGAGTTATGTTTGAATTGTTGAAATTTAATTGATGTGCTATATGCGTGTTGTGGAATTGAATTGATTGAATTTGGTGTGAATTGGAGGTAATTGAATTTGATGTGTTTGAGTTACGTAATGAGTTATTTTCAAATACATGAGTTTGAATTGAAGTTGAAATTTTACGAAAAATATAGAGTTGTTAAAGTTGTGAAAAAGTTCAAATTTTAACTAAGTTAAAGAGTTTGAGCAAAAAGACAGATTGAAATTAAAAATGGTTAGATTTTAAAATGTTACTATTTTAATTACTCTTTGATTGAATTTAAAAAGCTAAAAAAAAGTTTATAGTATTTTATTAACTCAAATATTTCAGTGCTTTAATAGTCGAGTGTGTGTATGGGAAATTTTGACAATATTTGTTTTATTTAGTTTTAAGTAAATAATATAGATTATTTGGTTTTAAAAGTTTGATGTGTCAAAAAGATTTAATTTTGGGAATTTCGTTGTTGTTGGATTAATTTTATTGTGAACAAATTGTTATAAATATTTATGTTTATGTAGTTAGCTCCTTGAGTCTCGAAAAAGAATCGAGACCGTTGGCACCGAGTTAGCGGTGGGGAGAACTCTGATATATTAATGTTGTTGTGGTGATTTATGGTTGAAAATTTGGGAGATTGAATATAGTGATTTATGGTTGAAATTTGTGGAGATTAAATTTGGTGATTAATGTTTTAAAATTTTGGAGATTAATATGGGTGATTTATGTTGAATTTGGGGAGAATTAAATTTAATTTGATTATGTGTTCATAATTGATATTATGAATGTTTGATGTGTGTTTGAGGTGTGGGTTGTGGTGATTTACGATTGGTGTGATTTATGTGTTCATAATGATTATTATGAATTTTTGGAGATGTGATTTATGTGTGGTTGTGGAAATTTTAATTGGTGTGAATAAATATGTTTGAGTATGCTCTGTGTTGTGTTTGAAAAATATTAGTGTTAAATGAGTATTAAAAATGGGGAATCTTTTAATAGTTGCATTTACTTAATGATTGTGGTGAAAAGAGTCAGAGTATGCTCATGCATTTCATAGTACATGGTGACCGCGATGGGGCCATGCTGATAGTGGTGACCGTGATGGGCCACGGGATGGTGCCATGTGAATTGTTGGTTCATCTTATCCTTGTGGGATTGTCGCGCCATGCTGATCTATGAGAGATTGCACTCTAGAATATGTTGATCTGTGAGCGATTGCACTCTAGAAAATTGTGCTGGTCTGTGAGCGACTGCACTCTTGTATGTCGTGCTGGTCTGTGAGAGACTGCACGCTAGTAAATCATGCTGATCCGTGAGAGATTGCACCTCGGTAATTAGTACTGGTCTATGAGAGGCTGTACAATTATGATTTACGCCCCTCGAGGAGGGTTTTGGTTTGGAATTCCGGAATCATGCTGTAACACCCCAATATTTTCATATATATTATATATGTATCTTTTAATAATTTTCGTAATTTATTATTTAATTAATAATTTATTCTATATGTAAAGAAAATAAATTAAAAGTTACCACTCTCTATTTTACCTGAATAATTATAACTTTTATTTTTATTTAATTATTTTGGCGTGACAATTACATGAGAATGAGAATGATTTATGATGTGATTATCTTCTAAATAGACTATTCTGCATCTTTTTATTTAATTAGTTTTGATAATCATGAAATTGATGTTTTAGATATGTTTGTTTTATTTTGTTATGTGTGAGTGGTATTTTTGTGTTGCTTGATTTATTTTAGTTGATAAACTATTAGTTGAATTATTAAATTAAATTGGAATTTATAAAATTTATATGGTTTGTTAATTTTATTTACGACCAAATAAGTACTCATTTTAGAGATAATAGAGTTAGTGAAAATCCTTAATTTTATTTGTATATTTTATTTAATTAATTTAGTGTGACAATAATAAAGTAATTGTTCCTTTAATTTTAATTATTTGATGAAGTACATTTATATTAATTAATTAATTAGCTGTTGGGGTTTTGTTAGTAATTAATTAAATCTAATAGGAGTATTTTTAAAGTGAACAATGACCAAGTCAATTTTGGTCAAAAATTTGATCGTTCACACAATATTTTATTTTAATAGCATTTAATCATAGAACCGTGTGTTTTCTAATTCACATCCACTCAAATGTGTAACAAGAGTAAGTACATGAATTCCAATTAATTCATAACGGTTGGTCATTGAATGCTATTATTTCAATTGAATACCTTATTGATGTGTGCAATTAATTTAAATGAGAAAAATTATTCTCTTTCTCTAATCAGCTTCACTCTCCATTGCCAACATTATATTTTGTTTATCTCAAATATTTTTTAAGTCACTCAAACAACCACCCACATATTAACTCTCTTTTTGTGGAAGCTCTAAGCTTTTGTTCCTTCATCTTTATGAGGTTTTTCGCGGTATATATAGTGTTGCGTGGAAGGAAAGCGTCTAAGGTAAGGGCTTTTCCCCATGCAGAGTTAGGCTAGATATTAAATTAGCAGTTCGTAGGATATTGATATGATGTCTGGATGTCTTAAAAGAAAAAGATTGATTTTATTTTTATCGTAAAGAAATTAACTATAATGTTTTGATTGTCTCTTTTGAGTAATGCATCTATCTTGACGAACTTAATTATAGAGTTATATTTTATTATTATTCCTTGATAAATATGTTTGTAGTGAAAATGTTTAGTGTTTTACGTGTTTGGAGTATATAATTATGAAGTTATAATTTTTATAATGATGTAATTAGTAATATGTTTATTATGATGTATTTGATTTTATTTGTTGACCTTTGAGTATTTTAAATTCAAAATTTGACTTTTATGAACAATATATGTGTCTTGAGGAAATTGATGAGAATTTTATATTTCTTTAAATTTAATAATATGAGAAAATTGATTATTGTATGCATTAATGAATAGTCTATTTTTAGAATGCTGAAAACTTTATAGTAAAAGGAATGAAATTTATGTTGCTATTGTATTCTTGGTGATATGAGTTTTAATGGTTATCAATAACATGTAGTCAAATCAAATCTTAAGAATTATTAAAATGAAAATGGTGATTTTGAGATATTTGTTCACGTGCATATTTGATGTGTTGAAGTTATTGAGTTATAACTATGAACATCTATGAGAATATAAATTTAATGTCTTATGTGATTAAAAAAAAAAGTTCAATCTAAAATATCTTGTCTTTGTGGTTGCCTAAGTGGCTGGTGATCTGTGTTTTAAATGTAATTATCTTTGTGGTTGCCTAGGTGGCTGGTGATTTGTGTTTTAAATATTTGTTGTCTTTGTGGTTGCCTAAGTGGCTGGTGAATTGTGTTTTAATTATTGTTATCTTTGTGGATTGCCTAAGTGGCTGATGATGTGTGTGAATATTTAAGTGGGTGGTGACTTGTACATTTTGAGCATCATTATCATTTCATGACATATCATATGCATCTTTGTGGATGCCTGTGTGGCTGGTTTAATTTTCCCCATTGGTATGGGTGACTTCTGTGTGGACGCCTATGTGGCTGGTTATATCCGGATCATATATGTTTAGGAGCATGCATAACTTATATACATTTTAGTGTTATTTTTATTTTGATTTAACTATTTGCTATACGGTTGTTACTTATTTAGATACATTTTATGACTTTTGATATATCTTTGAGAACTATTAGATAATCAATTTATTTAAATCTTTTATTACAAAAGGATTTTATATTCATATTTTATGATTGTTATTTTATTATTTGGTTTAATTTTGTTATGGGATGAACTGACCCCTTACACCAACATTTAGGTACTAATGGTCTCAAAGAGTTGAGTTGCATGAATGATGTTTGGTTGGTGCACGCGCGTGGGAAAATGGGACTTTTATTTAAAAATAATGTTTTATATTACTAAAAGTTTTGTGGTACATTGTAAAGTTATTTACTCGTCATTATTAACTTTTGATAACAATGTGGAAGTGAGATTTTATTCCTATTGAATGTCCTTAATTTCAGTCACATTGTTTTTTTTGAAATTCATTTAAAGAGAATTTAATTTATTTTGGAGCATAAATAAATATTGATCTAACAATTGGAATATTAATTTTGCAAATAAATAAATGAATAATATTTTATCAAATTGCATTATCTTCTTCTAAAAAAAAAAAAATTATATCAAGTCATTTTCTAACGCATCTTCAAATTTTTACATGATGAATTATTCATAAGAAAAAAAAAATTATTGTTGTTTCTAAAAGAAAATAAATATTTTTAAGTAATTTTTGGAAAAAAAATTTGGGGCGTTACACATGCATTTTGGCATATACGCATTGCATTAGGGTGATTGGCACGCGAGTCATGTTTGTTATACTATGATGATTGTATATACATATTCGGTTGTTGCTGTGATTTGTCGTAATTGCTTTGAGGTGTGAAGTTGGATTGATTAAGTTTTGATTTATTTATGTGTTCATAATTGATTTAATGAATATTCGATGTGTGATTGAGGTGTGAATTTGTGGAGATTAATTTGGTGTTAATTATGTGTTCATAATTGATGATAATAATGTTTGAAGTGTTGATTGATTTAGAGCCATTTTAGAATTTAAAATCTGCATTTTCTCAATTGTATTCGGCTATGACAATGTAGTTTGTCAAAATTTCATTTTTCAATATTGTTTATGCATTTTTGGACATATGAAAACCCTTTCGAGGAGTATGCTAAGACGAAAGGTTCTTTTGAGCATTTGAAAATATAAGAATTTTGCTATGTGATATTTGTTTATTTCGGTTGGTGACCTTTATGATTATTGTGGAAATCTGGGCTTTGCCCTCAGATGAGAAACATGATCATCCTACTGGTTAGTACCGTGAAGATGGGAAAGTAGTTAATCATACCTGACTGAAGTTGTGTTAGGAGGATCTTGCGGGCGCGTGGAGATCACCCGGGTTGTGTAGTTTTTGTAGCATGATCAGATTAGGTGGTTGTATAAGGACTAGATGTCTTTCTTTTGTGATTGTATTTATTTTATTTTTGAAGATTGTATCCATGCTTAAACTGTTTGATGTCTTTTCTTTTGATGGGTCCATGTTCCACTTTTTGATGTGATGTGGGGAAAGTTAAAATTCTTGGGGCAGTGCTTTTGTACAGGTCTGCCGAGAATACCCCAGGGGTATGAGCTATGATCGATAAGCCTCATAGCCCCGGTGTATTTTGATGTTTGAATACATTGGATTTTTATTTCAAAAAATTATTCCGCTGCTTGTAAATAGTTTTTGACTTTGTCGCGCAGTTAAAAATCGGGGTGTTACACTTGTGCCAACATAGATATAGACGTTTGGATTGCTGATGGTCAAAAACAACCAAAATTGCAGTGCTATGTACTTTTCTCCGAGTACATTTTGTTTGTTGTTCGTTTAAATTAGAAATATATTAAAAATATAACTTATTTAAACATTCAAATGTATATATCAATACTTAAGTAAATTAATTTAATCACGTACTTTAAAATAATGCAAAACTTAATCAACTTCACTGAATGAGGTGTCATATCCTCCTTTATTTCAACCCAAGACTACCATGGTTTTTATATTTCTCTTGTATGAGTTCAATAATTGTTTTTGTGAAAGATTGAAAAGGAATACATCTTTACAGTTAACATACAAATTAAATGTAAAATTGAATTAATGAAATAATTTAAAATAAAATAATTAACATGAATAATTTAAAATAATTTACTCATCTCCTTTTGAAATAATGACATGGCGGTCATAACAATCAACACACCTAGGATCCATTAATTTGGTAATGGTATAAGGCTCTATAGGGACTTGGGGTGTAAGGGAACAAATTCACCGCTAGTACCAGTCATCGGCATTGACATGAGGTTGTTAACAATACGTAGTTTAATAACTTTTTTCTTACCACATTACGTTTTTTATATTTCACATTATAATATATATATATATATATACACATACATACACATTTCACATAATTAATTAATTGTTGACATCATCATCGTCATTTAATGAGTGAATTAACTCATTGGTTTCATCATCCTCTAATTCATTTATTTCTTGTTCATTAACTTTTCTAATGTTTGATTCATGACAAAGTCGACTAATAGTCTCATCTCCAACGTCGACTAATAGATTCATGACAAAGTCGACTAATAGTCTCATCTCCAAAGTCGACAAAGTCGACTAATAGTCTCATTTCCAATCTTTTGCTCAAACGAATGTCTATATATTCTTGTTTGAATATCGCTTTTCTAGAAAAATATTCTGAACTTTTTTTCAAAAGAAAATAGACGTATTTCGAATATAACCACATTTGTATCATTGATTCAATTTTGAATGTTGCAAAAATCATTTACTTTTTTATTTTTATTTTTTTTATAATCAATTATCATCTTTAAATGCAATTTAAACAAAATTTACATACTCTTATTGCAGAATTTTGTTGTTGTTGTAAATATTATATTATTTTTTTCTTTTTATTATTATGATGTTGAAAATGGTATTTGAAATCAAATTTTGAGTTCGGGAGTCGATTAACACCCTACAACATTTGTTAAAATACAGTTACCTATAATTAATTGTGTAAAATTAATGTTAACTTTTATATATATATATATTTCTCATTTTTAAAATGCAAATCTAATCTTTTTTTACGACAAGAATCTAATGATAAAAGTATATTTAAAATAGAGAGGAAACGAGAAATTTTTTATTATAATTGTTTGACAAGAGTACGATCTTGCTCCTAAGTATCTCTCAATGTGATGGAGAAATTAAAGATGATAATTTAGTACAAAAGTATTTAAGATGAGTTTTGAAACAGTTACCGCACAAGTTGAATATTTGTTATACTCCTTTCATTTGCTCTGATTGTATTAGCTCTTGTTTGAATTAGTGTATTCTTCCATAACTCCTTTCATGTTTCATATCACTTACCAACTAAACTTTTACTAGCTTAAAAATGAAAACAAGCCCCCTTGTTTGATGTTTTTGCTCTCAATTTATAAACTAAAATGATGAATCTTTATATCCATGAGATAAAATTGAGTTCTGGATTAATGCTTGGATTTGCTAACATAAATCTGGAAAAAGATTATGCAGTTTTTAATTGTTTATGTTCATGGTAAAAAGTGTAGCCATTCTATGGAAAAAAAAAAGCAAAAAGAAAAATAGGCTAAAAAGGTTGGAAAGATGACTGAAAAGATAACATGTACACAAGGAAAAAATTGCACCTCTAAAGGTGAAAAGCAAGGAGGGTGAAAAAAAGGAAATGGGGATAATGCTTCCAAACAAAAAAATAAAAAAGACAACTAGCGGCAAAACCAAAACTAGAAGGAATCAAAAGAAGAAGGAACAAGAGGCAGAAAGAGAACCAGAGGGAACAAGAATCAAAGGTAGAACCAGAACTAGAGGTAGAACCAGAACAAGAGGCATATCTAGAGGAAATAAGAACCAGAGGCAAAGGCAGAACCATATGTAGAAATAGAGGGAACTAGAACTAGTGGTAGAGAAAGAACTAGAGGGAATCAAAGATAGAATCAGAACCAAAACCAGATGTAGAGGTTGAACCAAAGGGAACCAAAACTAGAAGCAGAGGCATAACTAGAACTAGAGGAAATCATAACTAGAGGCAAAGGCAAAACCAGAAGCAAAATCAGAACCAGGGGCATAACCATTGGGAACTAGAGGCAGAACCAGAACCAGAACTAGAGGGAGAGCCATAACCTAAACTAGAGGGAATCAGATTCAAAGGGAGACCCAAATTTAGAGGCAAAGTCCAGAGGCAGAACTAGAACCAATCGTAGACGCAAAACCAGAGGTAGAACAAGAACCAGAGAGAACATGAATAAGAGGCATAAGTAAAATCAGAACTAGAGTAAACCAAAGGCAAAACCCTTTTTATGATAAATATTAAAATTAAATATATTACTTAATTTTTAGAATTTATTAATTGACCGTAAAAAATTGGGGTATTATAGATTCCCCAATTTAATTACATTTTACAAGAAAATATGAATAACAATGGTTTTCATAGTATCGTTGTAAAATATAAGAAAATATAAGGAATTAAATTTGGTCCATCAAGATAAATACGAAAGTAGGTAAATTGGTAATGCCATATCAGAAAAACTGTGAAAGTAGAATAATCGTTGGAATAGTAAGGAAAAAAAAATTTAAAGAGGAAATGGTGCAATGTCTTTTTCGATGTGCAATGATTGAATAAGCTAAACAAATTATCAAGAATGAAAAATTATTGTCTTTGGATTGGTTATTGATGTGTAGATTGATAAGAATGAAAATAGATATTCTTAAAATTGATTATTGATGCGTAAGTCCACAAAATGTACATGATCATCTTCTGATTGATTACCAATGCATACATCAAAGAGAATGAAAATTAACCGTCTTCGGATTGGTTACCAGTGTGAAGATCGACAAAAATGTTATGATCATCTTCGAATTGGCTATCGATGCATAGATCGACAAAAATGTTGATGATCGTCTTCTAATTGGTGACTGATGCATAGATCGACATGAATGAAAATTGATCTTCTTCGAATTGGCAACCAATGTATCAATCGACAAAATATAGGCGATTGTCTTTGGATTGGCTACCGATGCATGGATCGATATGAGTGAAAATTGCTCGTCTTCAGATTGGCTAAAGATGTGTAGATCATAAGAATGAAATTCTAATCTTTTATGGATTGGCTACCGATGAGTAGATTGACAAACATGTAGATGATGGCCTTTAGGTTGGCTACTTTTTCGCCGATCGACAAAAATTTAGATGATTACCTTCGGATTGGGTACTAATGCGTAGATCAACATGAATGAAAATTGATCGTCAGTAGATTGGTTGTTGATGCGCGTATCAAAAAAATGTATACGATCGTCTTCGGATTGGCTACCGATACATAGATTGATATGAATAAAAATTGATCATCTTCGGATTGGCTAGTGATGCGTAGATCAACCAGAATGAAAATGATGATCGCCAAGTTAATAATGAGATTTGGATCCCAATAAAATATTTGACTTTTGGTTTTCATAGTGAATCATGGACTCTTGAGTGCCAATGTATTAGTGCAGATTGGGCTTTTGGTGCCAATACAAATTGGACTTTGGGATGTTAATGTATGTCGGCTTATATGGTGCTAATGAAGTTTGAGCTTTACGTTACTAATGGAACATTGGGTTTTGGTTGCGATTATTATTGGACTTTTCATTTGATGTCCCAATGAAAATTGGACTTTTGCGTGTCAATGAAATAATGAGCTTTGGGGTTTAAGGTGACCTGTAGATCTTAGGTGTTGGATGCTACTGGTTACAAGTTGTGGATGCTAATGGATATTGGGTATAAAGAGCCAATAGATATTAAATTTAGGTGGATTCCAAAGATTAATAGACTTTTAGTTTTAGGTTTCAATGAAAATTGGACTTTTTCCTATTCAAATAATAGGTCTTGGAGTGCCAATAAAGATTGGACTTAGCGTTTGAGTTGCCAATGAAAATTAAACTTTTTGTTTGCCAATAATGAATATTGGGCTTTGAAGTGCCAATGAAGATTGGGATTAGTGTTTGAGTTGCCACTGAAAATTGGACTCTTTGTTTGCCAATAATAAATATTGAGCTTTGAAGTGTCAATGAATTTTGGCCTTTGAGGTGCCAATGAAGATTGGGCTTAGCGTTTGAATTGCCAATGAAAATTGGACTTTTCATTTGCCAATAATGAATTTTGGGCTTTGAAGTGACAATGAACATTAGACTTTGAGGTGCTAATAAAGATGGTTTTTTCATTTGCCAATAATGAATATTGAGCTTTGACGCGCCAATGATCATTGGACTTTGAGGTGCTAATGAAGATTAAGTTTAGTATTTGAGATGCCAATGAAAATTTACCATTTTGTTTGCCAATAATTAACATTGGACTTTGAGGTGACAATGAAGGCTAGGCTTTTTGTTTGCCAATAATGAATATTGGGCAATGAAGTTATTGCCCCTATACTACATTTTATTATTTGTATTTGACATGTGTGTGACAACGAATAAAATTAGTGCAAAAGTGATGAAATATTGTATCAACTCTAAGTCGGGTGATACTTTTTTGGTTAACGAGAGAGAATTTTGTTCAAAATGGTAGCAAGGGTAAAATGTAGGAAAATGTCCGAACTTAATTTCAAGTTATGATTGCTGATTTTCGAAACATTTAATTTTATGACAAAAAATTAACAAATCTATGCATTTTCTCTTTTTATTTTATTTTATTTTTGTTTGTCCTAACTTTTGCTTAGGATGCCTTTACAAGTTTACAACTTAACAAACCTTTATTTCCTTTTTCTTTTTATTTTCAAAAGGACTTGCACGAATTTAAGACTTTCAAAGTAGTACTTTTTGAGATTCATCATTGGGAATCAAGCAAGTGGTTCTTTGGTCAAGTTTTATTGGTGAGACCAAACCTCTCGGAGTGACCGAAGCAAAATGGGAATGAAGGAAGAATAAAAGAATATGCACAAATGAAGACACTAGTTGACTCATGCAAGAGTCGAGACATATATCACGCAAGTTCATTACATTGAATGGTTCGAAGAGAGATAAGATTAGTTTTTGACATGAAAAAACAATTTTGATTACGTCAATCACTTTAGTCAACAAATTTGACCATTAGATTAGATTTTTTGTCAATAAAAAACTATGAGGTGTTCCTCAAGAGTCTCAATTGATTTTGAGTCCATATATAATTTCACATATTTCATTTTCTTAAGTAGGAGGGATCAATTAATTTTATCTGCAAGTAACCATCATTTCAAGGCTACACACCACTCAAGAAAAGTTTACAAGGATGCAACATCATTTCTATTTTTTGTGCTCTTTGTTGAAGATAAAAGAAAATAATGACATGCATGAAAACGTTGTGATTCAAATGCTTATTCATAAAAATAGGGACATGCATGAGACTAACTAATCTAAATATATTTTTTATTCAATGCAAATGAATGAACCAATATGTTTTATGAGTATGAAGCAATGTATTTTTTTTACCTTATTTCAAATGAAAATGAATGAATATTTTTTGTTCGATGCAAGATGTAATTTAAACTTTAGTGCCATTGTGGATTATGCACTAAATTTATTTAAAAGGAAAATGACATTTATTTGCTAATGTTATGCATTAAGAAGATAGAATAAGAGATATACAAATGCATTATGATGAGATTATTTTTGAATTGTGTGCATGAGAGTGCAAGATAGACTTACATGTGATTTTTTTAAAAAATAGTCATGACTTAATCATACATTAGACATGAACACTCTAACTAAAACCTAAGCTCCACTTAGGCCTGAGTATAGGGTCTCACTCATAAGTGTGTGTAAGTGAATATGTAGTGTAAATAATCCAATAGATAATGCAAACGACTATAAACATGTATATGACCACAAGAAAATAACTAACAATTGGACCACAAGAAAGTATATTTAAAATATAGATGAAACAAGATTTTTTTTTATTATGTTTGACAAGAGTGCAATCTTGCTCCTGCGTATCTCTCGATGTGATGGAAAAATCAAAGCTACGTAGTTCTTGGGTAGAAAATGAGAATGTGTTGATTGTTTTTAAAGAAATGTGTTTGTGTTGCAATAAAATGGTTTGAAAAAAATGTCATTGGTATGAAGAAAAAAGAAAAATATATTAAGTACAAAAGTGTTTAAGATGAGTTTAGAAATAGTTTCCAAACAAGTTGAATATTTGTTATACTCCTTTGATTTGCTCTGATTGTATTAACTCTTTTGTTAAATTAGTGTATTCTTCCATAACTCCTTTCATGTTTCATATCACTTACTAACAAAAACTCTTACTAGCTTAAAAATGAAAAGAAGTCCCTCTGATTGATTTTTTTGCTCCCAATTTATAGACTAAAATAATGAATTTTTGTATCCATGAGATAAAATTGAGTTCTTGATTAATGCTTATTTTTGTAGAAAAATTGGATTTGTTAAAGTAAATTTGGAAAAAGAGGATGCACTTTTTAATTGCTTGTACTCATGTTAAAAAGTGTAGCCATTTTAGGGGGAAAAAAGAGAAAAGAAGGCTGAAAAGATGGCGTGTACATAAGGAAAAAATTGTAGATGTAAGGGTGAAAAACAAGGAAGTTGAAAAGATAGCCGAAAAAGATGGTCGATAAGATGGAAATGAGTGCTAATGCTGCCATACAAAATATAAAAAAAATAAAAGAGACAAACAGAGGCAAAACCAGAACTAGAAGGAATCAAAATCAGAGATAGAACCAAAATCATGGGGAACCAGAACAAAAGGTAGTACCAGAACTAGAGTGAACCAAAACCAGAACAGCGGGTACCAGAACCAGAGGGAGAACCAAAGACAACACTAGAACTAGAGGGAACAAGAATAGAGGTAAAGGCAAAACCAGAACCAAAGGCAGAGGTCGAACCATAGGCATATACTGAACCAGAGGTAAAATCAGAACCAGATTAAGAACTAGAGGTAGATGCAAATGCAGAAATAGAGGGAACCAAAGCCAAAGGAAAAACCAGAACCATAATCAGAGGGATCCAGAACCATAGGTTGAGGCAAAACAAGAGGCAGAAATAGAACTACAAGTAGAGGCAAAACAAGAGGCATATTCAGAACCACATGCAAAACCAAAGGAAACCAGAGGTAGAACTAGAACCAAAGGAAACCAGAACCAGAGGCAGAACCATAATTAGAACCAAAGGCAGAACCATAATTAGAACCAGAGGCAGAACCAAAACCAGAGGGAACTAGAATCGGAGGCAGGTGCAAAACCAGAGGGAACCAGATGTAGAATCAAAACAAGAACCAGAGGGAACAAAAATCAAAGGTAGAACTAGAACAAGAGGTAAAACCAGAGAGAGAACCAAAACCAGAGCAATAACCTTATTTATGGAAAATATTAAAATTAGACATATGACTTATTTTTTAGAATTATTTAATTGATCGGACAAAATTGGGGTACTCACTAATGTCTTGATGTAAGACAATTGTTTATATTATAGATCTTTGTTTCTCTCTTTAAAATTGACAAATGGAATAATCTAGTATTAAAATCTTTTTATTGAAATATAAAAGTAATCAATGGCAAATCTAGAAATTGCCTTTAACAGGAGCAACAAAATACTATATATTTTGACTAAAGAAAAATATTATTAACTCTTACAAAATACACAATTATAATTGTTAAAAAAATTCAAAATACAAAATGCATAAGAGTTTCTAAAAATTGTAATTGTTCTCTACGAGCTTTTATATTTTAAAAATGTTCAAAAAAAATTTCATTGTTAACCATATCAAATATATCATTGTCTTTATATGTAATTAATGAAACATTCATCATGAGAGCTTAAAATAAAAATAATACTATTATAGAAAAAATTTGTTTTCTATTGGGAGCAAAACCTCCGTTACTTTTGATTAACTCCAATATTTTTATGGTTTAATTGCAGTTTTAGTCTCTTATTTTAGTTGAATCACGAAAATAGTTCCCTCATTTTATTTCTCCCCAATGCTTGTCCCCCAATAAGAATGTTGGTACAAAATTTGATGAAATATTATTTTTTTACGCTTATTTAAGCCGACCATGCCTCAAGATCTCGTGGTGCAATAATTGTACTTGAAATGTATGATTCTAAACGGTATGATGTGGCTTAAAATAATGACACTTCATCAAGTTTTTTACCAAAATTGAAGATAAATAAAATGAGTGGACTACTTTCGTGATTCATTTAAAATAAAGAGACCGAAAATACAATTAAATTTATTTTTATATTCACGAAATTACTAAGACACAACATCAGTGAAAAAAAATAAAAAATGGATACATATTGACTAATTAATAGTTAATACTTTTTTAACACTTTCCCATCCCGAAAGGGTTTCACTTTTTGTGAGTCGGCAATCGAAAGCTGGTTCAAGAATTTACAGTGACAGTGACATCTGCTTAAACAAACCACAAGTCTTTGTAGCAATCCAACTCAAAATTCATTCCCCACTTTTCCGTCAATCAACCCAAGAAACAAACAACTCAAATTCCCACACGGTCTTTCTACTTTCAACTCCAAAGGCCGTTCTTCAATTCCGCACTCTCCCCCACTCCCAATTAACACGTTAACCCTTCTTCGCTTCCTAATCAAACCCTTCGCTCAAGTTAACCACAAACCCTTTTCTTTTTTCAACAACCCCTTCTTTTCAATGGGGTTTATAAATAGATAATAAATTTGTTAAGATCTACCATCAGAATTCGTTCGTTTCTTCCACCACTTCAGTGAATATTTGCATTTAATTCGTTCACTAACTCTCTCTTGAATTTCCATTTAAAAGGGTACTTTTAGATTCTAATAATATGAGTAGCAATTGCCAAACTTCTGGTTCTAGTCACAATATCAGGGGTTTAATTTCCAACGCTGGTGCTGGGGCCGCTGCTGGTAATTTTATTTATTTATTTATTTCTCTTTTGTCTTTCTGGCTTCGACCCTTTTCATATATTGAGTTTATCTTTAATGGGTATCTCTCAAAATCAGAACTTTTTATCTCCTATTCTTGTGTCTGGTCAATTTTATATTGCATTTTCAAGAATTATTGGTCTGACATTGCGACATCAATATAGGGGCAATAGCTGCTACATTTGTGTGTCCATTGGATGTGATCAAGACAAGGTTACAAGTTCATGGCCTTCCACCTGTTCAGAAAGGTACACTTCTTGTTAATTGCTTTATGGGTCATAGACAATACTGAGGTTAATTTGGATTTCTGTCAAGATTGAGAAGTAGTTTTCTGACATATATGTTAAGTTAATGCCTTTGAATAATTATTTTTCAATAAAGAAGTGCTTCTCTGTGGAGAGTTAGGTGTTATGTATTTTATTGTTGGAACTTGATTAGGAGTTGAGATCGTTCAATTCAGAATGTCACTGATATATGTAGCAGTAGTGTTACTATTTTGAGTATGACTAAATTCTGTGGTTGCATCTGTTGAGTGATTGTTTCATGAGCCTAAGCTTTCCTGTTCTCCTAGGTAGTGTTATTGTCACGAGCTTGCAGAATATAGTTAGGACTGAAGGCTTCAGGGGAATGTATCGTGGCCTTTCACCAACAATACTGGCATTACTTCCAAATTGGGCAGTGAGTTTCTTTTTACATCTTCCTTTTTAACTACTGTTTTTGTGTTGTGATTTGTGGCTGTTGCAGTAAAAGATGCTATATTATATGAAATAGGGCTTTAGAAGTACTTCCATTCTGGTTCTATTATGTCTTGTTTCAGCATTCTCATGTATTCCAACTTCGTGTACCATATATACGATCTATTAACAAAGACAAGACAAGACATAATTGATAACTTCATAATCTGGAGTCACATTGGTCTTGTGTAAAACTGAATAATCATCACATCAAATCTTATTTGTCATAAAATCCTCACCACTTTTGTTTTCACACTCTTTATTTGCTTGATTTCGTAATGGAATCTAGATCTGGAGACATAAATAAGCTTTTGCATCTCTAACGAAATAAAATCATGTTTGGCAATTTGTCCATATATTTTTTAGTTTAATTATTGTTGACTGTAAGTAGATGTTATGGTTCTTGCCATCTTGGGTAGTCTTGAAAATGGAACCTCTTAACAAACAACAATTGTATAAGATGACTTCATCTTTTTCCTTCTTGCCTAGTCCTAAAAGTGTAAAGCAACATATACTTTTGTATTTTTGTGAAAACTCATTTGAAAGTTAATCTTCCAGTTACATTTACTTTGTTGTCAAGGTCCTCTTTTAAAGCATTGATTGATCATATCTTTATTATACTAGAAAATGACCAATCTACCTTTTATTGTTTAACCATATGTTTGTAATTGTAATAGCTTCTCTTCGTATTTCTTATCATTTCAAATGATAATATGTTTATTTCAACTGTAGGTTTACTTCACATGTTATGAGCAACTAAAGGGCTTGCTTCGTTCACATGGTAAATATTATCTAAATGATGATTGCATTTTACATTCACTAGTTCTTCTCTTAAGTCATTGGAACTTTGGAAGTATGATATTTGATTTCCCAAACTTTTCCCAATTCTGGTTTCCTCAGATCCGGAATTGATATTGATGGATTGAGTACTTTTTAAGACTATTTATTGGTAATATTATTGCAGATGGTTGCCACGAACTCACGACTATTGGAAATATTATAGCTGCTGCTGGTGCTGGGGCAGCAACATCAATATCTACGAATCCATTGTGGGTTGTTAAGACAAGACTCCAAGTGAGTTTCTGCTTCTCAATTCTCATGTCTGTAATTTTAATAAAATATATGTAAAAGTAGGAATGTACACTCTTTTTTGTTGTTCCTTTTGTTTGTCCTTTTTACTGTTGATGTGTCTCTCAATCTTCCATATTTTCTTATGACTATGTCACCATATTTATTTGGAAGTTGTTTAGAGTTTATTAGCTCTCTGTGATTAATTTGCTATCCAAACTAAGTTAAATTGAATACTTGCTTTTCTATTATGTTTTAACCTTATTTGTCGTTTTACCTCTTTCTGTTTCAATGATGGTTACTATCAAAATATGAATTCTTTATTTCACTTATTTATCGATACAGATAAATGTTCCTGTCATCTTAGATATTAATTCACTTTTCCCCCTTAAACCCATCAGACACAAGGAATGAGGCCTAATGTTGTTCCTTACAAGAGTGTTCTTGCCGCTTTGACAAGGATTACACACGAGGAAGGCCTAAGAGGACTATATAGGTCTGTTTTTTGTTCTCTATTTAAGGTTGATGATTTGATCAAATGTTTTAAGAAATTACGAAGGGTTCGTGTCTAGTCTGACACTTATATTTGCATATGTAATGGTCTTTCCCAATGAATAGTGGCGAGTTGATTAACTGTTAATTTAATTGTACACTTTATGATGAAAAGAAATATTAATGTAAAATATATGCATTTTTCCTTAACCAATTATTTTGGAAACAATAACTACTAGGTGGTGTCAGCAATACAAATCACATGAAGGCTGACACCAGATTCTTTATGAAAATATATCCTAGACAGATCTATCAATTTGTGTAAATAACTTTACCAAATTATATCTCTTTTCAATGTGTGTATACTATCACTGTTCCATTTTTTCTTTAATTGGAAAATAAAATCTATTTTGTTTATCTTATACATGCCATAAAAAGAACTGCTTTTGGCAAGATTGGAAGCTAAGTAATCTGAATAATATCTTTAATCGGTTAATGTGACATGAATCGTGAAGAAATTAATAGGCTTGCTTAAAATTTAGATGACCAGCATAATGATATTACCTATATATTTTCGACGAAAAAACAAACATATCAATCACTTGGAGGTATTCATATTTTTGTCTGAACTTTCTATGCAATATCTATTTAATAACGTCTTATCATCAGTTGGATCAATGAGAGTCATTTTATTTTGCCAGTTATTGATTGAAGTATGTTTATTAAACCATACATTGTTATTAATTAATATACCTGGACCTTCTCCCCGATGTCAGGTTAAATACAAAAAGAAACACCACATGTTGTTGACAGCCATGTAAACAAAACTTATTTCTGTGTATTTATTAGTAGTAAATTGTGATGGTATTATATTCTTTGATGCAGTGGCATTGTGCCTTCATTAGCTGGTGTAAGTCATGTAGCAATTCAATTCCCAGCATATGAAAAGATAAAGTTATACATGGCAAAAAAAGGTACAAATGCAAATACTATTTTATATGTTCGGTGATACTCGAAATAAATACAATCTTAATCTTTTTCTAATTTGTATGTGTTGTTCATCCAATGAGGATTTAAAATGTTTCAGATAACACAACTGTCGACAAGCTAAGTCCTGGCAATGTTGCTATTGCGTCATCAATATCTAAAGTAACTGCCTCTGTAATGACTTATCCGCACGAGGCATGCACGACCTTCTTGCACAATTTTTCTATGAGCGGAAAATAGGTGTTTGCATTACATCGTTAACTGTCAGTTTCTCGTTTTCAGGTAATACGCTCCCGGCTACAAGAACAAGGTCAAGCCAAAAATAGTGGCGTTCAATATGCCGGTGTTATTGACTGTACTAAGAAGGTGTTTCAAAAGGAAGGCATTCCGGGTTTCTATCGAGGTTGTGCTACTAATCTGTTAAGAACAACTCCGTCTGCTGTTATTACATTCACCAGTTATGAGATGATACACAGGTTTTTGATGCGTAATATACCACAGAACAAAGCGTATTCACAAGGCTCTTCTAAATCAAATGAACCTAACAAACCCAATTCAGAAACAAGTGACATTAAGACTAAAAACGACGGCGATAGGGGCCAATCACCGTCTCAATCTAACAAGATTCCTCTCAGAAACAAAGAGCAGCTAACAAGACATTGATTTGCATTTTCTTTTCCTTTATTTGTCTATTCTCATATTCAATTTATTTCTTGGTTGCCCTGAATTTTGTTTTCTTATTAGGCATGCAAATGCTCGATTTACCAGAATTGTGAATTATATATTAGCAAAAGAATAAATGTGCAGATGTGAATAAAAGCAAGACAATGTTTTGAATCTGGTCTTGGTTTTTATTTTATTTTTTGGGGTTTATGATTTGTGTTGTTCAATTAGTGGATGGTTGTAGACCATTCATGTCAGCATTAATAGCTATTGCCTATTGGGACCATGCAAGTCAGGTAAAACTATTTCTCTTTATTAGCTTCTTGTGGATGCCATTTTAAAGCATGCATATGATATGTCCGGTAAACACTTTAGGGCCTCTTTACTATGTTTTCATTTTTAAAAATAGGATGGTAGACTTTTAAAGCCAATCTTTGTGGCGGAGAGAATATAAAATGTTAAATAGGAATTATGTATTTATGAAAATAATGATAATTTTTAACAACTTTTTATTTTTTTAAATGCCAAAAGCTATCAACTTTAGGAATCTCTTAACTCTTTATTATAATATAAAATTAAAATGAATTTTAGAAAATATTTTTGCAGAGTAAATTATCATAATCAAAATGTGCAATTGTATCTTCCACAGTTCAAAACGAATTTGAGTATGAATAGGCTGAATTTGAGCGATCATCTTAAAGAAATTGTCTGGTTTTCATAGTCAAATTTGCCAAGCTATTTGGTAGAGCTTCTTCCCCTCTCCACATCACTAGAAAACTATACCTATGTTGATGTATAAAAACTAGTGTTGTACACCGTTGCATGGCATTAATAAAGTTATATGTTTATTATAATATGAATTATACCGCAATCTTATTAGTAAATAAAAATGTATGAAATAAAAAAATAATTTATAGTGATTATTTTGAATATAATTTATTTATTTTATTATTATTTATGATAAAAATAAAAAATTTCATGCATCACAGACAGCATCCTTTTTCAAGACAACCTACTTCCAGTCCCAAGATCAACTTGATTTTAGCCTTTTTCACTAGAATCTTCTATAGTACTTTTACAGATTGTCCAGCTAGCTCCTAGCCTATCTATCCAACTATCTTGATTCTAACATACATCCATTGCATCCTTTGAGTTATTCCGGTAAACTCACACAAGATTGCAATGAGGTTCCTTCTTGATGATCACAAGCATCAACGAACGGTAACCACCAGTGTAGCTACTGGATTTTTACAGAATTTGGTTTCAATGTCATTTTACAGAAAATGATAACAAAGAAGATCAAAAGATCTTTCTAACAAAAGTGACTTGATCACACAATGATGTTCAAAACTATAGGTGTTTTCCAAACGATTAAGTTTTCACAAAGTATTGTGTGTATCAAAGTTCAAAGTCTCAAAGGTTCTGTTTTTGGAAAGTTTTGAATTCTATGTCAAATCAAAAGTTATGATCATGTATTTTGAAAAACAGTTTTGAGACAGTTTTTATATGTTTCAAAAAAACACATATAAATCGATTTGTCAATCGATTTTATAAAGCATAGAAACACTCCAATCGATTTGCCAATCGATTTGGTGTTTCTTGTTTTTCTTGAATCTTGAAAACATATATATCAATCGATTTCCCAATCGATTGTGTTAATTCATAAATCAGAAAACTAAGACAAGTTCATATCAGCATCGATTGAGTAATCGATTTCGAATGTTTTGTTCCAACAACGAGATCAAAACAATCGATTCCACAATCGATGGATATTTCATCATAATCGATTTGCCAATTGGTCTGTAACTGAAACAATTACTTCAATCGATGATCTGTCAATCGATTGGACTGGTCTCTGGGACTTCATAAAATTGCACGAATCGATTCGTCAATCGATTTGATTTGTCCCAGTGTTCCAGTTGTTCATTTCCAATCGATTTACCAATCGATTTGAATTGATACTTGGATTTAATCACTTTGAAAACATTGATTTGCCAATCGACTATGAACTTGTTTTCTGATATATGATAAAATATTTTCAACACCCAATCGATTTGTCAATCGATTAGTATATGTCTTGCAAGTCAAGAAATAAAATTCAATTGATGTCTCAATCGATTGATTTTGTCACAGAGCTACTGACTTAGAAAAACTTTTGTCCAATCGATTTTCCAATCGATTTGGTTTAAGGATTTTTGTCTTTGTGTCTCATTCAATCGATTCATCAATTGATGTTCCAATCGATTGTCCAATCGATTGGTATGTTACAGAGTTTAAGTCAAAGACAAAGTAAGCTCGAAATCGATTTGCCAATCGATTTAAAAACTTATGTCTTGCCCCTATAACTTACACAATCGATTTGTCAATTGATGCATGAATCGATTGTCCAATCGATTGCTTTGCACCCAGAGTTCAAGTTTCACTACTATCCTTCACAGAATCGATTTACCCATCGATTGGATCAGTGATAACTTTACTCCTGAGTCAATCAATCGATTGCCCAATGGATTAGCCAATTGATTAGTCAATCGATTTGGTTACTAAGTTCAAATTAAAAACATTTTAACCTTGGCAACACTTATGCATGAGCTCATGTATGATAAGTCTAAAGCCTAATAAACACAATCACTAAAGACATAAAAACATAGTTGACTTTGTCCGGCACATGCTTCACTTCAAGCTTGATTCCTTGCGTTCCAAGCATTGTGTCCATATGTTTAGTGTGTGTGTGTTTCTACCTGAAATGCAACTTGATTCAAACAATTAGCTTGATCACAGGACATTGTATGTTTGTTAGTTATGTCAAAACTTGAATCAGGGGAACTTATGTCCAACAATCTCCCCCTTTTTGCATAAGTGACAAACATACAAGTTAAACTTGATTATGACATTTCAAGGTATATAAGCAAATAGTTAATTAAAAAGCTCCCTCTGAGTTTTTGCATTCGTGAATCATTTTGAAAAAAAAAACAGCATAAACACGTGCAAAACATCAGAAAAGAAAGTGCTATGATTACTGCAATAGTATCAAAGTTATACACTGCATTTCAGTAATCATAGTTGCAGAGCTTTATAAACAAGATTATAAAACAATCAGAGCAATATCAACAGCAGTCATATATCAAATTCATTTGCAGCGGGTAAAACAAATATCAGAGTACAACTAGACTGACTGTGATATATATTGATTGTAACAGAGCAAAATCAGCAAAATATTGAGGTATCAGAGAAGTATCATAACACAGAAAACACAAGTTTAAATTGTAGCATTTTCTCCCCCTTTGTTACTACATGCAAAAAGGCATAACAAAGTAAAAACAAAGAAAGTAGGAACAAAATGATATTCATATATAAACTTATCAAGTACAAGGCAATACAGAAAAAAAAAATTACAAAGCAATAAAGAGCCTAAGCACCTAAGCTCCTAAACTAGGCTGGTCCTCATTATTATCTAAGGCTGAGGCAGAGACCGCTGTATTATCCTCAGCAGGTGTCTCCTCAACATGAGGTGCAGGGCTAGCTAGGGGTGTGGGAGCAGGTTCGCCAGTTGCTTGTCGGCCAATATCAGCAATGTCACTGAAAGACAGTTTGAGGCCGAGATGATCCTGTATCGCCGCAACATCTCGTGAAACTGTGTTCAGATTCTCCTGAAGCTTATCCAAAGCTGATTCAACTCGAGCACTATGAGCAGCATGAGTTTCCATAAACTCTAGCAGCTTTGCTAGAACTGTAGCTGATGTGCAAATCTGCTCAGCTGGTTGATCCGCAGCAGGCTGAGCTGGTTCAGCAGCAGATTGAGGGCGCGTCCAAATCCCGTTCACCTTTTTCAATTGCATTTGATTCACAATTGACTCTCCAAAGGTGAGGGTAGTTTTGGTGCACTCTTCTTTTGCCAAAGGGATTTTGAAATGCTTCAGAATCCGTGTGATAAGCTGAGGATATGGAAGTACTAACTTTCCTTGAGCAGCTTCCTGCATGTATTTGAGTACAATCCAAGACCAGCTCATCTTGAGCTCTTTGCAAAGTCCCCAAAGCAGAAGAATGTCCAATTTCTGGATAACTGCGTGATTTCCGGAACGGGGAACAAGCATCCTCGTGAGAGCATACATCAACATTCGTTCCTGGACTTTCATCTGGCCGATAGATAATGCGGCAGACTCCACATAACCTTCTACCATCAAGTCCTGAACAGTTGTATGACGATCAACTGACTCTTCCCATCCTTTGTCAGCAGTATCGGCTTCTGAACCGCCATCAATAGATTTCCCGTGGAAGGGCAGTCCAGACAGTTTTGAAAAATCTTCAAAAGACATACTGATCTTCTTCCCTTTGACTTCAGCTTTGAAGCCATCATCTGTGAGTCTGAAAGTAGAGTAGAACGCTCTAATGAGCTTAGGATACGCGTCCAGAGATGAAGACAAGAAAGGTTCCAGACCCTGAAATCTCAGATGATCCTGGAATGTGAAGCCGTCAGCATCAAAGTAGGTGAAATCCATGGTTCTGGCTTCATGGATTTTTCTGTTGAGAAAATGAGCAGGAATCTCAACAATAGCAGATGGTTTCTCCTTCTGAGGTGGAGCTTGCTTTGGCTGAGGGGAAGGAGCAGCCTTCTTCTTCTTGGGAGCTGGAGTCCTCATAGCATCAGCCATAAGTTTTTCTGTTGGAGGCTCCTTTCTCTTTTTAGGTTTGCCTTGATCAACAACAACTACCTTGCCTTTGTCATTAGCACGGATCTTGTGTGTTGGAATAGGCACACGTTTAGAAACAGGAGGTGGAGAGGGAGTTCTTCCACTTGAAGAAGATGAAGAAGATAAAGAGGGGGTTTTGGAACAAACTTGCTTAACACGTGCCATTGTTAAGAAAGTTTTGATTTTGAGATGAAGATGAATATCAGAGATAGGTTGGGAGATGAATTTTTGTAGAAAGGCAGAGACTTGGTGAAAAAAAATTTCTGGAAAAAGTATGAAGTAATCGATTGGGGTTGAAACAGGGTTTATATAGACCTGTTCACTATCGATTCCCAAATCGATTTATTTAAGACTGGGTAAAGGTCAATCGATTGCTCAATCGATTGAGTTACCGTTACTGAGGAAGTGAAATCGATTGAGCCATAATTACCTCTCAACGGCTATAAAAATCTGGCAACGGTAATAATGCCAATCGATTTCCAAATCGATTGCCATGATTTACTCAATCGATTTCCAAATCGATTTCGAGGAAGATTTTCTCAAGTCATAAGTATGGAATCAAACTAATCGATTTCCAAATCGATTGGATTTAGGAATAGAAAAGCGCAGAAGGAAACAAAGGACCACGAAATCGATTTACCAATCGATTTCTAGTTATCTAATTTTTTCAAATTAGACACAGTGTTCTACGTAATCAATTTTCCAATCGATTTCGTGAAGCACTATTCCTGTTGATCCACAGGATAATCGATTTTGCAATCGATTGGGCACCTGTATCAGATTTCATTCTGATCAACTATTCCTAGCTTCATTCTAATATGAAGGAAACTTTCTTTGGGTAAAGCTTTAGTGAATATATCAGTCAACTGCTCAGTTGTATTAACATATTCAAGCTTTATATTCCCATTTTGAAATTGATCCCTTATGAAATGATGCCTTATTTCTATATGCTTGGTCCTAGAATGCATGACTGGGTTTTTGGTAATACAAATAGCACTTGTATTATCACACATAATAGGCACTGTCCCTAAGTCTACTCCAAAGTCACACAAGTGCTGTTTCATCCAAAGGATCTGAGCACAGCAGCTTCCAGCTGCAATATACTCAGCTTCAGCTGTGGATAAAGCAATACTTGTTTGCTTCTTGCTATACCAAGAAACTAAGGAGTTACCTAGCAAGTGACAAGTGCCTGAGGTGCTCTTTCTATCTATTTTGCACCCTGCAAAGTCTGAATCTGAGAAGCCAACTAAGGTACAGGTAGATCCCTTAGGATACCAAAGTCCTAGATTTCTATTTCCTATAAGGTATCTGAAAATCCTCTTAACTGCACTAAGGTGAGACTCCTTTGGATTACACTGAAACCTAGCACACATGCAGACACTAAACATAATGTCAGGCCTGCTTGCAATAAGGTAAAGTAAGGACCCGATCATGCCTCTATACTTGGTAACATCTACAAGTTTTCCCACCTCATCCCTATCTAGGTGACAAGCTGAGCTCATTGGAGTATCAATGGATTTATACTTATCAAAGCAAAACTTCTTTATTAAATCATTGCAATACTTTGTTTGGCTAATGAAAATACCAAGCTTGCTTTGGTTAATTTGAAATCCCAGAAAATAGGAGAGTTCTCCCATCATTGACATTTCAAATTTACCTTTCATTAAATTTTCAAATTCTTTGCATAGCTTGTCATTGGTTGATCCAAAGATTATGTCATCAACATAAACATGGACCAACAATATATCATTTCCATAAGATTTTATAAAAAGGGTTTTGTCAACATTGCCTCTTACAAAGTTTTGTTGAATGAGAAAAGTGCTCAGCTTCTCATACCAAGCTCTAGGAGCTTGTTTCAATCCATAGAGGGCCTTTGTTAGCTTGTACACATGATTAGGAAAATCAAGATTTTCAAAACCAGGTGTTTGGCTAACAAACACTTCCTCTTGGATGTCACCATTGAGAAAATCACTTTTCACATCCATTTGATAAAGTTTGAAGTCCATGATACAAGCAAAAGCCAGCAGGATCCTAATAGCTTCTAGTCTAGCTACTGGGGCATAGGTTTCATCATAGTCTATCCCTTCCTCTTGGTTATACCCCTTGGCTACTAGCCTAGCTTTGTTCCTGGTGATAACACCATTCTCGTCCATTTTGTTTCTGAACACCCACCTGGTTCCTATAATGTGTTTGTTGGTTGGTTTGGATACTAGGATCCACACATTGTTTCTCTCAAACTGGTTCAACTCCTCTTGCATAGCAATGATCCACTCATCATCTAAGAGGGCTTCCTTAACATTTTTGGGTTCTAGTTGGGAAACAAAGGTGGTATAGTTGCAGAACTGTATAAGGCTTCTCCTAGTTGCCACTCCCTTTGAGATATCTCCTATGATGTTGTCTATAGGATGATTTCTAATGAACTTCCATTCTCTAGGCAGATCATATAATCTAATTGGTTCAACACAGTCCAGGTTGGTTTGAGGTTCAGGTTCAGGTTCAGCAGTCTCTAATGGTTCAGATTCTACAACTTCAGCTAAGGAGGTATCAACTATAGAAGGAGTCTTGTTCAGATTTTCAGAAAACAGTTCATCAAATTTTACATGAACAGACTCTTCTATGGTTTTAGTCCTTTTGTTGTAGATTCTATAGGCCTTACTAGTTTGGGAATACCCTAGGAAAATACCCTCATCTGCCTTAGGATCAAACTTACCTAGATGTTCTTTGCCATTGTTTAAAACAAAGCATTTACATCCAAAGACCCTAAAGTAAGATATGTTTGGTTTCCTACCCTTGTATAACTCGTAAGGAGTTTTCCTGAGGATTGGCCTGATCAGAACCCTATTGACTACATGTGTGGCTGTGTTGATCGTATCAGCCCAAAAGTACTTGGGCAGATTTGAATCTTTAAGCATAGTCCTAGCTAACTCCTCCAAAGACCTGTTTTTCCTTTCAACCACCCCATTTTGCTGAGGAATTCTAGGGGCTGAGTATTGATGATTGATACCATTCTGTTCACAAAAGGTTTTAAAAGAGTCATTTTGGAATTCACCTCCATGATCACTTCTAATTGAGACTATTTTCTAATTATTCTCATTTTGAACTAAAGCAGCAAAGGTTTTAAAAATTGAGAATGTCTCACTCTTGTGAGTCAGAAAATATGTCCATGTGAATCTAGAATAATCATCAACCAATACAAATCCATAGAGATTGCCACCAAAACTCTTAACTTGGGAAGGACCAAAAAGATCCATGTGAATCAGCTGTAAAACCTTAGAGGTTTTAACTGAATCTATAGGGGGAAAGGAAGTCTTAACAAGTTTGCCCTTTTCACAGGAGTTACACAGCCTATCTTTGGTAAACTTCCTATTTGGGAGACCTATGACAAGCTGCTTGCTAACTAGTCTATTCAAATGATCTATATGAATGTGTGCAACACGTTTATGCCATAGCCAATTCTCATCAGCATTTGACAACAAACAACATACAGAATCAGCAGGTAATGCAGAGAAATCTAACATATAAATGTTGTTGAATCTATTACCAACCAATTTCATACCTTCATTCTCCTTATGCTCTATTATGCAGGACTGAGAAGTAAAGTTTACCTTAAAGCCTTTATCACATAACTGGCTGATACTCAGCAGGTTATGTTTGAGTCCTTCAACATATAATACATCTTTGATAACAGCAGTTGACTGATTACCTACATCTCCAATGCCACAGATTTTGCCTTTATTATTGTCGCCGTATTTGACGTAGCCGCCATCCTTTAAGCTTAGAGACAAAAACTTAGTTTTGTCCCCTGTCATGTGCTTGGAGCACCCACTGTCCAAATACCATAAGTGGGTCTTGGATGCCAAGCACACCTGCACAAGTAGATTAATGTTTGGACTCAGGAACCCAATTTAACTTGGGTCCTGGGGGGTCAGTTACTAACTTAGGTGTCTTGACCTTCCAAATCTCTCTACACCCTCTGTTGGCAAGTTTTTTAAATTTGCAATTGTACACAAAATGTCCTTTTCTGCAGCAGAAATGACATGTGACAACAGAGGAGGCATACTGTTTTGGTTTAGTAGAGACACTATGCATATGACCAAATTTAGCATACTTCATGTTATGTTTAGCAGTTTTATATCCAATACCATGTTTATTGTGATTTTGTTTAACATTCACATTGGGCATATAACCAAGTCCAGATTTTTTATTTAAATTTCTCTGGTTTCCAAGAAGCATATCTAGCTTGGTTTTGCCACTGTTGAATTTTTCAATATCACAATGCAATGCATGAGTTTCCTTTTTCAGTTTTTCATTCATGTCTTTAAGAGACTCATGCTACAATTTCAATTCATCATAACAAATGCATTTTTCTTCTAACAGTTTCTTATTGCTAATTAACTGTTTAACAGTGCTAACATATTCATCATATAGTTCAGTAAATGCAGTTTGTAACTCATCATATGAAGGATCAGATGAACTAACCTCGCTCTCCGAATCCGAGTCTGTTTTGGCCATGAGACACATATTAGCTTGTTCTTCTTCAGAAGATGATGAGGATTCGTTGTCATTATTATTCCATGCGATATATGATTTCTTGTTTTTCTGAGCTGGTTCCTTGCCTTTAGTTTTGGAATTTCTGTTTTTGTTCTGCAGCTTGTAACAATCAGCTTTTATATGACCAGGTTTTCCACATTCGTAGCATGTGACTGTTTTACTGTCATTGTTCTTCGAGCTGGATTGTTTTCTGAATTTACTGTCTTTCTTTTTCAGAAATTTCTTAAATTTCTTGACAAGTAACCCCTGTTCAGGTTCCTCATTATCCTCACTGCTTGATTCATCTCAGCTGGTCTCATGTTCAGATTTTGATTTTTGATGTGCTTGGGCTTTCAATGAAAGTCCTTTCTTCTTTCTGTCAACTTGCTCAGTTTCACTTAGCCTGTGGAGTTCCATTTCGTGTTCTCTTAATTTCCCAAAGAGTGTAGTGATAGACATTGATCCAAGATCCTTTGACTCTGCAATGGCAGTAATCTTTGGCTGCCATTCCCGAGTTAGACATCTCATTACTTTACTGATCTGCTGATCGCTTTCAATCTCCTTTCCAAGTGCGTGCAAGTTGTTGTCAATGTGCGTGAACCTGGTTTGCATGTCATTGATGGATTCTTCTTTCTTCATATTGAATAATTCATATTCGTGCATCAACGTGTTTATCCTTGCTCGCTTTACATCAGTGGTACCTTCATGAGTTTGTTGCAAGGTAACCCACATTTCTTTTGCAGATTTACAATTTGATACCCTGAAAAACTCATCATGACTCAAAGCAGATGTTATAATATTTTTTGCTTTAGCATTGTAACCAACTTTCTTTTTGTCTTCTTCAGACCAATCAGATTTAGGTTTCAATATAGCAGATTCACCAGTTCCAGATAAGGTAGGCACAAAAGGTCCATTTTCAACAGCATCAAGAATATCAATTCCACTAGCTTCAAGAAAAATTAACATGCGTTGTTTCCAATACATATAGGCCGCACCATTAAAGGCAGGGGGCCTTGCAAGTGAAGCACCTTCACCTAAGAATTCTACAGAAGTCATGACTTATATGAGAGTTTTCTCTAGAATAAGTACAGGCTCTTGACGCCAATGTAAGAAAAACGTGACTTCTAAATGCAAGAATTATGTATATGGCAGTACTTCTCATGCAAGAATTATGTATATTCAATTTATCAAGCAATCACAAAACGGAGCATGTATCAATATTAATCAATCAAACAATTAAGTAAAATATAAGGGATAGAAGAATGATACTTAGAATTTTATCCTGGTTCGATTGTCTACAAGACAACCTACATCCAGTCCCAAGATCAACTTGATCTTAGCCTTTTTCACTAGAATCTTCTATAGTACTTTTACAGATTGTCCAGCTAGCTCCTAGCCTATCTATCCAACTATCTTGATTCTAACATACATCCATTGCATCCTTTGAGTTATTTCGGCAAACTCACACAAGATTGCAATGAGGTTCCTTCTTGATGATCACAAGCATCAACGAACGGTAACCACCAGTGTAGCTACTGGATTTTTACAGAATTTGGTTTCAATGTCATTTTACAGAAAATGATAACAAAGAAGATCAAAAGATCTTTCTAAAAAAAATGACTTGATCACACAATGATGTTCAAAACTATAGGTGTTTGCCAAACCATTAAATTTTCACAAAGTATTGTGTGTATCAAAGTTCAAAGTCTCAAAGGTTCTGTTTTTGGAAAGTTTTGAATTCTATGTCAAATCAAAAGTTATGATCATGTATTTTGAAAAATAGTTTTGAGACAGTTTTTATATGTTTCAAAAAAACACATATAAATCGATTTGCCAATCGATTTTATAAAGCATAGAAACACTCCAATCGATTTGCCATTCGATTTGGTGTTTTTTGTTTTTCTTGAATCTTGAAAACATATATATCAATCGATTTCCCAATCGATTGTGTTAATTCATAAATCAGAAAACTGAGACAAGTTCATATCAGCATCGATTGAGTAATCGATTTCGAATGTTTTGTTCCAACAACGAGATCAAAATAATCGATTCCACAATCGATGGATATTTCATCATAATCGATTTGCCAATTGGTCTGTAATTGAAACAATTACTTCAATCGATTTGTCAATCGATTGGATTGGTCTCTGGGACTTCAGAAAATTGCACGAATCGATTCGTCAATCGATTTGATTTGTCCCAGTGTTCCAGTTGTTCATTTCCAATCGATTTACCAATCGATTTGAATTGATATTTGGATTTAATCACTTTGAAAACATTGATTTGCCAATCGACTATGAACTTGTTTTCTGATATATGATAAAACATTTTCAACACCCAATCGATTTGTCAATCGATTAGTATATGTCTTGCAAGTCAAGAAATAAAATTCAATTGATGTCTCAATCGATTGATTTTGTCACAGAGCTACTGACTTAGAAAAACTTTTGTCCAATCGATTTTCCAATCGATTTGGTTTAAGGATTTTTGTCTCTGTGTCTCATTCAATCGATTCATCAATTGATGTTCCAATCGATTGTCCAATCGATTGGTATGTTACAGAGTTTAAGTCAGAGACAAAGTAAGCTCGAAATCGATTTGCCAATCGATTTAAAAACTTGTCTCTTGCCCCTGTAACTTACACAATCGATTTGTCAATGGATGCATGAATCGATTGTCCAATCGATTGCTTTGCACCCAGAGTTCAAGTTTCACTGCTATCCTTCACAGAATCGATTTACCAATCGATTGGATCAGTGATAACTTTACTCCTGAGTCAATCAATCGATTGCCCAATGGATTAGTCAATTGATTAGTCAATCGATTTGGTTACTAAGTTCAAATTAAAAACATTTTAACCTTGGCAACACTTATGCATGAACTCATGTATGATAAGTCTAAAGCCTAATAAACACAATCATTAAAGACATAAAAACATAGTTGACTTTGTGGATAGTTTTCAAAACACTTGAAAATTATTTTTAATAGCAAAATCTCTATTCAACCCCCCTTCTAGTGATATTTAGCTACATCAACTTCAAGGTCCCCTTTACAAAATTTATTACTAGATCCTTAATATTAGGTCTCTTATTGAAATAATATTTGTAAACTTCTAGTATATTATTTTATTGGCCTTAAGGGAGGGGGCTCATGGGGCTTATAGACCCTAATTTTTTTGTTAATTTTAACTTTTTTTTTTGAAAAATATTTAAATTTATTTTTCTCAAAAAATATCAAAAAATTTAAAAATATTTTTTCTTAGAAAAATTTTAAATCATTTTTTTAAAAAAAATCAAATTTTCTTTTCTCGAATTAAAAAATTATAATTCATTTTTTATCAGAAAAAAACATTGAAATTTTTTTATTAGTGAGTTTAAGAAAAAAAAATTCTAATATTTTTTTAAAAAAAACGGGTCTATTAAACCACAAAAGCTACAAAATTTTAGGGACTTTTTAGTGTTAGGGCTTTTTTTTTGGAGCCTTTTTAATTATGAAATATTTGAGGATTATACCACGCACCCCCACACCACAACTTGCCACCCCTCAAAACACATGAAAATACAATTTTACCCTTTTAACCATTTGTAATAAGTTTCAAAATTGATAGTTTCGAAAGTTTAAAATTTTTGAAACTTTCGGAAGTTTCAAATTTTCGAAATAAGGATTAGATTTCAAAATTTTGGAAACTTTCAAAAGTTTCCAAATCTGAAAAGTTTTGAAAATTTCCAAATATGTAAATTTTTTAAACAAGTATTACATTTCGAAAAATTGAAAAGTTTCTAAAGTTTCCAAATATGGAAAGTTTCTAAAGTTTCCAAATATGGAAAGTTTCGAAAGTTTCCAAATCTGTAAATTTTCAAAATGAGTATTAAATTTTGAAAATTTGGGAAGTTTCAAAACTTTCCTATTCCATAATTTTTGAATTGTTTGAAAGTTTCAAAATTCTGAAATTTTTCTATTTCGGAAGTTTCGAATTGTTCGAAAGTTTCAAAAATTCTAGAAATTGTCATTTCGAAACTTTGGAAACTTTCAAATATTTTGGAAAGAGGAGTGAAAAAATGAGAAGTTAAAAAAGTTGAAGATTTTATAAATGACAAAATTGTATTTTCATGTGTTTTGAGGGGATGGGAGGTTTAGGTGTGGAGGTGCATGGTATAATCCTCGAAATATTTTGGTCCCTCCAACATGTGGTATAGGACCAATAATTAGTGGACTTGTCAAATTGACAACTCTACTTGAAGGTTTCTACCATGCACCCCCACACCTTAACCTCCCAACCCCCATCCCACATGAAATTATATTTTTGTCCTTTTTACTATATGTAAAACCCTCAAAAAAATTTAACACTCGTTTTTTCATCCATCTTTCGAAATTTTAAAAAATTCTCTATTACATTCAAAAGTATCAAAATATTTGAAATAGAAAAGTAAGTATCATTTTAAATTTAAAATGTTTGAAATTAAGTTTTTTCAGAAATTGTTGAAACTTTTGAATGTTTTGAAATTTTTGAAATTAATATTTCCCAGGTTGTTCAAATTTTCGAAGTTATGAAATTTTTGAAATGATGTTTTTCCATAAATTGATGAAACATTTGAACTTTTTGAAATAAAAAATTTCCCGATTGTTCAAACATTCAAAGTTATAAAATGTCCGAAATGAAATATTTTCAGAAATTGTTGAAACTTTTGAACTTTTTGAAATGAAATTTGTTCAAATATTATTGAAACTTTTGAACTTTTCAGAAAATTTCAAAATAAAAGTTTCAAACTTTCGAACAATTAAAAAAAATTTAAATGAAAATTTATAGATTTTTTAAAATTTCAAAGATTTTGAAATGAAACATTCGCATAAATTTTTAAACTTTAGAATTGTTAGAAACTTTCGAAATTAATAATTTATTAAAGATTTGGCTTTGATCTGAGCGTTTTTAATTCGTGATATATACTTTCTATTTATATAAACTTTTCATTTTTTTTAATTAACAAACTTTTTATTTCAATGTTTCAAAATTTTTTAAAAAAGCTAAAAATTAACATTTCGAAAGTTTAGTATTGATAGAAAATTTTAAAAATCTGAAGAAAAAAAAAATCT